>OY979767.1:52245008-53445008 GCA_963855975.1 Andrena chrysosceles | reverse complement strand
CCCCCATCCACGACCCCGGCTCTGGCCACGTCCCCGGCCCCGGCCACGGCCGCAAGCTGCTTCGCGCACTATGTACTGCACACAAAGTACTATACATTCATATAATACATAGATCGGCAATGCAATGCACATGTTTTTTGGGGGAAGGTGTTAAACTTACGTAGAATTTATCCTTAATCAAAAAATAATAAAAGTACACTCGCTGAACTGCTTTGCGCTATTCCGAGTATTCCGAGTAAGCTTTACTGGCTACAAACTAGCTTTATCTTCTAACATCACTCGATAGGCTGCAGTGCGCCGTAAACGCGTGGACGTGTAACGAAGATAGATCAGAATTTATAATTTATTGGGATTTCCTTACTTTATCCTTACTTTTAGTACCCGTGACAGGGAAAAATTTGTAAAAAAGAAGAAGCTGAAATTCTGAATCCCCAAAAAAACTTCAAAAAAGTAAAAAAATATGACGCCAAGAACATGAATTATCTTTGTAAAAAGAAGTGAGATCCCCATAAAAAACTTTGAAAAAGTAAAAAAATTACGCCAAGTACATGAATTAGCTTTGTAAAAAGAAATGAGAACCCCAAAAAAAACTTTAAAAAAGTAAAAAAATTACGCCAAGTACATGAATTAGCTTTGTAAAAAGAAGTGAGATCCCAAAAAAAAACTTTAAAAAAGTAAAAAATACGCCAAGTACATGAAAATGTCGAGGACAAAAAAGTATTATCAAAAATCACAAAAAAAAAGAAAATAGTATACATGAAAAAGTCGAGGAAAAAAAGAGTATTATCAACAAATAAATATAACAAAAAGACAAAGAAACATGAAAAAGTCAAGGACGAATAAAGTATAATTAACAAAAAATATAATCACATAAATAAAAAATAAAAAATATGATTACAATATAAAAAAAGATGTGAAATCAAAATGAGCTGCAAGTACGTCACAAAAAATAGAAAATAATATAATCACACAAAAACAGAAAATAATATATTCACATAAAAAAGAAAATAATATATTCACATAAAAAAGAAAATAATATAATTACAATATAAAAAAGGATGTGAAATCAAAATGAGCTGCAAGTACATCACAAAAAAAAAGAAAATAATATTGTTACATGGGCCCTTCAGGTCCATTCCGTGCTGACTGTCCTCGCGTGTTTTTCCTAAGGCGATTCAGCGGAATCGCCTCGCGCGTGTCGGTCACGTTGTGACAAAACGTGAAGCGAGCGTCGGGGACAACGACCGCGCTCAGCCCGGGCCCCGATTATTTCTCAATAATCGAGGAAGGGGTTAAGCAAGCGATAGCTGCCGACGGGGCAGTTATCCCCGTTCGTAGGGATCGTCCGAGGTGAGACCGCGATCGCGAACCGCGAAAAAATCATTCTTATTCGGGAACTCGACTTAGGAAGTCAGGACGAGCCAGAGAGCCGTCAAGAAGCCGCGATCACGTCATAGCGTCTAGTCCGCGAAATACGTTCGGCCGTCAATAAACCGTGCAAGGGTAACTCCATCCAACATACCGCGAACGGCATAGCCGGGAGAGCCCCTGCGCGTCACTCGTGTTCGGCGTAGGAACGCGTAGAATAAGAGATGATTAGAGACAGTGCGATTCGACGGTCTTCAGTTGCGCCGACTCCCGTGTGCTACCCGAGAGCACGGAGCGAGCGACCACGACCTGCGCTAAGTTGAGCGTCCTCCTGTACGAAGCGATATTCGGCAAGCGAGCCGAAACCCGAGCGCACTGCGATAACAGGGACGGAGCGCTGTCCCTAGGGTATGTCTAACAATTACTTTTATCTTTTACTAAAGAATATATTTTACTTTGTTGTTTCTTCCTTAAATCCTGAGTATTATTGATTTTACTCCTTTTCACCTTCCTCACTTCCCCGCGAGTATAGTCAAGGCGTGCTTTAGCACCTTGACCGAGCAGCGAACCCTGCGGATCACCCTAACCGCTCGGGGTGGTTCGCAACAGTCCCTTCTGGACGTAACAAACTGGTGTCAGAAGTGGGATTTTATTCCCTTATATTCAATCTTATTATATATTTAAAAGGGCGCGCCGTTTTATCTACCGCGACCCGCCCGACTTATCTGCTCATAACTTGACTATACTTCCTACTATCTAAAAGTCTTGCAAAGCATTGCTTAACCATGACTGGTGGTATCCTGAGATCACCGCCTTCATCTAATACCTCCGGTACTAGTAATCCCTCCAATTCCCAAATACCTCAGTCAGCCCCTCCTCCCGTACCGACTTTGTCGAACAATCGTCTATCGTTAGGCTATCGGACGAACGACCTAGAAACGTCTGCATTAGACGTATGGCGTTCCCGAGAAGATGAGGAGAGAGTATATCGGGCACTTGACAACATTCCCCGTTTCGATCCTGATTTCATAACTTTGGAGGACTTCGCTGCCTCAATACAGCGCGCCATAAAGCGCGTACCACCCGGTCAGGAAGAAAGATTTCTGACCGAGCTCATATACAAATTAAAAGATCCTATCAGATATTATGTCGAGGATAAAGGTTGTAAAAGCGTGGCCGATCTGCTCTCCCTTCTAAGAGTCCGATATTCCCCATGCCGCGGTTATGAGGAGCTCCGACTGGAACTCGAACGTATAAGCATGTTTCCCCGCGAGCGTCTACTAGATTTTATTCACCGCGTGGCCCGCCTGTACCGACAGGTGACCGTAAGGGCGAAAGAATTAATCGGGGAAAATGTCGAGAATACTCTAATAGACGTGGAGCGATTGGCTCGAACTTCATTTATTACTGCAATACCTCAAAGAATCTCAATTAAAGTAGCTTTATCAAATCCCGTATCTTTGAATGACGCGTTTGATCTAGCCTTACATACGCAAAGACGAGAACAAGACCTGGCCGGCTTGCCACGCGACGACACGTACGACGGCAACCGGAGCGCGCGTCCCCCGTCTCCGTATGACCCACAGCGTAGATGGACTGAATGGAGGCAACCTAATGAAAATGATTCATACGAAGAGCCCCGCTCCTCGTACTCCGCGTATAGTGCCCCTCGCTATCGAGACGAATATTATCGCGAGCCTTATTATCGCGATCCGACGCCGGAGCGCCGTCCACCGTCCTTGCTGACGAGGCAAGGCGAACGCCCGTTGGGCTACGAACGCCGACCCAGTGCTCCCCGCGGAAGAGGAGCGCGCGGGAGACCTTGGAATAATCGGCAGTCACAACCTCGCGATCCTAGATTGTATGATCCTTACGAACCTCGCGGATATGAACCCCGCGGGTACGGACCTCGCGGGTATGGACCTCGCGAAACGGAAAGATATGAACCTCCTCGCGAGTCGCGGGCATATGAATCTCAAGAACCGCAAAGATCAGAAGCACGTGAAGTTATCCCTGAGAAACCCGACCATTTAAACTCCCAGCGTGCCCGCCCGTTCAACCGGAACGAGGCGGGCGGGTCCTCCTCGCAGGCCCAAAGACCCCCTCAAAATCCACCCCGGAGCCAGAGCCCGCAACAACGCTCCTACGAGCGGACTCCCCCCGCATCCGAGTCAAGGCAGAACAACTGGAGAACGGTGAGGGAGAATTTATCATAGACACGGGTTCGGCATTGAACCTATTAGAAATCGGGTCCGCAAGCTCAAAGGCCCGGGTTTTAAGTACCACACCCCTAGAAATCACCGGATTAAACGGGAAGGTCTTGACTTTAGGGACAACCGTCCTAAAAATTAACGGTAGCTGGGCATTATTCCACGTAATACGTATGCCCCATTTACCCAAAGGGATTGCGGGCCTCGTCGGAAGTCCGTATCTGCTTCAGGAAGAAGCTATCGTCTCTTACCACCAGCGCACGATGGTAACCGCGAAACACCCGATCAGCCCCGTAATTTTCTCAAATTTTGAAGATTTAGAAGGTACGCTAGAAGGCTATAAGCAGTGCCACCAGGATTTTCTAAAAGACCTCAGTAAATCAGAGGCCAACGCGAATGAAATAAACATCTGCCTCCCTGAAAATGGTGATTGTTCCGAAGAGGACGAACGAGATTGCCCCTCCCCCTCTTTCGGAGAAGAGTTCGACACTAACGAAGACCTCGATCTAGGAGAGTACCAAGTAGATCCAAAATCTCACGAAGAACGTTTACAGCATATATTCGAAACGCTGAAATTGGAAGACTTAGATCCGGAATCGCGTCGAAAAATCGAAAATTTGGTTATAAAATATTCGGATAGGTTTTTCGTACCGGGAGACCCTCTTGGCGAAACCTCATCGATAGAACACACTATCCCGTTAACAGATTCTACGCCCACGTTCACTAGACAATACCCCCACCCACCACAGATGGAGGAAGAAATTACCAAGCAAACGCGTAACCTGGATGAGCTGGGAATAATCGCTCCTTCGTCGTCACCGCATAACTCACCCTTGCACGTGGTAGAGAAAAAGGCCGCCGAGGATGGAGTAAAACGATGGAGAGTGGTAGCAGATTTCAGAATTGTGAACGCGAAAACGATTGATGACCGCTTTCCTTTGCCGCGAATCACGGACATTCTCGATAGGCTAGGTGGAGCCAAGTATTTCTCAGTTTTCGACTTAGCAAACGGTTTCCATCAAATCCCTATGGCCCCCGAGGACCGTGCAAAAACCGCGTTTACCACCCCGGACGGACACTACGAATACCTCCGCATGCCTTTCGGATTAAAAAACGCCCCGGCTACCTTCCAGCGTTTAATGAACAACGTTCTGAGAGGGCTTATCGGGAAAGAGTTATTCGTGTATCTAGACGACGTGGTTGTATATTCGCGTACACTCGCGGAGCACGAGCAACGACTCGAGACTTTCTTCGAACGCTTACGTAAGCATAACTTAACCCTACAGACGGAAAAGGCCAAGTTCTTAAAAGATAAAGTCACGTATCTAGGTCATATAATAGCAGCTGACGGAGTACGACCAAACCCCGAAAAGATTAAAGCCGTCGCCGAATTCCCCGTCCCTAAAACCCGTAAAAATGTAAAACAATTCTTGGGTCTCGTAAATTATTATCGTCGCTTTATCCCAAATATGGCTAAACGAGCTAAACCCCTTACAACTTTGACTAGCACTAAAATTCCATTCTATTGGACTGAAAAACATCAGGAAAGCTTCGAAGACCTACGCCAGGCACTTTGTAAAGAGCCAGTTTTACGCTATCCAAATTACGATGAACCATTTATTATTACAACCGACGCGTCCGATGTAGCCGTCGGGGCAATATTAAGCCAAGGCAAAATAGGTGAAGATCTGCCGATAGCGTACGCCTCACAAGTGCTCAATCCTGCTCAAGAAAATTACTCAACTACCGAAAGGGAATGCCTCGCGATAATTTATGCCGTAAAACAATTCCGTACTTATATCTACGGGCGAAAATTCTCCTTAGTAACTGATCACCGGCCACTGCAATGGTTATTCTCGGTAAAAGACCCGATGTCGCGACTCGCTCGATGGAAAATCACACTCGCCGACTACAATTACGAGATCGTCTATAAACCCGGCCGTGTTAACGCGAACGCTGACGCGCTATCCCGAAACCCGGTTCCGTACGCATTCCCGACTATAGAAGAGGAAAACCCACCAAAGGGCGACGATGAAGGGATAGGAACACGCGTACAGGCACGTCGCCAAGCCATGCCAAGGCCGAACTACGAAGAACCACCGTCGTTTATTGACGATACCGCTCTAACAGGAGAAAATACGGACGGTATGGAGAGCAGAGCCAACTCTACCGCTCTGGATACAGCGGAAGAACGAACAGGAATGCCCGAATTCTTGGAGGAAGATGCGGACCAGGAAGAAACTGTCCTAGACTCCACTTTCGGAAGCAACGATTCGAACCCCGGTCCGTTCACCGAAGAAGAAATCACAATCTTGAAGAGTATGGAAGACGAGAACTCTCCGGAAGTATTACCGTACCGACGAACCTGCCAACACAAGTTCGAAGATTTCGAAGTCCCATTTTCCCCCATGATTGCGGAAGGTCCCTACAAAGGCCAATATACGTACGATGAATTAGCCTTCCTAAAAAGCCTAGACGCGCCGCCCACCTGGACAGAGGCAGAGGGGGAAGACTGCGAACCCACCTTCCGAACCATAAACACTCCGCGGGGTCCAGAAACGGAAATGCGCGTTATCATCGGGAAGAATTTACCCCGAGAAGGCGAGGAAACATCGAATCTCCCCGAGAACGCTAGCCCCCCGAAGACAACGTCACGAGCAGGCCCAAAGAAAAGAGTGTCATGGGGTATACCTCTGCACGATGAAGCCTTGGGCGTCCCACAATCAACTATGATTTGTCCGGAAGATGAAACCCTGGAGGAACTAACAGAACAATTGCCCCCGAGGGAAATTTCTAACCCAAGTCCGGAACCAGGCACAATTAAGATTCCGCCGGAGCGATTCAGAATAACCCCCGAGTCATACTCCGACTCATCAAGTCCTCGTCAAATCACGCGAGAGGCACCAGAGAACCGCGAAAACGCGATAGACTCCTCTAAATATGAAATCCAACCAACGAAATGCAAAATGAGAATCGTAAGGACCACGCTTGCAGCAACTCCAGATAACTATGTTCACTTTATATCCTCGGATAGAATACTAACCAGCCCAATTTGTAAAACTTTGAAAGCTATAGGACTTCTCGATGAAACAAAATTATTATCTGAAGAATTAACCAGAAATCGCGTAATAATTAGCCGTAATGAAGAAGAAAAAATTTTCAGCATCGTGGGAGCGAGTAACTTTTACCACGAAATGAAAGAAGCCGACCTGGCATCAGCACTAATGGCGCTCAGGGACGCTGTGGAAAGCGAACACGTCCGCTCGTTTCGTATAGCGGCACATGGCGAAACCCTACACCGATTCGACGCCGAAACGCTCCAACGACATTTGTTAATTGTTTTCAATCTAACACCCATCACAATCAAAATTTGCACCGGTGAAGTTCAACAACCACCAAAAATAGAATGGGAAAATATTATCCGCCACGATCACGGAAGCCTGATAGGAGGACATAAGGGAGTGACAAAAACATACCGGCGCATACGTAGCGTATTTGATTGGCCACACATACGCAAACACGTAGAGGATTACGTGCGAAGTTGCCCTAGCTGCCAAGAACAGAAACTTGTACGAATTAAAACTCGGGAACCCATGCTAATTACAGATACACCTGCACGACCTTTTGATAAAGTAGCCTTGGACACCGTAGGACCGCTTCCCCCAACCCCTAGCGGAAACCGTCACATCCTTACAATGCAATGCCTATTATCTAAATTTTGTATGGCCGTGCCCTTGCCCGATATACGAGCCAGCACCGTGGCCGATGCGTTATCGCGTTATTTTATTGCAATCTTCGGTGCACCACGCGCGATATTAACGGACCGCGGAACGAGCTTCATTAATAACACAATACAGGGAATAGCTCAAACGTTCAGAATTAAACACGTAACCACGTCAGGATATCGACCGCAGACTAACGGATCTCTAGAAAGAAGTCATATCGTCTTAACAGAATACCTGAAACACTACCTGGAAAAATATGAGGACTGGGACCTACTTCTCCCGTTCGCTATGTACTCGTATAACACCTCGGTACACGAAGCAACAAAATTCACGCCTTACGAGGTGGTTTTCGGACAATTAGCCCGCGATCCGTTTATACCTATGAGTCGCGAAGAATTATTAACTTACCCTACCTACGTACAAAATTTGGTAGAGCGCCTGGATGAAATCCGGAAAACTACGCGATCAAATTTAGACACAAGCAAATTACGTTCGAAAACCATTTATGACCGTAAAAGTAATCAAGTCACATTCGCGGTAAACGATCTCGTTTATGTACAAAAGGAACCGCGACTTCACAAATTTGATCCCCAGTACATAGGCCCCTTTAAAATAGCAGCAATTACCGAACAAAACAATGCAATATTAATCACCGAGGAGGGTCAGCAGTTAATCAAACATTTCGACAAATTGAAACATGCTTATACAAAGGATAAGCCACCTTGACGCTAATAGAGTGTATTCAATGTGGTTTAAGCTTTCAACCGACCGGCAGGAGGGCTCATATTGCCAATCCTCCTAACCAAGGTCCCTCACCCCAAAAATCGGACCCCCCTCCCTACTCTCACTTGTTTTACATACCTGTAAAACAATAGAATTCCCACCCTTTCCGTAATTTCACTTGTTTTTCGTATTTGCAGTAGGCAATTACTTAAACGATAGGATTCCCCGAATAAGACTTTTCGGGAAATCCCGAATCTCGGCCACCATGAACGGATGTGGCTTACTAATATACACGTTCCTATGGATGAGCGTTGCTAGTAATGCCATAGATGGAGACTACAAAATATCGTCACTAGCCCCCAATCCGGGCTTGTACTACGAAAAAATCCGACCTCTCCGAGTATTCCACACCCAATGGAGACTGGTCACGGGTATAGGAGTCGCTGAGATACTGGCCTCGCGACCGCAAACGCAACCCCAGATCAACAGCATGAAAGCGTTATGCACAACATATAACTGGACATCTTGCCCAGCCGATGCCCTCAACACGGCTCTACAGCGCAAACTCTTAGACGGCAAACGATACGAGGAATTGTTACTTAACATATTAGGGAAACCACAATTTCGCCGTTCCAAACGATCTGTACCATTAGGATTCATCGGATCGCTGAGCAAGGCCCTTTTCGGAACCCTGGACAGCGACGATGCGCAATATTACAACAAGGAAATAGATAAGCTGTATAAGGATCAAAATCGTCTCGCCGAATTGTTAGCAAATCAAACGCACATTATAAAATCGGAATTTCAGGATATACACGAGTCACTCAGAACTGTAACGGGATCCGTGGAAACCATGGGCGATAGAATTAAGGAACTAGCGTCGGGTACTCTTCGACTAGACGAGCGCGAAACAAAAATAGAATTAGAATTAGCATTTTCGTCGTGGACATTCTTAATGACCAGACATGTGGACGAATATGTGACTGCGTTAATTGTAATTACGGACGCGCTCACGTTCGCGAAACTTGGTATCTTACATCCGGCCGTTCTTTCACCTGCCCAGCTAGCGCAGACTTGCGAACGAATTCGCAGAACCACTCCGTACGAATTCCCGCTGACCCCAGAAGAATTGAATTCCGAACAGCTACAAGGGGTGACCAAATTAAACGTAGTTTATTCACTTGGCCGAATTATCTTGTCACTCGACATCCCTTTATTAGATCAAAATCCCTTCGACCTTTATTACCTTCAACCCTGCCCTTCATTTCAAGCAATATCGACCAATGTCTCTACCCCTATCTTCATAAAACCAAGAACGGCATATTTAGCAATCAACCAAATCAACTCTCAATACTTCATGCCCGACGAGAACTACATCATGGGATGCAGGAAACACCCCCGGATGTACATGTGTGAACTCAGCGTACCACTCCAAGATTTGGAAAAAGCACCAACTTGCGAAACGAACGCCCTATTAAAACCTCAAAACATCAAGTGGTCTAGCTGCAATATTCAAGTTCTTCCCGGAGGCCGAACATACCTGAAGAAGTTGATCGCACCCAACACCTGGATATATTCCGTTAAGGACACCCTGGCACTGCAGGTTCGATGCAATAATCACGTAGCCGGATATGAAGTGCTACAGGGGGCAGGAATATTACAACTTAGGAGAGATTGTGAGGCCAAAATCGGGACAGACCAGATTTGGGCAACTGGAGTGGACACCGACGAATTAACAACCATCTACAAACCATCTATTGGCATCAACATTTCGGAAATTCTACCAACCCTCACGGAACATCATGTAAAAATTTTAACGGACTATCAACAAAAGGAACCTCAAAGAACCCTTCAAGATTCCCATGCGAAAGCTAATGCAATCGCACTGGACGACATAGAGAGACAAGCAAGAGAAATAGCAACACATCATCGGACAGAAAATTTATCGACATATGTAACCTATGGACTACCAGGATTAGGAGGCACTATCGTAATCATCCTCATTATCTGGATCGGATACTGTGCCTCTAGGGCACGTCAAAATCAACATCGGGAGCCCTTAAGGAAAGAGACAAAGGTTAATATTGAAATGACGCCACACCGACCCGCCCCTCCAATAATTTCAAGACCCCGTCCCCTAGCAATTACATCTTTTCCTCCAGACCTACCCGTTATACAATCCACGAGGACAGGATATAGAGCCGACGTGGAACAATCGCGAAGTTTCGCGGGCACCGAGCCGTACTTTGACGTATTCTAAGAAGTACCTCGCTGATAGCAGCAGAAACACCCGCGCTTTAGCTCTAAGAATCAATCCCCACGAGGCGCTCTGCTGCGAAAATTCGATGGTAGGGACATTAGCATATAAGTTAGCAATTAAGACAAGCGCGGACAGTCAGTACGAATTTTCACGGCTTCAATCTACGATACGAACAAAATGTACGCGAAATTCAACGACGAGAAGTATCCGCGAACATTTCTCGCCGAAGTGGTGCTGCCCCGGCACCTACACGCCCCGTTCGAAAGACGAGTCGATAAGACCAGCGAATACCATAGATGGAGAGGGCAAGGCATGGGTGCACCAGTTCCACAAGACGCGGGTGTTGTGCGACGCTTGTGCGTGGATGAACCCCCCCGAGGATTTCAAGGAATACAGGCGGGCCCCGATTCACTGGCTCGCAATAGAACAGCGGGCCATCGACCTCACCAAGTGCGTGAGATGCCAGGCCAGGCACTTGAGATGGACATCTCCGAACAACTGCACGGGTTGCATCCGAGCAGTATTGGATGCAAACCCGAGACACCTGCCGGCATTTCCAGTGCTAGAGGCACCCCGGCCCTTGGAGGCGCCGAAGCCCAGGGACATCCCATGGATTGTCTCGGCCGGCGCAGAATAAGGGAGCACCACCCCTCACACTAGAGCGTCACCCGGCACCACGATCGCTACCACCATCGGCAACGCCCAAACCCCCGCCCCCTCCCCTTTTATTATGACTATTATAGTATTTTCCCCTTGTCCGTATAATTATATCCAGTACCCCTTTGCTTATATTATTACATCGAGCTTTTCTTTTATTATTATATTCAATTATTCAATTTCGTAACAATATATGGGTTTTGGTTTGTCTCTAATTAAGAATCATTTATTGTAATCCCCTTGCGATCCCTTAATTTTAGTTGCGCCTACATATATAGTTTTAAGCCGCGAGGAAAGCGCACGCGACGACAGCTTCACACGGGTTGACGACGAAACAGCCTCGCGAGACCATTTCGTGTCTAGGTGGGGAGGTGTTACATGGGCCCTTCAGGTCCATTCCGTGCTGACTGTCCTCGCGTGTTTTTCCTAAGGCGATTCAGCGGAATCGCCTCGCGCGTGTCGGTCACGTTGTGACAAAACGTGAAGCGAGCGTCGGGGACAACGACCGCGCTCAGCCCGGGCCCCGATTATTTCTCAATAATCGAGGAAGGGGTTAAGCAAGCGACAGCTGCCGACGGGGCAGTTATCCCCGTTCGTAGGGATCGTCCGAGGTGAGACCGCGATCGCGAACCGCGAAAAAATCATTCTTATTCGGGAACTCGACTTAGGAAGTCAGGACGAGCCAGAGAGCCGTCAAGAAGCCGCGATCACGTCATAGCGTCTAGTCCGCGAAATACGTTCGGCCGTCAATAAACCGTGCAAGGGTAACTCCATCCAACATACCGCGAACGGCATAGCCGGGAGAGCCCCTGCGCGTCACTCGTGTTCGGCGTAGGAACGCGTAGAATAAGAGACGATTAGAGACAGTGCGATTCGACGGTCTTCAGTTGCGCCGACTCCCGTGTGCTACCCGAGAGCACGGAGCGAGCGACCACGACCTGCGCTAAGTTGAGCGTCCTCCTGTACGAAGCGATATTCGGCAAGCGAGCCGAAACCCGAGCGCACTGCGATAACAGGGACGGAGCGCTGTCCCTAGGGTATGTCTAACAATTACTTTTATCTTTTACTAAAGAATATATTTTACTTTGTTGTTTCTTCCTTAAATCCTGAGTATTATTGATTTTACTCCTTTTCACCTTCCTCACTTCCCCGCGAGTATAGTCAAGGCGTGCTTTAGCACCTTGACCGAGCAGCGAACCCTGCGGATCACCCTAACCGCTCGGGGTGGTTCGCAACAGTCCCTTCAGGACGTAACAATATAATCACACAAAAACAGAAAATAATATAATCACACAAAAAAAGAAAATAATCTAATTACAATATAAAAAAAGATGTGAAATCAAAATGAGCTGCAAGTACATAAAGGTACTTTCCAACTGCGCTTAAGATGACACAACTACATATACACAGCTAAAATGCTGTGTTATTCCATTACTCATATCGCGGACATTTTAATTAACCCATCAAAAAGAATCCCATTTAAAAACATTGTCGTAAATTATTATTAGCTTTACAAAATTAATGATATACAAAAATTGCGCCAATTATCACAATGGCTATTTATACAAAGAAAAAATCACAATGGTACAATGAAAAAATGTATTAAATAATATTAAGCAGATATATTTTTATACAAATAAATATTTTAATACGAATAAATATTTTATTCAAAATACTTGGCGCTGCGATCTAAAATACATCATACGTAGCATATGCACATACACACATCCACGAACGCACGCACAGGAAAGAAAGAAAAAGATTATTGCAATTTATACATATTTATTCAGTTTAGCAACACCAATTCGGAGAGCAGCGCCAAGTATTTTGAATAAAATATTTATTCGTATTAAAATATTTATTTGTATAAAAATATATCTGCTTAATATTATTTAATACATTGTTTTTAAATGGGATTCTTTTTGATGGGTTAATTAAAATGTCCGCGATATGAGTAATGGAATAACACAGCATTTTAGCTGTGTATATGTAGTTGTGTCATCTTAAGCGCAGTTGGAAAGTACCTTTATGTACTTGCAGCTCATTTTGATTTCACATCTTTTTTTATATTGTTGTTTGAGATTCGGTAGTTCCGATCTCCGCCACACCCAACTCATCGCAGCACCTCCTTGACAGCGGATCGACAAGCCCGATCCACAATCGATCGACCAATCATGTGTCAGCGACAGAACGCTCAGCCAATCGCATTTCCCCACGTCGCTCGATCCTCCAGACTTTTGGAGAAGACGACTAACGGAAATCGATCGGCCATATTGCTCTGATTCTTGTTCACGCAGAGTACAAGTACGGACGCGTCGGTTCTCTGAACATTTAAATTACATTGTAACTCGTGAATTCTCACAAAATTGCTCACTGTAGGGCTCAATCTCTTCATTTCTCACAGCTCAACTCAATACAGTGCTCAGACTAGTCGTGTATCGATTGTGGATCGCGGCTTGTTACTCGGCCACGTGTGCGTCGGTTGCGTTTTTAGCTCAACGATATAATAACTGTACATTTTCCGCACAACGTGCATCTGCTCAGACTCACCCGCTCACCATTTGACATTGTGACTCACTCGGCGAGTGTAAAATAAAATAATTTTATATTGCTCATCTAAACTGTGCGTTCTTCACTCAAGTTAACCGGCAGCTCACGCTCATCGCGATCTCTTTCGCGAACATTTTTGGTCCTTCGAGCCGGATTATTGTGTGAAGTTCTGTGCAGTGCTCACCCAGAACAGTTCAATCTCATCAATCCGTGCACATCTCATCTCATCATGTCCGACGGAGATAACAACACCACCAAGACCAGCTCAGAGACCCGGTCCCGGTCGCCGTCACCTAACCCTCAAGGAGGACAGGTCGCCGAGGTCAGTCTCCTGGTCCCCATAGAGCCACCGACTCAACGCGCTGGCAGGTCGAGATCCTCGTCCCCATCAACGGTACCGGCTCCGCTCATCATAAAGGCGAAATCACAGGTCAGTCGGTTCGAGGCCTTACAAGCGTTGCGAGATGAGATCCCCAAAGATCCCGAGTCAACGTCCCTCGACGAGGTGCAGTCGCTGCTGGACAGCACCACCGAGCTGCACAAAGCGTTCCTCAACGAGCACGCACACATGGAGGAATTCTGGCCGGTGAAATGCCTCTCACATGAGTACTTCACCTCAGACCTCCTGGGTCGTGAGATGAAACTCGTGGCTCAGTTAAAAAGGGCACTCAAACGAATGACTGCTCAATGCTCAAACGCAGGACAGTTCAGCTCATCCGCTCACAACAACTCAACCTCTGACGTGAGGGCCAGCAGAGCTGCCAAAATCCCAGAGCTGGCCATTCCCAAATTTGGGGGAAAATTTGTGGAATGGCCTGCCTTCAGCGAGCTGTTCACCTCGCTCATTCTCAAAGACTCGAGGCTTGCAGAGATAGACCGCCTCTGCTATTTGAGGGCAAGTCTGACAGGCGAACCATCCCGACGGGTCAACGCCTTCCCCCTTCGAGGCTCATCCTTCCAGGCTGCTTGGGACTACCTGAAAAAGCGCTTCTCAAACAAGCGGCTGCTCATCAAGGAGCAGCTTGACAAGCTGCTCTCCATCTCGCCTATCTCAACAAGATCGGCACCTGCTCTCCACGACCTGGCTGCCACCATCAACGAGGTGAACGAGACGCTCATCGCGCTGGGTGCGGACAAGGAGATGCATAATTGCCTCCTAGTGCATGTGCTCACTAATAGCCTTGATAAGGTAACGCGAGAGGCCTGGGAAACCTCTCTCGCCAGCTCAACCGAGTGCCCCAGCTACAAGGCTCTGCTAGCCTTTGTGGAAACAAAGGGTGGCGCTTTAGAACAGATGGAGGCCACATCAAAAAAGCCAGCGGCCCTTTCAACCTCCACAGCTCGCTCATCCTTGAGGAAAACCACTGCTCACCCTGCGACGCAGGCAAAAGCTCAACCATCGACGTCGTCCAAGGCCCAGTCGACGAGGTACCCTTGCGACTGGTGCCACGCTGACCACTTCGTGGTCATGTGCCCTAAATTTAGGGAAACGCCAGTGACCGAGCGTCGTAGCTTCATAGTCGCTCGATCACTGTGCAAAAATTGTTGTGGTCGACACAGCACAGATGTGTGCAAATCGGCTCATCGGTGCAAGACCTGTGGGGCAAAGCACCACTCAATGCTGCACCCTCCTCAACCATCGACTACTCAAGGCTCAGCTCAACCTCAGCCCAGGTCAACGACCGAGCCCAGCCCTGCTCATCAAGCCCCTCACACCGAAGGGAAGAAGTCAGAGGCTGAACCCGACTATTGAAGCGTTGGTGCAGTCGTCACCCCACCGTCACTCAACTCACCAAGCTCAAGCTCAACAGGTCCAACTCATACGGCTCTGTCTCACCCAGCCACTGGTTGCCACGCAACTTCGCTCACGCTCACCCTATTAGCAACAGCTAACGCACAGCTCATCACACCTGTGGCCTCGCTGCCAGTCAGGCTACTCATCGACTCAGGCTCAGAGCTCACCTTCATCAAGGAGGAGCTCATCACTCAACTTAACCTTCAAAGAACCCACTCATCCATCTCAATTATTGGCATTGGAGGCAACAAAACTACTCACACTCGAGGCGTCGTGTCAATCACTCTACGATCAAGCTACGACTCCTCCACGGTCTCCACTCAAGCTCACGTTCTGCGAACTCTCACATCCAGTCTACCATCCGTTGAAGCACCACGTCAAGATTGGCCACATCTCACCAGGTTAAGGTTAGCTGATCCAGATTTTCTAAAACCTAGGCCTATTGACATAATTATTGGTGCAGACTCATATGGGAAAATTATAAAACCTAACCTCATAAAGGGTGACCCTTCAATGCCAATTGCCCAGTGCTCAATCTTTGGGTGGCTCGTTCTTGGGCCAATTAACACACCTCAGTCTCAATTCAGCTCGTCGCACACAGCTGCAGTCATGCAGCACAGCGACAAAACAATACAAGATCTATTGGCTAAATTCTGGATTCAAGAAGAGCTCCCAATAGATACGCCCTCAAAGCTCACCCCTGAAGAACAAGAATGTGAGGATCACTTTCGGGCGACACACACTCGTGATTCTACAGGAAAGTACATCGTACGCATCCCTCTCAAGTCATCTCGAAGTCTATTGGGCAATTCCTACCAGACAGCCCATGCCTGTCTGAAGCGAACACTCAACAAGCTCAACAAAGATTCTGAATATCGCAATCTCTACCAAGGGTTCATGAAGGAATATGAGACACTCCATCATATGGTAAGAGCTCCCTCACTCTCACCTAATACTCATTCTGTTTTCTATCTTCCACATCATGGAATACTCAAGCTCGACAGTCAGACCACGAAATTGAGGGTCGTCTTCAATGGCTCAAGCCCGACCACAACGGGGCACTCGATCAACGATCTCATGCATACTGGTGCGAACCTTCTACTCAACATCTCGGATGTGCTGCTGTGGATTCGCCAGCACAAGTACATTTTCGCCACAGACGTGACAAAAATGTACAGACAAATCAAGGTTTGCGAAGACGACCAGGACCTCCAGAGGATACTGTGGATTGACGAGGATTCAAAGGAGGTGCCCTACAAACTCACTACGGTCACTTATGGAACCAAGGCTGCGCCGTTTCTCGCTGTCAGAGTACTACTGCAGTTGGTCGAAGACGAAGGACATCGTTTTCCCCTGGCAGTACCGTCAATCACTCATGCTAGATACGTCGACGACATATTCGGCGGCGCCGATACAGGTGAGACGCTCATTACAATTGCTCAACAATTAAATGACCTGTGCAAGGCGGGAGGTTTTCCACTTGCCAAGTGGCAATCAACCTACCCTCCATTGCTTGAATCAATTTCTCATGACGTGCGAGCTAGCAATTCGTACATCGCACTTGACGACTGCAATACCAAAATCCTCGGATTACAGTGGAACGCTCTCACTGACAACTTCTCATTCTCGACAAAACCTCTCAACGACTCAAGGCTCACTAAACGTCTCATTCTCTCTGAAGTAGCAAAGATATTTGATCCACTCGGCTTCTTAGCTCCAGTCATCATTCGGGCAAAAGCACTTTTGCAGGAGTTGTGGCTGCACAAACTGAACTGGGACGACCCACTGCCTTCCCAAGTCACTGCTCACTGGCTCACCATCAGAGAAGATCTCACAAGCCTGGCCAGGCTCTCAATTCCAAGGTGGTTCAACACCTTCTCCTACTCGACAGTGGAATTACATGGATTCTCTGATGCCTCTCAGCTCGCCATGGCAGCGGTAATTTACATTATCGTGTCCACACCGTCCACAGCTCACAAAGTGTCGACACTAGTGTGCTCCAAAACCAAGGTAGCACCACTCAAGAAACTCACAATCCCAAGGCTCGAACTCACTGCAGCTTTAATGCTGGCAAAGCTCACGAAGTATGTTCAAGCTACTCTTCAACTCAACATCTCTACAACTCATCTGTGGACGGACTCTCAAATCTCACTCTCATGGATCAAATCACATGCTTCACGCTGGAAGGATTACGTACGGAATCGTGTCTCCCAAATTCAAGAGCTCACTCCACACGCACATTGGAGACACGTTCCTGGAACGGCGAATCCAGCTGACTGTGCCTCTCGAGGCCTAACAACACATCAGCTTGAACACCACGAGCTTTGGTGGACGGGACCATCTTGGCTCACTCAACCCAGTGACTCATGGCCCTCTCAACCTACATTGAAGGACAGTCCAAGTATGCAGGAAGCTCGTCCTGGAATCTCAAATTTGCTCAACATTCGAAAACTCGAATATCACTGGGACCTCATTTACAAATACTCATCTCTCAACAAACTCTTTCGTATCACTTCAGTTTGTTTCAGAATTCTGTCACATTTAAGGAGGTCAACGATTTCCTTACCACTCATCGTTCAGTCGCCCGAGGATCTGGAGAGGGCCAGGATCTTCTGGATTAAAGCGACGCAGTCCCTTTACTTCGCACACGAAATGAGGACGCTCAACTCTGGCGCGACGCTGCCTTCTTCTCATATCTTGAATAGGCTCACGACCTTTATCGACCAAGAAGGAGTGATCCGAGTCGGGGGCCGACTCAACAACGCTCACATTGCATATGGAAGTAAGCATCCTGCAATTTTGCCTCGTCACTCACGTCTGTCCGATCTGATTATAGATCAAGCTCACCGAGAAACTCTCCATGGAGGGACTCAGCTCACGCTCGCTCAAATCAGACAGACCTACTGGATCATCGGTGGTCGAGCTCCAGTGAAATCTCACATTCTACGGTGTGTTGTGTGTGCTCGGCAAAGGGGGATCCGTGCCCATCAACTGATGGGCCAACTACCTCTTTCACGAGTCACACCCACACGCCCATTCACCAACACTGGACTGGACTATGCTGGTCCTGTCACCTTAAGGACGTGGAAAGGGCGAGGCGCCAAGACTCACAAGGGATGGATCTGTGTGTTCGTCTGTCTCACCACCTCAGCTGTTCATCTCGAGCTAGTCACCGACTACTCCACAGATGGTTTCATAGCCACGTACAGGCGTTTCATCTCACGGAGAGGAATTCCTCACTCCCTCTACTCAGATTGTGGCACCAACTTCATAGGAGCAGATGCCACGCTCAAGAGGATGTTCACTCAGGGCTCTCAAGATCACCAAACTCTCGCTCAGCTGTTGGTCAACGACAACACTCGCTGGTGTTTCAACCCTCCAGCCGCACCACACATGGGAGGCAAATGGGAGGCTGTGGTGAAGTCGACGAAACATCATCTTCGGCGAACAGTGAGTGAAACAGCACTCACCTACGAAGAGTTCAGCACACTTCTCACGCAGATTGAGGCCCTGTTGAATTCACGACCTCTCGAGCCCCTCAGCGACGATCCTGATGACGTCGCAACGCTCACTCCTGCTCACTTCCTCATTGGCCACCCGCTCTCAGCTCTACCTGAACCCTCTGTGGAGCACACATCCATCTCACCATCAGCGCGGTGGCAACTCATCCAACAGAAGACTCAACAATTCTGGACTCAATGGTCATCTCATTATCTGCAACGTCAGCTCTCAATCTCGAAGTGGCATCATCCATCCAACGCCATCAAGGTCGGCTCTCTGGTGCTCATCACCGATGAGCGGTTTCCCCCTAGCAAGTGGCCACTTGCTCGGGTTCTCACCCTTCACTCAGGGAAGGATGGACTGACCAGGGTGGTGACGCTCAAGACCGCCACTACCATCTTAACCAGGCCAATCGCAAAATTGGCTGTTTTGAATGTTACAGACTCATCATCAACATCTTCTTCCAGCTGTTGAGGCCGGGAGCATGTTTGAGATTCGGTAGTTCCGATCTCCGCCACACCCAACTCATCGCAGCACCTCCTGGACAGCGGATCGACAAGCCCGATCCACAATCGATCGACCAATCATGTGTCAGCGACAGAACGCTCAGCCAATCGCATTTCCCCACGTCGCTCGATCCTCCAGACTTTTGGAGAAGACGACTAACGGAAATCGATCGGCCATATTGCTCTGATTCTTGTTCACGCAGAGTACAAGTACGGACGCGTCGGTTCTCTGAACGTTTAAATTACATTGTAACTCGTGAATTCTCACAAAATTGCTCACTGTAGGGCTCAATCTCTTCATTTCTCACAGCTCAACTCAATACAGTGCTCAGACTAGTCGTGTATCGATTGTGGATCGCGGCTTGTTACTCGGCCACGTGTGCGTCGGTTGCGTTTTTAGCTCAACGATATAATAACTGTACATTTTCCGCACAACGTGCATCTGCTCAGACTCACCCGCTCACCATTTGACATTGTGACTCACTCGGCGAGTGTAAAATAAAATAATTTTATATTGCTCATCTAAACTGTGCGTTCTTCACTCAAGTTAACCGGCAGCTCACGCTCATCGCGATCTCTTTCGCGAACAATTGTAATTAGATTATTTTCTTTTTTTGTGTGATTATATTATTTTCTGTTTTTGTGTGATTATATTATTTTCTTTTTTTTTGTGATGTACTTGCAGCTCATTTTGATTTCACATCCTTTTTTATATTGTAATTATATTATTTTCTTTTTTATGTGAATATATTATTTTCTTTTTTATGTGAATATATTATTTTCTGTTTTTGTGTGATTATATTATTTTCTATTTTTTGTGACGTACTTGCAGCTCATTTTGACTTCACATCTTTTTTTATATTGTAATCATATTTTTTATTTTTTATTTATGTGATTATATTTTTTTGTTAATTATACTTTATTCGTCCTTGACTTTTTCATGTTTCTTTGTCTTTTTTTTATATTTATTTGTTGATAATACTCTTTTTTTCCTCGACTTTTTCATGTATACTATTTTCTTTTTTTTGTGATTTTTGATAATACTTTTTTGTCCTCGACATTTTCATGTACTTAGCGTATTTTTTACTTTTTTAAAGTTTTTTTTGGGGATCTCACTTCTTTTTACAAAGCTAATTCATGTACTTGGCGTAATTTTTTTACTTTTTTAAAGTTTTTTTTGGGTAACGGTTACAATGGTTCAAAGGGAACTGGTGGAAGACATTCCCTCCTTGCTAACTATTTTAATTATTGCTTCGGGTTTTTGTGTGGTTTTGTCGCGACGTGTGTTGTCCGTTGTACAATGTTGCGGTGTTCTTGCTTTGAAGTGTACAATACATTTATAGAGTGTAAAGATACATAGTGTAACTGTTATGAGTCCCGTTATCGAGGATAGTGTAAAAAAGCTGTAGTGATACTCGGTTGGTATAATCTCGGGTTTTTCTAAGTCATTTTGTAAGTCGTCTAATTTTTTACTAACTTTATTTAATTCTTCTGGGTGTTTAATTATCCTCTTTAGTTCGAAATTTGTGTTACGATACGAGTTTACAGTGGTTTGTGGGAGTGTAATTTCGTCTAGTGATAAGTTGTAACCAGGTAAGTAGTTCCATGTTTTTTTCTATTCCGTATTGTTTTCCGGTTTCTATTGTAAATTCAGCGGTAGTGATAGTACATTTATTTCTTATCGTTATTATACCAGAGTCCTTAATACTATACATGTTTGTGCCTTTATCGTCGCAAGTTGCTGCTAATTGTATCGGTTTCGGCGCGACATAGATCCATGCGCCTGGTTGTTGTAATTCTATTAGGATTGTGTGATTCAGTGTCATAATGCGTATTTTACAATTGTTCGGTTTTTTGGTTAATTTGGTGTACAGCTGTACTTCGCACGGTCCGTATGGTATCGCTTTGAATATTGGGTGATTAGAGGTACAGAGGTATAGCTCGTTTATGGTCTTACATTTTGATAGGTCTTGTTTGCTTAACTGTATGTAATCTTGCACCGCGGTATCAAGTACCACGTAAGAGTCGAGGGGTTCTATATACGCGTAGAACGATTCGTTTATTTTTGTGGGTACCGGGTGTACCTTGCTCAATTTGAATTTTTTCGCATTTAATAATGGAATTTCTAGTATTATAGTAATCGATTTCGTATCCGAAAATGCAGAGAGTGTAAGGATTTCGTACAAGATGTGCATGTTTTCTAATTTTATTCCGATGGGGAAGTTTAGTCCTTGTGGTATGTAAGCTAGTGCGGAAGTAAGATAAGTTATGATTTGTGCCGGTGGTATCAGTCGCGGATTTAGGACTCCCTTTTTGATATCCATAATGAATTCTAACAAATCTTGTGTGTCACGTAATAGTGTTTCCGCAACGCTGTTTATTAGTATGAGGTGTTCGTCTATTGTCTCTCGAAATTTGGTAATGTCAGTCGTCTGTTGGAGTAGGTATTGAAGTTGCCAAGTCGCATTTAGAAGTGCCTTTTCGTTTTCTTGTACGTTGTGTATAGTTTCGTTGAGAAGTTCGGCGTTCGTTCTTACAATTTGCATTTGTCCTTTGATTGTATCTTTTAGTCTATTGTCCTGTCTTTTTAGGAAGTCTATTTGGTCGTTTATTTTCTTTATCTTCGGAATCCATTAGTTCGAAGAGTGATTTTCCTATGTAACCTAATCCGTCTATTAGTCCGCGACGCAGTTTTTGCGTGGAGCTTATTGTTTGTTGGACGTAAGTAAGGAGTTTGGATACGCGGTCTATTTTGCTTTGAATTTTCGTGCCAAACGTTTTACAGAATTTTTGTAAATTATCAGTAGAGGGTGTTTTACACTGAGCAAGTATACCATATAGTGCTGCCTGGAGATTTGATTCGCGTCGGTAAATATAAGATATGTCTACGTGTAGTATTAGTTTCCAACTATCTCGGTAGATTTGTAGATCGCCTATATTTTCGAAGTAAACGCCTGGGTGGCCCTGAAATTCTTTTATAGCGAAGTCTGTGTCGGGGGTTGTCCCTCCTATGAGTAGTATTGACTTTTGTAGGACGATAATCCTGAAAAATATAATGTCGAGGTGTAGTCGGCGTTTCGTTTTGTCGTGAGGTCTTTAGTCGTGCGAGAGCACGGCTCCTTCGAGATAAAATTTTGCAGACGTCGGTCAGTTCGTTTGCGTAGAGGCTCGATTGCCTCGTCGCCTCTCATTTCGTTACAGTCTCCATTATGCCGTCGCTATGGGACTTACCGCGCGAGATCGTGATGTTTCTATTGGTGGGTGTAATACTGTCTAGTGTCTCTGTGCGTGAGGTTGAAGTGTTTGGTGTTAATTGTTTTAAAAATTCTCTCCTTTTTCTAGTGGTTGGAATATCCGGCTCCGCCGGGATTCATAAACATTGAATACAGGCGGGCGGTGAGGGAGTACCGCGCGACTGTGCGGGAGATTGAGGCGGAAAACGCCGAATTCTTAGATGGCGAGGACGCGTGGAGCTTGCGCGCCCTGTTTGGTGAGTTTCTTTTTAATTATATGTAAATTTTTTTTGTGGGATTTTTCTAATTTAACTCATTCGCATCTGGTTATTATTCCAGAACGCCATGGTGACTCTTTACCAGAGCCCATCCAGCAGAGTGTTGCATGGGCTATGTTTCGCGATGAGGAGGAATAGCACAATTTAACAGAACAAAATATCAGAATGACAGTTTTTTAAAATATAGTTATATTATTTCCTTTAGTTCTTGTGGTTCTTTGCGTACCGTTACTTCCCTTCACGATAGCGACCATTTCCTATTCCTGCCCTATTCAATGAAATGCTTAAGTCGGTTTGCGTGTACGCGAAGCGTTTGTCGTCCTTTAGTTATAGAGTAATTATTATTATCGTGCGTTTTCTGGACCGTGTAGGGGCCTATCCATGTGGGTGTTAATTTTTTTGATCGTCCGCGTCTCACCGTCTCGTCGTGTAGAAGTACTTGGTCCCCAATTTTGAAAGTTCTGTTAGCTGTTTTTTTATCGTATTGCTTTTTTGATTTGTCTTTGTTGGTACCTATAGTTTCGCGCGCAATGCTATTTGTCGATCGTAGCCTCTCGCGTAATTCTTCAGCGTATTTGTCATAGGTATATGTTAATTGAGGTGCCTGGTTTAGTGAGGTCGGCAGGGTTGCTTGTCTTCCGAAAACGAGTTCGTAGGGCGTGTAACTAGTAGACGTGTGCGGGGTAGTATTATAAGTAAACGTCGCGTACGGTAGCCATTCGTCCCAATCAGTCTGGTCTTCCGCGATAAAATTCTTTAGATATTCGGCTAGTGTACGATGGCTTCTTTCTAGAGCTCCGTTTGATTGTGGATGGTAGGCCGTGGTTTGAATTTTTTCGATTTTGAGCAATTTGCAGACGTTTTTGAACACTTGACTAAGGAAATTGGTTCCTTGATCGGTTAGCACTCGTTGCGGTATACCGTATTCGCAAATAATCCTAGTGACGAATTCTTTCGCTACAGTGTTTGCTTCTTGATTTTCGAGGGGTATGGCTTTACTGAATTTGGTTAATAGATCATGAAAGGTTAATATGTATTTGTTCCGTCGGCTTGTTTCGGGTAAAGGTCCTACTATGTCCAATGCGCATTTCTCGAATGGTTCTGTGGGAGTGTCTGTAATTACCATGGGCGCTTTGGTTATTCTTGTTAGTTTATTTTTCTGACATTTTTCGCATTTTGAAATGTATCTTTCTACGTCTTGGCGCATACCTGACCACGAATGGTTTAATTTTATACGTTCCAGGGTCCGTTTTACTCCTAAATGTCCACCTAAGGGGGTGTCGTGAAATTCGCGCAGTATTCGGTTTTTATCGTCCTCCGTATATGTTGTATCAGTCGTTTCTTCTTCTTGTCGAGATTCGTCTTTTTCGTTCGCGTCTTCGCTGGCGTCGGATAGTGTTTCGGTGCTGTGTTGTTTTTTCGTTCCTCGCGTTATTGCGAACATTCTACTGAGGGCATCCGCGTTTTTATTTGTCTTTCCCGTTTTATATTCTATGCTATAATCGTATTCTGCTAATTTCAATTTCCATCTCATTAATCTAGAACCGGGGTCCTTTACGTTAAAAAGCCAAGTTAGAGGCTTATGGTCTGTTACAATTTTAAATTTAGTGCCGTATACATAGGGTCTGAAATGTTGCGTTGCCCATACGATGGCCAGCAATTCCTTTTCGATGGTACTATAGTTTTCTTCCGCTTTATTTAACACTCTACTTGCGTACGCTATTGGCAAATCTTGCCCTATCTCCCCCTGCGATAATACTGCTCCTATTGCTTTTCCGGAAGCGTCTGTTGTCAGAACGAATGGTTTCGAGAAATCAGGGTATTGTAGTATCGGTGCAGTTGTTAGTTTCTCCTTTAGTATTTCGAAGGCTTCCTGCTCCTGTGCGGTCCACCTGAATATTTTGTCTTTCTTTAGTAGTTGCGTCAACGGCTTCGCGATTTGTGAAAATTGTTCTATGAATCTCCTATAGTATCCAGCTAAGCCTAAGAAGGATTGTACGTCTTTAACTACTCTAGGTATCGGAAAGTTTCGGACAGCGTCGAGCTTCGAAGGGTCCGGTTTAATGCCGTCTTCGGTGATTACATGACCTAGATACACGGTTTCCTTTCGTAAAAATTCGCATTTATTAGGTTGAAGTTTCAGGCCACTCTCGCGTATGCGTTCAAGTACTAGTTCTAGACGATCTGGGTGTTCTTTTAACGAGCGTCCGTAAACGACTATATCGTCTAAATACACGAAACATTTAATTCCTTGTAGGCCCGATAGTACGGTATTCATTAATCTTTGGAACGTTGCGGGAGCGTTTTTGAGTCCAAATGGCATTCTATTATACTCGAAATGGCCGTATGGTGTCGAAAATGCCGTTTTCTCGCGGTCTTCCTCTTTCATGGCTATTTGGTGGAAACCTGACGCTAAATCTAAAGTTGAAAAATACTTTGCTCCGCCTAATTGGTCTAAAATATCTGTTATGTTCGGCAAGGGGTATGAATCGCCTATCGTTGCTTCGTTCACTTGTCTAAAATCTACTACCACCCTGAGTCTGCATTTTCCTGAAGCGTCGGGTTTTTTCGGAACTACTAGCAACGGTGCGTTCCATTGGCTGGCGCTCGGTCTAATTATTCCTTCCTTTACCATTTCTTGAACTTGTCTATTTACTTCCTCCTTATGCGCTTGTGGCAATCGATACGGCTTTACGTATATAGGTTTGGTACCTGGGACTAAGGAAATCGAATGTTCCGCCTTCGTGGAGTATCCTAACTTATCTCCTTCTAAACCGAATATTTCATTATACTTTTCGCACAGCCCGCGTAAGCTGTCTTCTTCTTCTTTATTTAAGTGTTCCGTTCTAAGATTTTCACGTAACAATTGCATTCTATTTCTTCCGTGTACGGCGTGTACCACGTACGTCGGCGCGTCGCTCTCCTTGTCGCCGATCGCGTTCGTCGGGTCAATGTCATTGTTCGTCAGCGTTTGTAACGTCACGGCTGGCGTATTGATAAGGACTTCGTCTGTAGTAGTATTCATTACGCTTATTACACATCTCCCGTTCCGGCCTACTGTTAGCGAATTTCCTATGAGCACTCCTGGCTTAATAAATTGTCTTTCCACTATACCTTCGCCTTTATCTGTTGTTCTAGCTAGGAGAATGGTTTCAGATCGCGGTTTCAAAGTTACGTTTCCTCCTGAGTAAGGGAATTGTATTCCGTACACCTCTATTCCTAGGTTCGCCCTGATGCATACGTCGTGTTTAGCCATAAAATCTTGTCCTAGAATTCCGTCTGCTTCTAACGGGAAGTCGTCTCTGACTAACCGGCATGAGTGCGTTACTGTTTTATTTCCAACTTTTATGTTTAGTTGTACTAGACACAGCGTCTTTATTTCCATAGGGGCTATGCCTCGCAATGAGACTATTTCGTCTTCTGCACGGACATCGTCCTGCACTTTTCCTATCTTTACTAACGTAATATCGGCACCGGTGTCTACTAACATATTCGCTTTTTCATTTATCAATTCCGGCGCCCTAATTTCGATTGTATTTTCGAGTTGGGAAGTCACTATCGTATTCGCTCGGTATGATTCTACTCTAGGTCCTGTGTTCGTTTGTCTATAGTCAGTTGTTCCGCGGCTCGCGGTAGGGGGATCTTGATTATCGCTAGATTGTTCTCGACCCGGAGTTCTGTTAAAATTCTCTCTAGTATCTTCGCGCCCATAATTCGAGTTCGTATAGCGCGGTCTATATCCTCGTCCGTTTGCTCTTTCTCTCGCCCTGCATTCTGATTTGATGTCCTGGTTTTTTACAGTAGTGGCAAACCATTGTGACGCGCTGTACTTCCTTTTTTACAGTCGTTTGTTGCGTCGGATAGTTTTCTCGCGGCATGCTCAATCGCGTATAGCAATTCCTAGCTAAATGTCCTAATTTATTACAGCGATCGCAGAGCGGTATGTTAGATCCTTCCCTTCCTTTGGGCTGATTACCGAATTTCCTGTAGTTTCGCGAGGTGTTTAGACCCATCGCTTGTTCCTCTTCTATAGCTGCGGCGATAGCTGCATTTAGCGTTGCGTAGTTTCGAGACCTTATGATCGTTCTCAGTTTTAAATTCAACCCGAGGGTAAAAACATCTAGGGCGCGTTCTTGCACCGATTCTGTTAACGCGTTATTTACTTCGTCGCTATTCCCTGGTTTTACCGATAGTTCAGATAATTCTCCTGCTAATTCTTCTACTCTACACGCGAATAATTTTACGCTTTCGCCTTCTCGTTGGTGACAGGCATGGAACTCTGCTCCGACTGCTCCTATAGATCTTTTGTCTACGAATAAGGAAGTTAAGATGTCCTTTAATTTATCGAAAGTATCTACATCCTTGTACTCTAATACTTTGGCTGCTTTGCCTTTAATTTTTGTACCTATCACTGTCTTCAAGAATCGTGGCAATTCATTCACGGGGACAAACTCCGATGCGCTTGTATAAGACTTCAAAAATTCTGCAAGTTCGTCTGACGATTTTCCTACGAATTTATCGACTAACGACAGCGCTGTAGATAGTCTTTTCACGTCTGGTTCCGGGAGGTTATTTTCCGCGTTTAGTGGCATTTCGCTTTCTTCCGTTCCTTCTATATCAAACAAACTAAAATCCGCTAGTACAATCGGGTATTCTCTATTCGGTGTTACAAAGTTTTCTGGGGACGATTCGGCACTTGAATACGTCGCTTTTCCTAACGTTTAGTCGCAACGGCGACGGTCGAAGTGTTCGGTGAGACGGTCTTGGATGGTTTATAGAAGGTAGAAGGTCTAGTTCCTCTCGTACGAAGATTAGTTTTTTATCGAAAAACGACTCGAATGATCATGACAAGCTTTTTTGACCCGGGAGTTTAAATTGCTTTGCGCGTTCGTCTTCTATAGACATACATGTACCGTCTTTACCTTCATAGGACTCTGGTTTACAATTTGTACGTTTAAACTATTCTGTTACTCACAAGGTTGCTCGCAACCACATGTCGTCAGCTCGGTCAGGCGTCCTCTCGTCTGTGATCCAACGGTGGTAATAAGGCGAATCGGACTCAGCAAGGTCGATCCGTACAGCTGTTTATTGCGTGCTCCGACGGCTGCTTCCTTCGTACGGTTCTCTGTCCGTCCTTCAGGTGCGGCTTCCACTCGATCTTCAGTCTCCAATTCCTCTCGTGCGTCCTGATCCTCGGATCAGTGACGTCCTCGTAGATGGATTTTGGTGTTAGACTAATGGTGGTTTCACCCGTTCACTCGCAGGCTGATTTTACTCGTCGCAAGGCTCGTCGTCGTTCGGACTGCGTCGAACGTTTTTTCTCAAAGGCCGTTCCTCGGTCCTCTGTGCTACCTCGGTAGCGACGATAGCCTGTTCTGGCCTATTTGACTGCGATGATCCAATAATCTTGTCGGAGGTAGTTCAACCTCTGTCGACGTTGATCACTCGGTTGTGTCAAGGCTTGGTAAAATTTTACGATGCACAATCCCACCGCTGCCACCAATTTGTTGTGCCCTGCGTGATGGCTCGCAAGGCTGGTACGGGATTTGGTGATATCGTAGGTTCGGGAGAGAACAAAAGATGGGAATCTACTGAGTGAACTATACCAAGTTCGATTAAACTCAAAACTAAGTCTTTATTCAAACTTTAACTAGACTGAGATGTACAAGAGTTTTAGCCGTGTTAACAGGTCGAGAGCCAGGTCTAGAATCTCCTGGTTAGCGGTGTCGAATTGGTTTTTATATCCCTGTTGGGCGTGGTACGCGTTACCATGCCCGATCGCGGCGATGCGTTCGCATATTGCTGATTTTGTAGATTCGGTCGCTAGCGGCTGTCTTAGCTTGGAAACGTCTCGAACGTTTCGTAACGTAATATAGTATGTATAATATATAGCGGTATGTCTGACACGTGTGCTTGGGCGTTGCCTGGGCACAACAATATGGAAAAGATTTTTTCTGCTGACGCCGCATAATTTTAAGATTCGACGTTTCTACATGTATTGTATTTTGTTCTTCACGCTGCCAAATGACGTCATTCAGCGCGGCTGCTCCAGAGGAGTCAGATTTCGCGAAATCTCGCGATACACCGCGACGTTAAATCGGAACGCTTTGAAATACTGTTAGTGTGTTGTTTCTGTGTTATACGAGAACAATGAATTCAAATTGAAGTCAGTCGTTCTCCATTGTTGGGTCGAGAGTAGATTCGTCGTTTTATACAATGTAATGGCGCTCCAAGTTTGTTTACTTCGGTTTTAACGGTTGTACCAGTGAAACTGTGAATTTTGACAAAGAGGCGTTCGTTCAGGTCTTATGTTGTAAATACAAGAAGGTGATACTGCAAAATCTGTCACCGATTACAGGATTGCAAGCCACTTTGACACTGAAACCGGATGCAAAACCTGTTTTCCTCAAGGCCCACAGTGTGCCTTTTCGACTTATTCCATTGATCGACGATGCTTTGGATTTCCTGGAGAAGGAAGGGGTCTTGGAAAGGACAAATTCGTCACTGTACGCAACCCCCATTGTCCCTGCCTTGAAGAAGGACCAAACCATTCGCATCTGCGGGGATTACAGCGTGACGGTCAACCCGCAGCTCATTGTCAACGAGTGCCCGATACCTACCACAGATGAACTTTTTGTCGATTTAGCAGGTTGTCATTATTTTGGAAAAATTGATTGTTCCAAAGCTTACTTACAATTACCTGTTGACAAAGATACAGCGGACTTGCTTACAATAAATACGCAGCGCGGTTTATACAGAGTTTGGCGTTTAATGTTTGGGGTCGCAGCTGCGTCTGCGATTTGGCAAGAACACATGAATGCATTTTTTAAATCGATTAAAGGCATTTGTGTGTTTCAGGATGATTTTCGGTTGGCGGCAGCTACACTCAAAGAATTCTTAAGTTTAATTCACACCGTGTTAAAAAAATTAAATGATTATAATATAAAAGTAAACTGGAATAAATGCAGTTTCTTCAAAGAGAACATTTTATACTGTGGTTTTATTATCGATTCTAAGGGTATTCATAAAGACCCTGCTAAATTCGAAGCAGTGTTAAAAATGCCTCCGCCGAAAAATGTGAGTGAATTACGTTCATTTATTGGGATGATAACTTATTATAATCGTTTTATGAAGAATATTAGTTGTATATTGTATCCTCTTTACGAATTGCTGAGCGAGAAAGTCAAGTTTGTGTGGTCGAATGAATGTCAGTGTAACGTCCCACGGGGACTCAAATCCGGCGTTACCGACCATCGATAAAATAGAACCGTACTACGTTACCACACAACCTGTACTACAATACCGCGCAGACCCATTGTACATACTTTTATACATTAATATTAAACTAAGCAGATATTAGAGAAACAAATATTGCAGAAACGTTAAGAACAATTAATTATAATTACTGACAAAAACACAAAACAAAATAATATGTATTAAGCGAGAAAAATGTGAAATAACGAATACCGACTCACTGCGCATGCGCCAGCCCGCCAATTTTCCAGTATAAAAGGAGGCGCACGCAGTGCAGCGCCCCATTCAAGCTACATTCAAAAACCACACTCTTGAGTTGACGAATGTTTAGACCTAGAGGAAGCTTAAGTTTCAACCAGTGAGATTCAGCTCGCCCCGGAAACGGTAGCGGCGGATCTCCAGTGTATAAAAGTCACTGGTGCACCTCTTTGGACTATTTCATTTGAAAGCTATAGTACCTTGCTCTTGGAAAGGCATCGAGCTCGCCCCGGAAACGGTAGCGGCCGAAGCACTTGGTAAAAGCGAGGTCAATTTGAGCATAGAACAAAAACTCTGTCAAAAGTACAAGCTCGCTCCGGAAACGGTAGCGGCTGTTCTTACTACAGAGATTGCCAAGAGTCTACGAGATCGCTCCGGAAACGGTAGCGGCCGTGCTCTGCAATAAATACATAGCCACGTAGCATTTAAATATAAGATAAAAAACAAAAATACAAAAACATAAAATATATAATCGTAGTCGTAAGCAATATTATATTCGTTATTAGGAATAAGTGTTGTTTTAATAAAGTCATTGTTAAGTTTAAGTTGGATTTTACTCCTTTACTCTACCAACGAACCCGCACCTATCCGATTCTCGAGGGACACCGCTCTCTTCTCGAGAACCTGCTAACGTTTAGTCGTCCCCGGGCAACCGGACGTTACATCAGTATGCTTTCGAAACTGTGAAAAAGGTGTTCACACAGGACAAGTGTTTAGCGTTTTTCGATCCCAGAAGACCGTTGGTTTTAGCTACCGACGCTAGCCCTGTTGGAGTTGTGGCGGTTTTGTCGCACACGTATGAGCTATTCCACGTCAAAACGGATAGAGGGAAAATTTAGTTTCACCGATTCTCTTCAAAATTACAGCATTTGTAGATAACCTTGCAAAAACAAAGTATACTGAACTTTAAAGGCCTATGTCAAATAGTTTTCGAAATATTTAATGTTAAAGTCTTAAAAATTGGAACAAAATCGGCTGTCGCGTCATCAGTTAAACTCTAATATCGCGGTTATTTTTAAAGATAATGTCTCCGTCATGGGCTCATTTAAAGCTGAAGGAATGCTTTCTCAACCAATATTTAGAATATTTTGTTTATTGTTAATAAACTTGATGGCAATCGATGTCAAAGTTTCAAATCGCGATTTGACGTCGTTCCCACCCACGGTCCGGTTTGAAAAAAATACCATTCTATTCGTTGAACCCTCAGCTAATAAATGGGATTTTGAAAAAAGTGGAGAAATTGTGGGAACAGTCAACAAAAAAATAAAACTTACGATAGTGCACGCCGCTTGGAACTGCACGGATCCCATGGTCAAGCCGCACGCACGCGTTTTCAAAACAATCGCCTAGCGTAGGAAAGTATTTATACACGATGCGACAAAACAAACATTTGGTTCAGTATTTTCAGTATTCTGGAGAAAAATAATAGGAATATCTGCTCACCATATAAAAGATTAGCAACACTAGGTAGTTTTTAGTGATTCTTCCTTTTCTTTTTTTGCATGTTGTGTACCGTACTCGTCGACGAATGAGAATATGATTTAATTTCCATCTTCGTTGTGCTGAGTGGAATATAAGTATGTGCATTTAGCGTTCCAATAATTCGTCGTGCTTTATCATATCTTCCTTTTAGAAAATCTTTAGTCACTGAATGTTCTTCGTTTGTAGCATATTCAATCGTAATTTGTTTCAAATGTTTTTTTGCCCATTCATATAAATGAGTCGGCGATAGAATTTGATTTTCTAGAGAATTTTGTAAACTTGCTCTTGCTGCAAGTCTTTTAATTGTTCCGCCAATAGCATCACATGGACCTTTCCCATGCGACGTTGCAAAAAAATGCCATTCGGCCTTAATTTGAAAATCTACTTCGTGATAATATAAATTCAGAAAATTGTGTTTGTTTTTATATTGGCTTGAGGCACCATCGCTGAAGTAATAAATTTTGGAAATGTTTGAAAACTGTTCCTTCATAAAATGAATCAATTTTTTTTTAAATAAATGGACGGCCACTGTATCATGTTTCACATTTTTTTATATAACCACAAATGATAATGTCTTTATAGTGTGCATCTCTTTATAATATATAACAAATGGATGAATTGTTGCCTGGTTATTATTCCAATGAAATCCGTGTACTTCATCCTGTACAACGAATGCATAATTTTCAGAAAAGTCACACAGTACTAAATATTCTCCACTATTTAACTGATTTCGTAGATCATTTTTGTATGAATTTTGTTGAATTGCTATGAAAGAATGTTTTTTTAGCACAGTTAATTTTTCTGCGAAATTATCAATAAACTCCTCCATTGTTTTCTCTAACGTCTCTAATGTTGTCCTATCAACAGCAACCCATTGTTTGTATCGTACTATTTCTACTTCTTTACTCTCAAATACACTTCTTAATTGCTCTTTTAAGCTGTTGCTACTTGGACATTCTGTACATTCATTTAAATGACATTCTTCTTTGGGAGGATTACACATAAGGCGTGCTATACAGTGATGATATGTTGGGATTGGGTTTATATCCTCTTGGGTTAATTTTTGTATTTTCGCTCCCTCGATCATTAATTTAATATTTTGGTGTACCATTCGCACCTGCCAGAACGCAATGCGGAGGTCTAAGTTCTGCAAATTTGGAGAATCCCACTTTTATCTCTCCAATCCAATTTTTCTCCAGAATACTGAAAATACTGAACCAAATGTTTGTTTTGTCGCATCGTGTATAAATACTTTCCTACGCTAGGCGATTGTTTTGAAAACGCGTGCGTGCGGCCTGACCATGGGATCCGTGCAGTTCCAAGCGGCGTGCACTATCGTAAGTTTTATTTTTTTGTTGACTGTTCCCACAATTTCTCCACTTTTTTCAAAATCCCATTTATTAGCTGAGGGTTCAACGAATAGAATGGTATTTTTTTCAAACCGGACCGTGGGTGGGAACGACGTCAAATCGCGATTTGAAACTTTGACATCGATTGCCATCAAGTTTATTAACAATAAACAAAATATTCTAAATATTGGTTGAGAAAGCATTCCTTCAGCTTTAAATGAGCCCATGACGGAGACATTATCTTTAAAAATAACCGCGATATTAGAGTTTAACTGATGACGCGACAGCGGATTTTGTTCCAATTTTTAAGACTTTAACATTAAATATTTCGAAAACTATTTGACATAGGCCTTTAAAGTTCAGTATACTTTGTTTTTGCAAGGTTATCTACAAATGCTGTAATTTTGAAGAGAATCGGTGAAACTAAATTTTCCCTCTATCCGTTTTGACATGGAATAGCTCGTATGAGGACGGTTCTGAACGTCCCATATAGTTTGTTTCTCAAACTTTAAATCAAGTTCAAAGAAAGTATAGTCAAATTGATCGGGAGGCTTACGCTATAGTTTTTGCAATAAAGAAATTGCATCAGTACTTATACGGTCATAAATTCACATTAATTTCGGATAATCGTCCGTTAGTTCAAATTTTTAGTCCCGACAAAACCCTACCAATTTACAGCGCTATGCGTATGCAACATTACGCGATATTCCTACGCGGATTTAATTATAATATTAAATATCAATGTTGGTAAAAAGTTAAATTGTAAAGACACCTGGAACATTGATCCAAGAGAATTCTCTATTGAAAATGGATTGTTAGTAAAAGCACACAGAGTGGTAATTCCGGAAAAATTAAAAAATTAGGTTTTAAATGAATTGCACGTCGACCATTTTGGTATGGTTAAAATGAAGGGTCTGGCGAGAGGTATCGAGCACAAGCTCACTGCACCATTTCATCCTGCCACGAATGGGCAAGCTGAGTGATTTGTGCAGATGATAAAAAGTGCGTTAAAAAAGATGAATGAAGAGAAGAATGTTAAGAGTGAGGTGAATAAAATCTTAGCTCAGTATAGAAGCATGCCGCATCTTACCACGGGAAAATCCCCAGCAGAATTATTTTTAGGGAGGAAGACTAGATGTAAATTAGATTTGTTAAAACCTACTAAAAAGGCAACGGACAAGGAGAGTGTAAATAAGTATCATAAAGTTGAGCAGTTTCGGTTAAATCAAAGAGTTATTGCTAGAAACTACGCTGGTAAACAAAAGTGGTTTCTTGGAAAAATAGTTAAAATTAAAGGCAAGTTGCATTACAAGATTCTGTTGGATGATGGTAGAGTGTGGGTGCGACATGCAGACCAGATTGATTCCGCGAGTTGTGTAAGAAGGGACGAACGCATGCAAAAGCTTGAGTACTATGTGCCCGGTAATGAACAGCTTTTATTAAAGAACCCGGAGATTGCTGCTTCATCTGCGAATGTTAGCAAAACTCAAATCGATATGGTACCTTCGATTAATATCGAAGAGAGTTCCGCTTGTACAAATAACGAGGTGGAAATCGAAAGTACTGCTGGCGAGAGTACTGATGCGCCTATTGGCGGGAGACCCAAAAGAAATACTATACCGCCCGAGCGTTATGGCAGCTCTTCCCTTTTGTCGTGAAGATTTTTGCGATAGTGTAATGTATTTTCTTACAGGGGGAAGTGTTGGGTATGCCCGTGGGTACCATATGTATATATACAGGTGTGAGAATGCGAGGATGTGGGTATGCGCATGCGCCGCGAGAGCGGGACGGTAGGCGGCAGAAACGCTAGAGTGTAGCACGAAGGAGCGCGAGTGTTCCCGTAAGAATAAAAGAATCGAAGTAATCGTCGAAAGTGTGCAGACATTATTTGTTGTGGTTCATTCCGCACAATACCCACGTTTCCATACGGATATAACAGACCTGATAAAGCTTTGTTTCGGGAACATCACCCGACTTTATACGAGACTCACGCCAACCTAGGCACAGTGTCACTGTCACAAAGATCGGGACTGAATAAACTTGTTAACATTAGGGTGAGTTCCAACTCTTTAACCTGCAACGATCTCCTACCTCCGGGTTCTCAACCGAATCCTCCCATCCCGGCATAATCACCCAAACCTCCAGAGCCCGTGGACGACGATCGCGAAGGACGCCCAGGAGCACCCCGAGATTCGCACCCAGAATCTCGACCCCAGGCGTCTTGGCACAACAGTCCGAAACAATTCCCAATAAAAATAAATTATTATTTCTCTGCGTTGGAAATGTCTGTATGTCGCATATTGGTTTGGAAAAAAATTTTGGGGGTAGGCCAAGGTCATTCCCTCGCTCGGAAAAAATTTCCGGTGGTGGATCGGGGTCTGAAAAAGTTTCTGGGGGTCATTCACTCCCTCCGGTTAGGTCTAAAAAGTTTTCGGGGGTGGGTCCGGTCTGGAGAGGTCTCCGCGGCGGCTCGGCCTGGACTGATCCCCTCCATCATCGCGGCTTCCCCCACTCCGCGGCTTGTGCGCGCGCAACCTGTCTTCCTCTCCCCGCAGGCCCAGCGCCCATGTTTCCCTCCGCCGCGCTCCCCCGCGCGCCCTCCCATCCCCCTGCCCCCACGCTCCCCTCATTGCCCCTTGGCTTAGAACCGGCTTAGCCTTACTACTGATTGCTTATGTTTTTCCGATAAAAATGATACGAAATTTCATGTAAATCGGAGTATTATTAAAGAAATTAGCTTGAGGTTATGGATATTAATTTTTCATGGAATTTCCATCATTATTTTCCGAATTACGCCGTTCTTGGTGTTATTTTCATCGGCGAAACATAAGGAATCAATTGGCGTCGTTTTCACAAAGATCTAATGAGAAATTCGGAAGTTGAATCGGTATTGCTACCATATATTCGAATATATTGAGATACTTAATTAGTAATGACTCTAATTATTTAGATACTGGCATTAAAAAAATTACAATTGACAAGTTGCTTGTCGATTTAATCGTACTGGACATCCAACCACTGAGCATCGTGGAAGATACAGGTTTTCATCCAAAGTACAATATCCCCGGTAGGAAAACAGTAAAAAAACTAATTGAAAATGCGTATAATGAGAAGAAATGCAGAATCCAAGAAGAACTTGCTGAAGCCTCCGATGTCTCCATCACAACTGATACGTGGAGCAGTATGAATAAGGATCACTTTTTAAGTACGACGTGCCATTTCACTAATAAAAGCTTTGAACTGAAAACAAATATACTGCAAACAGACCAACTGAATGGAAGTCATACCAGCGATGTATTAAGTGATACTTTAAAAAATCCCTTTTCGGAATGGAATGTAGAAGGAAAAGTAAGAGCTGTTGTTACTGATAACACAGCACATATGCTTGCAGCAGTACGAATATCGGGCAATTCTATATCTAGTGTATCTTGCTTTGCACATACGTTAACTTTAGTGATCAAGTAAGCTATTTCTTCAGTCGATGATTTAGTTACTCGACCCTCGTTTCAAAATGTTGGGGTTCGAAATGTATGAGAATGCTGAAAGAGCTAAAACTTTATTATTGGAGAAGGTGACAGATATATTTAATGCCCAGCCGCAATTAAACGCAACGGTAAATACTGGTGATAATAATAATAATAATAGTAATAATAATAATGCGGGTAATTTTGCACAAGGTAGAGTATCTTTTTGGACATCGTTCGACAATGATGTCCACGAACAAAATAGTATGAATGCTAGAAATTCTGGACCAGTAAATGAGATTGATAGGTACATTGCGGATTAGTAATTGGATAGAAATAAAAATCCTTTGCAACATTGGAAGGAAAATAAAGCTAAATATCCATACCTTGCGCAGTTCGCAATAAGTTTTTTATGCTGCCCTACAACGTCGGTGCCGTGCGAACGAGTTTTTTCGAAGGCAAGAAGTATAATTAGTAAAAAAAGAAATAGGTTAAGTGGCAAAAGTTTAGATCGAATTTTGTTTTTAAATAAACAATAAGAAAATATACTGTTTCTGTCATCCGGAATTTGGAGAGAATCTCGCGACTCGACTCGAGAGTATCGAGATATCACCCGATCCCCCCCGAATATTTCCGACTCGTTCCGAAGCTCGGGTTCCCGAACCTCGAACTGTCAAGACTTTCAAGACCTATCAAGACTTTCAAGACCTATCAAGACTTTCAAGACCTATCAAGACTTTCAAGACCTATCAAGACTTTCAAGACCTATCAAGACTTTCAAGACCTATCAAGACTTTCAAGAAATGTTTGTTTCGAATAACAGTTGAAGCAATTCGAAACTTCTGTCGAGAATTCGAAGCGATTCGATTTGCTTGGCGACCATGACAAATGAGATTCGAAGCGATTAGAAATATTGTGTCATAGATTCGAAGCGATTCAATCTGTCTTGATCCCATCACTAGTTGAGCCTCGAAGCTTCAACCTCGAGCTTCAAGAGCTCGAGCTTCATATGATATTAGCCTTATAGGCTGAGTCTTTAAGGGGGGAGACCACTGTGACGGTCCGAAATGTAAAGGTGTTTTCAGGAATTTATTTCACCCAAACGATGCAAGCAATTCAATTTATTGTTTAGTGTAGTTAATATGTACATATTGAAGGGTAAAGAAAACAATTTTTTCAATCACATTCATGAATTCATTTCCTGTATATTCTTCGTCAAAATTTGCGCTGCGGCAAAAATATACTTGTCGCGTTGACAGTGCCCAGGCCATATGGTTAATCGGAATTAAAAAAAAACAATAATATTTAGAAATTAGAAGCCTGCCTCTATTACGTGACAATAAAAAAATGTCAAAATTATAAAAAATAACAAAATGGCGGACCACTGAAAAAAATCATTTTTTCTTGGGTACTGTTATGACACGTATCATAACCAATAACACCTGGCGTAACGGACGCCAGCAAACTCAGCAGTACTCGCAATCGAAAGAAACGCCCATGATCGCTCGTCGCGTCAGTGCAATAAACTTGTTATAACTACGGTGAGTTCCAACTCTTTAACCGGCACGATCCACTACCTCTCGGCTCGACCCGAGAATCCCGTTCCCGGCATTTTCACCCGTCCTATCGGAGCCCGAGGAACGATCCGTTCGAGGATACCTGCGGAGTGCAGCAAGATTCTACAGGAGAATCTCCAACCCAGCAAACCTCGCAACAAAATTGGTGGCAGCGGTAGGATCCAGCTAAACGTAGGAAACAAGTGAGCCTGGACGCCGGTGACCATCAGAAGTTACCACAAGCAACATCAACAAAGACTCGATCGACAACTAAGTACCATCAATTTCCAAAAGAGGACGCCAAGCGACAAAGTCTACCGCACAACAGATCGACAGTCCAGCAGCGGCAATAACGATGACGATGCGACTCCTGCTACACGTGCTGTAAGTGGGACATTTCATATTAAGAAATTCAAGCATCGCGCTGCGGAAATTTTTTTTTTCATGCAACGAGCAACCTCGTTAAGCAGCAATCTCGAGCGTAATTTAGGCCTCAGAGAAAGGCAAGAAAGGGCGCAACCTAGCACTGAGCAACTAGATACCCGAAGTAGGGCACGTCGCGCACCCTCGATCGCAGTCAACGACGAGGCATACGAAGCAGCGATCGACGCGATTATAGAAATCGACGAAGACGCAGTAACCAGCCAGAATCAAGTAATAGGGCATGATAGCTCAATAGCCGAGATATTGCAAAATTCATTAGGGTCAGGCGGGAATATAGTCTGGGAACGACTTTTCCCTTTTGAGGATTTAGATCCAAGCCTACTTCCTCCCTTAAGACTGCACAACTCTGACGAGACGTGCTCAGAACCAAACGGATTTACTAATACCACATACGACAGCGAAGTTTTCGAAGCCTCAGCAGTCATGGTAATACATAGTCCGAAAGGGAAAAATACCGAAGGAAATTCAGGGGAAGAAAACGCGAATCAAGAATTCTCTCGTACAAGAGGAGAAACTTCGAGACGGGAGTCTAGGGGAGAAGAATTAATTTCGGAAAATGCAGATTCTAATGATAGACAAGCTAGGATGGAACAAACATTAACTCTACTTCAAGAAACCGTGCAGCAAAATTGGTCGCTTATGCAAACGTTAGCCGAAAGGATGACTGACCTAGAGGTAGCTAATAGAACAAGGGTAAGAGCGCATACTAATAGTGAACGCGACCGAATGGTAGATGAAGAAATAGATAGGATGCGATCGTCAATGAACGGTTCCCTGCAAGAGGACAGGAACAGGACCACGATACACTTCGAGGCCCCCATAGACGAAGAGGGCATACCAAGTCGATCCAGCATTTTTGTACCCCCTACATATGGGATAGATGAAGCGCCTGACATGCCAACAGGATTAGAGGACAACAAAGTCCTCAACGCTTTAAAACTTATACCCAAACTCAACGGGAATCCCAAGGAATTAATATTATTCCTGGAAACCTGCAAATACATAATAAAAGGATTCAGGATACCTGAATACAGGGCACAAATAGTACGAGGAATAAAAGCAACTAGGATTACAGGTAGAGCCCAAATTGAAGTAAAGAATCGTCAAATACAGACATTCGATGACCTGGAGAATGTGCTGAATTCGCTGTATAAACCAGTACGCACGACCGCAGCTGTGCAAATGCAGGAGCATGCCCACGCGTACGGGAACCGATTGTCCCTATTGCTCAACGAATTATAATAATTGAGACCGGACTAAATGAAAAGGATTCACTGGTAAAGAAGACAGCGGCCATCGAGATATTCAAGAGGCAGGCACACTGCATATTCCAGGAAGGGCTCTGTTTAAACGTTGCCGTGGGAAGGCGATGTGGATTGCCACTGATATGGCCAGAGAAGGGATGCACTCCAACGAGTATAAAAATTACACCGGGTGATGGGACGGCAAAGTGTATTTGGCCGAACGTGGGCGTCCTTACAGTAGCGGACGAACACTCCACACAGAAATCGAACACGCACAAAACACGACTCGACAAACACGACGGAAACACTTAACAGAAACTATGTACATGGCTATGTACAATGAGCTCTGGGCGCGAATGGCTCGAAGGGCCGTTTTTGTGGAGTTCGAACAGTGGGTCGCTGAGCGACAAAGAAATTTATTTTATCCGTGCGTGCGGGAGCGTGTTGTTGTCGTCAAAGGTGTTCGAAGAACTAACTGCCGGATTCCTAGAAGCGCGCAACGCTGAAATCCGGGCAAAAACGGGTGACGTAGGTAACTGTCTTACCGGACGGTGTGTCATACTATTTACACGCTCTCGCACGCACATTTAAATCCGCGCGACAGCTGAGCGGTGACATTCGGCTGCAACAGGCTCCGTGATGACCTAAAAATTTTGGTAAAATCACGAAGATCAGCTGATCTACCAGAGGCCGTATCAATAACCATAGAAGAGGAACGGTCAATTAAGAAGCGGCCCGCAACGAACGGGACAAACCACAACCCAAATTACAGGGGTCAAACAGGACAGAAATACTGTCACAATTGTAAGAGGTCGGGACATTCCACTGGGGAATGCTGGAAGAGCACAGGAAATGGACCACGACGATATGGTACGGGACCCGGAGACAGAAGAAATCCCAATGAGGGCAACACAAACTCCGCAGCAAAGGGAACCACCGATACCAACTACGGGAATCGTCAGTCGGACTACACCGATAGATCACGCACACAGGGGCGACGACCCTACAATGCTTACGCAGCAAGAGCACAGACAGGAGGACCACGAACTCTTCCTACGGCAACGAACTCCAATAATGCTGATACAAGTCAGAAATCGATCAGAATAGCGAAAAGGGAACCACAAGAAACTGGAAAACCTAATTTTGTTTCAGATGAGGTACAAGTGCAAATACAAGAAGCCAAAAATCAGGAAGTAAGAATGCTAGTGGATACAGGAGCCGAAGTATCCGTAATAAACAAAGCATGTGATAAAAAATACACCACTGTACAAACTTAACACAAAATTAACGGGATTAGTCAACACAGCGAAACCACTAACCCAAGTACAATTAGATAGGATAATAAAGGATCCTTCGGAATTTTCAAAACTATATAAACAACTCGACTAAATCGATCGCAACTTATCCGTAGATACTAACATACCGATAATAATAACCATAATAATATTCGCAACCATAATACACCTTGTGCTTCGCCGAAAGAAAACAACAGGACGCGAAGCAAAAGCTACATATATAGCTCCGGCATCCGAATTAAACGTCCAGCTTGGGCGCTAGATTAAGAAACGATTGTAACACAAAAAATGTAATCGGAAAAACAAATGTAAACTAAATTCCGACAAGGCCACCCTTCTTATAAGGGGGTAGGATGTTACGACACGAATCATAACCAATAACACCTGGCGTAACGGACGCCAGCAAACTCAGCAGTACGCGCAATCGAAAGAAACGCATACGCTGCAGAGACCCAGATCCACGGGCGAAGACCATTAGGCCTTCCCTCGCGGCCACCAAACCGTGACCCAAAACATTGTATATAAACCCACGGCAAATCAATCATTGATGTCACTTGTAAAAGATCAGTACGCGATCACGCCCGTGATCGCTCGTCGCGTCAGTGCAATAAACTTGTTATAACTATGGTGAGTTCCAACTCTTTAACTGGCACGATCCACTACCTCTCGGCTCGACCCGAGAATCCCGTTCCCGGCATTTTCACCCGTCCTATCGGAGCCCGAGGAACGATCCGTTCGAGGATACCCGCGGAGTGCAGCAAGATTCTACAGGAGAATCTCCACCCCAGCAAACCTCGCAACAGTACAAAGTTAGGGAATTGTTGATAAAAAAAAATAGAAGCAGGTCGAAAATTGAAAAAAAAACTGATCGTCATGTAATAGCGACGGGTTTTCCGTACAATAAATGTGCTTGGTCATGCCAATGGGACGTATAGTTTTCTCTGTAGATTGTCAACGCGGTTGAAAAATGTAATTCTGAGGAAAACGCGTTCAAAGTTCCGCGTGGCTCAGTCTCGCGTTTGACACCGCTTCACGAAAAACACCATATCTCGGTCAATTTTGCGAATTTCTTCATAAAAGGGTATAGCCGGTTAAGATGGTCAAATGTGCCCCTGAACCAAATTCAAATCGCGATGAGTCATTCGAAAGCTTATAAAAAAAGAACGATTTCTGCCAAGTTTCAACTTTGTATCTCGACCCGGGGGGTAGTAAAGGGTAAAAATAGAAAATCAGGTTTTTGGCGAATTTCTACTATAACAGGGAATGAAAAATTTTGAAAAAATTCAGAGGCATATCTGTTATCGGGACACATATTAGGGAATTATTTCAGATTTTTAAATTGAGAAATCAAGCTGTGAAAAATAAAAAACGCCAAAAAATGATGAAAAATGCCAGTTGTGTATCGAAGCAGTTGCAGAACTATAATCATATTTTTACTGTAAGTGCGTATCATTGTTACTATTGTCCTGAATTTTTTTCAGATTTTTCAATTTGGTGCGCCGCAGTTAAAAAAATTAAAAACCGATTTTTTCGTCGTTTTTTCCGTGTTAGAGTAACTTATACGTCGAATTGCTTCATGAAATAAGTGTTTTATGCGATCTTTAATGTTTATACGTACAGCAAAACATCATAGGAATTAAAGAAACTGGAAAAACCGAATCATTTGAAACTATGTTATGCAGCTTACATTATAAAGTGTCTGCCGTATTTTCCAACGGTGTCGGTGGCGCAGCGGTAGAGTGTCGAGCTGCTATATCGCTGCGAACTTTTTTAACATAGGTTCGAATCTCGAACTTCGAAGTCCGCTTGGGCAAAGTTTTTTCTTTTTTTTTCCGTAATTATATATATTTTCTAACTATATGACAATGATCAATATTGGTTTTCAAATGATTTAAGAATGTTTGAAAAATATATTAATCTGAAATATACGTAAACATGAGTTCGGACTGCGTTTCTCTTGTCAAGTATCCTGCCAATTACGATATTATTTAACATTTCCTACATTATATTAATATGTGAAGATCGTTTTCGAATCTCTTACCTTTAACAATTATGCATGAATGCACGAGAATAGTCCTGCACAGACTGTCACGGGGTCACGTCGTCTCTCGAAACTTGTGACATTCATTAATTAACGTGTGGTCTTTACAATCTGTACACATTTGTAGCGTGCGTAGCTTCGAATTTGGAGCGGAGCAGAAGGCAACCAGGTAGGGTCGTAAAGTTCAACGGAAGGTTTCGTAGCCGTTGGATTTTGCCAGGCGACGAAACCTCCCCTGTTCCAGCACTCGGGGTTTTTCCTAATTTTTGCACACGCTACGCGTTTTCTTCGGTAAGGGAAGGAAAGCGACCGTTGATGAGCATTCGGCTACGAGTTAGCGTCTTGAGCGGTTATGCTTTTCTCGCGTTAGATTTTAACTCTCTACGGAAGTTTTTGTGTTACCTTAGTAAATAAACAGTATTCTTTGTCGGTGTGTGTTCATCTGTGGTTGTGTGTTCAATATGTCGACGGAGAAAGTACAATTTGTGGAAAGGAAAACCTTACATGCTAAGTGTATTCGGTGTAATATTTTGGTTCGCAAATCACCTGGTCAGATACGGAAAATCAAGACGGAAGTTGATGCAGTGAAGTATTCTAAAATTCTGAAAAGAGTGGTGACTGTTGGTGACATATTTTGCAATAGGTGCCGCGTTTACATTTACAAAAACGCGATAACTACCGCCCCCAATCGTGAAAATTCTCAGGAATTTCGTCAACTTGAGGAATCTTCTGTCAGAGTGTTTTCTGTAGCTGAATCTTTTTCTTCAGGACCCTCTTCTTCAGTTGAACTCTCTTCTTCAGCTCAAACCTCTTCTTCAGCTGGACCCTCTTCTTCGGGTGAAACCTCTTCTTCAGCTGGTCCCTCTACTTCGGGGGAAACCTCTTCTTCAGCTCAAACCTCTTCTTCAGCTGGACCCTCTTCATCAGCTGAACCTTCTTCTTCGGCTGAACTCTCCTCTTCATCCAGAGTTTTTTCTGCCGCAATATCTTTGCACAGAACAGCCTCAGCCGAAATACTTTCACCCGAAAAATCAACTGAAAAATCTTCACCGGAAAAATCTGAATCCGAATCTGTTGCTACATCGTCTTCCTCAACAGAAGATCCATCATTTCTTATGGATTTGAGGAATGTTGAACAAGTAGCTACTGAATTCGTAGAGATGCCATTTTCTAGAGTTATTTCCACTCATAGGTACTGTTTCGTCTGTGGAATTTCGAAAAATATCGTGAATGTACCGAATGAAACCAGGAAGCAGGTATTTATATTGCGAAGATTATATGTTCCTAAAGGAAATCGGTGCTGTTCTGGTCATTTATTAAAGAACCGTTTGTTTCAGGAAGATGTTCTAAACTTAAGAATACATTCAAATAGCAGTGTAATCGAGACCAAAGAATTACGAAATTATTTTGAATACCTTTCAGTTAATAACAATTCAAGTATCAAAGATACAATAGGTGATTTTACACTTTCTGAAGAGCGGTTAAAAGTATTTACAGGTTTAACGTGGGAAAACGTAATAAAGCTTCGGGAAATGATGACTTCTTTGAGAAATTCTGAGCAGCGAGATGTCACACAAGCTATTGTTGTTTTCTTGTTCAAATTGCGTACTGGTAACTCAAATAGTATGATAGCTGCAATTCTCGGATTAGAACGCGAGCAACAGGTATCTGATTTTTGTAGGTCCGTCGTAAAGTCTTTTGAAAAAGATATTCTACCTAGTTATTTTGGATTCGCGACACTTCCCCGGAAAACTCTAATAGAAAATCAAACCTCTCTTGTTGCCAAAAAGTTATATGGTATCACAGATCAGTTAGCACTGATTTTCGATGGAACATATATTCGCCATCAGAAAAGTTCTAATAATGAATATCAACGAAAATCATATTCCGGTCAAAAGAAAGTACCCTTATGTAAACCTTTCACGATTTGCACCACAAACGGCTATGTGGTTGAAGTTCTTGGCCCTTTTTGTGCAAACCAGAACGATGCACAAATCATGAAAATTGCTCTGGAAGATCCAAATGGTTTGCAAACCCTTTTAAAACCTGGGGATATTTGTATTGTTGATCGAGGTTTTCGCGACGTAACATCTTATTTAGAAGAGCGCGGTTACAGAGTGCTTATGCCTGCGTTAAAAGGTAAGCGTAATCAGCTAACGACTGCAGAATCAAATGCATCCCGTCACGTCACTAAGATTCGCTGGGTAGTCGAGGCAATTCACGGCATCATAGGGCAAAAATACAAACTTCTTCACCATCAAATGGACAATAAGCTACTGCCTAAAGTTAGTTTATATTGCAAAATAGCGTGCTTTTTAAATAATACGTTTGGAAAGCGCTTAAATTCGGACGTAGATCTCTGTGATGAGATAGTAGAAAGAATGTCATCTCAAAACATTGCTGAGAATTCATTGTCAGTAAAAGTTGAAAACCAGCATTGGAACAGACGTAAGATTCCATTTAATCAACTATCATCTAACGATCTCCTTGATTTTCCAGAAATGACAGAGAAAGACCTCAAAATTCTATTCACTGGTTCATATCAATTATCTCAAGCAATCTCATATTTAGCAGAACTAATGGATGAAGAGAACACCATTAATCTTCGATGTCTTAAAGAGAGAAATAATATTATTAAATTCGAAGTAAGATCCCGACATATTAACAGTAAAACCTATAGATGTTACATTGATTATGCACCAAACTCAATAGGCTACTCCGGAGTTAAACGCTATTGTTGTGAATGCGCAAATGGTAACCGAACCGTCGGGTGCTGTTCACACATAGCTGCAATAATTTATTACTTGTCGCATGCTCGGTACCTTTCAAAAATTGTAAGGCCTGCAGAAATTCTTAGTAAAATATTCAACAATGAACACGTGACACCAATAATTAACGAAGACAGCGATGAAGATTAAAACCATCACACACGATTTTTGTTGCTATCCATGCATAATTGTTAAAGGTAAGAGATTCGAAAACGATCTTCACATATTAATATAATGTAGGAAATGTTAAATAATATCGTAATTGGCAGGATACTTGACAAGAGAAACGCAGTCCGAACTCATGTTTACGTATATTTCAGATTAATATATTTTTCAAACATTCTTAAATCATTTGAAAACCAATATTGATCATTGTCATATAGTTAGAAAATATATATAATTACGGAAAAAAAAAGAAAAAACTTTGCCCAAGCGGACTTCGAAGTTCGAGATTCGAACCTATGTTAAAAAAGTTCGCAGCGATATAGCAGCTCGACACTCTACCGCTGCGCCACCGACACCGTTGGAAAATACGGCAGACACTTTATAATGTAAGCTGCATAACATAGTTTCAAATGATTCGGTTTTTCCAGTTTCTTTAATTCCTATGATGTTTTGCTGTACGTATAAACATTAAAGATCGCATAAAACACTTATTTCATGAAGCAATTCGACGTATAAGTTACTCTAACACGGAAAAAACGACGAAAAAATCGGTTTTTAATTTTTTTAACTGCGGCGCACCAAATTGAAAAATCTGAAAAAAATTCAGGACAATAGTAACAATGATACGCACTTACAGTAAAAATATGATTATAGTTCTGCAACTGCTTCGATACACAACTGGCATTTTTCATCATTTTTTGGCGTTTTTTATTTTTCACAGCTTGATTTCTCAATTTAAAAATCTGAAATAATTCCCTAATATGTGTCCCGATAACAGATATGCCTCTGAATTTTTTCAAAATTTTTCATTCCCTGTTATAGTAGAAATTCGCCAAAAACCTGATTTTCTATTTTTACCCTTTACTACCCCCCGGGTCGAGATACAAAGTTGAAACTTGGCAGAAATCGTTCTTTTTTTATAAGCTTTCGAATGACTCATCGCGATTTGAATTTGGTTCAGGGGCACATTTGACCATCTTAACCGGCTATACCCTTTGGAGAGAACATTCTTGAAACGTACGCCCTTCAGAAAATGTAAAAAAATTTCATATTTCTGACAGTGGTCTCCCCCTCCCCCTACAGCACATTTGTTGCAGAAATGTCTCAGTTGCGATGCGGTTTAATAGGGGAGACCGGGGCTAGTTGTTACACTTTTCAGTTTTTTATTTTTTATTTTTTTTGCATTCCATATTCAATATTATCAATGACTCTCACTTAAAGTACGTTCTTTCCTCTACCGATTACCACTATCGCATGTAATTAAATGAAAACCATGACTTTGAAACAAACCATTTTGAAGGTCGAGGCATGTTGTATCAACGTGCCCCGAGTAGGGGCTAGTTGTTGCACAATACGGGGCAAGTTGTTACAGGATTAAATTTTACGAAACGAGGCTTATTATGAGTAATATAATGATATTTTCTTGAACAGAAGTAAAGTTATTAATGGTAAGAATCTATTATAATGAATATACAATAAAAAATGTATTTTAAAAAGAAAAAAAAACTACTGAAATCAGTTGCACTAATTATCGTCGTCCGTTTCATAGGGGACTCGCAAATTAATGCACACATAAAAGTGATTTTTAGGTTTTGCACACTTCTCATGTACCCACTTTTTGCACTCTATGCACTGAATCCACTTTGTAACAACATGCCCCTTTCCCTCTGTAACAACATGTCCTTTTTCGTATGTAACAACATGCCCCTTGTCTTGTATAACAACTTGCCCCGGTTGACACCATTGTGTATAAAAAGCTATAAGTTCATACCAGTTTGGTGTATTCTTATGTTCTTGGTGCCAATCTGTAGCTAAAGGAACACTGATTCAAACGCAGTAATATTAATTTGCATACATTTATTTGTCTGTTCGGTAGAAACGATTGAAGTAGAAAGAAAAAAGTTACTATTAGTACCGAAAACACAAAAAACTGTAATAAAGTGACAACGCGTGAACCGACTACAAACAAACAACATATACAATTGTGTATGGTTGAAACACATCAGCCACTTCATCGTCGAAGTGATAGTGCAAGCGAAAAAAATTTAAACTGCTTTGTAACAACCTGCCCCTGTAACAACTAGCCCCGGTCTCCCCTACTTGGAACATTGCACGGAATGCTGCCGAAAAGTTACAAGTAAATTGCTATGTCCGGCCCTGTGCAACATTGCAGGATATATTTCTGCAACATTGTTTCGGGATTTTACAGTAATGGTAGCGCAACATTTCTGAGATTTTACAGCAATGGTAGCGCAACATTTCTGAGATTTTACAGCAATGGTCGCGCAACATTTCCCAGATCTTACAGCAATGGTCCCGCAAGGTTTCGGGCAGAAGGGAGAAAAAAATAACGGTATTTTATATACATATATTCCGGATGTGTCTGTGAGGGGGACCCGATGACATGAATGTGTGCAGAATCGTAGTAGCATAACGTCCGTGTGTCTTTTATAAATAGAAAATACTTTACCCCAGGGAGATTCGAACCCGCGAGACCTGTAGCACCGTAGACGAACACTTTACCGCTGCAGCTATAATTCTTGATTAGGAAAATTGCTTCCGTATTCGAACTTATATTTCTACCGTGCAACACATTAAACCCAAATTATTCAAAAACGAAAATTTGTTTTGACAAACCCCATTACATTTCCCTAATTGTGGAGCGGATATCTCACAACAAATTCATTTCGACACTTGATGTTGTATTAAGTTGATTCATATTCTGTTATGAAATATTCTGCGTTGTACAAAAAAAATGTTTTTTTTTTAGTTTTTAACGCATTTTTAATACAATCGTTTAACATAAATTTTGTTTATATATTTTTTTTATTTTCTAGTTTTTAGTGTTTGTGGATTTATATTTCACAGATCAGAGTTTTTTTATAAATATCTTTTATTGTTGTACGCAATTTAACAGTTTGCTTAAGGGGGGAGACCACTGTCTCGGTCCGAAATGTAAGGGTGTTTTACGGAATTTATTTCAACCAAACAACGCAAGTAAATCAATTTATTGCTTCGTATAGTTAATAGTGTACATATCGAAGGGTAAGAAAAAATTTTTTTCAATCAAATTCATAAATCCGTTTCCTGTATACTCTTCGTCAAAATTTGCGCTCCGGCAAAAACATGCTAGTGGCGTTGACAGTGCCCAGGCCATATGGTTAATAGAAATTCAAAAAAACAATAATATTTAGAAACTAGAAGCCTGCCTCTATTACGTGACGATCGAAAAATGTTAAAAATGTTAAAAATAACAAAATGGCGGACCACTGAAAAAAAGTCATGGTTTCGGGGTACAAAATTGGGGAAATGTTGCTAAAAAAAATAGAAGCAGATCGAAAATTGAAAATGTCTGATCGTCACGTAATAGCGACGGGTTTTCCGTACAATAAATGTCCTTGATCATGCCAATTGGACGTATAGTTTTGTCTGTAGACTGTCAACGCGGTTGAAAAATGTCATCCTGGAAAAACGTGTTCAAAGTTCCGCGTGGCTCAGTCGCGCGTTTGACACCGCTTCACGAAAAACACCATATCTCCATCAATTATGCGAATTTCTTCATAAAATTTGGAGAGAACATAGTTGAAACACACGTCTTTCAGAAAATGTGAAAAAAATTTTTTTTTCAGATTTGAGACAGTGGTCTCCCCCCTTAAACCTTATGGTCCTCGCTTCTATCTACCCTATCATAAAACGGTCGCGTCGTCTTCAGCCGCGTATACGGCGAGTCAAGGGTGGCTCGCCAAACTGACCACACGGTAACCAGGCGTGGGCAAAAAACCCAGGCCCGGTGTTAGCTTTCCAGGCCCGCGGCTTACAATTGCAAGTACAGTGTAAGACTGTATTCTATTTGTTAACATATCTGATATAAATAATTAATACAATTATTCAATTAACGCTATAGAGTTTAAACAAACTCATAAACTATATGCAGCAACAAAAGAGATTTGCAAATAAGAGTTAGACGTGCCAATTACTGCCAGTGTCCCTACCATTGACATTTAATTTATTATGCGTAATGAAAAAGTTCCGTATTGTCGAGTGAAAATATCTAAGTCCGGATTTATTGCGGATTTATTGCTTAAATCTTGCTGATAAGTTGCGAGTTCGCAACTTATGACCCAAATTTCAGCAATTAATCCGCAATAAATCCGGAATTACGCGGAGCGATGCCGAATTGTCGACACGTAGAATACGGTCTATGATTCCACGGGCTACCACCGAGCGAATATATGTGAATGTGGACATTATCTGACATAAATAATTAATGCGATTAATCAATTAACACATATGGTTTAAACAAATTCATTAACTATATACAGCAACAAAAGAGATATGCAAATAAGTGTCACACGTGCCAATTACTGCCAGTGTCCCTACCATTGACATTTAATTTATTATGCGTAATGAAAAAGTTCCGTATTGTCGAGTGAAAATATCTAAGTCCGGATTTATTGCGGATTTATTGCTTAAATCTTGCTGATAAGTTGCGAGTTCGCAACTTATGACCCAAATTTCAGCAATTAATCCGCAATAAATCCGGAATTACGCGGAGCGATGCCGAATTGTCGACACGTAGAATACGGTCTATGATTCCACGGGCTACCACCGAGCGAATATATGTGAATGTGGACATTATCTGACATAAATAATTAATGCGATTAATCAATTAACACATATGGTTTAAACAAATTCATTAACTATATACAGCAACAAAAGAGATATGCAAATAAGTGTCACACGTACCAATTACTAACAGTGTCTCTACCATTCACAATTAATTTATTATGGGTAATGAAAAAGTTCCGTATTGTCGAGTGAAAATATCTAAGTCCGGATTTATTGGGGATTTATTGCTTAAATCTTGCTGATAAGTTGCGAGTTCGCAACTTATGACCCAAATTTCAGCAATTAATCCGCAATAAATCCGAACTTAGATATTTTTACTCGACAATTCGGAACGTTCTAATTAGATACAATCAATTAAATGGTAATGCTAGGGACACTGGCAGTAATTAGCACGTGTGTTACTTATTTGCATATCTCTTTTGTTGCTGTATATCGTTTCTGAGTTTGTTTAAACTGTATAATGTTAATTAAATAATCGTATTAATTATTTATGTCAGATAATGTCCACGTTCGCATATATTCCCTCGGTGGTAGCCTGTAGAATCTTAGACCGTATTCTGCGTGTCGACAATTCGGGATCGCTCCGCGAAATTTCGGATTTATTGCGGATTCGTTGCTGAAACGTTGCACGTGGATTGTACCTCAATATATGCGCAATATTTCACGACAATGTGTGCGCAATATTCCCCAAATATTGCACAAACTTGGCCATTGTAATATTGCACTTCAATATGTGCGCAATATTCCTGAAACATTGCATAAACGTGGCCATAGTAATATCACACGGCAATGTGTGCGCAATATTTCTGTAACATTGCACAAAGGTGGCCATTGAAATATTGCACGGCAATGTTTCCAAAATTTTGCAGTAAAATTGCAATGCAACTCGCAACCATACGGCAACATTGCAATGTACTGCAACTTTTGTGCAACGTTTCTGCAACAAAATGTGCTGTAGGGGTTAAGGTTAAGGTTTAAAGCTTTATAGACTCGAGCTTTATACAACACTAATAGCTTCATCTCGTATTGGTGTATGCATAGCTTCGTACCACACACAACCATTACGCTAAGAATAAATAACAGCCAAACGGCTAGGTTCAGGCGGAGCCGAGCAGCGTTCCTGTTACCGCACTAGACCTTTCGGGGGCCACGCCACCTCAACTGACAAATCCACGATCGTCAGGTGGTGGTGGTTGATTTCTCCGCGATTGCTGCTCGCGAAAACGAATTCACCGACCAATATATATGGCTTCGACCGGAGTTCTTTTTATCGACCGCAATAGTTTGAGTAGCCTTTTGTTTACTGGGAACGCTTCGATCGATTCGGACCATAACAAAAATGAGACAGCCCCCTTGAGGGGGGGGGGGGGGCATCGTGTAGCGGATCGAAGAAATCGATTTTTTGCATAAATCAATAGTTGAACATCACGACAATATGTTCCCAAAGCCACAAACCAAAATTCGAAAAATTAAAGTGGATATAGCCGGTGTTGCTACGGAGCGCCAGGTTACCACACAACTTTAACCCTCGGGCGGGCGCGCCAGTGAGAGTTACACGACCAGGTGCGTGGTGAACTCAGTTCACCAGTTGAAAATAATCATTTTAGTCCCCTTATATATAAAGTATACACTTCAGAAACGGGTTTTCTGTCGATAGTAGTAACAAACATCACGCGATTCTTGACACATACGACGAGCGTGCTGAGGGAATGTTTATCTTCCCGATACGTAAACACAGAAATACGCGGATTGGTGAACTGAGTTCACCGGCGCGCCCGCTCGAGGGTTAAATGCGTTTTTCTCGAAACGACAGTTTTACACTTTGCGGGCAATGTAACTAAAAAAATATTCAACCAATCGACTTGGTCTTGTGCACGGATATTTGCGAATATTTTCTTCATAGAACTAAGTTATTAGTATAATGATATTGTTTAAATAAATAACTTTTTTTCAACACCTGCATGAAAATGTGTGCTTTTTCATGCTTGCTAAGCGGGAGCAAAATGACCAATTTCACACGTATTCGCGGAAAATCTTTCTCCCAAGGGAAACAGACTTTACGCGCATGCGTATTCGCAATTTCTTACTTTCCTCTCAAGGAAACTGGAGTTTGGCGTTACCCTGTGGTATGAAGTTGCAGTTGTTCGACTAATCGTTATCGATCATGTGTGTTTTAACGTATATTACAACTGTCATAGCACCTCTTTTTATTAAAAGATTGAATTGCAAGGTAAAATGAGTAGTGACGAGATTGATAGTGATACGGGATACAACACGGCCCCCGAACTTGCGGAAGCTGCAAAAGCGATAGAAGCAAATTTGCTGCCATCAAAATCGAAAACAAAGTACAAGATGGTATATAAAAAATTTATGGAGTGGCGAGATAACCAAAAATAAATGAGCAATTGAAAATGCATATTTTTTTGCGAATCGCTCAGCGGGCTTACAAAAAACACACATTTTCATCCAGGTGTTGAAAAAAATATAGTGCGTGACAAGGGAGAGGAGCGCAGCGCTCGGGCAGCAAAATTCACGCTCGTCGAAATCGCTTACTTCTCTCCCCTGTCACGCAATGTACTATTTTTTACACATTTAAGGCAAAATTTCGTTGGAAAGAGTGAACTGTTTATTCAAGAGGCCGCCATTTGTTCAATTTTGCAACTTTTAGTTTAAAAATTTGTTCGATTTGTGCGTACACTCATAAGCTAAACGAAAATTGTTCGATTTTTGGTTTCAGATGAAACCAAAAGACGTTACGTTGCCCGCAGTGCAACAATTGCGTCGCCAACGGACTGTAAATGAGCCTTATAACCCTTATAACTTTGTTATTTGCCGCTCTTTTCTAATAAATTTATTTTATCTACCTAAACCTGTTAATACAATATTCTGAAAGTTTCACAAAGATCGATTAAATACTTTCTTTAAAAAAAATTCCCGAAAAATGCCTCGATTTCCAGCTAGTTACAATAGGCTCCCCCCCCCCCCCCCCCCCTTAATAGGGAGATAAAAGTGGCCGGATAAGAAAATTTTCGAATAATAGAACAATCTTTTTTTATATTCAACTTTATTTATTCAAATAGAAATCAACACAATTGACACTTTGTTTCAATATTTATGGAACCCATATCTTTTTGGCTGCTAAATAACATAATTTTCTTAACATAAATAATTGTATAGATTTACATTCTTACTGTACCTTGTAAATTCGTCTTTCCCGTTAAGAAATTCACATGTAGAATGCGATCTAGCATTGTGTACCAGCAAAAGAGGTTTTTCCCTACGACCCCTTAAGTTTAAAGGGTGAAGCCACCTTGGACGGAGCAAAATTGCAGTCATTTTCGGCATTTTTTTTCGGAAGATAATGAAATAAACAGAAAATTCAATATGAAGCTTGTTATTGTATAACTCTGGCTGGACAAAATCATATTTTTTTTACAAAATGGCGGCGGTAGAACCGTGATACGCAAGATCTTCAAGAGCGACGTTTTCCACGGTGTTCAATCTCACGGCTATACTATTTGACTTAGAACAAAAAATAACAAATTTTTATTTTCTACAATGCCTAAAACTAGAGAATATAACCCTAATAAATACCAAAAGTATGACATAGAACAAAACTTTAATCTTTTGTCTCCATATCCCTTAATAAGAATAAACGAAAAATTGTTATTGAAAGAACAAATTTTGCAAATGAAAAAAATGTGTCGTTGGCCAGCTCTCCCGAAATGCCTGGGAGAGATGGCCACATGTACCTTTCACGCTAACAAGTTGAGGGCATTTCATGCTTATCACCGACTTTGAGCAGCTTGCGTCCATTTTCGTGTTTGACGCTCAAATCTTCTTTTTGGGCTATTGTTGCAAGTATTTTAATGCACACGTTTGACACATAATGGCAAACTCCGTACCATTTCCGTGGACCCAATAAGCACATGACCTACATTTCAGCCAATCTTCTTTTTTTCGTTTTGAAATAATTTTCTCCGCATGCTAATATGCAGTTGTTCATATTAAACGTGGACTCTGCGCCGGAATCACTTCTATTGCTGAATTCTATTTTCTGAACGGACGTTTGTTTTTTTAATTGTTTTTCTGCCTTTGCATGCCTTGTCACTAATTTTTCGGTCGTTAACACAGGTTTGCGAAGTTAATAATTTACACGATTGTTTAGCTCGCTTGCGAGTGGGATATTTTTTCAGCGGCACCTCATTTCAGAAACAAGACCTTTAGAAGTGCTTGGCTAATTCAAGTCGATATTCGGATTTAAGGAGGAGAGATCACATTAGTTCAGTTCAGTGTCGTTAGGGATTTCGAAAATAAATCAAATATATACAGTATTGTCTCCGTGTGTGCCCGGTGGTCGGGACTGGCGTGGGCACTCAGAATGCGCAGATCCCTAATTCCGAGTGTGCGTTTCTCGCTTCTTTCTGGCCGAAGGATTGAGCGAGATGGACCGGTTTTCTTGCGCGCGGGCGTGCGGGCACTCAGATGGAATCGTGACTGCCCAACGCATGCGCGCGACGGTCAGATAGCCAGGCACGGCACAAGTCTTTTTTGCGCCCTAGACAAACTTTTCAAATTACGCCCTATATTATAATACATTTATTTGAGATTATTAATAACCTTACTTTGAATTTTTATTCGTAGTTTAATCCACTTATAGTACAACTTGTAATATTTAATTCTAAAGTTTATTTTCAGCAATAGCAGCAATGAAAATACATACCATTTTGCACCTCTTGTCGACTTTCTGCCCTAGGCAGACGTAAGCTGCCTGTAAGCTTGGCTCGTCCCTATAAGCAAAATTGGACGTCTGTCTAGGGCAGAAAGTCGACAAGTGGTGCAAAATGGTATGTATTTTCATTGCTGCTATTGCTGAAAATAAACTTTAGAATTAAATATTACAAGTTGTACTATAAGTGGATTAAACTACGAATAAAAATTCAAAGTAAGGTTATTAATAATCTCAAATAAATGTATTATAATAAAGGGCGTAATTTGAAAAGTTGGCCTAGGGCGCAAAAAAAAACTTGAGCCGGGCGTGCGTCAAGTTTTTGCGTTGCGGTTTCGTGCTTCCGTATGTGCCTGCGACCATCGCGCACGCCCGTCGCGCACGCAAAGGACGGAGTGTCACGGCGCCCGAAAGACGGAGAGACAAAACATGAACGCTGTCGTCTGTCTCGTACTGTCCTCGCTCGCTTTTAGGGGCTCTCGCTCGCTCTCGTTCCATCTCGCTCTCGCCTTCGCCGGACAAGAGTGAGACAGAAGTGGTGGGGATAGCGACAGGCCTACATCGTGTACACCAAATCGGGTACATATGGAGACAATACTGTACTGCATTCCACATTAAGGGGGTAGACACGGGTAATGCAGCGCGCTGTATACCGACACAATCAGGCCCGAAACATGGGTTTACGCCCTGACGCTTTTTGTCCTTATATGAGCAAATTTTGGGATGGGTGAGGTCTCATTCGAAAGATGAAGGTTCAATGCAGCCCGCTCTGGTCATGGTTCAAAGAGATTGTGTTGATATGTAATAATATGAGTGTCCAAAGTAGAGGAAAAATGGAGAAAATACACTCGCAGATTCCAAGTATTTGTAGGTCACTAAAAGAGTTTTGTGACTCAAACGATGACCAGAGCGGGCTGCATTGAACCTTCCTCTTTTGAATGAGACCTCACCCAGTCCAAAATCTGCTCATATAAGGACAAAAAGCGTCAGGGCGTGATTGCATTCCCAAATCAGAATTCCGCCATATTGACGATAATACAGAGCAAGTCACGTGACAAATTTAGTTGAGCTAGTGGATACGAGATGGCGCCTACTCGGGAGGACTGCCAACGTGGAATCATAGCAAAAGTAAAGCGTTAGCTGGATATACGAGTTACGAGAAAAGCGTGATGCGGTCAATGCATGCATTTTCGGACGATTCTAGGTTAGGTTATATGAAATCACTTTCGAATTTATGTTATAATTATATGGCCACATTACTTAAAATAAAAAGGACAGATTGGAACTTTTTTACTAATACTTGAAATATTGATATACTGATCATATTTTCACAATGTGGAAGTTACAACAATTATTTCCAATTATTACATATACCCTAAATCTAAAATTCTATTTAGCTTCGGGTATTTATTAGTTTCCATTGATTATTAGAAGACCGTTCATCTTGGGCTTCGAATAATTTTTCATCTTTCATTCTCTCTTTATCCTAAAATCCTATTCAGATATATTGGCCGGTCGATTCGTTTTCGCGAACAGCGATCAAGAAGAAATCAGCCACCACCATCTGACGATCGTGGATTTGTCAGTTGGAGTTCCTCGGCTATCGAAGGGTATGGTGGGGTAACGGGAATGCTGCTCGACTCCGTCTGAAGGTAGTCGTGTGGCTGTTATTTATTCTTATTGTTAGCGTAGTAATTGTGTTTGTTACGAAGCTATGCATAGACCAATACGAGATGAAGCTATGGAGAAAGAATCAATGTTCTGGCCAATAAAGCTCCTGATTTTTTTCGGAGCTAAGTCACACCTATTCTGATGTGTGTATTTCTACGCTGACAGATTGGTTTGACCTGTCAGGCCAGAAGCTTGGCGCTATCCCCATCACTTTGGCTCACTCTTGTTTTGCGAAGGTGAGAACGAGTCAGAAAACGTTGAGAAAAAGAACGCCGAGGCAGGCAAGCGGTATAGTGGGAGAATACGCGTTACGAAACTCACCGGCCAATATATCTGAATACGATCTTAGAAGCTCGAATAACCGACGAGAACCTTTGTGGCCCGAGCCGCGCGAGATCTCGCCCCTATTCGGTCATGTGTCATCGATTATATAGAAACAGAATTTGTTTATTTTTCATCGTATCAATTTGAAAATGACACAAATGGTTTCCTGGCATTCTCCCGATTAAATTGACAGAAAATAATTTAAATCGGACTATTTTTAACAAAGCGGGCTTCCAATTCTGCAAACAAATTTTCACGTAATTTCCTTAATTATGGTCCAAATAATATCATTTTTTGGGTCAATTTGATCGAGAAAACATGAGGCATCGATTGACGTTTCGCAAAGATCTGATTAGAAATGCAGAACTGCAGATTTGTCACTGCTTAGTGCGCAACATTGTATGGCCCCGCTGGTTCCGAGCGTCGAAACCCACGAAACTCACAAGGGGAGTCCACAGTGAGGTGTACATCGATTTTGATGAGCCTTGGCACGATGGATCTATGTCGAAAATAAGTAAATACGTGTCCGAGCGTTTGTGCCATTGGGCCTTGTAACGTACCGCTACGAACCGCCATACATTTTTTCTAATTTAACCATTGTTATACCTAAGTTGTAACACGCGAAACACGTGCAAGCGACATCCCATGCGGCGGGAAAAACATTGAACTCAAGTGACGCGTAACGCATGCGCATAACCGCATATTCAAACAGTAGACTCAGTGCCGCGAGTGAAGCGCGCACGCATGCGCACGCCGTATGGTAAACCGGACGCCGAATTTACCGAACATAGTGAGCAAGTGGCGCGAACCGGATGTTAATTATGATTGGTGCGCGAGATCGCACAGCCAGTGATTGGTGCGGGCTACGTACCACAGATTGGTATAAATACAGGCCCGCCAGCAGCAGAAAGCTTGGTTCTGCCACCGAACCTAGAACACATAGGTCGCTTTAACTAGCCCCTTCTGTTTCGAAAAGTCTAAAGGAAGTTTATCTTAAATCTTCTACCAAACTTCCTTTCGAGGTCGCTTTAACTAGTCCCTCTCACCACCTTTACGAGGTCGCTTTAGCTAGCCCCTCTCACCTTTCATCCGAGGTCGCTTTTACTAGCCCCTTGGATATCTCACTCCTCCCAAGCGTGGGCCAGCTGATAGGCACCAGAAGCCACTATCAAATCGAAGGAAGGAAGCTACTAATTCAACTTCCATCTGGGGACGCCCTAACCGGCTACCTGGCTACCATCTGAGATCGCTTTCACTAGCACTCAGCTACCATCCTAGAAAGCGTGGGCAAGCTTATAGGCAACTGGAAGCTACTCCAAATCCGAGAGAAGGAACCCTCTCCAGTTCTCAAACTCTAACATATTAGACCGATCACGGATCACTTTCTGTATTATACATCGATTTAGCGTCGAGACTTAACGTTCAATTAGCGATTTAGTATCGTTACATTATATTACCTTTAAATATCAATTAACCATTAGTTCTAGACATTCTATATCAACAACTAGAACGATTCTTGTGTTCTGTTTTACCGAGCGAAACAACAAATTCTATTTTCTTTATTACCGACTTAGCGTCGTAACCAAAAACCGAATCATATTCATCGTTACCGACTTAGCGTCAATCAATCACTGACCGATACGTCGTTACGTATTAACATTAGTTTTATTAATTAATTATAATAATCCACACGACTGAGCGTCGTACTATATGTTCAATTTCGACCTAGAGTCACTACCATTTATTCTTGAATAAACCATTGTTATTTTCACGTTAAAAGAAGGACTCTCGTATCTTGAAATTCATTTCTTAATCGTACGCCACCCGAACCAATCCCACAAATTCACAGGTAAACCGCTCTACTTGTGAATCTCCTGTAAAGAACGGCAACGTCTCGTTCGAGAACGTTACAGCCTTAATAACAGAGATAATTACATGTAAATTATTAAACATTTCATAGCGCCGATGGAAACCATAAAAGCCATAACCACAACTTAAGAATATGCCGTGGAGCGTTCGGTAAGACGTCAGCGTGGCGTTGTTGCAGTCGTGAGTTCGATTCCGCCTGTGTCTATATATTTTTTCATACTTTATTTTTTCCACACTGTATGAATAGTGAGAAAAAAAGGTAACGGCAGTAACGTTCACTAATTCTTTTAAATGTATAAATACAATTATTATTTTTTTTTTGATATTTAGTATGATTTTCATTAGAAAAACATAAGGAATCCATTGGCGTCACTTCCCTTTTGATACGGTGAAGAAAAGAATTTCTTAATAAGTTGTAATGGATATTTCACCCTCGACTACGGGGGCTCGACCTCAATTCGTTACGGTCGGCCCAGGATTCGTACCTTTTTCCGGAAAAAGCCATAAAAATCAGGTAAGGCACTGCGGGGTGTTATCCCTGCCACGGGGTGACGGGCGTTGCTCCAGAATTACCCTGTTTCTGTTTAAGAAATAAAATAATTCTTTATTCTTTATCATGTGGAAATGGAAGTGTCGCCGATGGATTCCTTGTGGTTTTCCGATGAAAATCATGCCAAATGTCGTGTAAATCGGACTACTTTTACATAAGGAATACAAATAGCTTGTGTCAAAGTAGTCCGATTTGCATGATATTTGGTATGATTTTCATCAGAAAAACACAAGTACTCCATTGGCGTCACTTCCCTTTCGACACGATGAAAAGAAGACTTTCTTAATGCGCTGTAATGGATATTCCACCATCGACTGCAGGGGCTCGACCCCAATTCGTTACGTTCGGCCCAGGAATCGTACCTTTTTCCGGTAAAAGCCATAAAAATCGGGTGAGGCACTGCGAAGGGCAGCCCTCGCCACGGGGTACCAGGCCGCATCTCCTTGACGAACGTCGGACGACTCCTGCCCGAGAGGAATACGATTTACTTTAATTATAGTACATATGTGTTTTGTAATAAAGTGTTTCCATCGTCTCCTGAATTCAACAACTGGCATCCAGACATCTGCGCTTCTACCATCCACCGGCAATACTCCTCGTGGAGAGATACAGTAAGAAAAGGGGTAGCCCGCTGTTGACGCGTGTGTAACGTACCGCTACGAACCGCCATACATTTTTTCCTAATTTAACCATTGTTTTAGTTATACCTAAGTTGTAACACGCGAAACACGTGCAAGCGACATCCCATGCGGCGGGAAAAACATTGAACTCAAGTGACGCGTAACGCATGCGCATAACCGCATATTCAAACAGTAGACTCAGTGCCGCGAGTGAAGCGCGCACGCATGCACACGCCGTACGGTAAACCGGACGCCGAATTTACCGAGCATAGTGAGCAAGTGGCGCGAACCGGATGTTAATTATGATTGGTGCGCGAGATCGCACAGCCAGTGATTGGTGCGGGCTACGTACCACAGATTGGTATAAATACAGGGCCGCCAGCAGCAGAAAGGCAGACTTGGTTCTGCCACCGAACCTAGAACACATAGGTCGCTTTAACTAGCCCCTTCTGTTTCGAAAAGTCTAAAGGAAGTTTATCTTAAATCTTCTACCAAACTTCCTTTCGAGGTCGCTTTAACTAGCCCCTCTCACCACCTTTACGAGGTCGCTTTAACTAGCCCCTCTCACCTTCCATCCGAGGTCGCTTTTACTAGCCCCTTGGATATCTCACTCCTCCCAAGCGTGGGCCAGCTGATAGGCACCAGAAGCCACTATCAAATCGAAGGAAGGAAGCTACTAATTCAACTTCCATCTGGGGACGCCCTAACCGGCTACCTGGCTACCATCTGAGATCGCTTTCACTAGCACTCAGCTACCATCCTAGAAAGCGTGGGCAAGCTTATAGGCAACTGGAAGCTACTCCAAATCCGAGAGAAGGAACCCTCTCCAGTTCTCAAACTCTAACATATTAGACCGATCACGGATCACTTTCTGTATTATACATCGATTTAGCGTCGAGACTTTACGTTCAATTAGCGATTTAGTATCGTTACATTATATTACCTTTAAATATCAATTAACCATTAGTTCTAGACATTCTATATCAACAACTAGAACGATTCTTGTGTTCTGTTTTACCGAGCGAAACAACAAATTCTATTTTCTTTATTACCGACTTAGCGTCGTAACCAAAAACCGAATCATATTCATCGATACCGACTTAGCGTCAATCAATCACCGACCGATACGTCGTTACGTATTAACATTAGTTCTATTAATTAATTATAATAATCCACACGACTGAGCGTCGTACTATATGTTCAATTTCGACCTAGAGTCACTACCATTTATTCTTGAATAAACCATTGTTATTTTCACGTTAAAAGAAGGACTCTCGTATCTTGAAATTCATTTCTTAATCGCACGCCACCCGAACCAATCCCACAAATTCACAGGTAAACCGCTCTACTTGTGAATCTCCTGTAAAGAACGGCAACGCCTCGTTCGAGAACGTTACACGTGGTCCTCTCGAATATAAACATGAGCTTCGATATCAAAACAAAACCATGCGTTGACGTATTCCGTGCGAGAGAAGGTGGGCATTGGGGAGGAGGTATTGCTGTGAAGAGGGCCTCTTCAAGAGTGCAGCCGTTTGTGAGGGATGCAAATCCGATTGGTTCTGATACAATCTGCTCCCTATGGTTGAAATTTAGTCTAGCAACTTTCACTCCTCCGAATCTAACCAATCCAACTTGCATCCCTCCCAGAAGAACCGGCCATCCGAGCCTAGAAGCAAGTGCGAAATAAAAGTAACGATGCGCTTCTCGATACCGCAGATGTACCTACCTAAGTAGCATTTCTGGCGGAAAAGAATTGTCCAGCCTTTGGGCCTGGCGTAGACCTTTCGCAGGTATGTATCTATTTCAACTAGAGCTCTTACTTTTTACCCGTCGGGTACCCGGGTAGCCGGAAATTACCCGAAATAACTTCAAGCCATTGAATGTGGTATTGTGTGTGATTGTCTGTGGTATAGTCTGATGTTAGCCAAATATGATCGAACAATACCACATTCAATGGCTTGAAGTTATTTCGGGTAATTTCCAGCTACCCGGGTACCCGACGGGTAAAAAGTAAGAGCTCTAATTTCAACAGGCAGTGCCACCCGTAGCGCCAGTAAGACCGTCCCCGGTCCTTGCTATTCCAGAGGAGTTTCTTGCAGTGAAAATCAGTAAATTTGCAAGCGCAATAGCTCAAAAACCAGTGGAAATCAAGTGTATACATCGAAGCTTATTGAATTTGTCTTGGAACGCACTATCAACTCAGGACTTCAAAAAAAATAGTTCCATTTGAAAAATCGAACTTGACCATCGTATTTTTTAAAATAATAATCGAAAAAAAATTCGTCCGGGCTAATTGATTAGCCCCCTCGAACCATGCAATTCCCTATTTTCTAAAAAATTTTATCTCCAATACTTTAGATGTAATGGACACAAGGATAATTAAACTACCGTTTTACGATTAAGCTTTATAAAGATATTGATTCAACTCGTAATGGAATCCGTGACTGAATCTGATGGTTTTCGGAATAGTAATGCTGAGGATAAGGGGATGCCATGGGGTTTTAAAGGTTTCGGAATATAAGGGAGGGGATGACGGGATAGGCAGAGAGTCAGGATTTTGGATGGTGACGCATTAGATAAGATAATGATAGGTAGCAAGGATGACACAGTATTTACGGTTGCGCAGCATTTGTCTAGTTAGTATGGTTCAAGAGAAAGTCAGAGGAAAACGATGATTAAGGGTCAGTACATTACATAGGAGCTACGGCGCTGTCCAGTCTACCGTGGGACACCCTGTATAATGATACAACTGCGGTATCCTTAGTGAAATAAAAATTAGAACTATAAACACTATATTTTGGTTTCATTACGGGTGGTCTAATTTGTATGGTGTGAAAAGATCATCACATGTAATATTTTGTCCTTTAACTGTAAGTTCACAAATCATATTTAACGCTACACGCTTTCCTTAATTTTTTCCGATGCTGTTCTACGTATTTTTCATTTACAACTTGAGATTCTAATGCATAAGAACTTACATTATCGCAGTCGGTCCATATGTTTATTCTGTGTTTCGCTACGTTCTTTGGAATGTACTGTTTCAAAAGCTAAAGTTATCTATATTTTTTTCCAGAGTTATTTAAGTTTGATAGTATTGTTAACCACTTTTCTAAAAAGCCTCTTATAGGTGCTCATTTATCACCTGCTCTTCGTTCTTAACGATCATTTTTGTTGTCGAAGCGAAAAACACACGATAGGTATGCAGTAAAAACGTTTTAGTACATGTTTGCACGAAAAATAGGTCTACCTGTTTCTGCATTCCACAAACTTTTAATCGATTCTCCGTATGATTTATAAACACCAACCAAGAGCAATAAACCTATACATGCTTGTAAGGGATATCTAATTCTTCTCAGTTATTACCATATAGGTACTCATCGACATACAGTGTTAGTCATTTACAAAATAACGTTTTACAGGGTAGCATTTAAAATAAGTTACAGTGCAGATTTTATGTCTTGCACTGTCATGGGCGTAGCCAAGGAGGGGCAGGGGTGGGCGTTTGCCCCCCCCCCCTCTGGGCACAGGAAAAAATAATATATTAATCGTCCATTCAAGATTAAATTAATTTCTTAGTAAATAAGAATATATTAAATTGTGATGTAATTGCGCATTACACGACCTTGGTTACATTGGGTGCGTTCAGCGGACTCAACTGTTGAGTGATCTCACTAGATTTTACTCTGAAAAGTGAGATCACTCAACAGTTCAGTCCGCTGAACGCACCCATTGATTCCCAACTACGTACATAAAATCAAAATTCAGTTTCACTCTTTATTGCCCCTCCCTGAATGAAATAATGACTACGCCCCTGTGCACTGTGCAAATGGCGTATTCATTTGGATCAGGATTAACTTTTGGTATATTTACATTTGTTGCTATTCCATATCGTGGAAATGGTTCTAACTTACAAATTGTACTTCAGATTTTCAATTGAACGGCTTGCATTTCTTGCGTTGTATTATTTGTATGATAAACACTATTATCTGAATAATTATCATCCGATTTCTGTGACTCATAATCGTTGTCGTTATTTGTGTGATTTTCTTCTTCTGAAATTTCTTCATTAGCAATTTACATATACCTACCTACATATTTCCAACGCCGTCATTATTCTAAAATTTATTAAAATACACAACTGTTGCACGTCTTGGCTCTGAAATGAAACTGTTATTCATTCAAAAAAAAATTCTGGTTATATGCTAGTCGGAGATTACAATATCAGTGATCAGACGTAGTGTGTTTTGTTCTCAATACAACTTACTTGGTATGTCAGTTGATCAGATCAGCGAGTAAAAATAAAATGTTGAGACATCTGAATATATTTTACATATTGCATCTAATTGGCCCAGGGAATACTTATGTACCAAATGTCTGTCTTTAAATTTCGAAAGAAATTATTTTTTAACTTAATCTCATTAAATATTGAAGGAAAAGATTATAAAAACAACACCTGTTAAGGGGACTAGGCAGTCGAAAAATTGATTTTTTTATTGCATTTTCCGAAAGTACTATTTTTTCTGAATAAAATGCCGCTTAGTTTATAGTAAAATTCTCAAAGTTATAAATTTGGCAACTAAAAACGTCAAGCGGCAACCTATAGCGTCGCCTTTGCCCAGAAACCTTAAACACGTTCTTCTCGAATATTTTTTTCTCTTCGTTTTTTCTGATTGCGAACGAATGGAGGTTCCAATTAACTTGGAAAAAATTACAGGATGTGTAAAACATCTCATTTCGCCGCCAACCTCTGATATGGTCTGTAAAAATCAAGATTTTCATAAAAAAAACTAAGAAGTCACCAGATTTTGATAGCGCACAAACAAGAACGAATTTTTTTTGGAAAAATCGCCGTTTTTCAGCCACCAACGGCATAACATAATTTAATTTTTGTTTTTATAGGTTTGCGCGAAAACTATTAATGCAACAAACAAGAATCTCACCTTTGAAATCGGATTACGTAACATTTTAAGACCGATATTAAGACAAAACGACAGAAAAACATTAAAATGTAAAACCTGTCTGCAGCGCCATTTTTAAAGCAGATATATGTCTTACCATTTTTTTTTCAATCTGTATAGTAGTACTAAACATTGGGTAAAAGGATACATCTGGATGTGCTCTCATTCTTTTACAAATAAATAAAGGACAGAGTTTCTTTCTCACGAAAAACGACTACCTAGTCACCTTAAAGCTTGAATACTATTTTGAGTCATATAAACCCGCGGAGGACAGCGGGGTCAAATAATATTACCGAGAATTTGTCATGATTTTAATTACAGATAAATTGTCAAAAACTTGTATCATTAAAGAAGACTTTAGCCGTAAGTACGGCCCGTTATCCACCAAAAACATAGATTCAATGTAATATCATTTCGTCAATAAATTTGATGTACTTTGAACCAAAGACTGAATTAAGTGCGATTGCTGTCCTACTGAAGTTAATGAATCATTCACCGCTGTGAATGAAGTTTTATAAACACTTCCAAGTTTTTAGGAATCCACTTTGTGGAGCCTTTCTTTCTTTCCCTCTGTAACAACATGCCCATTTTCGTAAGTAACAACATCCCCTTGTCTTGTGTAACAACTTGCCCCGGTTAACACCATTGTGTATAAAAAGCTATAAGTTCATACCAGTTTGGTATATTCTTATGTTCTTGGTACGAATCTGTAGCTAAAGGAACACTGACTCAAACGTAGTAATATTAATTTACATACATATATCTGTCTGTTCGGTAGAAAAGATTGAAGCAGAAAGAGAAAAGTTACTATTAGTACCGAAAACATAAAAAACTGTAATAAAGTGACAACGCGTGAACCGACTACAAACAAACAACATACACAACTGTGTATGGCTGAAACACATCAGCCACTTCATCGTCGAAATGATAGTCCTAGCGAAAAAAATTTAAACTGCTTTGTAACAACCTGCCTCTGTAACATCTAGCCCCGGTCTCCCCTATACTATATTATGTAATATAAGTCAGTAAGCCACTCCTGAAAGAATTCTTACAAAATTAAATTTGAAAAATTGTCAACATTTTTGTTGAAATACAAAGTAGGTACATTGAAGGACGAACTTTTCTCCGCCCTTCAGATTTTAGAGATGAATTACTATTGAAAGGATAACGGACATTACACTTCCATTAAATTCAGAAGTTTATTTTTCATGGCCTAAAGTTTCATCATAACAAATGAATAATAGAACATTTTTAAGTGATGGGAAATCCGGATAGCAAAAGAAGGGTATTGAGCGACGAAATAAAGTAGAAGATGAACAACGGAAAGAAGAAGTAGAAGAAGGAGAAGATGGGGAAAGAGAGATTGTAGTGAAGGAATGAGAAAGAAAAGTATGGAATCAGGGTGGCAGTCGTGGCTGGTTGGCAGATCGGCGGTATAGAGGAAACGCGACGAAAGAAAGAAATAAAAGAATCCAGAAGGCTGTTAGGTGGAAGAAATGGTGAGGAGCAGAAAGCGGCGGATAAAAGGATATGGTAGGGCGTGGAAGCGGAAAGATGGTAGGGGTTAAAAGAAGACGGAATGAAATGGAAGAGAAATGAGAAGGAAAAGGAAAGGACATGGGGAGCGACAGGTGCCCAATCGCCCACGTGTGTTCTCTCTTTACGATACTGTAGAGACGGTGGAAGGGTGAAGAAGACGACGTTGACGACGACGAGGACGACGAGCCGGCTTCCTTGGGCTGGTGAAGCAGCCGATACTCGTTCTATACGCCAAGTGCACTCACCACAGGATGAGCATAGTGGGGCAAAGTAATCCATTGACGTACACTACTTATTTATTCATTTCTTATGAAGCTTATTATCGAGTTCTGCTCCTCAGGACATACAAATTAACACACTTTGCATGTATAAAAAGAAACTCTTTCAACATTTATGTGATAGAAAACAATATAGAAAATAATTAACTGCAATATTATAATTAATTTTACTTCTATGTATGAAACCTTACGACCGAATTTATAATATAGTGACAAGAATTCCTAAAATCAAGCTATCGGCAGAGGCTACGCCATTGAAAAAGTCCACAGCCGACCATGTACTGTGAGTGGGAAAAGAGGTAAAGAAGGGGAAGGGCTACCCATTCGGTAGCAAATGCTGGTAACCCGTCGCAAGGTCAAGATCAGTCGGTTAATCCTATCCAGTCAGCCGAGGCCCTTGCACCTTGGAGGATGTACGACCCTCACGCACGGAACTGAAATTTTACTTTATTGTCGCATAGTATAGTTTCAGTTTGTTGTACTTTTAAATTTATCCACTTCTCTACTTCGAACGGGTATTTCTATTATCTAGCAACTAGCCGCGCATAAAAACAACCGAGAACGAAACGTTTTAAGTGGAGTCTAATGCTGAACCGCAATACTCGTGATGACTTTTAATTGATCAATCCATTGATAATATCAACCGACCTGGACGTAAAAACAATAAACAGCGAAAATATTGTTTTATTTTAAATCGGTTTCAAAATTTGTATGTGATACTCTCCGATCTCGTTATTTGAACACTACTTGTCTGTGTAATTTACAAATATTGTTATAAGCATTACTGACATTCAACTGTTCTGCTTATCGAAGAATAAAGAATTCGCTTAGTATCAAGGATTAACTAATAACGTCCTGTGTTTTGTTGTTACTGAAAGTGTTCATAGTGGAAATAACCATAGTTGTGATTTTTCGAAGTATCTCTCTACGGTGCCTCTGTTATGGAAACCTGCGTTCTAATACCTAAAGAATTTTCCTTGGTCCTTGCTAACGATCGATCCACCTATAAGGGTCTGTTCAAGAGTGATTCAGGAAGCCTAGTTACAGACGTTAGAATATCCGTATGGTCGAATGTACTTATTCCATCAGGGACATTGATTTACCCGTTTCAGGGATCCATTCGATTTGATAAGATCGACCTTTATTCTCTTCTCGATGACAATGATGTAAGTAATAATTTTTATTAATATTATTTCTAAAAAAAGTTAAGATTAGATTGTTCCTTGAATTTTGGAAATATGAGGCACACGTACATTTATGAGTCTGTCCGTCAAAATTACAAATAATAACATATTTTATACATAAAGTAAGTTACGTAAACAAAAATTCCAGTTTTCGACATAGTTATATAATTTAGCTATATTTTTGGAAGAATCAATGAACGTGTTGCAACATTTTGGTATAGTTAATGATTGTGTTAATTTTAAGCCATTAGTGAAACTCTAAAGTAATACATTTTAAGAGAAAAATTGTCTTACCAAAATAAGAGAAACCCAAGCATTTTTCAATCTTTTTCTTGTAACAGATTTATTTATTGATATAGAACAAGATACCAATAATGTCAAAAGGTTATCACCTTATATTTCACTGTTTATATCGGTTATTCTGTTGTTAAATCTTTATCTTACAAATAAGGTAATATACTTACGTTGAAAGAGGTACCTTCTTAAATTTTTATTGTTTTCAGGGAATATTTCTTTCTACCATTATATTAGTTAAGATTGCATTTCTTCTACACGACAATTATGTTCTTTTATCTACACTGTACAATGATACCTACAACAAATATTGTAGGCATTATAGAAATTTCTGTAAAAGTACTATGGCATGTGCAACGTAATACAGGATCAGATACTACTCTGTGGAGACTAGTAATCGTCATGAAAAGATACAAAGCGGTTTAAAATTACTTTATTTAGAAATTAGGCCGGGTTATGGCTCTTTTTCCATTCAGGATAGAAACAGCTTAACACTATTCCTACCACGAACCGGTCAAATGACCGTTTTTAAAATATCGATTAGAATTTCCTATATACAACGTAATTGAATCGCCTTTAAACTTCACGACTTTGCCTCAAAAATACGTATAATACATTTTTGAATATTCACTTTTTGTTTTATTGTTTATTTTCTGAGAAAAATTTGTAGTCTGTCTTACCTAACGCGACCGGTCAAATGACGTGAAATGTGTCGGTAGGAATAGTGTTAATGAGGTCTATCTTCCTGCAGTCAGTTTTCTCTCAAAAACAGTATCATACATTCGCAAGGTGCAACTGCTCTTCTTTAGGGTATGAAATTCGAAATATGTATGCCTCTTAAGACATGGCATATTTTATAATGAATACCTTTTTACCAAAAATATTCGAACGTTCTATTATTTGAGATCTAGGAACTCTTAATATCGTATTTATTATACTGTATATTTACAGCGGTATCCTCGTGGATAGCATACGATGTGTTACAATTAGGGACGTATGACATCATATTATGTACAATGAGAACAATATACAAAACTCATGAACGTATAAAATAAGTAACAGTTTCTGGTTTATTAATAAAGAGTAAAGACCTTGTACAGGCGCACATTCGCGATGAGACAAAAATATCATGTCTCATATGGGACTTTAATCTCATGAAACAATTATTTCATTATTTTATTATTTTTTAATTATTTTTTCATTAATTTCATGAAATTAGACTCTCATGTGGCAAGTTTCCTGATATATTTTCAAAAATCTTATCTCTCACGACTATTTTTATTATGGTACAATACACGATGAGACAAAAATATCGTGTCATACATGAAACTTTAATCTCCATTATTATTATTCTTTTATTTCCATTATTTACATTTTGTTGTCCCACATCTCATATAAAATCTCATCGTGTATTCGCACCTTAAACGTGCCATTTCCAACGCGCGGCTCGCCGCCTCAGCACGCCGCAGGATTCTTCGTGCGGCCGCAGATGGTATTTCCTAGGTATACCCAAGCGTCGCCGCCAGGGCCCCAGGACGCGCCGCGCTGGCCCTTTTCGAGTACTTGAAAAGGTCTATTGTTGTATGAGGTCTCGAGGACCGTCTTCGACACCGAATTTTATGGCTTCGACCCTCGAAGGGGTTTGAATACCATCAAGAAGAAGTGAGAAATGTCCAGGATTTTCGCATTTCTCATCAGATCTTTGCGAAAACGACGCCAATCGATTCCGTATGTTTCGCCGATGAAACTAACACCAAGAACGACATAATTCGGAGCATAATGAAGGAAATTGGATGAAAACTTAATTTATATAATTTCTCGCTAGCTTCGTTAAAAATAGTCCGATTTACATGAATTCATCGGTGTCACTCCCATATCTATACGATAAAGAATAAAGAAATATTTTATTTTTGAAACAGGTATGAATCCTCGGCCAACCCCAGCGAATCGAGGTCGGCGACCCACAGTCGAGGGTGAAATATTCATTTCAGCGTATTAAGGAATTCTTTATTGTTTATCGTATCGATAAGGGAGTGACAGCAATAGATTCCTTATGTTTTTCTGATGAAATCATACCAAATGTCATGTAAATCGGACTACTTTTACAGAAACAATACAAATCATAAAAGCATTTTAGTAGGCATTTTTTACCTTATTGCTTGTATAAAAGTAGTCCGATTTACAACGGCACAGTGGGCAGGATTGGAGAAGTCAGGGACATTTGGTTGTTTCTTTTAAGGTAGTTCCTAACCAACTATGCTAATCAAATTAGAGTTGGATAATAAACGATAAATATAAAGTAGTATATTTTAACATCATCTGCATATTTTTTAAAAAGTGCAATGTTAATAAAAATAATTGTAATACGAAAATGGAATATTAAATTGGTTATCGTAGTGAATTGGAGCAGCAGATCTGACAACGTCGCATTCATTCGGAGCGTTTTTTATAACCAAAATATCAGAAAAAGTGTTCATATGGATCTGAATCTTCGTTCCCTATTTAAATGTCTAAACATATCGATTGTGCGACGTTGCCACGTTCACTGCTCTACGTAATTTCTCAAAAATTTGCACGTAAACTTTTTTTTTATGGACATTTACAAAGAAACTATGTGGTCAGTTTTGCAGAAATTTATCAATTCATTTCCTGACATTTCGATGTACTTTTGTGCCAATTTTGGTACATTTCTTAAATGTGGTTTTCCTGTTTCGGAAGAAAAACTGAAACTATAACCCTCTTTTTTTTACTTCGCCATATGCCACTGTGTTAAAATGCATCAACTTTAATTAATAATTTTTCGATAACTATATGGTAAATCAATTTTAAACTTTGTACAAGGGTTTCTTGTATTCCAAATTAGTTTTGTACGAAATTTGAAAGAATTCTGTAATTTAGTAGATTATTCGGGAACTACCTTAAGATATCGGAATGAAATTTGTGCAAAAAAATATGATAAAACTATTCCTTTCTAGTAATGTATAATTTAATACATTTACTTTCGGTTACTGTATAATTAAACTCCCATATTTTTTCTGAAAGGAACTGTGATTAAAAGGAAAAAAAACATATTTTTCAGAAAATTCACAAACTTGATCTCTTTATTTTCAAGATATCTCGAGTACCAATCGATTTATGACGAAATTTTTAGTTTATAAATTTTAAACAAATAGGAAAGACTAATGAACGAATCGCCAGTCGTTAAATAACGTAACGTCACCGCCAATCTTGTTTGAGGCGGAATACACCACCTAAAGGTTATACACTCCTCACATTAATTAAAGGATCACCTCTGGGAGCCCGAAAAATAGGGGCAAGTTCAAATGGCCATAACTCCGGTAAAAATAGTCGTATCGATATTTTGAAAATATGGTTTGAAAGCGTGGAATCTCTGCTTTCAGCTGCTTTTTGTAAATTTCAGATGCATTGCTTTTTGGCAAAGTTATAGCAATATAAAGAGCATTTGGTCAGTTTGAAAAATTTTTCCTCAACTTTGCGATGTTCCACGGCGCGCACGAAATTTTTTACACAAATTTCACCTACACCACTCGAAAGCGGCTACTTTCCTGTGTAGAAAACGAGTAATTAATTTCTTGTACGATTTTTTTTGGCCGAGTTATTCAACTTTGAAGCAAAAACCATTTTTTTTACTTTAATTGCTTCTAGCAAACGAAGCGATCATCGTAGAACGTTCCTGAAAAAAACATTAGAAAGATCAGACTTTCCTCTTTAAGACGCATCTTCGACTTTTTCGATTCGATTAAAATTTGGGTCTCTGATGTCCTTTCCAAAATATGCTTAAAAATTGCACAAATTCCATTTTCTCTTCAACTCGCTGTATCTTCGCGAGGGATGATCGGAACATCAATATCTTAAGCCCATTTTAAAGCGGAGAGTCTACCGATTCTTTTGAGTGCCCCCCGAACCGGCTGCGATACTTTTTTACCTGTGGCCTTTATGTTTGAAGTTACCATTTCGGAAAAATAAGGCTACAATGGTATTGTTCCGAACTGTCGTTCTCGCCATGGCGATCGGCTTTTGTTTCTATCCCAACCCGTCTACATACGTAGGCGAAAGCGAGCCGATCTACGGCGTCCTGTAAGCACATGTGCAGCTCCCTGATTCAACTTCTGTTACTGTCAGATACCACCGAATACGCTTACCGGTGGCCTGCATGTTTGAAGTTACCGTTTCGGAAAAGACTGTGGCTTCAGCGGCCGCGTGACGGCCGTGAATGCAGTACCGCCGGCATTGGCATCACCCAAGGCATACCGCGTGGAGGTTGCTCGGTCGGATCTATGCCTCTTTTGTGTGTGTGTGTGTGTGTGTGTGTGTGTGTGTGTTGGGGGTGGGGGCGAATCGTTGGATCGCAGGTAATTTGAAATCTTAATATGGTGTATTACCACCACGATTTTGAATAACCGCCTGCAATCGCTGTCTCATGTTAATACAGCGACGTATTAGACGTTGAGGTAATCTGCGCCAAATTTGTTGCAATGCTACCTCTACCTGTCGCAGAGTCGTGGGACGAGGATTGTATCGGCGTAGTCGACGACCAAGCATGTCCCAGACATGCTCGATCGGATTCAAGTTAGGGCTTACAGGAGGATGAGGTAACACGGCAATGCGGTTTTCTCGAAGAAATCGTCGTGTAAGTAGTGCTGTATGACAACGAGCATTGTCTTGCATCATAATGAATCGGTTCCCAATTCTTGCGCGCATTGGTAGGACGTGCGGTTCGAGTATCTCAGCCACATACCGTTCAGAAGTTAATCCAGGAGGTGGTACCACGACCAACGGTGTTCGGGTAAACCTGGATACCCCGGCCCAAACCATTATCGAACCGCCATTGTAAGCAACAATGGGGTCGTTACAGTTCTGGTGAAACCGCTCCCCACGACGGCGCCAGACACGTACACGCCTATCATTGCCATGTAAACAAAATCTGGATTCATCCGTAAATAAAACGTTTGACCATTGCATCTGTCTCCATCGCATATAACGGCGAGCATAGTCTAAGCGCAACCTCCTATGAGTCCTGTTTAGCATAGGAACGCGTACTGGTCGACGGGAATGAATACCCCTCTCTTTAAGCCGATTTCTGACGGTCTGCGTACAAACAGCACGCTGCAACCTACGATTGATCGTATCGCGAGCCACATCTCTGGCAGATATGTCACGGTGTCGAAGAACGTGTCTAACAATATTTCTATCATCCCTTGCGGTTGTCTCACGTTTGCGGCCCTGGCCGCGTTGCCTACCGAACAGGCCAGTCTGCTGGAATCGAGAATGTGCTCGACTAATAACGGATTGGCTTACACCCATCTCACGAGCAACCTGCCGTTGACTAGAACCATTCTCCAAAAGTGTAATGACACGACTTACTTCAATTTCGGTAAGCGAGCGCCGTGGCATATTAAGAGCGTATTCGGTGGTATCTGACAGTAACAGAAGTTGAATCAGGGAGCTGCACATGTGCTTACAGGACGCCGTAGATCGGCTCGCTTTCGCCTACGTATGTAGACGGGTGGGGATAGAAACAAAAGCCGATCGCCATCGCGAGAACGACAGTTCGGCACAATACCATTGTAGCCTTATTTTTCCGAAATGGTAACTTCAAACATAAAGGCCACAGGTAAAAAAGTATCGCAGCCGGTTCGGGGGGCACTCAAAAGAATCGGTAGACTCTCCGCTTTAAAATGGGCTTAAGATATTGATGTTCCGATCATCCCTCGCGAAGATACAGCGAGTTGAAGAGAAAATGGAATTTGTGCAATTTTTAAGCATATTTTGGAAAGGACATCAGAGACCCAAATTTTAATCGAATCGAAAAAGTCGAAGATGCGTCTTAAAGAGGAAAGTCTGATCTTTCTAATGTTTTTTTCAGGAACGTTCTACGATGATCGCTTCGTTTGCTAGAAGCAATTAAAGTAAAAAAAATGGTTTTTGCTTCAAAGTTGAATAACTCGGCCAAAAAAAATCGTACAAGAAATTAATTACTCGTTTTCTACACAGGAAAGTAGCCGCTTTCGAGTGGTGTAGGTGAAATTTGTGTAAAAAATTTCGTGCGCGCCGTGGAACATCGCAAAGTTGAGGAAAAATTTTTCAAACTGACCAAGTGCTCTTTATATTGCTATAACTTTGCCAAAAAGCAATGCATCTGAAATTTACAAAAAGCAGCTGAAAGTAGAGATTCCACGCTTTCAAACCATATTTTCAAAATATCGATACGACTATTTTTACCGGAGTTATGGCCATTTGAACTTGCCCCTATTTTTCGGGCTCCCAGAGGTGATCCTTTAATTAATGTGAGGAGTGTATTTGTTTTACTTATTTGTGGCCATATTAAATTCCACAAATTTCTAAAATCTGTGCCACTTAAATAATATGAATAACATGAATACAGGTTTACAAATAGCTCTGCACTTTCCATAGTACGTATATTTATCAAATTGTTTTAGTTTTATTGGAATTATGCTATTACTTTGAAGAATCGATAGGTAGGGGAGACCAGGGCTAGTTGTTACAGGGGCAGGTTGTTACAAAGCAGTTTAAATTTTTTTCGCTTGCACTATCACTTCGACGATGAAGTGGCTGATGTGTTTCAACCATACACAATTGTGTATGTTGTTTGTTTGTAGTCGGTTCACGCGTTGTCACTTTATTACAGTTTTTTGTGTTTTCGGTACTAATAGTAACTTTTCTCTTTCTACTTCAATCTTTTCTACCGAACTGACAGATACCTAAATGTATGCAAATTAATATTACTACGTTTGAATCAATGTTCCTTTAGCTACAGATTGGCACCAAGAACATAAGAATACACCAAACTGGTATGAACTTATAGCTTTTTATGCACAATGGTGTCAACCGGGGCAAGTTGTTACACAAGATAAGGGGCATTTTGTTACATACGAAAAAGGACATGTTGTTACAGAGGGAAAGGGGCATGTTGTTACAAAGTGGATTCAGTGCATAGAGTGCAAAAAGTGGGCACATGAGAAGTGTGCAAAACCTAAAAATCACTTTTATGTGTGCATTAATTTGCGAGTCCCCTATGAAACGGACGACGATAATTAGTGCAACTGATTTCAGTAGTTTTTTTTTCTTTTTAAAATACATTTTTTATTGTATATTCATTATAATAGATTCTTACCATTAATAACTTTACGTCTGTTCAAGAAAATTAATATAATTATATAATTATATTACTCATAATAAGCCTCGTTTCGTAAAATTTAATCCTGTAACAACTTGCCCCGTATTGTGTAACAACTAGCCCCTACTCGGGGCACGTTGTTACAACATGCCTCGACCTTCAAAATGGCTTGTTTCAAAGTCATGGTTTTCATTTAATTACATGCGATAGCGGTAATCGGTAGAGGAAAGAACGTACTTTAAGTGAGAGTCATTGATAATATTGAATATGGAATGCAAAAAAAATAAAAAATAAAAAACTGAAAAGTGTAACAACTAGCCCCGGTCTCCCCTACTACTCATTTCGGTCCCCAAAAAATATTTTCCTTTTATATCACCGAAATTTAAACGACTCGATTTAAAATTCTGCACAAAAAAACATACAAACTTTGACACATGTTTACACATACAGCAGAAGTAGCTGCCATGATATTTTTACGTTTTTAAGACCTCATATTATTAGGTTATAAAAAATATATAAAAACATAATTCCATAACGTACCGCGGCGTGCCGCGTCGGCGCACAGTGGGACGACGCGTACAAATTCCCGGACATTGGCAAAAATATGAAGTACCTTTTTTTATTGATATAATTATATGGGCATTATCCTTGAGTATTAAGGGATACGAAATTATGAAAAAAGAATCTTTTTAAACATTTTAAATCCCGAATTTTTAACAGTAAATACGTTGTCTTCTGGAGACGGCTGTCATATGAATGTAAATAATTAGTATTAATATAATGAAAAAAAATTCTACAATCATACGACACATTGGGGTTGACTGTAAAGAAGTTGTTCATAACAAAAAAACCCAAAATTTAATGATTTTATTTATGTTTTTCAACCTGTCAAAAAAAATTGTTTTTTGTCGATTTAAAAAAATGTCCAAAATTCTCCAGAAAATTTTTTATACCCATATAATCACTAAACATTCTAGTTTTAGAAAATCCAAACTCCAGCTGCGAGAATTTGCGATTTTGAGCAGAATTTATAAAATTGTGTACGCATGTGGGACGAAACGAGTAAATATGTATCTAGACATTCCTTTTTTTGTACCCGATTGATTATGTCTTTATGGAAATGAATATAAATATGATATAGCGAACGATAATTCATAAAATTAGGTTATTATTATTAAAGTTAATTAAAGCTTAATAAATAAACGGCGAAGCATCGCAACGCTTTCTTATTTTCTTAAAAATAAATATATGTTTTAGAAATAGATTTAGACAGTCGAAATTATGATCAAACGTAATGTTTATATAAAATAATATGCATAAATTGTGACAACAAAACAACCGTTTCATATAAATACTGCTTCTACGTAGATCCTTTTTAAGGCTTGCCGGTTTGACTGTCCGTGTCTACATTACATTCTGGTGTGTTCTGCATGTCCATTAATTCTTCTAAATTAATTCTTCATTGTCTTCTTTATTTAATAACATAAATACTGCAAATTGATTCCCAAAAATTTGGTACATTTGGCAAAGAAACTGCACTACTTTTTGTGAAACATTACGCATGGTATTATATGCCTGCTACAGTCCATAAAGTTTTAATTCATGGAGAAAAAAATAATAGAACACGCTCTAATACCTGTAGGCCAATTATCGGAGGAAGCACAGGAAGCAAAAAATAAGGATTTTAAAAATGCAAGAAAATCAAGATGCCGCAAATCACACCGGATTTATACAAATGAAGACGTTCTTAATCATCTTTTAATATCATCAGACCCTTTAATATCCTACCTTAGACCAAATCAACTTAATAAAATCAAATATGAGCCCATGTTCCCTGAAACGATATTGTTACTCAAACATGACAACAATAAAAGTTTATGTGTGTATTTATGCTAATTTTGATAAAGATATGATAGGTCACATACAAGAAGTTTGAATGTCCAGCAATTTATACATTTCGTCCCACTATCTGTTTTACCTTCCCTTCTCATATTCATTTTTGCAGAAAATAATAGTTCATCTCCTGAAGCCCTTTATACCTGCACCGAAAACCAGACAAAACTATGTTAAAATTTGCTAAATTTTCAAAGTCTCATAACGTTGCTAAAATTCGTCCAAAATGGATGAAACAAAAACCATTTTAAAGTTTGAACTTTCTACTTTTTTACTCGTTGAATCACATTTATCGAAATGGGTGTCCAGGGGGTAAAATCCGCCCTCGAAGAAGAGTGTGCCAAACTGCAAAAATTTGTTGATGTTTGTCAAATGCTTAGAGAGTGCAAACAATATTTTTTGCAATTTTTATGTTCACTGTCGGAAAGTATGATCATTTGCCTTTAAAATAAGCCGAGTTCTATCAAAATCGGATGATTTTTAACAAAGATACGGCCATGTCCAGAGATGTCTACGTTTCGTCCCACTGTGCGGCGCCGCGCCGCTCGCCGCAGCGGCGCACAGTGGTCCCAAATCGCCAAAAGCTGGCCAAAACATGAAGGTGACCTTTGATTTGTAACAAAATGAGTATACTAAGGTTTTCGAGGTCGCTGATTACGAATCTGAACTCCAAATTTTTGAAAACAAAATGGCGAATCCAATATGGCGCACGTGCTAATTAAAAAATTGATAGATCTGCACGAAAATTGGTATTCTATTGTTTTTCGGGTCGCTGATTACGAATCTGAACTCCAAATTTTTGAAAACAAAATGGCGAATCCAATATGGCGGACGTGCTAATTAAAAAATTGATAGATCTGCACGAAAATTGGTATTCTATTGTTTTTCGGGTCGCTGATTACGAATCTAAGCTCCAAATTTTTGAAAACAAAATGGCGAATCCAATATGGCGGACGTGCTAATTAAAAAATTGATAGATCTGCACGAAAATTGGTATTCTATTGTTTTTCGGGTCGATGATTACGAATCTGAACTCCAAATTTTTGAAAACAAAATGGCGAATCTAATATCACTGGTATAAACGTTGGTTTTAATTTTTGCGAAAATGGATTCTTCCAGTTTTTACTAAAATTATATAATTAGAATGTCGAATTTGATATGACAATGTTAATTTCCAAACGTTTTTTAATTTTTTTTTCGGATTTTAGTGACAAACTCAACATTTCTACGTTTTGTAGATCACATAGGTAAAATATATCGTCGAAAATAATAAAAGGGAATTATGAATTATAAGTGTTGTTTGAAATAAAGAACGCTGTTTTATTCATATACTGCCTTTATTTATATTCTCAATCCGAATCATCAGAATTGGATGTGCTTTCCTCTGAACTAAAAAGTATTATTTCTTCGGTATCCGAAACCATTTCGAACACCTCTGGGGGAATATCTTTCTTCCTTTTCATTATTTTTTCTGAAAGACTGATGTATGGATCAGAATGAAGCAATAGTCTGTGAAATATGTCCTGATTCGTTTTTATTCTAGATGTTTTTTAACTATGAGCTCTTCTATACAATTTACATAACTTATAACATGCTTCCAACACTTCTTCTGTGAAACATCCAATGGGTAAAATACAATTTTTCACCACAGAAGGTCCATGGATCAAAATTTTATGCACCGTGGGTGGCATGTAATACCACGGATACAGTGATACATATAACTTTGCTGTATCAATACAGTAGGTTTTAAATTTTGAATAATTAATAACTCTACCACAAGAAATAATAATTAAGATATTATGATATCTTTCAATTAATCGTTCGTCGATTCCTACAATTGAAATATTTATCTAATAATAGTAACTGTTGTACAAAAATATATATTACGAATAAAATAAAGATCAAATAAACACCAGTAATTTCGGCAGACTTAGCATGATGTTCAAAAAATCTTCGGGCCGTATTTCCGTCATTTGATGATCCAAAGCCACATTTTGGAAAATCAACTCTTAAGCCCAATTCTTTAAAAAATCTATCTTGTATTATTTTTTTTCGATTTTTCATAATTATATTTTTTCCATCCTCCTTAGTTGCCTAATGTTAAAATTATTAATAATCAAGTCATTCTTTATATGTATAATTGTACGATCAAACGAACTTACTTGTACGTGAAGTTCGATCGTAATTATATTGAGCGCCTCGTTCGAAGATGATTACACGTAGTACTGTCAGTTGTCGGGAAACTCACAACGTTTAGAGCTATTTAAAATTTTTACATATATCGCGCGTTCGCACCTGCTCCTAGTGACCACTCGCCGCGATCGTCATATTTTTAGCTTGATTTGATACGGAGGGGGAGGCATCACACACGCTTTTTTGGGGTACATTTTTGGGTTTACATCGGGTGGGATGTAATCATCTTCGAACGAGGCGCTCAATATAATTACGATCGAACTTCACGTACAAGTAAGTTCGTTTGATCGTACAATTATATAGAGCGCCTCGTTCTCGAGATTACACGTAGATTTTTAGAGCCTGTGTGATGCTCGATTCCTTTCTTTTAGTCAATATCAGGTCCTAAAACAGCTAAGGCAAAAGATTCGTTTGACTGGTGAATCGGTCTATTATAGAATTTTGCGAAAGTCTGCGAGTGATCAGACCAACCTGCAGTGCGTCTAATAGTGCTTATATCTATACCTTTCCTAGTAGCTGCGGATACAGCCGCGTGTCTAGTGCTGTATGCCGTGAAAATATTTGTGTCTACGCCAGCCTTTTTTAGCAATGATTTTACCCATTTGCTCAAAGTTTGTGTGCCCACTGGTTGAAAAGGCCTCCGGACCGACAAGAAAAGTCTACTGTTTTTTGCACGTTTGTTCTTAGTAAAATCTAAGTAATCCAAAAGTGCCTTCGCCGCACAAACATTTGGTCTTTCTTTGAAAAAAGGTAGCACCAGGTTCGGCTGCACTCTCCCTGGCTTTGAAGTTTTTATCAAGTCTGGTATTTTGATTTCTATACCTGACGCCGTTAAAGTAATGTTACTAATATCTATAAGCGCGAGCGTTTGCAACCGATGCGCTGTGGCTAGTGCCAGCAGCGTCGCTGTTTTTTCTGATATCTCCTGACCCTTGTACTTATGCGAGAGCTGACGGTTTTCAATAAACCTTAGTACAAGCTCGGTGTCCCAGGTATTAGAATACTTAGGCTTCGCGGGTCTTTGTCTAAATATTCCCCTAAAGAATCTGGATATTATGGGATCTTTTGAGATATTATTGGATGGTATGAGTGATATGGCAGCTCTAGCAGAATTGAGGGTTCCATATCCCGCACCTTCCTTGAATTTTTTGGTCAAAAATTCTATTACTGCGATGTTGCTCGGTTGTAGCATGCTACACCCTCTTGTTTTCGCAAAGATTGCCCACTCCTTTAGGCACCCATTATATTGTTTTAAAGTGGCTTCGGACAAGGATGCTACTATGATATCCAATGATGCCTCTGGGACTCCCTGATTCAGAAAGGCTTGCCGGACAATCTTCCTGCTACTAACTGTAGCTTTGTCGCCAACGGATGGTGCTTCTTCCTGCACGGAGAAATTAGTAAATTGAGTGAGGGTTGAAAATTTAGCGCTGGTTTTGTGAGCAGCGATGTAAACACTGGATACCAGGGCTGTGTCGGCCAGTACGGAACAACCAACGTTCCCGTGGCTCTGTTATGTATTGTTTTTTGCAATGATTTTAAGATCAGTGAAAATGGGGGAAAAACATAGAAATTTTCATTCTCCCAAGTTCGTAATCCGAGATGCTGCGTCCGCCTCCACATTCTCCTTAGATGGTATGTATGACGCCACTATCCATATACTCCTCACCTCGCACCATTGCCAAATTTCGCGTGCTAACTCACTTAGCCGTGGGAATTGCACACCACCTGCCCTATTTATATACGATATGGCAGTTGTATTATCCATGCGTAATAAAACTTCGCAACTGGAAAGTTGCGAAACAAAGCTCTTGAGAGCAAATAAGGCTGCTAATAATTCTAGAAAATCGATGTGAAAAACTCTTTTTGATTCATGCCAAAAATCATACGTGCTAACACCATTACAATGAGCTCCCCATCCTGTCAGGGATGCGTCAGAACTTATTTCGGTTTCGAAATGGTTTACCCTTATCGGGTTAATGCCTATTTTCACATTATTTTTCCACCACTCGAGATCCTCACCTAGCTTATCTTGGATAAGCATTATTGCCTCATAATTGTTATCATTAGTTAAAAGTGCTAAATACTTTTGTCGTTCTGCTCTTTTGCAGTAAGTCCAGCTATACGCCACTGCTGGGCAAGCCGCGGTTAAGACTCCTAGGACATGAGCGAAACTCTCTAATTTTACATTGGCTATATACCTTATATCGCTCCAGTAGCGCCAAAATCTGACATTTTTTCTTGTCTGTTAGCTGTATTGAGTATGTTTCTGAATCGAGGACGAAGCCTAAGTACTTGCATCTTTGTCTAGGTATGATTGAAACTTTTTTCATAATTTATGACAAAACCTAAATATTCTGATAATTGTATTGTTTGTTTTATATTATAATTACAAGACTCGCTGGTATTACCCAAAACCAGTATATCATCCAGGTAAATGACCGATAGCAGACCTCTTCCCCGTAACACACTCATTACAGGTTTCATTACCTTTGTGAAAATGTAAGGGCTTGTGCACAGCCCAAAGGGTAAGCAAGTGAACTGGTATAGCTTCTCTTCGAGGCGGAATCTTAGAAATTGTCTACTCTTTCTACATACCGGAAAGAGGAAATATGCGTCCTTTAAATCTAGTGAACCCATAAAAGCGCCTGGCGTAAGTAATTGTTTGGCAAATTTAATATCTTCCATTTTGAAGTGCACTGGTTCCATATATTTGTTTAATTTCTTTAGGTTCAGAATAAACCTATTTGAACCATTCGGCTTTTTAACTAGAAAATAGGAGGACAAAAATTGCCCCTCACAGTCTTCGCACTGTTCAACGGCCCCTTTCTTTACGAGCTGGCTAACCTCTTTTCTTAAATCTGAGATTTCGTTCTCTGACCTTGGGGGCTCGCATGTAAATTCATTCTGGTGAGGGGTATGAGAGAAAATTAACTCATACCCTCGCAGGTATCCCAGTATCCTGTTGTCCTTGGTAATAGCCTCCCAGTTTGATACGTGCCCACCTGTCGGGCCCTCACAGATGAGTTTTTCCAGTTTCCCTGGTTCTGAGATTTTTGCGAAAATCTTTTTACTAGCTGTTTGTCTGGCGCCTTGATGGCCGCGCACGCCTTTTCTATTGTTTTCGCTTCCTTAACCTGTTCCGCAAATTTTTCTCCGTATAACCATTCATCTGAGACCGTCGCATCTAAGGTAGGCTTTACGGCCTTATTCATTAGTGGGGTAATGAATGACTTGCGGCAGATCGACGCCTGGTGGAAAACGTGTGTCAACAGTTTTCCTGTATCGCACAGGTGTTCTATTAGTGTTAGACGATCTACTCCTTCCTCCTCATCTGCAACGAGCATTGAGATTGCGCTCCCCAGCGAGGAAAGTGCTGTTCCAGCTGCATTTTGCGCATCTACGAAATGTTGGTCTCTTTTAGTAGCTATATCGGACATTGCTGGGACTACTTCTAGATTAATTTTGGGGGCTTCGGTCCAGAACTCGCCCTTGCGGGGATATTTCCCTAGAAGTGCCTTTTTTGTCTCCTCCGAAAGGCCTTTAGACATCCAGTTTTTCCACCTAACCATAATATCGGGATGAATCTTTACTGCGGACTCTGCAGGCGCAGGAAGATCTTCTCCCAGTTTGTTCAGTATTTCATCCTCCAATACTGCGTGCTCCTGTGGCAGATCCTCACTATTCGGGGGTTCATGCGCAGAGAGTGAGATTTCTGACTCGTCATCTCCACTCAGGTCGCTCTGTGACTGGTTTATAGCGATTTCTTTGCTATTTCCTGTAATAATGTTCATTTGTAATAACAAATCCTATAGCTAAGTACGTGTACGCTTATTGCATACGGTTATAGCTCGTGTGGACATTAGCCTTGCGTGGAAAAATTAAGCTTATTGCGTCAAGTTATGTTTCATGTGAACAACTTCACGTTATTACATTATGTTGAAGTTCGTGTGGAACTTAACTCGATTGTCCCAGGTTATAGTTCGTGTGGAACTTCACCTTATTGACTCAGGTTATAGTTCGTGTGGAACTTCACCTTATTGACTCAGGTTATAGTTCGTGTGGAACTTAACCTTATTACATCAGGGTATATTTCGTGTGGAAATTAACCTGGATTGTCACGTGCTTATCACAACAAGTGTGAAAAAATTAATCTACCTTAACCCACGTACTTATTGCGCTAGACTGTAGACCGTGTGGGTCCACTTCTAGGCTATCGTGTGCTTATTGCACATGAACTATACTATGTAATTTTGTATACTTACCCGCCCGTGCTTTATTAGCCTTATCGGAATTTTTCGAAGGGCGAGGTTTTTCTAGACCAGGTAGAGCACGTGTAACCATGTTTGTTAAATTAAGTATCTGTTTCTGCATACTCTCCATTTGAATACGCATCTTTTTGCTTTCTTCTTCGCGTTCTGTTGAACTACTCCTTGAACGCCTGTGTTTCTTACTCTTTCCCATGTTAGGAAAAAAACTATTTAACTATTTAACTTCTTTAATTGAAAAAATTATACGCTGCGAAAAAGGGATACGTCTGAGTTTCCCTGCACAACAAAACAACATGACGATCGCGGCGAGTGGTCACTAGGAGCAGGTGCGAACGCGCGATATATGTAAAAATTTTAAATAGCTCTAAACGTTGTGAGTTTCCCGACAACTGACAGTACTACGTGTAATCTCGAGAACGAGGCGCTCTATATAATGATGATTACAACTTACTTACCCGCCACTTTTTAAAGTCTAATCGATAAGAAATATGTAAGAGGGAATCGAAAAGATGTATATATGAATGCAAAATTGGAAGACTAAATTGCAGTGATGTTTGATCTTCCGTCTTATTTAGAATACTTTTTAAATTGTTCATCTCTGAAATTTTTGCTTTGCAAATACTACAGCACATGCTAGATGTATTTGTTAACGCATTACTAATCTAAAAATACGATTATTAAATATTTTAGTAACATTATTTTACATATTCATTTCTATTTATTAGAGAAAAAACAGCATGTAAAAATTTTAGAATTTCGAAGCTGCAGCGGAACAATTGTTGTCAAAAAGAGGCTTTGGTCATCTACATTTTCTGCACTCCAAGACTGTTTATAATTTGAATGTCCACTACTACCATCAAAGCCATATTTGCAAATTAGTAAATAATTTTTCTGCTGTGTATTATCTGTACCACGTAGTTGTAAAGTTTGTAAAAGTCTATTGCAAGTATGATGTAATAGGAATTGTAATGGAAGTTTGCATATTTCTTCACTGATTACGATGTCTGAAGGATAAGCAGCTTTTTTGGCTTTTAGAAGTTTTGTATAACTGGGATATAAATCCACATTACGAATTTTTGCTCCTCTACGCATAGCCATATATTGTTTTTTTTGTGAAATTGTGGCTAATTAAAAAACATAAAACCTCTTCAGGCGTATACGCAGATTGCATTGTGTCATGGCTTTTTCTCCACGTTTTTAAAATTGAACGGGCACGTGTCGGTGAATTGTCGGTAATTTCTTTGACGAGTTTGGCTCCGTGATCATTACCAGCTGAACGTAAAGACATAGAAGTTGCTGCAGACAATTCTTGAACATTATGTAAAGATCTCAAAGTTTCCGTTTTTCTTCTTTTACTTCTTTCACTACATTCAGTAAACGGTATTGTCCTTCTTCCTGTCGATGAACCTTACGGAATATATAGTAGAATTATTTTATGTTTATTATTAATAGTAATTTAATACTATCAACCATAAATTAATAATTGATAGAAAATAGTTTTACGTAGGAACCGAACGTTATTTTAATATTGATCCAACAATCATTTCTTAATTACTTTGCATACAACTGAAGAATATGTAATAAAACACCTACTTGAAGTACTTGGAATATTTTCCAAGTTCTCAAAATCAAAAATTATATCTTCGTTCAACCAATTGAAATTTGTTTGAATAAAGTGGTCATTTTTCCGATTACTAATCTCCCATTTTTGGAAATATCGATTGAAAAAATTTAATTTCAGCGTTAGGTTTATGTTTTCAATTTGTAATATGTTGTTTAAACAATTAAATTTCTGAACCTAAAAGTTAAGAAGCTCTGATTGTTTTACGCTTCTTAATCGTGCTGTGCTATTGTACATAATATTATGCAACTCTAACCTTTTTATTCGATTCATTATATATCTATTTGTATAATAAATTAATAAATATTAATACTAATTTGTAGTGTCATATGCTAATATTCTATTAACTTCACCTATTATGTCAAATAGACGAGAGGTACTTACGTATTTAGTCGATAATTTATTTCGTCAAATATGATTTTCACTTGTTACACAGGAGGTCTTCACTTTTGCACAGGAGGTTTTCACTTCTGCACAGGAGGTTTTCACTTTTGCACAGGAGGTTTTTACTTTAACGCATGAGGTTTTCGCTTTTACACACAAGGTTTTCGTTGACATGTTAACGAAGGACTGACTGCCACGCATTTTCCTCTTGGCTCTGAAATCCATTCTTGCTCCTTATCGATGCAGTATTTATACAATCCGAGTTGCCTTCGACTCTATAATATGAACAGCCGATCTCTTCCGCTCGGCCCTTACATATATCCCGGTATACCATCTACAACAATCTGTCATTGGCTAATAGAGTGTCAGTTTTGTTTAAATCATTGAAAAAGCAGATTGTTTGGAAGCGGTCTTCCTGTATTGAACTGGTCGGTTCATACCAAAACGTTGTCAAGTTATAATCTTGGACCCATTATTAAATAAGATCACATTAGTGTTTTAGGTAAATTTTTTACAAATATATTAAATTTTGCAGAGATATCGCCAATACGCTCTGGTGGGACAGCGTGTAGACAGTGTTGATACCCCTACTTGGCACTTTAAATTTAAATATCTTAAAAAACCGCAAATTTCCGCAAATTTTCTCAATTGGATATGATACTTGACATGTTACTTTATATCAAGAAACTTGTTACAGCGTGACACTCGGTGACACTCATCTTTGTTTTCCTTCCGTTTTATTAAAACATGACTTAGATTTATGACACATTGAGAAGGGAATTACAAAGGTAAATTCAAAGATATTTTACTTTGTTTCTATGGAAAGTTTATGTTTATAACACCTACTTGAATGGTAAATTGTTTCATATATGGATCTTTTCAGATAAACTTTCTCTGACACATTAAACATGCTCCCATTTTCAAGACATTAAGGAGCATGAAATTTCGCCAACTTTGACGGCCTATATCTCAATAACCAAACAATATATTTAATAAATTCAAGCGGCATTTGATGCACTGATATATATACAACAAATCTGCTATAACGGAAACAAGCTACTATATACTTCGAAAATTGCATTTTGGCCACCTTTTGGCGATTTGGGACCACTGTGCGCCGGACCGTAAGGAACAGTCCCCCGGTCGTCAAGAGTGTGGCGATGCAGGAGGCGACTGGGCGTCAATGGAAAAATCACAAAAAAGAAGATAATAATAATAAATCACAAAAAATACAAGAAAATATAATCACAAAAAAATACAAGAAAATATACAATCACAAAAAATAGAAGAAAATATACAATCACAAAAAAAAGAAAAATACAATATAAAAAAATATGTGAAATCAAAATGAGCTGCAAGTACATAAAGGTGCTTTCCTACTGCGCTTAAGATGACACAACTACATATACACAGCTAAAATGCTGTGTTCATACATTCCATTACTCCTATCACGGACATTTTAATAATGTGAAGATAAAATGTAACATCTAGACATTTGCCGAGATGTCCGCGGCCTGAAAGTCAAATACTTGGCGTGGCCAGGTTTATCAACATCATGAATTTTAAAAAGAGCATTAAATACAGTATTAAATAAACAGTTTGCAAAAACTTTTCACAACAATTATGGTTAAAAAATTGATAAAAGAAAAATGAAGTAAATGTAAAATATTTTAAATGATCCATCATCAAGAGGGAATTTTTTTTCCTCATTTTTCGGCACAATTTGCATTCGGATATCTTTCACAGTTCAAAAGTTATACGAAAAAGGCCGCCAGTTCTTCAACACCGGCCGGGAAATTTCAAATAGCTCCATGTGACGTTAATTTGAAACAGACCATCCTAAAATTTTCGAAGCTCGGGCATCACTGCTACCCAGCGGTCGCTGGTGACCCTCCGAACGCCGGGCCGGTGCATGGTTGTAGTGGAATCTGTCCGTGAGGCGGTGTTGCCAATTCGTCTGTTCGCGCGCGCGCGTAGGTTGTAGTTTTAACGGATGACGCTGTACTTTGTGTACAATACATGGTGCGCGAAGCAGCTGATGGCGCTGAACGTATTTAACATTGAAATGTAATAACAACCACAATTAACACCTTTCGAAGAAAAATATGTATGCATTTTTAGCATTTCGTGGGCAAGCTTGTTTTTCTACTTGTAAAGCATCAACGGATACCCACGTTGTGCCCTTACCCCTTACCATACTCGTGTAATGACCATCAGCAATACTTTTACCTTGGTGGAAAATCGCTGCCTTAAGTTTATAATAGTGATTTACCAATTGTATTTTAGTAGTACGTATTGCTTTGATGTAGAAATTTTCCACTTTCGTTGTTGTTCCACTACTATCGTGATCGAACAAATGTAATTTTGCAATAAGAATTTGTCTGGAAGCAGTTATATCGATTTTCTTCATTGTTTTTGAATTTGAATTATCACAATTACTGCAAGGATCTTTCACATTTTTCCATCCTGTGAAATTGTATTTTATTATATCTTGAAATTCAAATGATTTTTTTTAACATCTTGGGCAGTGCAAGATCTACCACACAATTTGTACTGATAGTTGTACTTGTGTAATTACACTTTAAACATCTTAATACCGTTATAATTTCGGGTTGTACTGCATTCTTAATAAGAATCTCATGCTCACAAAGAGAGGTAATAGACTCAGCTGCATCGTGTAGCTGATTGTTAACCCTATAGTGCATACGCCTGCCTTAAGGGGGTATAGGACTATTGGACGACTAAAATCGACTGTTTCTTGTCGGTTGGATTGCTTAGATATCAAATAATCACCATACCGGCATTTTTCACAGTTTTTTATATACGCTTTTACAAGTAATGTAAAATAAGAAAATAGTCAGAATGTTGAAAATTATTCAAGTTATTTGATGCTAAAGATGGTCCCCCGCAGCGCGCAGCTGTAATCGGTGTACATAGTCCCAGGTGAACCAATCATCTAACAGCAAAATTATTATTATTATTATTATTATAAACGGGAGAACCCTTTAGAATACAAAAGTTTGGACATAAATGTACATGAAGTATAAAATAGAAAATATAAATATAAAAAATATAAAAATGTAAAAGATATATAAAAATAAAATATAGATACAGTTAACAGAAAATATAAAGAAACAAACATAACGTAACAGTCTACAAACAAGCAACAAGACTAAACCAGTAATCTAAACAATTACAATTACAGAGGTGACAGACTCCTCAGAAGCAGAGCCCTAAACGTAGTTAGGGAATCAACAGATAAGTCAATATTGGCAGGGCTGTGGTTCAACTCACCCATAGCGCGATTAATGGGGTCCACCGAGTAATAGTAATACTCGGGGACACGCGCCGCAAAAAGTGGTCTTGGACGGAGCGAGCGTTGCGGAGCATTAAAGCAAATCCGTGCGAGAAGCTCGTGGAAGTTAATCTGACCGTGAAAAACTTTATAAAGAAACAATAGGTCGGCACAAACACGGCGGTCACTAAGAGTTAAGAGCCCCGTTTTATGTAAGGCAGGACCGTAATCATGGTCACAGAATCGCATAGGGTTACCAGAGGCCTTCATGGCCAACCTCAGGAACTTGTGCTGAACCCGTTCAACCAAGCTAGTATATTGTTTATGCTTAGGGCTCCAAATCACCGACGCATATTCGACCTGAGACCTCACCAATGCGACATACAGCAATTTCATTGTCCTGATATGTTTGAAATGTTTCCCGAATCGGGCTATGAACCCAAGGGTCCTCATAGCTTTACTCGTAATATTACTATAATGTTTACGAAAATCAAGACGTGACGTGAACGTAATACCTAGGTCCAGGACTTCCGCAACCTCAGACAAAGTGGTACCATCTAAATTATATAAAGAGGGAATGCCGCTAACAGACCTGTGTGTCCTTAATAATACACATTTACCCGCATTTAACCGCATCCTATTAACGGTACACCACTGCTCAAATCTAACGAGATCCTCCTGCAAAAGATTCACATCGAGAGTACTACTAATAGTGCGGAAAATCTTCAGATCGTCCGCATACATATGAAATTTACTATGCCAAAATGCCCACTTAAGATCATTAATGAAGAGAAGGAACAGGAGAGGACCGAGGTGAGATCCCTGCGGGACGCCCGAGGTCATCTCGACAAGATCAGACAACTGGTCCTGCACCCTGACAACCTGCACACGGTCTTGAAGGTAGCTATCAATCCACGCAAGGAGCGGCCCATATATCCCGATAGAAGCTAATTTGTGATGCAGGATACAATGATCAACAGTGTCAAAGGCTTTCCGAAAGTCAGTATATACGGTATCGACCTGAAGACCCTCATCCAGTGCAGCCGAAATGAAGCAGTGGTATACCGCCAGGTTAGTTGTCGTCGACCGACCAGGAACAAATCCGTGCTGTTCGTCGCATATAACATTAGTGAGATTAGGTGTTAAGTGCTCAGTTATAATCTCTTCAAAGATCTTTGGCATGACAGATAGTTTACATATCGGCCTATAATTTCTAACATCCGAACGGTCGCCTGCCTTGAATACCGGGGTAACCAAGGTGGTCTTCCAAGCTGCAGGGAAGATTCCCTTGGCTAATGAGGAGATAAAAATATGCCAGAGAGGCCTTGCAAGGATGAAACGGCACTCCTTTAGAAACAGAGGCGGGACCCCATCGAAATCAGGGCCCTTTGACGCATCAAGAGAGTCGAGTTTAGAGTAAATTTGACCGAGAGAAATAGAAACCGAATGGATGTTGACATCACTATTAGAAGACGAAGCAGAATTCAAGGCAGGCACCGCTCCCGCACGAGGAGTGTAAACAGAGCCAAAAAACTTTGCGAACAGATTAGCTGCTTCCACGTTCGACGAGGCAGTCATGCGGTCCATATGGACCTTGCCTGGAATTCCATGCACACCGCGCTTAGTATTAACAAATTTGCAGAAGCTTAATACGTTATCACACACAGCACTCTCGACGCCATCAATATAAACCCGATGATCATGCGACAAGGAAAGCTTACATCTCGCACGGAGACTAGCAAAGTTGATGTAGTCACAAGATGACCCAGACCTCTTAAAGACCTTATGCGCCCTTTTCTTCAGCCAGATCAGGGACCTTAAGCCCGGGGAAAACCATGGCGGGAACGTGGATCGAACAACAGACCTAACGGGAATAAAGGCTTCTATAGCCCTATTAATATGGCCATATAAACACTCTAGTGCAACTTCAGGATCAGCGTAACCAGTCTCATTATCCCAATCCACTGTGTTGAGATATTCCAACACCCCAGGGTAATCACCACTCTTAAAGTCCCTATACTCGAGGTTACCACGCATGTGGTCAGGGCCAGAAGCCAAACCGCTAAACTTTAAGTATAAGGGTGGATGATAGACGTCTGGTTCGATAAGGACATCAATGACTCGATCCAAAGCGACATTAGTCGAGCTAACAAAGACGAGATCGAGCATAACGTCGAAGTCATTGTAAACATTATTTACTTGGGTAAGGCTACAATACCCAGCACAACTAAGGAGAAGGTCAATGGCTGCGGATTCGTTCGACGAAACACCCGATCTTCTAAAGCAATCTTGGACCGAGTCCTTGAACCATACCGCGTGCGGGAGATTAAAATCGCCGTAGAGACAAAATGTGTCATCGCTAAACTTATGAAATAATTCTATGACTGAGTCGACATGATTAGAGTACAGTGAAGTCTGAGATGCGGGCGGAATATAAACTGCCCCCAGTAGCAGGTATTTATTACTGTGAAGGTGGACTTTTACAAACAATTGTTCGACATCGGAACAGTTGATAGTTACAACACTCGAAGACATTGAATATTTGACCGCGATGAGAACACCTCCACCCCTCGTGAAACAGCTGGATCGTTGGGATCTATCACACCTATAAACGGTATAATCCCTCAAGCCGAGTTCATAAGATGATATGGCAGGGGTGAGCCAAGTCTCAACAAATATAATGATATCATTCGACACAGCAGATACAAGTACGGAGTTGATGAGGGAGTCTAGTTTAGTACGGAGTCCACGAACATTTTGCAGGTACACTAAAGGGTTCAATTCACGTTTTTTGGAGACGAGTCCTTTGGTGGTCTTTCCTTCACAATCCTAGGGACACCTCGAATATACCGGATGGTCAGCTGGGTTTGACCACGCTCCTGAAGGTCACGGAGCTTCTCACGGAGCTGCAAAATTGTCCCACGCTGATACCTGGTCTTATCATCCGAGATCTTATACGGGCCCTTGTACCGATGCTTAGCCTGGAGTATCCTCTTCACCTCTGCAGCAGAGTCAAGACGGACACAAAGAGGCCTACAGGGTGTCTTACCCTGTTTGCCCAGGCGATGTGTGGCAATATCCTGGTTGTTTATAGGATAAAACTCGGTCAAGACCCCCCGTGCAGCAGTCAAATCGACCGCTCTATTCAGTTCAGGCGAAGCTTCGTGAGGCTCCGGTACCCCGAAAATAAGCACATTCTTGGTCCTGATCTCCCTGTCGTTGAGCTCTTCAAAGAGGTCGTCAGGCGTCGATGGCATCTGATCCCACGTGATGGATGGCTTTTCCTCCAAAGCCTTGACACGTTCAGACAATGAATTTATCTCGGACTTCATATTACCGAGGTCTGCTCTAAAAACCGTCAGTAATTCCTCCCGAAGAACCGCGAGCTTCGAGTCGACTATTGAGGTCACTATCTCTCTGATGTCATCTGCAGTGGGTAACGCAGCGAGCGACTGGAGTGTGGCCGTAGGTATAGTAGATAACTGCTGTGCCTGCGATGTAACGGTCTGACTAACGGTGGATTGCGACATTGAAGATCCAGCGCGACAATCCAAAAAGCCCTTATCGGAGTAAGGATGGCCTGATCGCGCCAGACAAGAGGCACCAGGATGAGAAGAAATTCCACAGCTTAAACAAGTGACTGGATTGACCACTGCAGTGGAGCAGCCTTTGCATTTCTTAGACCCACTCGACATTATGGACCACGTAGAGAACAAAACACGCAACGGGCACACGAACGAAACCAGCACAGGGCCCAAGATATTAGAGAACGTAAGCTCAAATAAGAGATTACAGACGATGTAAGAGAGCTAGTAGCGGTTTTAAGCTGGCACCCACAACGTCGTAAACAACACGAGATTCAAACTGTCAGAGTCACACGGAGAGGCACATGCCAACGATCGCACAACCAAAACAAACGACCTATCACCTCGGCGACTGAATACAGACTGTTGAATACAAATGCCTTGGGGTGAGTAATTTCTACACTAATAGTTATCGTGTAAAACTTTGCTAGGCGAATTTAAACAAAAATTGTAAAAGTTACACACGAATCAATTTTTTCCCCACATTTTTATGGGAAAAAAACGTGTATAATCAGTTATAAAATGTTTTACAAACATCCAATGTTGATGCGCAACTTCCACACGATAGAGAAAGGAATTCTACAGCTCCAGTTAAAATTTTAAGTGAAAATATTCATTCGTTCAAGAGTTATGATGTACACCGTATTTGAAAATGTAGTTTCGAGATAAACGGCTTCAAAGTTGGGAGTACCTTTTTCTTTAATATATGACGTGCAAAATTTTCAAACCTCTTTTATGCGATTCCCGGTCCATACAGTGCTCCTTCAGCTGCGAGATCTTGTTCGTCTTTTTCTTTTTTTTCCTGCTATTTATTGTTCTTGCATCTTTTGTCGCCGCTGCCGCTCTAACGTCTGCAGCCGACAGTCGCCTCTGGTCTAATTCGACGCACATATTCCGCGCGTTTGACCCAACTAGAAGTTCAAACTGCTGCATTATTGATAGGAGAGAATTGTTTCCATCATTAAATGTTGAAATGGCAATATATGTCGCAATTTCAACAATTTCAAGACCGCTGAAATAAATCTTTGGCGCAATTTTCCAGATTTTGCCGTTCAAACTTTCATTGCTATTCTGCGTAAAGCCGCCGACGCATCTTTCCAATAGTTCGTCTGTGCTCAAATTCTCATGTACTGGAAAAATCGCTGTTTGTACATCTGATGTGAGTGTAAACGAGTTTTATGATTATATTCATGCAGGGTATTGTGTGCCTTAGCTCTCTGCCAAGAACACCAACTTGCTTCTCCGACAGGACAGTAGTGATGCTGGGGACTCTCATCTGTTGAACATTTGTGATTATATGTCGCCCAAATTGCCTCTCTCATTGCTTCTACAGAATGGCTGGCACCTCTAATGGCATTTCCTTAATATGAGCTGAGCTCGTCGATAAGTTTTGCCGTAAGCTTTCCTAGGCCTCCAAGTCCTTTTGTTGTGCTTTTTAATTTTCGAAGAGCCGTGCCGATTCGCTTTTGGACGTGGCCCACACATTCTTTCTTGTTCACAGGGATATCGTATGGATTAGCATCCACTATGGCTTTGTACTTTTTGCTGTCGCCGTCTCCAATGTAATTAATATATTTTGTGTTGTAGAATTCCTGTGATCGTTTGAAAATTTCGACAATCGCATGTACTTCCATTTTGCCGGCGCTACCCTCATGATTTGCCTTACACTCATCCAAGTGTTCGTCCAACCACTGCACAGTGGTCTGGAGAGCGGCATTTTGTGGCCAAAATTAAAAATACCTTTAAAGCGACATTTTTTAACAAGAATTGACTTTCTACGATACAATTTGATTATTTACAGTAGCACATTTAAAAATGCTCAATTATTTTGCAAAAAAAAAACAAATTTCGTATTTAAAAAATAAAACCCCCTTAGTGGCGATTATTTTGAAGAAAACTTCATTTTTATGATAAAGTTGTTTTAAAAAAACCACAACTAGTTCGTAAAAAGAAAGAAAAGAACCATCTTAACGCTATCTTTACATGTAAACGAAGACATAACGTACTGAAAATGTGTGATAGCATAAATACCTAGTATAGTTCATTTGAATCCAGTTCTAAGTTATCTAAGTGCCTAAAGATCAGCAATGTGCCTTCGTTGTCTTCATAATTTTCATCAAAATCTTCTTCATCGTTAGTTGTCTCTTCTATAAATGTGGATGTTGTTGGTTCTGGTTCAATAGACGGGGAACATAGTAATGCTAAAACCTCGGGAGGCAGTTTAAGTTTCTGGAGTTTTTGTTTTTGTAGCCTGTTTCGTAAACTTATATGTGATATGAGAAGATATGAAGTTTCTATTGCTCTGTTAACTATAGCTCCTATACTACGATACGCATCCAAGTTCTGAATGCAGCGCTAGCACACTTCGCGTCTATTTGTTAAAATCCATACAGAGCTAAAAGTGGCAAAAGGTGGCACCTAAACCTTGCATATTCCTTTTAACAGATGTTTAAACTTTCTTATAAAATAAGTCCGAGGTTTAGCACTTTTAAGCATTTTTTTTAAAACCTTTCTCAAAGCTTAAATTGTTATACAGTTTGTACTATTTGTATATGAATTACAAAATGCTCATAACTGGATTAAATACTTGAAATACACCTGCTAACACGTATAAAACTATCATTAAAGACTGATTTCTGATATTCTATAATTGGTAACTAAAACGTTTAACTTTACTTTAAATGTTATGATTTCGTCTTTAGAACGCTGTATCTCATCACAGATGTATTTAAAATGAATAATATCTTGGATTTAGGAGCTTTGAAGGATTGTAACTTTATAGCAACAAAAATTTTTTCTGTATATTAAACTTGAAAAATTGACTTTTGGCCACAAAAAGCGGGTTTCCAGACCACTGTGCACTGTTCATATTCGACAGTTCCAATTTTTGTATCCCAGCGTTCACAAATTTTGCAGTACGCGCATTTCAGATCGCGTCTATTACCTTTCCAGTCAAGTTTCCTATAACTGTGGAAACCCCAAGAAGTGAGGAGAAGCCTCTTTTTCGCTAGGTTCCATCACCTGACACTGTTATTCCTCCAAACTTCTCTTTGTCATTTTCCGCTGTTCGATCTATTTCCTCTTGAGCAGCGCGAAACATTGATCCCTTTGCAACGACTTCTGTTGCATTCCTTATGTATTTTATGATCGTATCGTAAGGATGCTGAGAAATTGGCTTTGGCATATCCATTATGCCACAGAATTGTTGCAAGCCGGCCAAACCTATGCCGATTACTCGCCTAGCTAACACAATTCGCTGATTTATCTCATACGAGAAACTTCGTATCATCGGATACGATGGAATCTCTCTATTGTCACATTTTCCACAATTCAGGACGATTTTAAATCCAAGTCCGCGTACTTTTGTTTCTGAAAACTGTACATCACTGTCACACGTTTTACATTTTACGTAGGAACTTACAGCGCTGAAAACGCTAAGAAAACTCGAAATGCGGTATGAGTGTTCGTCGTTCGCTGCTGAGCTGCTTGTAGAAGCACTACCGATTTTTCGTCGCGACGCGCTTGGTGCCCCTTCATCGTTTGATGATTTTTTAATATTTCCCCAATACACCCTTTTCCTCATTCGGGAAGAACGTCCCAAACAGGTTCTACCTCCTTTTCTATCACGATAGATCTTCACTTCCTTCATTTTCACGAGCGTTATGCGATACGTTTTACTATGGTTGAAGCAGATTCCGTACTGCATACAAAGGTTAAAATGTCGCGAACAGGTAAATGAGTGAATAAGGGAATTCCAGACGCGGGGTAAACCCGGACACCGCTAGATTCGCTTCTTTCGCTTGCCCTGCCCCCTCCCTCCCCCGCGGCATTTTTACGACTACGAGTAATTACCCCTGACTGTCCATAATTATCCAAGCGACCGTCCACATTTACCCCGATAGCTACGGGTAATTGCGAACAGAGAGTTCTTTTTTTTCATTCAAAAGCTGATATGTTTATTAAAGTATCTACACAATTCTTAGTGCTGACTTTGTAGATACTTAACCAAAGTTAAATTATCAATAATGTAAATTTGATTAAACCCAATACTATTGTTTCAATTTAACTTTTCCCTTAGGTGTCTGTAATTCCTCCACTCTACCCTACGCCGTGACCGCTCTGCGGAGCTGTTACTCGACGGTGCACTCACAAGGGAAGATCCCGAACCCGGAAATTCAAAAAATTCTGAAACTTTGTGGATATGTAGGGGATTTCCTCCCGATTACAACGCATTTTTTTTTGTTGCCCAAAATCACTTTAAGGGGTGAAATTAACCCCTGAAAATTCGTGTATTTTCCGATTTTGTGTTATAACTCGCGAACTGTAAGAGATAGAAAAAAAATCTCAAGACGAAAGTTACTTCTTTTAATTAGATCTATCGAATAGTAAAAGTTAAATCAATTGTTTAAACAATTAGAAAAAAGTTATAAACAAAAATATTAATAATGTTTTTTAAAATTCGTTGTTTCGCGTGAAATCTGAATTGGTGGTTTAAATAATTATGAAACAGCATAATCCACTTTTTTTTCATACAATTTCAACCTTTGTTGTATCGCGGAACTGTGCTCCTCGACAATCGAAGAACTTTTCAATCCCATTGTAACGTGCCTTAAGCTGCACAACGAGCAATGTTCTTCTAACGTTTATTAGGAAATAATACGCGACGCGTAGTAAGAAAGTAAGATAATTTATATACTTTTGTCTTTAATTACACATGGGGCAAATATATCAGGTGGAAATAGAGGAGAAGAAGGGAACTGTTAGATATAACTTATCCTTATTAGAACTTTTTATTTTTAACATAATTATCGACTTTTCTCTTATTTGCTCACAAAACAAGCGAGACAATGCAGGCGTTTAATACTTTGAAAACACTTTTGTGGTGTGAATATATACCTAGTTTTGTCTCCCATCAAAGTATTATCTCATGTCTATTGTTCTCTCGAGCATTAATAATGAGAATACGTATATTAGTATTCTTATCGGATGATACATTATTTGCAAGGAAAATAAAGATGATCAATTTTAATAAGATATTTCACTGTCCAAACCTGTTTTCTTCAGACGTCATAAAGTAAGATACATACACATATGCTATATGTATATATATACAGTATTGTCTCCCTATGTGCCCGATTTGGTGTACGCGTTGTGAACTTGTCGCTATCCCCACCACTTCCGTCTCACTCTTGTCCGGCGAAGGCGAGAGGGAGATGGAACGAAAGCGAGCGAGACACGTTCGCGTACGTCCGCCGCGCATGCAAAGCGTTCCATCTCGCTCCCCCTTCGGCCAGAAAGAAGTGAGAAACGAACACTCGGAATTAGGGATCTGTCCTCTCTGAGTGCCCAACGCCGGTCCCGATCAGCGGGTACATACGGAGACAATACTGTATATCTTATATATATTTTCATCTAACAAGGGAACACCGCGAACCCGGACTCACCGATTGGAACGCAACTTCGTGGGTTTTTAGAGTGACTCAAAACAAGAACAACGGTGTGTTTGATTTGTGCCCTATCGCCCTTTAAAGGGGTGAAAACTACCCTCAAAGTCAAATTGCCACTTCCACTTTTTCACGTATAACTTTCAAAGTACAACAGACAGAAAAAAATGTTTCAAACAAAAGTTTAATGGTGCAATAAGCGCTACAAAATAACGGTAACCAAATTTTTTCTTAAAAAAAAATTTTACCTCGCGTTATTTTTAACAATTCTTCCATTTATATAATAACTAAAAATATAGGGTGTTTTTTTTGTGAATTCAACCGTGTATATGAATTGTATAATGCACTATCGGCTTATGGAGTTACGCGATGGCAAGTACACGGTTCGCATGGTTGCGCGCTCACAACACATAGTAAGTTGCATACCACCACCATCACCATTTGGTTTCGTCAACTACCTAAATGAACGATTACAAAAAATAATGTGTAATCAACTACACAATTACAGTTTAATCGTAATTTGCAAGATGTAATTAGATTACATTTTGCCCAACTCTGAATTTATTACTTATAAAATAAAGAAGCTTATCGAGCTATTTTTAATGATATACATATTTGTTTGTAGAAGGTATATTTAATCATTTGATAAAAGTGTTGATACAATTATCATATTTGTTTTGCACGAGATACATTTAGCACGAGGTGTTTTCAAGTGTATGGTTAATTATTGATAATTTCGCATGACTGTTTTTAAAGTTCCCGTTATTAATGCATAAGATTAACTAGTCATGCCGTTTTTGAAGAAACAAACTTATCTTGAATGAGACATCCTTGTATCCTTATCTTTCTGCCTCATTATAAATACCAAGTTTTCGCAGCTCAACTTCATACTCGTTGTCACTGGCATTCTTTTAACTGCAAGCAGTGCAAGTTATCGATAAAATGGTGCACATAAATCCGGCGAATGTAATTATTTACTGATAACTGCTCTACATATATCTAGAATACCGCCGTCTCCTATTAATCATAGGGAAGTGGAATTATCAGAAATTATACATACCATAATAGTTGATAGTAAGAATGACGTTTCATTCACAACCGACTATGTTACAACCCTAGAATTTGAAGATCTAGCGCGGCCCCAAGAATGTGAGTTTGTTCAAGACGATAATATCCAGGAAGACGAAGAATTTACTATCAATGAATTTGATGATGTGTGTGTCCCAGGGGAAAGTGGTAACGTAGATTTAAATTATAAAATTCGAGCTGTTGAGTTTTGGAGAAGCGGCTCAAAAAATAGAAAACCTCTCGGCAGTGTGCAACATCAATTCAGGAAAGTTAAATCAGTTCAACAATTGTATCGCTGAGAAGCAGCGTTGGCAAATGGCGGTACACGCAGAGAACAGCTGTTATCTATCGTGCAAAATGTGTTGGACAAATTTCAAATTGCTATCGATCAGGGCTCATTGATACATGACATTGATATAAGAAGATGGGCGCTAGAAGCAAAAGAGGAGGTCAATCTTCCCACATTCAAAGCTGGCCATACCCGGATCATGAATTTCAAAAAAGTGCACAACATCGTTTCGAGAAAAGTTACAAAATTCGTCAGCCGTTCCGCACAGCAAGACAAGCAACATTTACATTTAACTTCTTCCGAATTCGTAAATCAGGTAAAACCATACATTGCTGCACAATCCAAGTAATGTATACAACGCAGATGAGAGTGGATTTAATTTAGAAATCCATTCCGGTCGTACGTTGACACACCGTGGTGGAAAGACTATAGAAGCATCCGTGCAATCAGTATCCTCAATCACACATAGTTATACGATTCTCCCTACGATTTCTGCGAGCGGTCAGTTACTGTCACCCCTGTTTATGGTGTTAAAAGAAACTACCAGAGAATTTGGTCCCAGGGTGGAAAAAACTTTATTCAGACAGGCTAATGTGTTCTTGACTGCTTCGAAATCTGGGAAGTTGACATCGTACCATTTTAACATTTGGTTAACAGAAGTCTTTTCACCGAAGACTGGATCTCAAAGTGTCCTGTTGCTTGATTCATGGAGCGGCCACTGTCCTTCTACTTTTCAACAAAATATTCCGGCCAACAAACAAGTTATTGCGTTAACCATACCGAAAGGAACAACAGGTCTGATACAACCGCTGGACGTTTTTGGTTTTCGGATATGGAAAAATTTTGTAAGAACTTTTTCAGACCGCGTCTTACTATACAATCTTGACGTAAATTTACATTTGCGAAATAATATCATCAAATTGCAATCGCTCACACATATTCAATTGTCTTCTCCGAGATTTCAGGAATTATTTAAATACGCTTGGTATAAAAGTGGATACCTTGAACAAATACCACCGCGGTTTGAAAATCCAGTAGACTTTTCTTTCAATTTTCTTGAAGCATATACCTTGCCACGCTGTCATCTGTGTAATAAGCCTGCTATTATAAGATGTGCTTGGTGTAAAAAATATCTATGCATAGAACATTTTTTTGATGAACATCATGCCTGTGAAAACTATGTGGAATGAAATGCATATATGTATACACGTATTTTTAACCGTAGGGTTAAGAAATAACTTGTTAAGAATAGTCATTAAATGAATCTAGAGACGCGGTAGCGTCTCGACGCCAAGTACATGAAAGAAAAGACACCTTGTATATGCCTGTCGCTGCCGTGTATCTTTACTCGACGCACAGCTATTCCAACCTAACCTGAAACTTATTTCATTAATATCTCATCACGCCTGCAATATTTTCTAAATTTAAAGGCATTTTTCTGATGTAAACCGCATATAAGCTTTCGAATAAGACCAATTTCAATAAAATCGGTCCTCCCATGACAGAGATATCGTAATATCGTCTCATGGATCAGTCGAAAACGGTATAAGAAAAATTGTTCTGATTCTTCTTCTCCAGTCATAAATTTTTGTCGACATAATACGTATACGCGTTATACACATACACCTTCAGCCAAAACAGAACTAACACATGTTTCGTCGACTCTCAATGGATCTCGATGGATCGACTTTCTCGCAGGGATCGTCGTCCGTCATATATATATATCTATATCTAGTATTGAATTATATTATAACCTAGCAAGTGTCAATCAATTATAACCTGGCAAGTGTTAAATAAGGTAAGTTGTTAAAATTGGAAATGTCACGTGTTTTTACACCACATAGGACACTGATTATTGTCTCAATTAACAAGGTAAGTCACGAAAATGTTTTAATAGATTTTTTTTATGTATTCTTATAGATAGAAATGAAGGGGACGCACAGACTTGGAAGTTGTCCGGAGAAGGTTCGTCAGAGAAGCATCTTCTTTCACACAAGTTTCTGGAAATTTGTACCATGCATGTACAAAAATAATATATTGTAATTAAGCATATGTTTTTATTCCAGCAAACTATTTTTAATTTATATCATTATAAGTTTAACGTAGACAGAAAATCATTCTTTTGCCTTTTACGTCTCGCATTCATAGATCGACAACTAATTATAAGAGACTTACATTCCAAGTAATTTCATTTCATATGAAGATTCCATGAGTTTACAAATTTATTTGTATATATGTTTGCGAAACTCTGTTTAAATACGTTTGATAAAAAGTTTCACAAAATTTAAATACCATGTGTCGATGTCACAGCAGAATACCTAATAATTAAATAATTACAGACACTATTATATGTAGATTCATGAATAAAATTATATGTATGCTATATAATAAGTAAGTACTATTACAATGTTTAATATTATTATTATCTGAAATACAATAGGATACGTTGGAACATATTACGTACACGACATTAAGCATTTCTGAGAAATGCCACGAATATTAATGTAAATTAGAAGATTAAGTTTCTTATTAATTAAAATATTCTACCATTTATAAATCCAATTGGAATTAAATTATACAGAAGCATCGTGCTCTGAAAATTAGGAACCATGAACCGTAAGTTCAATCAATGTGTATAAAATTCTATTGAATTCTTATTTTGATTTTGACATTAAAGAAAATTATATTCGAATCTGTTTTTATAATATAATATATATATATACCTACCTGTTGTCACGAAAATTTTTGGGCCGAGCGCGATAACAGAGTTGCTGTATACCAGAACATGAAACAAGTCGACGTCAGCCTGGTCGAATCGCATTGGAACGAAATGATAGAACAGCCCACATAGCACAACGTCTGGTAAAGTCTTAAAGACGTCCAAAAAGCGTCTTAAAGACATCTCAGAGACGTCTTGTTACAAATCAAGACGTTCAGACCTAAAATGGACATAAACTAGACGTCTCTAAGACGAGGTGTGCTGTATGGGAGAAACGAGCTTTCCTTAAAAAGACAATATTCCCTTGCAAAAGGGTTTCAAGCGCGGTAATCTTCTTAAACACTTTGCCTTTGGTCATTCTTAAAAGTCTACGAAACAGAGCGGCAAACGTGGTAAATATTTAAAAAAAAAAAGAGAAATTTACAATCGCAAGAATTCCCAAGTGGCGAACAACTGCAGTTTCGATCAACCGTGCGACATATTTCAAATAGAACCAAAGAATGACGACAATTTATCAATATGATTCTTGTCCACGGTTGAAACTCTTGGTGCCATGAAAGATTTTAAAGACGCGGGAAACAAATTTGACTGTGGTGATCTTCAAGAAATGATTTCGGAATTGAACCATGATCAGAAGCGGATATTTGATACAGTTACGAAATCTTTGACGTATAAAGATAAAATTCTCAGGCTTTATGTGAGTGGAGAAGGTGGCACTGGGAAAAGCTTTTAATAAAAACTATCAGACATTGGGTCTAGCAGATTATCTGAAAAGACACAGCAGTAACTGCTCCTACTGGAATCGCAGCTTTTAATATTGAAGGTCTTACCATACACCGATTATTTCAATTACCTGTAGAACATGGGCATACCGCCGAGTATAGGCAACTTAGTGATGCAGCCCTTCAAATTGTACGAGATCAACTAAAAAACGTTGCTTTAGTAATCATCGATTAAATTTCGATGGTGTCTAACGTAACTTTCCTGTACATACATCTGCGACTTACAGAAATATTTGATACTACAGATTCCGATGATGCTTGGTTCGGAAAAAAGCCTATGCTGCTATTTGGTGACTTACTACAACTTCCTCCTGTTCACGAAGAACCTGCTTTTATACAACTATCCAATAAGAGTATGGAGAGAAATGTTGGAGGGTTAGGTTCTTATAATTTATGGTCTGCCTTGTTTAGCTATGACGAATTGACAATAAACATGCGACAGAAGGGTGATAATATTTACAAAGACATGTCGAGAATTCGCACCGGTGTAGTGACCGATTCGGATACAAAACTTTTAGAATCGAGGAAATTAAATTTCAAATTGTTGTAATGACCGATTAAACGAATTATGTGATTACATGCTTAATGTGGGATCTAATACGGTGTGTTTACTTCCCACATGTGTTCAGTGCGATTTTTTGAACGCTGCAATGCTGAGTCGATTTCCATCCGAAGAAATCCATTTGATTGCTCATGATACAATGAATTGTGCACCGTACTTGAAAAAAAAGGTGTCAAAGGTACTAAACAATAATGACGATGATAGCTCTCGAACGGCGGGACTTGCAAGGGTCGTAATTGTTAAAGTAAGAGTACAAATCATGATTAGAAGAAATATTGATGTTACACTAGGTCTTGTCAACGGTACCATTGCTAAACTTGTTTCAGTTATACGAGGTGTTGATAATGACGTTGAAAAATTGAAAATTATATTACCCACGGGGCAAGAACATATAATAGAACGTGTATGTGTTAAATTTGAAGTAATGGATAGAGCGTTCGTTATTAGAAAACAATTTCCGATTTGCCTCAGCTATGGTATAACTATTCACAAAAGTCAGGGACTAAGCTTGCAGAATGCTGTTGTAGAAACAGGTAATTCAATATTTACTTGCGGACAAATTTAAGTTGCTCTTTCACGGGTGACCACATTACAAGGATTGCATCTTATCAATTATGATCCATCTTCCGTAAAGGCACAAGAATCGGCTATCATAGAGTACAATAGATTACGAAAAAAATATAGACCTGATCTTATGACTATTTCAATTTCTAAAAAACGCGTCTCCAATGTTCGTGATGCTGTTTGAGCAGTACCTAATTATAATGTATCCGAATGTCAGAATACTAATGATCAGTATCACATCGTCGATACCACTCAATACTACGTACGAGGTCTTCCCAATTTTGATAGTGTGTCTTGTTATGCGAATGCCACAATCCAATGCATGTTATATTGTTCATCCATAAGAGAAAACTTATTTTCGACTGAAAAAGCTGATCATATTATAAAAATCTTTATAGACCAATATAAATCGGATCAAAATCCAAACATAATATCATTACGGCAATTTGCAGGAGAAAAATACGCTTACAATCAGCTGCATGATGCAGCTGAGTTTATTACCTCTCTTTGTGATCATGAGATTCTTATTAAGAATGCAGTACAACACGAAATAACAACAGTATTGAGATGTTTAGCGTATAATTACACAAGTACCACTATCAGTACAAATTGTGTGGTACATCTTGCACTGCCCAAGATGTTCAAAAAAGAAACATTTAAATTTTAAGATATAATAAAACACAATTTCACAGAATGGAAAAATCAGAAAGATCCTTGCAATAATTGTGATAATTCAAATTCAAATACAATGAAGAAAATCGATATAACTGCTTCCAAACCAATTCTTATTGCAAAATTACATTTGTTCGAACACGATAGTAGTGGAACAACGAAAGTTGAAAATTTCAACATCAAAGCAATACCTACTGTAACGAGTTAATTACGGTGGGACGCGAATCTTCCCCCCACCACGCGCGCCTGGCGCGGCCCGCCGCTATCGAACCCGGCCGCTAGATGGCCGCGCACCGAGCGATGTTCTCGCTGGTGAGAATGCCACGGCGCTCCATATAGGCCGGCGCGACGGGCCCGTCAGGCAGAGTCTGCCACGAGCGATACGAGCGAACGGTTAGAACTCTCCCAACGATCTCTTGTAACCAAGCTGTATCGTTGCGACCTTTTGGTTTCCCCCACCTCCACGGCTCCTAGAGAAACGCGAGTTCGCCGATCTCTAGACGCAGGTCGATATCCACGGTCAATCTTAGGGTCAGACATAGTCTGTCCCGGAGGACATCCTATAGTCTCCGTCTTTCCTGCGGGTTATACCCACTGGGCGAGCGGACGCAAGACTTCACGGTCAGGGCCATTGGTGGAGACAACAGCCAGGGCACCAGTAAGACCATTACCCCCCACTCCTTGCACCACCGCCGAAACGCTCCGAGCACGCGACCGCGACCGCGACGCGCCGCCCGCGCTCCGCCGCGACCTCGACGCGAACCGCCGCACTAGCTTAAGCCGTAGGTTAAGCCGCACGACCTCTGTTAGCCAGCATAGACCTGGCCGGGCCCCAGTGTACAGTAGCATTAAGAATAAATCTCCGTTACACAGTTCACCTTGTCTCGTTCTCTCGGTCACCCTTCCGGTAGCTAACCTCGAAGCGAGGTTACACTACTACTAAAATACAATTGGTAGATCACTGTTATAAACTTAAGGCAGCGATTTTCCACCACGGTAAAAGTATTTCCGATGGTCATTACACGAGTATGGTAAGGGGTAAGGGCACAACGTGGGTATTTGTTGATGATTTACGAGTAGAAAAACAAGCTTGGCCACGAAATGCTAAAAATGCATACATATTTTTCTTCGAAAGATGTTAATTGTGGTTGTTATTACAGTTCAATGATAAATACGTTCAACGCCAAAGGCTGCTTTCAGCGCCAAAAGCTGCTTCGCGCACTATGTACTGCACATAAAGTACTATACATTCATATAATACATATAAATCGGCAATGCGGTGCACATGTTTTTTTTGCGTAGGTGTTAAACTTACGTAGAATTTATCCTTAATTAAAAAATAATAAAAGTACACACGCTGAGCTGCTTTGCGCTATTCCGAGTATTGCGAGTACAAGCTTTACTGGCCACAAACGCGCTTTATCTTCTAACATCACTCGATAGGCTGCAGTGCGCCAAGAACATGAATTAGCTTTGTAAAAAGAAGTGAGATCCTCAGGAAAAACTTTAAAAAAGTAAAAAATACGCCAAGTACATGAAAATTTCGAGGACAAAAAAGAATATTATCAAAAATCACAAAAAAAAGAAAATAGTATACATGAAAAAGTCGAGGAAGAAAAACAGTAATATCAAAAAATAAATAGAAAAAAATCACAAAAAAAGACAAAGAAACATGAAAATGTCGAGGACGAATAAAGTATTATTATCAAATAAATATAATCACATAAGTAAAAAAGAAAATAATATAATTACAATATAAAAAAATATGTGAAATCAAAATGAGCTGCAAGTACATAAAGGTGCTTTCTAACTACGCTTAAGATGACACAACTACATATACACAGCTAAAATGCTGTGTTATTCCATTACTCATATCGTGGACATTTTAATTAACCCATCAAATAGAATCCCATTTAAAAACATTGTCGTAAATTAATAGCTTTACAAAATTAATGATACACAATAAAAGACAAAAAAAATGTCCGCGGCCTGGAAGTCAAATACTTGGCGTGGCCAGGCCAAGGTATTCTCAGATCATCAAACAATACCCATACCTCCCCCCTCGCAGGCTTTCGGATAATTTGTCCATTTAAAACTCAGACAATATGAGTACATTTTCATTATATTGCGTTTTAAAAAAATTGTAAGATCACTCATCGACACCGATACCTTTCCTCTGACAAGCTTTCACATAATTTGTTAATTTAAAACACTGACAATATGAATACACTTTCATTATTTTGCGTTTTTAAATAATTCTTATTCAGCGACACCTTGGCCTGGCCACGCCAAGTATTTGACTTCCAGGCCGCGGACATTTTTTTGTCTTTTATTGTGTATCATTAATTTTGTAAAGCTATTAATTTACGACAATGTTTTTAAATGGGATTCTATTTGATGGGTTAATTAAAATGTCCACGATATGAGTAATGGAATAACACAGCATTTTAGCTGTGTATATGTAGTTGTGTCATCTTAAGCGTAGTTAGAAAGCACCTTTATGTACTTGCAGCTCATTTTGATTTCACATATTTTTTTATATTGTAATTATATTATTTTCTTTTTTATTTATGTGATTATATTTATTTGATAATAATACTTTATTCGTCCTCGACATTTTCATGTTTCTTTGTCTTTTTTTGTGATTTTTTTCTATTTATTTTTTGATATTACTGTTTTTCTTCCTCGACTTTTTCATGTATACTATTTTCTTTTTTTTGTGATTTTTGATAATATTCTTTTTTGTCCTCGATATTTATATACATGTCTGATACAGTACAGTGCAACGTATGTGATTGCAGCATAGTATGCACAAACATAAAACATCATAGATATTATAGACAAAACATAATCGAATAATTTTGATATAATACTGTTGCGCTGGGGTGTTTCCACCGTCGGCCACCCCGACGCAAAGGGATATAGAATGATAGACACGCCCGAGGGCACATTGCACGATGCAACTATATTTCCATACATCCGATAATTACAACATAAAGAGAGACCGATCGACACGTCCGGTCGTAATGGCGTATGCTATCAGACTGTCCTCTCGAAGGCGGTGGACCCTCTTCTGTCTTCAACTGCGAGCACCAGTAGGCTATGTACGGGCCTATACCCGGTGCTCGCAACAATACTTTATATTTTGATATTTTTATGTTATCATATTTGGCACCGTCAAGGCCTGCAGCAAATAGAACGAGTCTTATTCTGCAACTTACTATGTGTTGTGAGCGCGCAACCGTGCGAACCGTGTACTTGCCATCGCGTAACTCCATAAGCCGATAGTGCATTATACAATTCATATACACGGTTGAATTCACAGAAAAACACCCTATATTTTTAGTTATTATATAAATGGAAGAATTGTTAAAAATAACGCGAGGTAAAATTTTTTTTAAGAAAAATTTTTTTTCAAAAATTTTGTTACCGTTATTTTGTAGCGCTTATTGCGCCATTAAACTTTTGTTTGAAACATTTTTTTCTGTCTGTTGTACTTTGAAAATTATACGTGAAAAAGTGGAAGTGGCAATTTGACTTTGAGGGTAGTTTTCACCCCCTTAAAGGGCGATAGGGCACAAATCAAACACACCGTTGTTCTTGTTTTGAGTCACTCTAAAAACCCACGAAGTTGCGTTCCAATCGGTGAGTCCGGGTTCGCGGTGTTCCCTTGTAAGTGATCTGTATGCCAAATTTTAGACAAATTTAATAATATTTAGGGGTTGCACAGTTTTATCACTAGGGTAGGCCTAAGGCGGTAGTAACACTTTGGCTTGGAAGTACGGTTACGCAGAAACTATTACATTTACAACAAAAGCCCTTATACGGAAATGTTACTTACTTATCTGACGTTATTGAGTCACAATAGTTTCACTGTATGTCATTGTCAGGTAATATCCAAGTTATTAATAAAAAATGAGAAGTGGCGTGTTATAGTCCTAACGATACAGTGTAAAGTGTTGCAACCGTATCTGATCTCAGGTCGGTTGTAACACTACATGGTTTATATGTAAACAAGACAATATTGTTCGCTTCCTTTGACACTATTCGGTTCTGTTGCGGTACAACCGACCCCGACTGCCGATGTTACAATCGCCCTGGCCATGGTTTTGAACTTCAATTATAAATTCTGTCTAACGAGACACTTAAAAGTTCTAGGTAACGATCAGTATTACTTTATAAAAGGTCAAATTACAGATTAAAAGAACGCACATACTTGCAAAGGGCGTGTTTACATTAGATTCATAAGTCAGTAAGAAAAAGTTACTTTAGGGTATCGAAAAGTTATTTTCTTCACTATCCATGTCTATTGCGTATCTATACTGTTAGGACATGGATGTGTGTATTCCAAATGTCATTCTTTATCATATGTATATCAAAAATTGGTGTTAATATTCATTATATGTATTGAGATTCAACACAATTTATGTGTTATATTTGCCCCCCTGTTACTACCGCCCCCGGTCTACCCTACATATTTTCCCTTCTTCAGGTTTTAAAAATGTGGGTAAAATAATAACGTACAGAATTTTTATAGGTGTGAACAACAATAGTAGTAATAAAATGTAAATTTATCAAAGTGTCAGTCTGCTTTGAAGTTTAGCTTCTGTTTTAAGGACTTGAGAATAAAAATAATTATCACTTGAAATCGTGTTTCCTTAACCTACTACATATTATTTAGTGTGCAAAGTGTGCAACCTGTAAATATTACTCAATCTTTCTAAAATTTTTCAGATATTTTTTTTATATGAATAGGAAACAGGACATGCGCAAAGTAAAATAAAAATATAATATTCTAATTTTAACCCTATAATATGAAACACCCTAATGTATATAAAGAAGTCATGACTCGGTTGGCTCGCGACGAATAGTACGCGACGGGACCGCCAGGCGGCAACCGGGCCAAGCGCTTTTCGCAACAATGGATCGTAGCAATAGCAAGCATAAACTTTTGAATTTGAGCACGGAAGAAATGGAAGAAATCCTGCAACTGTATGATTCAGCAGAATCGACGGATGGTGAAGATGCGTTTTCGAGCGATAAGAGCGTTGTTGATCCGAACTATGATCTTACCGACATGGATACACATGAAGAGAAAATCAACAACTGTCTGGCCATAGGCGAATCGACTACTGAATTGCAACCACTGCCAGGACCGAGCAGTTCTGAGTCTGTCATGTGTGCTGTGCCAGCAAAACCGGCTACAAGGAAGCGTCGGCGTGAAGCAAATGTTGATTTGCTACTTGGAGGCGTGATCATTGACAGACCTGCTGAAATCAAACCGAGATCAGACAATTTCCAGAAAATAAATTGGCGAAAGCGACACCTTCGACTACACATCCAGCAGACCAACTTTCGAGGTGCCAAAAATCTGCCCGATAGTTTCAAAGCAATCAAAACGCCATACGATTGTTTTGAGTACTTCGTTGATGATAAATTTTATAAGCTCATCGCGGACCAAACTAATTTATATGCCAGAAATAAAAACATCAGTACCAAGTTCATGTATTGTAATGCAAATGTCAGTGATTCGCCACTATTCAACACGGGCATATTGGGGCAAGAATAGTATCGATGCAGTGAGAAATACAATGTCATGCACTCAGTTCGAAACACTGCGTCAGAACTTGCATTTCAACGATAACGCTCAAATAATCGAAGACAAAACCAATCGGAATTATGATCAAAGTTCAAAGTTCGGCCGTTGATAAACATTTTCAATGAGCGTTTTGGATCCGTACCAATGCCTCAACGTTTATGCGTGGACGAGCAAATGTGTTCGACTAAGATGAAAAAGAATCCAGTCCGCAGTACATGCCTGCGAAGCCCCACAAATGGGGCACGAAGCTGTTTGATTTATGCGACTCCGCTGGATTTTCTTATAAGTTCGAGGTCTACGCCAGCGCGGACGATAATATCCTTCAGGAAGGCGCACCAGACTTGGGAGCATCAGCTAACATAGTCGTACGATTGTCTCAATTGGTACCAGATCAGCTCAACCACATTTTGTACTTCGACAACATTTACACGTCATTGCCGCTCTTGATTTATTTGCGGAGCCGTGGAATCTTTTCGCTTGGTACAGTGCGGGAGAACCGCATACCAAATTGCAAATTCACGAAGGAAAAGAATATGACAAACAAAAACAGAGGATATTCCGAAGAATATGTCGGTATCGCCCATGGTGTAGAGATTTCTTCTGTAATGTGGAAGGACAACAAATGCGTACGTCTCGTATCTACATATGCAGGCACTGAGCCTTTCGTAAGGCCTGGCCCAACTGAGCAGAGCACACCGAAAATTTCTCGGTACAATAGAAAGACAAAGACAAGAGATGAAGTGGACTGCCCAAACATAATCCGTGAGTACAATGCACATATGGGCGGTGTGGATCTCATGGATGGTCTGCTTGGGCGTTACCATATCCATATGAAGACGACGAAATGCAGCAACCGACTTATGTATCATTTGTTGGATATGGCCATGGTGAATGCCTACCTGTTGTATCGCCGCATCCACCTAGGAGACGAATATGTTGACAAATTCGAGCTGCCCAAGTTCCGGCTAGAAGTCGCAGATGCGCTTTGCGGTATAGTTGCACTACCGGATGCACGAGCTAAAAAGGCAGTCGGTCGTCCACGCAAAAGTACCACTTTTCCTCCTCCTCCATCAAAAGCCACCAAAACGACGTACTTGCCGCCAACGAACGTTCGGGAAGATGGATATGAACATTGGGCCAAATCGTTGGACCGGTCTGGCAAAAAATCCTGTAAATTTCCTGGCTGCAAAGCTAAGACACAGTGCATTTGTGTAAAATGCAACATTCATTTGTGCCATGGCGCGAGTAGTAAACTGTGCTTTGCTAAATATCACAATGTACAATAATTAATAATTTTCTATTGTATCGTAAATTTATATTTTTTTAACAGTTTTTCATAGTTTTTCAACAAAAATAATGTATTTATTTTATTTAGAAAAAACACTACATTTTTGTACTTCTTACGTGATTCCGCCTTAAGGCGGTCACCCAGAAGGCTGCCCTCAGGCGCCCAGACATCCTCCAAATTGAAAACAGACATCGGATTCGGACTTTTCATCCCCAAATTAAACTAGTATAATTTTTCCAACCGAATTAAATATCTATGCACCAGAGGGTTAACGTATTTTTCTCCTGCGAATTGCCATAATGATATTATGTTTGGATTTTGATCCAATTTATATTGGTCCATAAAGACTTTCATAATATGATCAACTTTTTCAATCGAAAATAAGTTTTCTCTTATGGATGAACAATATAATATACATTGGTTTGTGGCATTCGCATAACAAGACACGCCATCGGAATTCGGGAGACCTCTTACGTAGTATTGAATATTATCTGCGATGTGATCATTAGTATTCTTTTTTTTTATGGAGGGGGAAAATGCATTTATGCATACTCCGACTGGATATGTCGGGGTTATGCGGGACTCCCCAACTGTGGGTCTACCCGCTAAAAACCCCCTCCTATCCTTTCCTCCGATGTATTCCACCCTGGACTCCAGGGAACTGGGCTGGACTACTTCCTTTGATCATTAGTATTCTGACATTCGGATACATTATAATTAGGTACTGCCCAAACAGCATCACGAACATTGAGAACGCGGTTTTCAGAAATTGAAATAGTCATAAGATCAGGTCTATATTTTTTTCGCAATCTATTATAGGGGAAGAGTGGGTAGCCCCGGACATTGTTGTATTTTCACTACCATGCCACATAGAAAAATAAATGACAGATTATAACATGGTTGCCTGAGCCCAGAAACAGTTGCAAGTTAGTAGTAGCGTGCACGCCAAGCGCATTCGGCGTTATAATCAGATTTCTTCCCACTGAAAGTGACGTTACTGAGGCCATTAAATTTCATCGATGCTTGTTGTATATTAAATGTAAATATTGTTACATGTCTTATTGATTTTACTATTCAAAATTTAATATTTTTTAAGATTCTTAAACATTTAGCTAAATTCTTTTCATATTGTACAAGTGAATGGTAAAAATATTGGATCAAGTCAATCGGGTACCCTCGGTCACTAATATGGCGGGTACCCTCGGACACTTTTACGAACCTTAATTTTTAAAAACGATACATTTTATTATTGTGATTCCTTATCAGTTTACACTACTTTAAGATGCTAAATAATATAAATATATTTGTTTTAGAATACGGTTATAAAAATGCCAAAATTTAAGGGGCCAACTAGCAACAGAGGCAAGTGGGATGGAAATAAAATGAAAGAAGCAATTATATGTGTTATGGGGGGCAAGTTAACAGTAAGATTAGCTGCTGAAAGATATGATGTACCACGTAGCACGCTACAAGATCGCGTAAAAGCATTAAAGAGCGGTCAAGATGTGGTTTTCAAACCAAAATTAGGTCGATATGATTCTACTTTTAATGAACATTTTTCATTGCGATTGTACAACCACGTCAGAGATGTAGACAACCGCCTAATGCCATTGACTAGATTAGAGTTTTTAAAACTAGCTTTCGAACTGGCAGAACATCTCAAAATTTCTCACCGATTTAATACAGAAAAAAGAATGGCAGGGAAAGACTTGTTTTGCAGCTTTAAGAAAAAATATCCAGAGTTTGTACTGAGAACTGCCGAATCAACCAGCATTATGCGCGCAGTTGGTTTTAATAAACCTCAAGTAGATCGTTTCTACGATCAACTTCAGCACCTTAAAAAAAAATATAATTTTCGTGCTTCTCGGATTTATAATGCAGATGAAACAGGTGTTTCCAATGTCCATAAAAATGATAAAGTTTTGTCTTTCAAAGGGAAAAAACAAGTTGGTAAATTAACTTCCGCAGAAAGGGGTAAAAATATCACTTTAATGTTCGCCATGAATGTTACAGGCCATTTTGTGCCACCTCTATTTATTTTTCCAAGAAAAAAGATGGATAAGCATGTTCGATTAATGATAGGAGCTCCACTCGATAGCATTGCAATTCCCCATGATAGCGGATGGATGATTGGAGACATATTTTTGCGATGGCTACAACATTTCAAACATCACGTGCAGTCTACAAAGGAAAATCCAGTCCTTTTGATTTTAGATGGGCATGCAAGTCATAAAGAGTTAGCTGTAATAGAATATGCTCGTCAAAATTACATTTATATACTGAGCACACCGCCACACACGACACACAAAATTCAACCGCTCGATAGGACATTTTTTAAGTCTTTTAAATCTTCGTTCGCTTCAGCAAGTGCTGTATGGATGCGAAGAAATGCTGGGGCCAGAATTACTGATTATGATATTGCTGCACTTGTTAATACCGCATTCAGTAAAGCAGCTAAACTTGAAATAGCACAGAACGGTTTTCGGTGCACCGGAATTTGTCCTTTCAATCCTGACATATTCAGCGATATCGATTTTTTACCTGCTTCCATGACTGATGTAACAATTCAAGAGTCGAAATCCACAAATCAGTCTCCGCCAAACGCAACAGATATAATTAAACTGTTATCACCTTTGCCTGATGCTACTCAAAAACGCATTGCATCTCGTTCACGAAAAACACAGAAAAGTGAAATTTTAACATCTTCTCCATATAAGGATGAACTTGTTGCAAAAAGCATGGCCCCTAAAAGTAAGCAATCTAAGGCAAAACAAAACATTCAAAGTCGTTTTAATCAAGTCCGTCGGGGGCGTAGCCACTCAGGAAGGGGCAACAAATAGTCAATTTCATTCAGGGAGGGGCAATAAATATTGCAACAAATTTTGTTATTATATTTTACGTATAATTAGATAGACAAAGAAATTTGCACACAATGCAGAATTACTTCACAATTCTGTATTTTTGTATTTTATAATAAATTAATTTAATTTTGGACGAACGATTAATTTTTTTTCCTGTGCCGGGGGGGGGGGGGGAGGGCAAACGCTATCCTCTGCCGCACTTTGGCTACGCTCATGAAGTCCATCAAGAACATCAAGTCACTCAATGCATCGTTTGCGGCGAAACCTTCGAAGAAGACTGAATCCAATGCAATAAATGCAAAGATTCAGCATATGACGACTGTGCAAATACTGATCCATCAAATTTTTATTATTTCTGTGATGTATGTAAGAAAGAAGGATACGCGATACGCCTAGATGAACGTTGAAAATTATGTCCGGGGCTACCCGCCTATTTTTTGATTGTGTAAAAACAGAGGCTACAAAAGTCTGTTTTTTTTTCTTAAATTATTTAAGAAATGTGTTCTTTTTTTTATATAACGCAGCAGGAGGTGCTTATTTTGATTTCCTGAACTAGTAATTTGATTACAATTTATTGACTGTATATTGTTTTTGTGTTTCATTTAAGTGTCCGGGGCTACCCACTCTTCCCCTACTCTATTATAGCCGATTCTTGTGCCTTTACGGCAGATGGATCATAATTGATAAGATGCAGTCCTTGTAATGTGGTCACCCGAGAAAGAGCAACGTAAATTTGCCCGCAAGTAAATATTGAATTACCTGCTTCTATGACAACATTCTGCAAGCTTAGTCCTTGACGTTTGTGAATAGTAATACCATAGCCGAGGCAAATCGGAAATTGTTTCCTAATAACGAACGCTCTATCCATTACTTCAAATTTAACACTTATCCGTTCAAATAAAGTAAGTTATCCGAAATTGAAATGTCACGAGTTTTCACACTAAATAGGAGACTGAATTATTGTCTCAATTAACAAGGTAAGTCGCCAAATTTTTTTTAATAGATTTCTTATGTAGAGTCGCAGACTTGGAAGTTATCCGGAGAAGGTTCGACAGAGAAGCATCTTCTTTCGCATAAGTTTCTGGAAATTTGTACCATGCATGTACAAAATAATTTATATTGTAACAAATTGGATTGCTTTTAAATTGCCAGATATTTGTATACCAGCAATTTAGAGTTTTTATGTAAAGCTTATTATTATAGAAATAAAGGGGACGCACAGGACTGGGATAAAACTGAAGGGGACGCACAGGCTTGGATGGATAGAAATGAAGGAGATGCACAGGCTTGGAGGTTGTCCGTAGAAGATTCGATAGAATAGATAGACAGAGCATTTTGTTTCGCACAAGTTTCTGGAAATTTGTCAAATAAGGTAAATCGACAAAATTTGTCAATAGACATAGCATTAAGAATTATTAAGAAAATAGATTATGGTGGACTGCTTGCAATGTAGAACAAGTCACATTACGGAAGAAAGTACGCTGAAAACACATCTCCCTTGATGCTTTTCAATCTTTTGTGAAAGACATTCGTAATACTTTAATAATAAAATCCACAGTAGTTGTCACGCATCCAACACCAATAAACATATTGAATCTCTTCGTTCATTTTCGCTAAATTACCATTAACAGTTTTTAAATTTCTGCCACAAGACTTTCTATCATATGCTCTCACCTCCTTTGCTATGTCTTTTGACAAATTTTGTCGATTTACCTTATTTGACAAATTTCCAGAAACTTGTGCGAAACAAGATGCTCTGTCTATCTATTCTATCGAATCTTCTACGGACAACCTCCAAACCTGTGCATCCCCTTCATTTCTATCCATCCAAGTCTGTGCGTCCCCTTCATTTCTATAATAATAAGCTTTACATAAAAACTCTAAATTGCTGGTATACAAATATCTGGCAATTTAAAAGCAATCCAATTTGTCACAGTATATATTATTTTGTACATGCATGGTACAAATTTCCAGAAACTTATGCGAAAGAAGATGCTTCTCTGTCGAACCTATCACATTTGGGCAGTCGTTTTCAATATTTTTGGATGATGCCTTCTGATGAATCTTGTTCCGTTGTTATGTGTAGTGGTAACTCCTTGTCAGTGTCTCCGATCAATGTCTCCAGACACTCTTGTCTAACGAGATGGTTAGTCTCCACACTGACATCTTCTTCGATACCATTTTCATGGATGATCCAAACAGTCTGTTTATCTACTGGCATCAGAATGATCGGAGACTTACATACTTCATTAATAACGGTTAAGATAATAGGATCTACATTTGATATTAGACAAATCTAATTTTTCTTCTGAATTATTTTCTTGTGCTTGAAGTAAATGCTCTTCAAAACATGTTCCATAAACAAGGTTGATTAAATTAGTCTACCATATCACCAGCAAATGCTTGTCCTTCATCCTTAGTTAGTACTGTTACGAGCCGAGGTTGAGGGCAATGAGAATGGCGGCTGCGAGGCCGAGGACTGAGTTTGGTTGTTTGAGTTTGTTAGTAGCGGACGAACCGGGGTCTGGTATTCCCGGGAGCCGCTATAAGGAGGTTGGATGTCGTGGACGAACCGGGGTCTGGTATTTCTGGGAGCCACTAGGAAGGTAGGCTTCACGGACGAACCGGAGTCTGGTATTCCCGGGAGCCGCTAGGAAGGTGGAAATCGTGGACGAACCGGGGTCTGGTATCCCCGAGAGTCACTAGGAATGTGGAAGTCGTGGACGAACCGGGGTCTGGTATCCCCGGGAGCCACTAGGAATGTTAGTTTAGCCTCGTAACTTTATAATGTGGTACACCTCGAGCGGTAAAGGAGTACCTATGTGAGATTATCTCGAAAAGGAAATTTAGATAATGATTAGATTCAAATAAAAGAACTCTGATTAAGAAATAACTAATTATATTCAATAAGCTCGGTTCTTACAATTGTTTAAGAGTTTAGTTGTCGCGGTACCTAAGTCCACCTCTCGGTTTTGACGCACTGAGAAATGCGGGGGTCTCAAAGAGTTTAATAATTACAACACTTATTACGGCTTAGTATGGCTTAAGTTGAATTAATACTTGAAGAAGAAGTTACTCGATCTCACAAGCCTCTTTTGTCTAAACGTATTACACTTGAAATGAGCCTGCGAGTGTGGGTTCGTGGCCCTTTTTATACGGTGAAATTCGGCTAGAAAGTAGTGGGGGCATGAGTGCCTTCATTGAATATTAGGTTTTCGGGGAAAACTCGGTTGCATCACACCACTGCAGTCATGTGCATTCCGGACACCCGAAAGGGTTAGAAAATCAAAGATAAATCTGCGTACGTAACGTATCCGTGTACGTATGAGTTTCAAGCATATCTATGGCTCGTTTTAGTACAGTAGCGAAGTTTATTTTATCAACTGAAACGCCATTATGTTCCATTCTCCATTCAAGCACAACTTTACGATAATTTAATTTTAAAGGTCGAAAAAGTTCCACATCGATTGGTTGTATTATGTGCGTAGCATTCGGGTAGAGAGCTATTAGTTCTATTTGATGACTAATACAAAAATCACTTAAAGCCATTGTTAAGTGTGATAAGTGGCCATCAACACATAATACAATAGGGAATTCTATGTTGGTGTCTAGACAACACTGATAAAAGTTGCGTTTAATATATTCATAAAAACTCTCTTGCGTCGTCCACCCAGATTTTGAATGCCCAAGGGACCAACCTGGTGGTGCAGCAGCTGCAATGTTATCAGGGATTCTTTCATATGCATACAAATTCATTGGTGGAGCCAATTGACCTTCTGCATTTCCCGTTATTAAAACGGTTAAACATTCTTTTTCTTCCGTCGTAATACGAGTATAAGCACTTGTTTTATTGTGGGCTGTGAGTACCTTCTTTGGTTACGGGTTGAGTAGAAATGCTCACTCGTCGCAGTTAAAAATGCTGGATGCTGATATATCCAAGAGATTTTTTGACGCTAAATATGCTTCAATCTCTTTGAACCAAGCACCTAGCGCTTCTTCTGATAATTCAGCTCTTCTGACTGTTATATTTTGGGACATCCTTACACATATCTCTGGATGACGATTGAGAAAAGCGTTATACCAATGCTTTGATGGTCTGCTATCCGTGAATGGTGTTTCTTTTTTATCATCTCGTACTAATTTTTGTACACTATTCAATAATTGCTCCTTATCAACGCAAAACCCTGTGGCACTTAGATGTAAGATCCACTGGACGAATAATTGCTCTTCCTCGCTTGTCAAAATTGTTGCTGGACCTGGTCACGCTTCAATGGGGTATTTACCATTACATTTGGACCATAACGTCGAAAATGGTACATTATATTTCTTACTCGCTGTTCGCACAGACACTTGGTTTTTTGTAATATGTTCTAGGGCTTTCCTCATATCATCAGCCTGATATTTTTTATTTATCTTCTTTGACGGTGCCATTTCAGATTACGTGCTTCTCACAAGCTATAGTGGTGGACACTATTTTTTGTCGATCGGTTACGCGAAAAGGTAAACGAAATTACTGTAAAATAAATAGTGAATCATCTGATACATAAATTGTATTGTTTTAAATGATCGATTATTAGTTAGAAGAAGATGGCGTATTGTATCAAATTTAAGAATTAGTAAACAAGTAACTATTCAAAGCGACAAGCTTCATCGTCAAAAAAATGTGTCGCAATAAATTAGCCCCCCATATAAGTTTTCTAAAGTTGTATGTAAATTTCGTGCATTCAAATTGGTTTCTCTGTCTTATTAACTTCTTACATGATTTTTTAAGAAAGTTGTATATGCCTTTTCTTTGGCATTTATGTTTCAATTAATCTATGCATAATCATATATTCGGCAAAAAATAGTGTCGACCACTATATTCTAAAAAAACTATTTATATTTGTTACAATTATATAATAAAACGAAGTTGTTACAATCTTTTAGGTGGTGTTTTAAATTTGTAAGCCACGCCTTCATGCGCAAACTGTGCCGTGGTGAGGAGTGTCCGTGAGTGCAGTGTGCTGCTGAATGCCAGCAATCCACCTTACAGTTTACACGCATACTACCGCAGCTATTGGCCACAGGGTGGGGGAACTGCTGACGGCGTCGTTCTTCGCTTTATTCACGAGCAATCGAGAGCGCTCTTGCCCGCCAGGGCCAGCTGTGCACGCCTGACTAAGACAATTAACATGTTTTTGGTTTCGCAGCGCCAAGTATTTTGAATAAAATATTTATTCGTATTAAAATATTTAATTGTACAAAAATTTATCTACTTAATATTATTTAATACATTTTCTTATTTGTATAAATAGGCATTGTTATAATTGGCGCAATTTTTGAATATCATTAATTTAAGTGTTGGGCGCGCGGGGGAGCGCGGCGAAGGGAAACATAGGCGGGGGGGGGGGGGATTGGTTGCGTGCGCACGAGCCGCGGAATGGGGGAAGCCGGGATGATGGAGGGGATCAGTCCGGGCCGAGCCGCCACGGAGACCTCCCCAGTCCTGGCCCACCGCCGAAAACTTTTTAGACCTAACCGGAGGGAGGGAATGACCCCCCAGAAACATTTTCAAACCCCAACCCAACCCCGAGAAGATTTTAGACCTGACCGAGCGAGGATATGACTTTGGCCCACCCCCGGTACCCCATATGGCGCCTAGAACACACACAAACATCGATATAATATTCGCACTTCAAACGCACAAAGCAATGCAGTATATTACATACCTGCGGAGGTGGCGAAGGCGGCGACGGCGGCGAATGTGGTGGCGCATGCAGTGGCGAGCCCCAATCCGCGGACCAGGTGGGCGACGGTGGTGGCGAGTTCTACAACATAATTAGCAATATAATATTCGCACGAACGCCTGATTTAATCTGGCTCGATTTCAACGGTTAAACGCGATAAACGTCAAAATATTGATAATTACATACCTCAGGGTCGCACTCCGGAGCGATCCGTTCTACTCCCATTGTTGCACAGAAAAGATTCTTCAGAACTGTCAAAACGACTGCTGCCTGTCACAGTTTGAAGACAAATGGTCTTACTGCATCTCCAGGGTCTCGCATGTAAACCCTTATCATGAAACCAAGAAGTGCGTAGCTTTGCAAAAGTAAGATATCTCCACATACTTCTTCGTTGACCATCCCCTTTCTCCTCCATGCACTTATCATCTTCTTCACTGACTATCCTCTCCTTATTCACACGCATCTTCTTTCCCTTCTTCTTTGGGCACATCATTCGACTAGACCAAATCACTTTGATCGCGTATTGAACGTGTATGGTACCACTTTGATCGGGTATCGAACGGGTATTGACCGGCTTTGATAGTGTATCGAACGTGCATTGAACGGCTTTGAACGTATATTGAACGTGTATGGTATCACTTCTACATAATAATGATAAGTATCGTCTTAATCTAGCGTACATCACACGTAGGAAGTTGGATTGGGAGGAGGGTGAAGAAAACATTTTCATATACATTAAAAATTGATTATATTTTATTTATGCATTTCTCTGGTGTTTAGACCACCTGTTGAATATTTTAAATACATTTTGCATGGCACACTGTTTCGCTTGTCTACCACATCGCAGAATATTAACTACATTTAGTTTATTTAGAGATGTGATATCCTCGTAGTCAATGTCCAGTGTCTCAATGACCACGTCCGCTCTCGTATTTTCATCGAGGAAATCTGCAAGCCAGTCGCGTTTCTGCAGCCCTTTAACGTATACGATATGGGATGCGTCATCTTCTTCATCGATCACATCAGCTACAGCCTTCATAATTAGCTCTTTAGCCATACTGTACGGAACGTCTCCACGTAGTCCATGATGTTTTGTCACCATCCACCGAATGCTCGATTTGTCGGATTTCGTAAGAAGAAATTGTGACATAGGACTCCCAAAAAAACAGTGCGAGAGAATTGTCCCCTTTCGTAGGACAGCCACTTCCTTCACGATAAATCTTCCATCAACGATGAACCCTTACAGGTCAACGAATGTTGGTACAACCAGTATCGGTACAATTTGGAGCTCCACTCGCTTCCAAGACAGACGAGAGAATGCAGTCTTTCTCGTAAAGCATCTCGATTTTCACGATGAAATTTTGTATGAATTTGGTACAGGAGACGGCAGGCAAGTAGCGTGGCAATTTAATTTATTTTGCGCAACATATTTGTCAGCGGACTGTATTCAACCACCCGTTCATGCAGAATCAGACAGTAGGCCGTAGTATTTGCAGGCACATTCTCTTTACACTCGAATTCTATGCGCACGTCCACGGTGCCATTCTTGATCGACTCATTTTGTTGCAAGCAATCAATCACCACGAGGAGGCCAAATTGTAAAAATTCAGCCACAGTGAATAATGCCTCGCTTGCAACTATACCCATAATATGATTTACGGAATTGCGTATACATATGGTACAAAATGGCGTTCTTATTCTTGTCAAAGTCCAATTTCAGGTCATCATATGGGTAAAATTCCGAGTTGAGAAAAAGTTTTACATTGGCCAATTTGCAGTCGTTGAACTTAGTAACGTCTTCGCTCATCACATTCCTTCGATCAGTCTGTAGAGCAAGGATGATGCATCGTGGCTTCTCCAGCTGTGCAGATGCCTTCACGGCCCATGAATGCTTAGTCGTGTTCTGTAAGAGAGGATACTCGTACAGATCCCACGATTGAAAACAAATGCTCAGGTTTTGTCCACTTTCCAAAGTATGTAACAACGATAGCTTATTAACATCATTTAACGTCACATGGGGCATCCGCCATTGTAGTTTAACTAATTCAAGTTCTGGTTCCAACATTGGCGATCCTATTAGAGAATTGTTATCGTTGCGCGATCGTATTAAAATCAATTCGTGACGCGCATTAATAATCATGCGTTTGTAGTCCTCGCAAAATCCCAGCAAATATTTGAGTGGGATGCAAAAATTGAAATGATTTTTCACTATTGGCCCATCGCATCGTTTCAAGACCCATCAGGCATTCTCCATATTTTTGTCTTCGCCAGATGTCAGCGATACATAGTTTTCAAGCATGCTAGTTATTTCAACGTTTCTGTTGCGATCAATCTCCACGCCATTCAGCTCGTATCGAATCTCATCAAATAAGAACGCCACGCAATTATTTCCCAACATCACCCTTAATGCATCATTTGGCTTATTTATCTTCAATTTCCCCTCCACATAGAGGAAACTTTCACACGGCAATGTGTATAAATCCTGCTGCTGTATCGGTATTCTTATCTCATCACTGTATCCAAACGTCGTGTTGACGTATGGGTTATATGTGTGAGTCTGGAGCTTGACGAAGCGATCATCAAACGTCAGCTTTCCTCCAATACTTAGAATGTCTGCCATTTTTTCAACATAAATGCGTACAATGAATCCCAATGATTTAAAAAATGCAATGTCCGCAGCACTGAGCCTCTTCTTTTTAGCGTGATCGGAGCTGTTGCAGTTGTTGTTGTTGTTGTAAACAATTTCACTTGGTAGAAACGGGTTTCTGGAGTCGTTCAATACAAGCATCTCTTTCGTTCGCACCACATGTATTATCGTCGTCGCCGTCGTACGTGCAGTCTGATGGTAATCTCTTCACCTCGAAAATCAAGCAACCGTCCGTCTTGATCCACAACGCGTATCGTCAGATCCGTAATGACCCGAGCGGTGATTGGGAGGTAAATGATCTGCGCGGGCGTTTCCGATATTTTATATCCTGGTGGAACTCTCGAAGAAAATTCATGTATCGTACGTGCTTCCTATTGTTGTACGCGCCAGCGGTCACGCTACATTCTATACGAATAATGTTCACGTTCGTGATATTAATTGGATCATCCGATTCATGCCACCGCCCTGGTTCTAATACCCGATTCGTCGAGAATCCCAGCAGCAATCCAATGTTATTGGGCTTTGTAAAGTCCACGGCGAACGAGCAGTACAGCTCGCTTTTCATGGTGTTATTGTTGGGACGCAACACTATAGGATACACATCGTTGTCACCGCCATCGGTGCCACCCAGATATTTTTTAGGATACCGTTCGAGTAATCGCTGCTTCAAATACTTGGCAATGGCGTCTAGTTCATGGGAGCAGTGGGGAATCGTAATATATTCATGAGTGGTGTCAACGCCGTTGTTGTTGATATCATAGTTTACGGTGAAATAGAATTTATCATTGCTCGAGTCGATGTTCGGTATTGTGTGACAAGTTTCAAAGGTAGTTAGACCAAGCTCGTAATCATCGTCGTTCAAATCTATGGGCGGAAAGTAGCTCACCGCGAGGGTGCTACTCTTGCCGGTTAGAGTGAATGTTAACGACATATCCCGCTCAAACTTCTCGACTAGTACTGAATCAGAGTGGTGGGAAGTCAATCCTTAACGTAGACCGAGTTGTCCACAATTGCTCTGATTGTACTTCTGATAAGCCGTTCGATTATATTCAATTTTCAAAGCATCTTTATCCAGATATTTTACCAATTCCTTAGGCGGTCGAAGATGCCCAAAGCTGCCGAAATATATAGCTCTACATCCTCTCTTCGCATACGCCACTCAATGAGACCCCGGCCCCTCGACATTGTCCAAATTTACGATAACGCTTTCGTTTCGACATACTCCTCCGGCTGGTAGCGCGTTGCGCATAAAAACACCTCTAAAAAATGGAATATGCATACGTTTTGCAAACTCCTCCAATTGTGCATCGGTAGTTACGCCTGCAGGCATTTTTATTTTCTTTTCAATATTCCCTGCCCGCGCTTGTATGGTGCGAGATAAAGTCCACGACCTTCCATGGAGCGATTATGGCGTTGCATTTCCTACAGCTGATGTTGCGCCGCCTTATTATCGTTTACCGCCTTGGCGATCCCCCCCGCTCCACCAGCTAATGATCCGAGAACACCTAACAGCGGGAAAAGTGATAATATACCACCCCGTTTTGCCACCGGAAGAATCCGCTTTTTCGATGCTCTCTTTGGATTCCCTTTGCGCAATTTTGATTTCATCCCCATTCCGATTTTCGTCTTGGCCTTCATAGCTGCCCAAACAGTTGTAGCAGCAACTCTTTCACTCAGAGTCGAGTCTCGAACAACGATGCGTTTTCGCGCTTTGTCAGCGAGAACGTTATCTGCCGCGTGCCTCTCACTGAGGTCGTTGCTAAGCGAATACGCAATATCGTGTTCGCGACACGCTGCGTCCAACGGATTGATACCTTGATCCCCTCTAGCCAATCATTTTGCAAGATGAGTTCCCGGGCCGCAAAACTGGTATCCCGGAATATGTAATTCGATTTAACGAACCACAACCTTTCTTTACTCTCGTCGGCGACATTCACCACAGTTTTTAATCAATGGTGCTGGACCGTCGATATGCGTTCGCTGCCAAGGGCGATTATAATGTTCCAGACACCGACGATACTGCTGAACCACAGAATCGGCTTTTATGTGCTCTGGGAGTCTGTCCCACAACTCAGTGTGTCTCCCAAACTCTCGGAGTAGAATAAGCTTTGGTATATATTTCCGCTGCTCAGAGGTTAGGTCTCGAATATCGCCATTATCCGACAGGACCAGAAGCATTTTGAATACTGAGCCGTTTTGCTTCGGCGTGGACCTATAAATAGGGCGCATCACCGCTTCGACGTATCAAAATCATTTTTCACAGTTTGTGGAGAGGATGCGATTCGTGTGACAACCTGTAACGATACGTGTGACAAATTTTGACGATAAATCGCAAATGATGTCTTCGAAAACCAGACGTTGACATGGTGGCATGCTACCAAACACTATACGTTGTTTCATTTGTGGCCCATCAAATTGTGGAAAGACCAACGTGCTGGTGAGCTTGTTGGAAGGTCCTCACGGCGTCCGCTTTGAGAACGTGTACGTGTATTCCAAGTCGTTGCAACAGCCGAAATATCAGTATTTGGAGAATTTATTGACTCCGATAGATGAAATTGGCTACTTTACGTTTTCGAATAACAGTGATGTCATCCCACCGAGCGAATTGGTTCCGAATTCCATTTTTATCTTTGATGACGTGGCATGTGACAAGCAAGATACGATAAGGGAATATTTTGCTATGGGGCGCCACTCGAACGTTGACTGTTTCTATCTCTGTCAAACGTATGCAAAGATTCCCAAACATCTTATACGCGACAATGCCAATCTGTTGATTCTGTTTAAGCAAGATGGTACCAACTTGAAACATGTGTACAACGATCATGTAAACACTGACATGTCTTACGAGGATTTCTGCGCTTTGTGTCGTAATTGTTGGTAACGGGAGTATGGTTTCGTAGTAATAGACAAGGATAGCGCGATGTCCAATGGACGTTATAGAAAGGGATTTAACGAGTTTGCCGTACCATGAGATGATCAATTGTTGTGAACACGTCGGTGGGAAAGCAATGTCTGCGGTACAATGATGATGGATATCGATAGTCTGGAGATTAAGGATCGTGAGAGAATAGCGAAGAAAATTGCAAAAACCCGCGAATTCATTCGCAAGAAACATCAGGCTTTGAAGATTGGCAAGATGGAGGAAGATGTCGCGTTGGAAAGATACTTTAAACCTATTGTCGAACCCTTAAAACATATTGTGGAAAATACCACAGCGACAGAAGCTGACATATCACCGCCGATTAGCACAGACGTTGAATTGAATGAAACATTAAGGCCTAAAACAGAAATCCCGTCGAAAGGGAACACATCGCTCAAGACAAAGAGGAAACAACACATGTCATCGGAATATTTACTCGTAACCTCCACATCTGTTCAATCGAAGCGCAAACGGCAGAATGTTACATCAAACAAGTCTCCCGTTCCTCCCACACCAATAAATACATTTCCTAGTGTGCAATCGCTCTCAACCAATGATGATGATGACGTTTTCGAAATTATTCCAGATGAGTCGTTTGTAACATCTATTAGACAGCAACTTCAAACACCCGAAGGACAAGATACGTTTCGCAGTCATTTCGGCCCGCTGGGACAAAAATACATGAGCACAATCCTAAGTGGTGATAAGGATACAACAATGGACTATGTACATGGCGTATACTTTGGCAATAGCGAAACGATGATTGGAGATAAGGCTTTCGATATAGACAAGGATGATAATATAATCATAGATGGTGTAAGATACAGAGGAACACCCGGTCTTTACGAACTGATTTTCAAGAGAATTACCGAAAATGCTACATAAAACGATGCTGATAAACAAAAACACAAAAGTATACTGCTGGCAACGAATGCGCACAGACGCGATTATGGTGCTAAAATGCCCGTATTGAGCAACAAGGGATATAAGTACAAACATGTAATTGCACCGCTACTCCCCCGCACATCAGTCAATAAAGCAGGGAAAGGTCTAAGGACACCGCGAACCATGGTGGTAAACGATAACAAGATCGATTACGTACACTGGGACGATCCCAACGAGCTGGTGGATCGATTGCGTTTGCTGGAAGCGTCGCGTCAGGCGGGTAACAAGGATCATGATCCCGAAATTCTATCTATTTACGAGGAACTCCGCGAGGTAGGCCTCATTATATAAATTAAACCGTACAACGATGATGTGCACTGTATGCATGGAGATGCCGATCAACAAGTTTGGAGTATCGCTCGAGAAGAGTGCAGCAGCTAGAATGGACTATTACAAATGGAGCGGTTTGCTTCGAAATTATATGCGAGATAACGCTCTCTGCGTGACTGGGGCCGACTTTGATGCAATATCGCGCAAGATACGACGCGTAGCTCAGCCGGTGCTCGACACCGATGCCGTCAATAAACTATACATTGAAAAGAGCATTAAACTTTTGAGAGAGCAGCAGGCAGAATTAGAGAGGAAGCTGGTTGTGTTTTAGACAGATATGCTGATGTTGCAGAACAGCGTTCAAAAGATATCACAGGCGTCGAATTCTATCCCGCAGAAGCACTGCGAAGGAGAATCATGCGAGGCGGTTGAACTAGTCCCTGGGCTGATGGGGAGCACTTAATGCACGTGCCCGATAATTATCACAACATTCTTGTCAAAGACATCTCTGCGATCAAATATGTAGCCAATATCGAAATCCAAGAGTAAAGAAAACCACGGCCACAAGAAACTACAACTTGTTGAGGAATTGCATTCTCCAGCTCGAAGACATTTCCCGCGGAGACGCGTCATAGTAGAAATGCGTCCATACTCGCGATTCAACCAGGGTCACCACTACTTACTCACCGTCATGGATGTGTTGAGCAAGTGTGCATGGGCCTTGCCGCTCAAGGCTAAAAGTGGCGCTCAGGTGACTAAAGCGTTTACAAAGATATTTAGAGTTCAATATCCGAAAAAATTGCAAACTGATCAAGGAAATGAATTTTACAACGCCGATGTGCAGAAACTCTTGACAAAGTATGACGTTAATCATTATTCGACGTATTCGGTGATGAAGGCCTCCGTAATAGAACGTTTCAATCGAACTTTGAAGAACAATATGTGGAAACTGTTTACGCTCAATGGAACCTATAGATGAACCGATGCGCTACCAAGTCTACTTGCGGTGTATAACGCACGAAAACATATACCCATCAGAATGCGTCCTTGCGATGTTACCCCTGCGATCGCTGATAAGCTGCTAGCCACCGTATAGAGCAACATAAATCGCTGCTCCAGCGAGATTCAAGTTGTGCGAGTTTGTGCGCGTGAGCAAATTTAAAATCATATTCGATAAAGGCTATACACCGAATTGTACAACGGAGGTGTTCAAGATAGCCAAAGTACAAGGAACTAATCCCGCAACGTATCTGCTCGTCGATTCCTGTGGAAAACCTGTTGCCGGAGGATTCTATGAACACAAGCTGCAACGCGTCACCGATCCTGATGTATATCTAGTGGAAAAAGTGTTGCGTAAAAAGGGGGATAAGGTATACGTCAAGTGTTTGGGGTTTGATAAATCACACAATTCTTGGATAAATAAAAATAATGTATTGTAAAATAATAACACATGGCTCAATAAATACAATGATACATATACATATACATGAGTGACCAATTTTATTTTTTTACATATTAATTCCACCATTCATAATCCAGTTAATAATATATACAATGATATATATGCAATAATTCCACTATTTATAATAATTTCCGTACATGTGCGAAGAATGTTATATTACACAATACATACAATAGTTTCTATTTTACATCGATATTTTTACAACGGAATTTTATAACGGTATTTTACAATGGTATATTATAATGTCCCCAGGGCAGAGTGTCGATCGATTCGGGTACGTTATGCCGCTTGTCGTCGTATGGACTTAGAGCGATTATGGATTCCGAAATGGTGTACACTTTGTGCAATTTAGACCGTATGCATGATGGCCTGCGAACTATTCCGATCTCCCAGTGCAAACACTGCGCGTAGTCGTCGAAAGTTATCGTTCTGGCTATGACGTTGGTCTTGACGCCTTACGCCTTTTTTGTATCTTTGTTACCGTCTACGCATTTTCGCTCTAAGACCTACGAATTCGGTCATTATCGCATCGTTATTGTCGTCCTTCATCAGCCCCGGAACCTTCTTATTTAAGCGCGGCATATTATATGGATTGTCAGTAGGATAAGCGCTTGTGTCGAATCTATCGATATTCTGTTTCATGGTCTCGCAGATATCTTTGCATTGAATGTGATAAATGAGGCTATCAGTGTCTGTATATAGAATTTTACAATTTGGTCCGTGCTTGGGCGACATGTACTCGTGGTGAAATTCATACAAACAAATTTTTGATATGCCTAGAATGCAAATACCCACGTATATCGGTTTGTTAAATTTCACCTCGAATTTTCGCAATTCAACAGCTATTAAATTTTCCGAAAAAACACTTCTGTTGTGGAAATTCGGTTTCGCGATCATTGCCTCCGCACCATATCGCCCTTCCCAATGTGTTAAAAGTTTTACATCCACATGGTTTCGTACATTTTCCATAATTTTACCAACTACCGCGTTGCTCATCAATTTGTACAAATTTTTTCAAAGTCGTTTGTCGCGCTTGTTCTAAACCGTGTATTGAGTTCGATGTAATCGCGGAGCCAGGGGGTTGAGCGAATTGAAGCACGCGTTGTATCTCTGTAATACGGAGACCGTGACGCGTGCACTGCTGCAGGTTCCGATAATGGATAACGTGAAGCTGCTTATCGTATACCGTCGCGAGCAACTTGTCCTGCCTGCTGCCACGTGGTTTGGCACGCGTCGAGCAGAACGGTAGATCAGCATGAATGTTGTGCAGACGTTGCGGATATTCCAGATCTACCTCGAGAATGTACCTCGTGGGCGAATCGACACCGATTGAAGACACGTCCAAATTTACAGCATATTCGACCCATTGAAATTTAGTGTATGGTAAGGGCTGATACATTGTCCATCCATACAAATTGTTCACGTCAAAGTACATCAAGTACGACGACTTTTTCGATGCGTCGTAAGATGACATGTACTTGTTATTGGCATGTGCATATCTTCCGGAACATTGGCTTAAACCCCCACGTATACCGCGTTCGATAAACATGACCATATCAACGTCAGTGAGCAATTCGAATGTAATTTTGGTATGTTTTAGCATTGCATCCCATGTAAAACCAGGTAGAGTATAATAATGCGCTGAATCTAATCTGTAACTGTTGATACAACTTTCGCGAAAATTTTCAAAAATATCTGCCAATAACAAGACATCTGTTTTCAAATACAAATCGCTGTATTCGCCCAAGGTTCTAATCTCGAAACGCTGCCAGACAGTCTCGACGTGTGCGTAAAAGGTCTCGGATACAGTCTCACCCGTTAACGAACTGTAGAATTATTCGCGCGGTGGTAAGCATGGATCCTGCAGCTTGTTCGCGCAATCAAGGTATTCATATGAAAAGATATGACCCTTTCGCTTCAATAAATTGAAATCCTCAATGGATAATGTTTCAAATTGTGATCGTAAAATTTGAATGAATCGATGAATCGCAATTTAATACAATTTCGCGAGTCTGAATCAGCCGTATCTTCGACATTTTTTGTGAATGAAATGTACTTTTCTTTAGTTATGGGTAATACATCAACGTGACCTTCAAAAGCGGTAGCTAATTCCTCGATAATGAAATGTGAAACGTAGCCTGATAAATTATGGAAAACTATGGGGATGTAAAACGCGTTTTTATAATTTAAATTGCACTCCGAATGTGCTGGACCTCTAAACCGTCCGGAAAGATGACAATGATCGCGAACTCTTACATCGCTAGCCTCGAATGGTTCTTCGCAAATATGACAGTGTGTTGCAATGTGAAATGTCGCCAACTATTCGGTAGTTAAATCAAGCATGGGAACATTACTGGTCAAGATGGACTTGGTAAAATTTGCAAAATTTTTCAGTTCATCTACGAACCATGAAACGGACGTATCGTACGAGCAATGCATATTAGGGTGGGCCGAAAAACCCAAATTTTCGAAACTCGAAACGGCGTAGTGCGGAAAAGTTGCCGTTGGGGAAGACAAATTGAGGCCAAAAAGAAATTTTGAAATCGGTCAATATTTGACCCTCGCGCATCGCCGTCAAAGTTTTTAATTTTTGACCGAGTTTGGCGACTTCCGTATATTTTCTTAAAATTGTCTATATTTCACTGTTGAACTTCACAGAATATTATTTTAGCACATAAACACGTAAAATAGTGTTTTCTATATGTATTGTCGCGGACGGAAGACAATATGTGGGGCGCGACTAGGCGTAAGGCGAACACGACGCAAATCACAATCCTGTAAGGGGCTACGAAAGCAACATTGCAATTATATTAAATTGAATTTTTAGTATTGACATTGCTAACGCACTTACTTTAATCTAATTAATTACGCACAAAGTTAATTCGATGTGCGACGGCGTACCTCAATACGCAACATAAATTAGGCAATATTATTGAATTCTTTAGGCATAAACAAACACGGTTGCCAGGAAGTCCTAACCGTAGTGGAGAGGGAACGCGCCACGCATGCGCGTGATGACGCCGTGACGTCAAACCAATCGACGCCGAGGTAGGTATGCGCCCTCCACTACGTGCAGGAGTTTCCTGGCAACTCTGGGCACAAAGCTCTTGGCTTGGCTTAACAGACCCACTCCTCTCCCTTCGTCAGTAAAGCTCCCTCCCAGTAAAGCTTCTTTGTTTCGTTACTCGACCACTTACCTATGCTCTTTTATAACAGAAATTGTCTGCATTTGTATTTAAAGCATTTATCTTATCATTTTGTATTGACTTCTTCCTATATTTTGTGATCTTGAAGCTCTTCCATCAATAAAAGATGGAAGTCCCAAAGAAACACATTAGCCGGAAAACATTTTTCTGTCCGATTTTTGGTAATCCAAAGGATTTATCAACTTCTCAACTTCCTACATACGAAGAAGTTTTGAAATGTTGTTTCGCACAACGATTTAAGCTGGCTTCAGGTGCCAACTATAACACCGTCTGTTTTTCTACCGTAGCTAAGTCAGTTGCACAAAAAATTTTGGTTCTGTATGATGTAGCATCTATTCCCACTATAACAGAAAAAACAATCGTACACAAGATAAAATCATATCACAGCTTATACTACAATTTGCGGAAATCTTATAGCAGGGACAAAGAGAAACAAAATTATAAGCATAAACTTGCAAAATTCAAGGAGGAAGCTGCAAAACTCTTCGACGTAGCATCCTGCAAGTGTCTAATGATTCTAAACTGCATCTGTGGAAAAAGTATTCGAAATTGTATTTGTAAAATTTCTATTAACTGTTGTTGCGAGAGATCAAAGAAAATTCCACTTCTTGAGATTAAATTTATGTATGATCAAAGAAATGGAAGATTTGGAAGAATAGGACAAGTTGACAAAAAAGAATCAGAAAAACGAATCAAAAGACTACTGAGGGCAGAGCAAGGCCTGTCTCGTTTTGACGTAGCCCTGAACGGTAGTTCTTTCGAACAGACCTCAGAAGAAGTCAAAGACCAAAGCCCTGAACCTGAAGAAGAGACTGAAAATGACAATTTTGTCCCTTCGAAAAAGCATAAACCATCATCAGGTACACAGATGAGGATTGAACTCAAGTCGACTGCATTAGTAAGCGACAGGTATGGTATTTCTGACAGGGCAACTGCGGCAATCGCTTCGAGTATTCTGAAAGATGTAGGGATTATAAATGAATCTGACAAGTCACTTGTTATTGACAAAAATAAAGTAAGGAGAGAAAAGGAACGTTTGAGATCAAGCTTACAGGATAGTGCTGATATAATTCTTCGAGGTTTATTTTTTGATGGCAGAAAAGATGAAACTTTGGTTGTTGAAACAATGCACTCGAAGAATTTTCGCAGAAGAGTGAAAGAGGAACATATTTCATTAATTCAAGAGCCGGGATCTAACTATATCAGTCATGTTTCTCCAAGGTCAAGTTCTGCGAGAAATATTACTGATAGTGTTATCTCACATCTAAAGGAATTAAAAATCTCTCTTGGAGACTTAGATGTTGTTGGTTGTGATGGAACAGCAACTAATACTGGATGGAAGAATGGTATAATTCACAATATTGAAATGATTCTTAAAAGACCACTCCAATGGATTATATGCATGTTGCACTTCAATGAGCTTCCATTCAGACATTTATTTGAACATTTAGATGGTCAAACCACAGGTCCAAAATCGTTTTGTGGTCCTATTGGGAAGTGTCTTTTGAGCTGCGAAAACTTACCTGTTGTTAAATTTGAGAGTATTGATTGCGACATTCCACCTATTGATGAGAAAGATCTGAAACAACTTAGTAAGGATCAGAAATATCTTCTGAATATAGCTTCAGCTATCAAGTCAGGATTCTGTCCTCCAGATTTAGCTGTCTCAGATCCTGGGCCGCTGTGTCATTCCCGGTGGCTGACAGCTGCAAATCGAACTCTGAGGTTATATGTATCAACGGACAATCCTTCTAATGAACTGATACAGGTAGTGAATTTTGTACTTGCATGTTATATGCCTGTATGGTTTGCCATAAAGAAGAATAGTTCCATCATAGACGGTCCCAAACATGTGTTCAAGGTTATTGAAACATCAAGATACTTACCTGAAAACCTCCTCCAAATTTTGGATCCTGTCATCCAACGCAACGGGTTCTTTGCACATCCTGAAAACTTGCTCTTGGCAATGGCGATGGATGAAAGAAGAAATATTAGAGAACTTGGCCTAAAAAGAATCATCGAGGCAAGAAAATCATCTCTGAATAAAAAAAAAGCCGGTTCGTGACTTCTTCATTCCAAAAATCAACTTTGCTGCGACAGATTATTCAGAAATTATCGACTGGAGCTCCATTAACTCTTCACCACCTCTTTTACGTAATGTCTCAACTGAACACATTACATCACTAATAGAATCTGGATTTACGCCAGACTGGGATATCAGGAACTTTCCTTGCCATACCCAATCAGTTGAGCGCTGTGTTAAGTTAGTGACGGAAGCAGCAGGAACAGTTGTTGGGTATAAAAACAGGGATGGTTTTATCCGGACCACGTTGATGTCCAGGGAAATCATGCCTTCCTTCACAAACAAGGCACAATTCAATGCGAAGAAGTAAAAGTCGTGAAAGATATCGACAATAAATAGTATGTATGCCCTATGTGGTTGGTTGGTTGGGAAGGGCGTGGGTGGAACTCGAGGGGCAGCCACCTTCCCGTGGTGAGTTCTGAGTCGCGTTAGCTATATAACTCGAGCCAAGAGCTGCGCAGCTAAAGAATTGTATGTATTTATGTGCTGAAATAATATTTTGTGATGTTCAACAGTGAAATATAGACAATTTTAAGAAAATATACGGAAGTCGCCAAACTCGGTCAAAAATTAAAAACTTTGACGGCGATGCGCGAGGGTCAAATATTGACCGATTTCAAAATTTCTTTTTGGCCTCAATTTGTCTTCCCCAACGGCAACTTTTCCGCACTACGCCGTTTCGAGTTTCGAAAATTTGGGTTTTTCGGCCCACCCTAATGCATATAATATGCTATGCTACGCACTTTATGGTGCTGATACGTGTGTAATTGATTATCTTTATCACCCATTCGGTAGCTGTCCTCCGTTTTCTCGATGATACACTCTAGATTGGCGTACACCACGAAGGGGAGCCGCTCCTTCCTGCAGTGGTTACTGAAGCTTAGGAGATTGTTTCCTTCGCTGGGCAGCAGGATGGCGCTGTCGTTCATATTCCCGCACTCCAGCGAATGAATCTCCAACTTCTCGGCAGATCTGAAGTAGTGCATGCATCTGTAATAAAACAAAAACACAAAATTTTTTATTTAACTTTTTTTTGCCAGGCATTTCAACATTTCATAAGTTTATATACATACCGACCACAGATGAATTTCTTTCCAGCTCACCAGCCGGGATAAGTTCTTGATGCATGCAAAGTGCCCTACATCACCGTGCTCGTGATTCGGCGTGTAGAGCAAGTTTACATGCCGATCCCTCTTGTGGCCGGTGAGACGCAGCGGAAAGACCGTCGACCCTTTCTCCGTCTCGAAGCTGTAGACGTTGACGGAGATTTCGTTCAGCCCCTCAAACTTCGTAATCTGCGCCAGGGACATTGGGAACTCAATGCCCTGGAGATTTAATACTGAAGCATAGTTGGGGTATGAACTTGGGCGATCTCTATTTGTTTCTGCAGGATGGAGAGCGGCGACCACTGTCCACGCGAAACATGCGTTGTCCGGGGATTGTACCCTAATCGTTGCCTTCTTTAGCGACAATTCCTGCGGCAACTTGATGTGACACCCGGCACGCAGTGGATTGTACTTGTTGACATTGACGGTCAGGTTGAGGATTCTCGTCAATGCCCATCCGCTGTCGCGTTCCTGGAACTCTTCTAGCGATGCCAGGGTGGGTTCGATGACACATCAGTGGCTGGTACCACTCCTGCAGATCGGATGTGCCGAAGAGTTCACAGTTCCGAGTATTGATGCTTTTACAAGCATGCTTGTCACCGGCCACAAATTCACCGTTAAACACCGTGTTCACTTTGAGGTTTCGACGTTTCCTCAAAGCGCCCCGCACATGCTCCAGCACAATGGTCCCCGCATCAGTTCGAATTTAGCACTGCACCAGTTAACACGCGGCTATCGAACGCAGTGTCTATTTCGCGCCACAAAAGTCCTATGCTAGAATGTCCGGCACCTTCGCGTACGAAACGGCCCCGCAACGAATGTTTCAGTCCTTCGAGTCACGCGATTCGAGCAATCAGCGATTGTTGAACACTGATCGATAATCGCAGGCGTTTCACTCGGTTACATTGTTCTAAAGATTCGATACACGCGTTGCACCGTTCTTCCCACGCGAGGTATTCTTCCCGCGAAATCGATCGTGCAAATTGATCCAACAATTGACGTTCTACTTGCGCGAATTCTTCCATGATCGTAAATGGAATGTAAATGGAATGTAAATGGACTGTAAATGTAATATCTTTTTCCGCGCAACACGTTGCAACGATTTGAGGTTTTGTACAGTTTGGAGCGCGCTTTTATGACTGGTACCATGATTTGCGATCTCTGTCTTACTCTTTTGGTGTACCCCCTCCCTCCAATAGCTTGTGTGCAAAAACGACGATCCAACCCAACATGGTTCTCTGCAGTTTCTGTCGATACAGCATAATTCTTTCTATGATTCACGCGTATGACGAATTAGGGCGCAAAATCATCCGACACAGTTTCTGCTGATTCCGCATAATTCTAAGATTCGACGTTCCCAAAGTATTATATTACATTCACCACGTGTCGATAGTTTTACCCTTGAGGGTGGGACTCAAATTACATGTGATCTTGCGATATGCTGCGATGTTAAAATTGAAAATCATTTTGAAAAAATTGGTAGCTTTAGAATAAGATGTGGTGGTGGGGGGGGGGGGGGGGGGAAGCAGTTGCACCTCTATTTAAGCCAGTCTCCCGAACGCTATTCAATCAATCGCTCAGTAGCCTCAGTGACTTTTGACGGAACAAATTGTGCTCTGGTAAAAAATGTGCAATACCAGTGCCGAAGGAAACGTTGAACGCATGAATTATTACGTTTCGATCGTGCAAGATGATGGCATAGCTCAATGCGGGTAGGATATACAGGGTCATCGTTTAATCCTGCAACCCGCGCGCGCGCGAACAGACGAAAATGGCAACACCGCCTCACGGACGCATTCCACTACAACCATGCACCGGCCCAGCGCAGAGCTGCCTGCGACCGTTGGACAAGAGTGATGCCTGAGCTTCGAAAATTTTAGCGTCGCAAAGAGCTAGGTATTGGGAATTTCCCGACCCAGGTAATCGAGCCGCGCGCTCCGCTTTTATGATCGGTCTACCACTCGCACCCCAGATCACTGTAATGAGGTTTGAAAATAATGTCAACGTATCCGTCTCAATTTCAAATTTTAGCCACGACAGGGTTGACGGTTCCTTATACGGAGAGATTTTTCGCCACCTGCTTGTAAAAACCACAGTAACGGCACATCGTTCCAAAAAAAATGACATTAACGGAAGCCGGTATAGGCGTGGCGTTGAGTAGCTAAAACATTCTAACACAAAAATTCTAGAAAAAAAATTCAAACACCGCTACAATCAAAGACACGTCGCATTAGTTACCCCTTACGTCTGATCTAGGTATGCACCGCATTAAGGATAAAATCATAAAAAAGAAAACCAGAACAATAGATTCTGAGGTCTGCAGAACTAACACATAATTGAATAAAAATTTAATTTCTCAATTTATAAATGTAATGATACAGAATCAACTAGCCTATTGTTTATCAACACCACGAATTTTAAAAACAGCGTTAAATACATTATCAAATACACAGTTTCCAACAGCTTTTCAAACAATTATGGTTAAAAAATTGATAAAAGAAAAATTAAGTAAACGTAAAATGTATTAAATTATGCATCATTAAGAGGGATTAATTTTTCCTCATTTTTTTGGCGCAAATTGCATTCCGATATGTCTTACAGTTCAAAAGTTATACGAAAAAGACCCCAAAATTTTCAACCGGGGCCGGGAAATTCTGAATAGTTCTTTGCAACGTTAATTTGATAAGGACCAGCCAAAAATTCTCGAAGCTCGAGCATCACTGCTGTCCAGCGGTCGCTAGCAGCTCTCCGAACGCGGTGACGGTGCATGGTTGTAGTTGAATGCGTCCGTGAGGCGGTGTTGCCATTTTACAAGTTCGCGCGCGCGCGGGTTGCAGGATTAAACGATGACCCTGTAGTTGCTTGGTAAGGCTTAATTTTCACATCTTCTCAAATTTTTTTTTGTGTTTATTCCTAATACGAACGGGCACTTTCATAGCTTTGATTGTTCTCTTAGCCCGCGCCGAACATGGCGGATCATGGTCAGAAGATACGCATTAACCCTCCGTATCCTGAGCCTGTGTCATTTTTGACCCACCGTTTCAGAGCGCTCACGCACACAGTGATAGAGCTGTTAATATTATTCGAAGCCAAGCGGTCATTTAGCTGTCGTCAAGGAGGACCTCGCGCTTGAGGGTGTCATAAACCGGGGTTTTCCGGGGACTGTGTTGGGGCCTAAAGTGTCGGAAGCTCGGAGCGACTGCGTTGCCTTGGGGCATACGCGAATGTATAGCCGACAACGACGCTCCGCTGCTTTCTCGTGGTTTTTCCTGTGTTTAGTATTTTTGTTAGCTTTGTTGTTTTTATTATTAGCATTGTTGTTATCGTTGTTATAATTGTTATGCTACTAAATTTGATAATGAAGGAGGAGGGGTACAAGCGAATATTGCAATCGCGATAGAAGCGACGGGAAAAATGATAAAAAAACAAACTAACAATAAGTAGCAGGTCGCAAGCGTGGTGGATTTTGTTTCTGTGTAGGAAATAATAACAAATATCACACTATATGCGATTCGTGTAAAAAACATGTCTGTAAAAACCACTTTACAGAAAACCGCACACTTTTATGTAATATATGTAGTAATGTAAATGTTGAATAAACATAAATTCTTTTATAATTCCCAAATCGCAACCCTATTATTGTTTCGTATATGTAGAACAAGTATCCTAACGTAATCCGAAACCTTCTTCCACCACGTTCGGTAGTATCTCGAGCTTGAGCGACCACCCCTACCTTGAACACTGTATCGGTGAGGGTCTCGAGCGACCGTGAATATGTATTAGTGAACTATCGGTGTGGGTCTGCAAAGACCCAGGCTCAGGACTCGATGTCCCGTACTCGGAGGGTTAACATCCATGGGCAGCAAATATTTGGAAATTTGAATCAGCGTACGACCTACGATCGATGTAGAAATTGTTCTCGGCGACAATCGTGGGATGTATCTCACGTTACCATATAATACATGGGGTGTATTATATAACAACTGTACAGCCATTGAAGAACGTTCACGATTACCTGGATCACATTCGATGCAGATGAATCAACTAACGACGGATTTTTTGTGATATCTATAATTCTCCGATTGTAAAGATGACGCTACATAATAAGCCGCTGTATTTCAAACCGGATACAGTAACATTTTTATTAAATCTTGAACCATGTATAGACTATGTCTATCCGTGGCTGCATCGAATTAGAAGAGATGTGGAGACGAAATTTGAAACTTTTGTTAACGTGCTACAACAGAGCGATGCTGCCTGCGAAACATTAGATGCGCGTCGTGCTGCTAAAATCATATGTGATAGTGAGCATGCTGCGGTGTTAAGATTGAAAATCATTTTGAAAAAAATTTATAGCTTTAGAATAAGATGTGGTGGTGGTGGTGGTGGGGGAAAGCAATTGCACCTCTATTTAAGCCAGTTCCCGGACGCTATTCAATCAATCGCAAAGTATCCTCAGTGACTTTCGACGGAACAAATAGTGCTCTGAAAAAAATGTACAGTACCATTGATGAAATATTCGGTGGGTGTGAGTATTATTTCGTTCCGATCGTGCGAAATGATGGTGTAGAGAAGTTCTTCTCGGCGACAATCATGGAAATCTTCTCATATTATCGTGGCATACATGGGGTGCACTATCCGACAACAGTAATGCCATCGAAGAATGTGCACGATTACCTGAACCAGACTCCATGAGGATTGATAATTTATCGTTGGAATTTTTTTGGATCTTTGATTCGCCAATTATAAAGATGACAGATGGTGGTGATACAGTGTATTTCACACTGGACACAGCAATATTTTTATTTAGTCTTCAGCCATGTATAGAGTCTTTGTATCCGCGGTTGTATCAAACTGCACAAGATGCGATAGTAAAATTTGAAACTTTTGTTAACGTGCTACAGCAGAGCGATGTTGCCTGTGAAACATTAGATGCGCGTCGTGCTGCTAAAATCGTATGTGATAGCGAACATTTCGATGAGGAGTATCTTGTAGATTGCGAACTGGTAGCATGCGCCATCGATGCTATTCTAGCTGATGCTCGTAGGAAGAAAAAATGTTAAATTATAATCTTTTATTTTTAAATAAATTTCGTAAACATATATTTTTTTCTTCATTTTATTTACCCGTCTTCCTTCTCCTTTCGCCACATAATTTTAAGATTCAGCATTTATTTCGTTCGAGCCTCCTTCGCGCCGCCAAATGGTAGGTATCATCTTGCATAGCTTTCTCGGAGGAATCAAATAACACACGTTATCGCGCTATACGCCGCGGCGTTAAATCGGAACGCTTTGAAATACTGTTAAAAAACTTTAGAATGCTTGCTGCATATTTGTTTGAAAAAATATGTTTGTTTTCTACATAATGGTTCGCTAGATCATTGATTAAAAATTATTATTTCTCTGCATTGGAAATGTCTGTATGTCGCATATTGGTTTGGAAAAAAAATTTTGGGAGTGGGCCAAGATCATACCCTCGCTCGGTCAGGTCTAAAAAGTTCTCGGGAGTGGGTTGGGGTTTGAAAAAGTTTCTGGAGGGTCATTCCCTCCCTCCGGTTAGGTCTAAAAAGTTGTCAGCGGTGAGCCAGGTCTGGAGAGGTCTCCGCGGCGGCTCGGCCCGGACTGATCCCCTCCATCATTCCGGCTTCCCCCACTCCGCGGCTCGTGCGCGCGCAACCAATCTCCCACTCCCCGCGCCCCCGCGCCTATATTTCCCTCCTCCGCGTTCCCCCGCGCGTCCTTACTTCCCCCCCGCCCCCGCGCCTACGTTTCCCTCCTCCGCGTTCCCCCGCGCGTCCTCACTTACCCCCCCCCCCGCGCTTCCCTCAGAGGACCATAATTAGAACTGTCCTAGCCTTACAACTCGTACCGCACCTAGGGCGCGGGGGCGAGGTATGGAGGGGGGTACCGTACCTAGGGCGAGGGTGATGACGTCACAGTGGAGGGGGATTTCAAGACGGCGTCGCACGCGCAACCGTCGGCGGTGGTGGGGGTAATTGATCAACTGTTGGAGCGAAAATTCCCTAGATTTGATTTAGTGACACCGCCGATCGATGAAAATTCCCTAGATTTGATTCAGCGATCGGTGCGCAGGCGCGAAAGATAAGGCGCGAAAGGATGTAACGCGGATGCTGTAATTCGACACGGATACATATTCGAGATTAATTAATCTAAATAGCGCAACTGTCTCATGAAAGAATGCAACGTCGCGTATAAACATCCGCCGCCGTCGAAAGATTTCACATGGAACGTGGAAGATTGGCGAGTAAACCTGACATATTAATATTAAGATTTTTAAGATTTAGTAATTTATTAATCTTAATTTTCCCACTCGACTACATCGTCAGCGAATAGGACACTATCGTCATCTGTAAAAATAGCATTGTCGACGGTTTCATTAAATAGATCCTCGTCGGTATAAAACAAATCATCGCAAACTTGCTCGGGGATTACCTGAATTCCAATATCGCGAGCCTGAAGTCCCGATACCGCATTCGCAAAAACAGCGTCAAAGTCAATCAGTTTCGCATTGACACATTTCCGCCAAACTATACTTTTTGGATCCATCAAACTATGCAATTGATATTTATTATTATGATCATTGTCTTCATAATCTTCATCATCATCATCATCTCTAGCATCTAAAAAGAATGTTTTTTGCCGCGCATGCCTATTTAACCAATATCGCTCGCTCCCGCAGGTGTCAGCCGGTATGTCGCCACTGTATATACCAGTACCATTGTAAAGCACTTTTAAAAAGATGTCGCCATCGTGAACAACTTCCGCCTCATGAAGTTCTTCACCACGAATTTCTTCGGTTTGAACCGCAACATTCCGACACGCAACATATATTTTGGGGTTGGAGTCATGTATAGGCAGCACAGCGGAGTCGGAGATTGTAGCGATAGCTGGACGATTCAATTTCGTGGGCAATGACATAATCTGAAACCAATTTTTCTTATAATCCTCAAAGTTGCTGACACAACGACTCACTAAAATATGGTAATGGAAACTTACGGTATTATTCGTTTGTACTTCTCGTGCGTTGAATGACTGACGATATCCTCCACAAGCAATTTCCTTTAAAAGCAGTTTCCTTCAAAAGCGATCTACTTCAAAGCACTTTCATTTACAATACTTTGATGCAATTGCAGTCGACTTAGATGCGATAAATTCTTAAAACGTTTCTCACGGTAACGTATGTCTTGATCGCTGCAGTAGCATTTGAGAACTGATATTAAGGATGCTGATCTATGATCACGCATATGAAAGTATAGGGCGATAATTATTCGAGCATCGTCAACGTATTTTGTGAATCGAGACCGCCGTGACGGGTGTAAACATCCTTGTCATGAAAGCTGTAATTCAATACCCGCGGCAACGCATCGAGCAAGTGTAACATCACGCCACCTGATTGACGGTGAGAGAGGGAGAGAGAGTGTGAAAAAAAGAATTTGAAGCGATAACGACTAATGAATCTCGGCTAGGGTAGGTGGCTAGTATATTCAATCACAGCCGCGCAGTCCTTCGGTAAAGATTTCAATAATCGTTACGTGTAAAAAGTATCGCGAGACATGGACATATTCGTAAATTCCTACGAGTTATTGACGGAGTGGATTCCAGTACTGACTACCAAAGAGGGTTGCAGTGAGTGGCTAATAGCGTGTAGTGACTATTTACTCTGCCTCAACGAGTACTTGAACACTCAACGAATATTGCAAAACAGGTATCGACGTTTATCGTTATTTAAAAATACCATCGAAATAGCTCGAACACACGTTCGAATAATATAATAGCGCGGATACTCGACGAACTGGACGCGCGAGACGTTTTGCTTGCGTCATCATCTTCCGACGATGATGGGAACGCACACCCTTCATCCACGATACCACAGTTGAACGATCAAACACTTGACATCAAGAGACATAAAATCCGCGGAGAGTTAAGCGTGCCCTCATTATGCGATTCATCGTGGAGTAGGATCTTTCAAGCTGGATTTATGCGATTCTCACCTGAGCAACGTCAACTACTACGCCATATCGCGCGATATGGTACTGTACGTAAATGTACATTATATTGCATCGTCGGTGACAGGGATGTGTATCAACAATGGATGAAGTATTTTACCGCGATCGTGTGTACACTATTAACACTGCTACACGAAATCGAGAATGGGACGGTCGTAGTATACGAAGTATATGGCCTCAAACATTAACGATCACCGTGGATACATTATTGTGTCGCGAATTATTGCGATTTTTGGACGAGCATCCAATTCCTATTGTGCGACAACACTTGTCACGCCTTATTCTTCCTCTGAGTTTTCGATATCCGGATCAGAACTGCATCACGTGGAAGAGTCGCATCAACCACTCGTGCCTGATCGTACGCGCCTTTTAATTGAGTATTGAATATGGAATATCGAAGGAGAAGTAAACATGGAGATATTCACGAACACGTTCAATGTCCTTTACCGAATGGCAACGCTCTTACGCACGATTACGGAATTCAGGGACTGGATGGATCGGTGCGACGCGTGCTTGCGACTCATCGTCGAGTATCAGTGCGGCGAAGGAGTGTCGGTGACATCGAATCAGCGTCTGGCATCGCTAATCGCGCGTATAAAGACATTACATGCGATCGTGCGGTCACGGTTTTCGCGAGTAGGGCTCGGGGTGTCGGGTCGATCGACGGCACTTAAGGTTGTATGGGAGGATGTGGATACCGCGTTTCGGGATCGTATTTCGACTGGTGCTGTCATTAACGTGGGTTACATCGATCTACCTCAATTTTTGGAGGGTGCCCGACGAATGGTGCTATCGCGCGTGACAGACGTTATCAGGGAACATTCTGGTGTGTCCGTGAATACCATTCTGAACGCAGACTTTATGTTAAACGAGAATACATACATGAAAAGTTTCAGGACGCGAAATCGTGTACTGTTCAGGACATCGAGCGTGCGCGAGTGGTATTCAAAGTACGTGGTCGCTCCCATGTTAGTGGCGATCGAGGAGTTTCGAGATCGCGATAGTGGATGGGCCCTGAGGGCTGTGCTAAACCTCATAATAAACATTAATAAGCATAACCCTCTTCGCGCCGGCTGCAACGTACCACTTCGACACGAGGTAATTCTTAAACAGGCAGTGGTCAATGTACAGAGCAGAGACAGTGCGTGTTTCTTATGGTCCATCGTCGCAAGTTTGTATCCAGCTTCTACGAACGTACACAAGGACTCGTCGTATCCTCATTACTCGACGGTACTCCGCACGGACACTGCGAGTCTCCCTGTATCTTTAAATCAGCTGACGAAGTTCGACAGGATGAACGACGTGTCGGTGAACGTGTACACGTGGTCCGACGGAAGCTGCATGCCTCTGCGTTTGACCGAAGATAAGCGGGAGAAACACGCGAACGTGTTACTGATACAGGACTCCAAGGACCCTCAACGATATCATTCCGCGTGCATTCAGAGCATGTCGAGACTCATTTCAAAGCAACTCGGCAATCGCAATGGCCGAATATCCGTTTGCGATAGGTGAGTAACAAAAAAAAAACAAAAAAAAATTCGATCGATATATTATTTATTCTTATGTTTATTATTAATGCTATTATCGTTGCAGATCTCTCAGCTTCTTCCATTCGTCCGAGCGATTGACAAAACACACCGTGGACTGTCAGCGCCTGAACGAGTGTGCAGTTGAATTACCGTCCGCGAAGGATAAATGGCTGCATTTCAAAAATTTTAAAAATAAGGAACGAGCGCCATTCATCGTGTACGCGGACTTCGAGTGCATGCTGGAGGACGTCGAACCTGCGGAGCGGAGTCGCACGTACACGTACCAGCAACACAGAGCGTACAGCGTTGGATATTACATTTATTGTTCCACCAACGCGTCTCTGTGCCCTTATCGCGCGTATCGACACGAAATCGAGCGCGTGAAATGGTTCGTGTAGGAACTACGTGACGTTGCAGTCTCAGTTTTAAAAACGCGATCGTGTGTCACGTGTGCGGACAACCCTTCGTCGACGAGGATGAAAAAGTGCGCGACCATTGCCACTCGACGGGCGAATATCGAGGCGCGGCCCACGTGCCGTTTAACTTACAATTCCAACGATCGTACACGATACCGGTAGTGTTTCATAATCTATCAGGCTACGACGCGCATTTCGTGATTAAGGAGTTGGCGTCCGCGTTCGAGAGGCAGATCGACCTGCTGCCGGTGACGAAGGAGCGATACATACCGTTCACGAAACACGTCAAGGGAACCGACGCCGAGAACAACGATTGGAAGAGGGGATTGAAGTTTTGATTCATAGATTCCTTGAAGTTCTTGACCGCTAGTCTGGAGAAACTCGCTTCGGACCTTGGCAAATAACGACTCGCGATTCTACGACGCGAGTTTCAATCTCTGACGGACGATCACTTCAATCTTCTAACCAGGAAGGGCGTCTTCCCGTACGACTATGTATCGTCGTAGTCCAAACTGAACGATACGTGTTTACCATCCCGCGAAGCGTTTTATAACCGACTGAACGATACCGCCGCGTCGGAGCCTGATTAGGCGCACGCCGTGAACGTGTGGAACACTTTCCGCGTACAGACATTGGGCGAGTACAGTGATTTATATTTAAAAACAGATGTGGTGTTACTCGCCGAAGTATTCGAGAGTTTCCGCATCGACTGTAGCGCTAGTTACGATCTGGATCCCGCGCATTATTTTACACTACCGAGTTTCACGTGGGACGCGATGCTCAAGTACACCGGCATACAATTAGAACTTTTGACGGACGTGGACATGTTACTGTTCGTGGAGCGCTGAAAATTTTTTACGCCGGGCTAGGTCTGAAAATTTTGTATAACCTAGCCCGGCGTCAAAAATTTTCAGCACTAACCCGTGACCAAAAATTGTTTTTTCCGGAACTAACCCGCAATTGTTGGATAAGCGACAAGGATATTCTATGATTCCCGATTATAAACGCACTATGTGTTACTGAAACAAATAAATAAATACATATAAATATATATAAATATATACATTGCCCATTTATTCAATTATTCACATTCTCCTTCTTCATTTCGTATATGCGTACAATTAATCTTAATAAAGTAGGAAAAAATATATACATATATACGTGTCATTCCACGTCAACCGGATCACCTTCGATTCCAAAATTTGGGGAAACGTAGACAAACGTTTGAGGGCTTAAATTGTTCGTCTGCACTTGTACTTTCGAAAGAAAGTTGGCATTTTGAAAAATTCAATATGGCGGCTTCAATCTGCGAAATTGGGAGATAGTTTAGTAATACTATTAATAAAAATCCAAAAATGACTCGAACGGCTTGAAAATGAAGTGATTACGACTCGACATGAGTCGCTGATTACGAATCTGAAGTGAGAATTGACGAATTCGAAATGGCGGATTCAATATGGCGACTATACACCCAAGATCTTGTTCCAAGTGACTGTAAGTTACTCGAAATGATAATGACATAATTACTCGGGTTTTTTGAAGCCACTGATCACGTATCTGAAGCCAGATTTTAAAAATTCAAAATGGCGGATGAAACATGGCCGACCAAAATTTTGAAAATTTTTCGATTTTCATGAAAATTTGCATGTAGGGGTTCTTTGGGTCTCTCGTTACGAATTCGCTGTCAGATTTTAAAAATTCAAAATTGCGGATCCGATGCCAACGCGGCGGCCGGGATCATAAGGGCCCTTGAATGGGTGGGATTCTAGGAGAGTACAAAGTAAACAGAAAATAAAGTGAAGTAGGTGGTTACTTCTTCTTGAGTTTTAAAATTTTTTCTTACACATGTTATACTGTACAGTTGCATTCGCGTTCGGCAGATGGCGACCGCTGTGTAGCGCTTTCTCACAAGTGAAGTCACTACCTCGCATCCTTAAGTATGAGGATATGTTTTCATTCTTTTTATCATTCTGCACTTTACACAGCTTTTTTCAAGTCTCTTTCAGGGCAATATTACAAACGTCTTTGTCAGGACTATTAATACTCATTTTAAACAGTCCTTTTTAGGGCTAGTCCTTCATCAGTTCTTTTTAGAACTATTTTTTTAATCAGTTCTTTTTAGAACTATTTTTTTAATCAGTTCTTTTTAGAACTATTTTTTTAATCAGTTCTTTTTAGAACTATTTTTTTAATCAATTCTTTTTAGAACTATTTTTTTAATCAGTTCTTTTTAGAACTATTTTTTTAATCAGTTCTTTTTAGAACTATTTTTTTAATCAGTTCTTTTTAGAACTATTTTTTTAATCAGTTCTTTTTAGAACTATTTTTTTAATCAGTTCTTTTTAGAACTATTTTTTTAATCAGTTCTTTTTAGAACTATTTTTTTAATCAGTTCTTTTTAGAACTATTTTTTTAATCAGTTCTTTTTAGAACTATTTTTTTAATCAGTTCTTTTTAGAACTATTTTTTTAATCAGTTCTTTTTAGAACTATTTTTTTAATCAGTTCTTTTTAGAACTATTTTTTTAATCAGTTCTTTTTAGAACTATTTTTTTAATCAGTTCTTTTTAGAACTATTTTTTTAATCAGTTCTTTTTAGAACTATTTTTTTAATCAGTTCTTTTTAGAACTATTTTTTTAATCAGTTCTTTTTAGAACTATTTTTTTAATCAGTTCCTCTCTGAATTGCTTGACTGATTGGTTGTGCTTCTTTGCACCAAGTTTTGAAATATTTAACTCGAAAGTAATTTTGCAATTAGATTATTTCAGTGTCCTTACTGTGACCTATGGGGAAATAGAACTTGTTTCTCTAGCAGTTACTTTCTGATACATTATCGATTACTTTAAACTCATAATTATGTCGGGTAAACGTAGAAAGGCTATTAAAGAAAGACAAACGAAACACTCAGACAGATGTATTAATCCTTTTGAAAATACTAGCCATGTTGGCAAAAGCTTGCGGCGTATTTCAAAAAGAATTTCAAAATTGTTCTCACATTTACCTGAAAATTCAAAAATTTGTCACGACTGCAGAAAATTGTGTGTTCAAAATTTGGAATCGCGATCTGCAGATGACACCTTAACTGAAGAATCGCAATGTAGCGATGTGGATTATGATGTATCGCCAACTAAAAGAACACGTTTATCTAGAGAGCAAGAGTTAGAAGAACTTTTGCTCGGTCTGAATAAAAAATTCACAAGTTTGCCGGAAAATGATCCACTGCGTGTTACTATTCTTACAGTGGCCCCTGAAAGTTGGAGCATCCGCAAAATAGCTGTAGAATTTAATACTTCTTTCAGAATGGCAAAACACGCTAAAGATTTGAGAAAATCAGGTGGAGTGTTAGCATCGCCACCATTTAAAAGAGGAAAAAATGTGTCGGAGGAGACAGTCTCGAAAGTGGTTGAATTTTACGAAAACGACTGTGATAGTAGAATTATGCCGCACAAAAAGGAGACTGTAACTGTGAAAATTGATGACCGTAAAGAAAAAAGACAAAAGCGCCTTTTACTCTGCGACATAAAAATTTTACACATGAAATTTAAAGAAAAGTATCCAACATTTCCGATTGGCTTCTCCAAGTTTACTGAACTTCGGCCGAAACGGTGTGTTACTGCTGGAACTCCAGGTACGCACACTGTATGTGTGTGCATTATCCATCAAAATGTGAAAACAATGATCGATGCTATTAACTTAGGAACGCTTACTAAAAATTTGAAAATTCCCTTAAATGACTACAAAGATTGTATGCATTTTGTGCTGTGAAAAAATCGTCGGACTGCCTGTTATTTGCGCTAGTGCAAGTATTGCCCTGCCATGAAAGAATTTTCCAACTATGTTATTGAAGTTTTAATGCAAAACAATATTTTACAAGTCATTTTTAGTATGTGGCAATCGACTGACCGATGCACTTTAAAACAAGAATGTCTTCCTACAGAAGATTTTGTTGATCAACTGTGCGATCGCTTGGAATCATTAATAACTCACTTCATCTCCAAATCCCAGTCGGAATATTTGGCAGCACGAAAACAGCGTTTAAGAAGTGATGAGGTGTTACTTCAATGCGATTTCGCAGAAAACTATGCTTACGTTGCACAAGACGCAGCACAGGCTTTCCATTATAATAATGACCAATGTACAGTTTTTACAGTTCTATTTTATTATACTTCTGGAACTGAAATAAAGCATTATACCATCGTATTACTGTCAGATTGTACAACTCATGACACGGCAGCTGTGTACCTAATGCAAGAAATGGTTATACCGGAAATTAGAAAAATTTGTCCGACATCCAAGAAAATTATTTATGTTTCTGATGGTGCGAAGCAGCACTTCAAAAACAGATACCAAATGAGTAATCTGATGAAGCATAAAGACGATTTTGGCATCCAAGCAGAATGACACTTTCATGCTACAGCTCATGGAAAAGGAGCATGTGACGGTATTGGAGCGACCTTAAAAAGAGAGGCAACTCGTTATAGTTTACAAGTCGACCCAACCAGAGCAATATTAAAATCGGAAGATCTTTTTATTTGGGCAAAGAAGAAATTCGCAAACATGCGACTCTTTTATTACAGTAAGGAGAATCATAAAAGGACTCAGAGGTTCCTCCATAAAAGATTTTCTTGTGTGCCTCCGGTGTCCAACATTCAAATGAGCCATGCATTTATACCGATTTCAAAAAAGAGATTAAAGGTAATGAGATATTCTGACGCAACAGACCCTATAACCATTGTACAGTATTAACTTCCATAATTGATACATTATGCAGTACAAGATGCGTAAAATATTGTTTATCAGCAAACGAACAAAATGACAAGACTTATCTAATTAAGAATATGAGATCGGATTGTCAATCATTATAATGGCACATCCAGTATGATGGATCCGCAAAGAAAAAATTTTAAAACTCAAGAAGAAGTAACCACCTACTTCACTTTATTTTCTGTTTACTTTGTACTCTCCTAGAATCCCACCCATTCAAGGGCCCTTATGATTCCGGCCGCCGCGTTGGTATCGGATCCGCCATTTTGAATTTTTAAAATCTGACAGCGAATTCGTAACGAGAGACCCAAAGAACCCCTACATGCAAATTTTCATGAAAATCGAAAAATTTTCAAAATTTTGGTCGGCCATGTTTCATCCGCCATTTTGAATTTTTAAAATCTGGCTTCAGATACGTGATCAGTGGCTTAAAAAAACCGAGTAATTATGTCATTATCATTTCGAGTACCTTACAGTCACTTGGAACAAGATCTTGGGTGTATAGTCGCCATATTGAATCCGCCATTTTGAATTCGTCAATTCTCACTTCAGATTCGTAATCAGCGACTCATGTCGAGTCGTAATCACTTCATTTTCAAGCCGTTCGAGTCATTTTCGGATTTTTATTAATAGTATTACTAAACTATCTCCCAATTTCGCAGATTGTAGCCGCCATATTGGATCCGCCATATTGAATTTTTCAAAATGCCATCTTTCTTTCGAAAGTACAAGGGCAGACGAACAATTTAAGCCCTCAAACGTTTGTCTACGTTTCTCCAAATTTTGCAATCGAAGGTGATCCGGTTGACGTGGAATGACTCATATATATATATATATATATAACGTTCTAGTTTTCGTCGCAACAGTACGAAATGTGTTAGTCTTCGCGGCAGAAGACCAAACGTGCTAATATTCGTCAGAAACGGTGGAACGTGCTTCTTTTCGTGGCAAACCGAAACGTGCTACTTTTCGTAAGAAAATTGAAACATGCTACTTTTCGTAACGCACGTCAAATTAGACTTAGAGTCGGGTAGTATGGACGTCTCACGAAGATAGGCTTGGAACGATTGACATTCATTTATTCTACCTTGGCAACGGAATCGATTATTACTATCGGAATTTACAGAGTGGAGGGACGATTCTTATCGTTTGTCTAGAGTTCGATCGGAAATGAAGCTTCGGATTGCTCGGTGGTGATTGAGTGTCGGGCGGCGCGACACCCCCCTTTCTCGATTGAACTTCGTCCCCGAAGTTTTAAATTCAAGATTCGACGAATCAGAGCCTTCTGGTTGGAGATGTGATAGTCTTTAAGTGGGGAAATTGGGCGGTGTAGGCGGCGGTACTACTGAGGCAACTGGAGTTTCAGACGCATAATGCATGGACATGGAGCTGGCAGAATTGTGATGGTGTTGACCGCCTGTGTTTGTATTCAAACAGTTGTAAAAGTTGCATGGTTTACATAAACATAGGAGTACTCTCCATAATTTAAGCTTAAAAACTAGGTACAATAATGATACTATAACTAAAGTGCCTGTGAGGATATGTAGAAAAGTCCAGGTAGTTTCGAAACGAGATAGAATTCTAACATGAGTTGAGATTTCTTGGGCTTCTTTGGTTATATCAAGGAGTCTGGACTTATGTAGAAGAGAGGAGGATGATAGTATTTCATCTTGAAGTTCGGTTATTCGTTCATATACGGTGACTGTATCGTTTAAAGAAGGTAGTGTAAAGTTGGAAATGCCTAGTGGAATGGCGAGGGATTTTGGATTTATTTTGTCCATGCTTGAGTAAAGCTTAACTGTGCGTGTGTGTCCTATGCATCCTAGTCGTATTTATTCCAAGCTGCTTCTGGAGAGAAGAGTGGTAACTGTGCCGATTTTGTCAGGACAAGTGACTCGAAATACTGTTGCACCATAGGAGCCGTGAATCCAAGAATGTTTAGAATGTAAGGGTACCGAAATGGTTTGTCTGGTCATGAGAGTTGAAATAGGATACGAGTCTCTGTTGGCTGGTAGGCGGTCTAGGGCTAAACGTAAGCAAGAATCGGTTAGTTCGGAGTTGACTGTAGAATAGAGATGTTCGCAAATATATATATATATATATCGTTTAAGATGAGACACTTGTCGATTTCTCGCTCGGTGATAGTGGAATGTTGCTGCGTTTCCTGATCGATGAATATAAAGTTTTCGCCATGTGGTAAAGCGTGTAGGTAGTATTCTGTGAGTAAAGGAATAGTTACTAATGCGTACAAGGTATACGCAGATTCTTCAATGATCGGAATTTGAATTTCAAAGCATAGTTTGTTACCGTTTAGTACGAAAATGTTTGTTTTTATGACCCTGAGGGATTTATAGGCGAATTCGTCAGGGTCCGTGGTTATTAAGTGTTTAATGCCAAAATTCGAGTATAATATTGAAAGAGTTAGTATGACTTTGTAACCCCGCTTCGTAGAGGTTAGCTATCGGATAGGTGACCGAATGAAAGAGGCATGGTGAACTGGTTAACGGGTGTTTATTCTTAATGCAAGAATACAATGGGACCCGGTCAGATCTGTGCTGGTTAACAGAGGTGATGCGGCTTAACCTAAACCTTAAGCTACGGCGTAAACTAGTTCGGCGGATCGCGGATAGATCGCGGCGGGGCGCGGTACGGTGGCGGAGCGCGAACGACGCGTCGCGGTGGCGGTGCAATCCGACGGTAGAGGTAGGAGTAGGGGTTGTCGGTCTGGAGCCCTGGCTGTTATCTCCACCAATGGCTCTGACCGGAAAGCCTTGAATCAGTTCGCTCAGTGGGTTAAACCCGCGGGAGAGATGAAGGCTGTAGGATGTCCTCCGGGACAGACTAACAATAAGTCTGACCCTAAGCGTAACTGCGGATATCGACTTGCGTCTAGAGGTCGATGAACTCACGTTCCTCTAGGGGCCGTGGAAGTGGGGGAATCCAAGAAGACGCAGTAATACACTTTGGTTCTACAAAGTATTACTGGGAGAGATCGAACCGGTAGCTTGTATCGCTCGTGGCAGACTCTGCCTGACGAGCCCACCATGCTGGCCTATAAGCGGTGCCGCGACATCTTCGCGAGCGAGAGCGCCGCTCGGCGCGCGGCCATCTCGCGGCCGCGCTCGGTAGCGGCGGGCCGCGCCAGGCGTGCGTGGTGGGGGGAAGATTCGCGCCCCAACGTAATAACTCGTTACAACTTGTTCCTGATTGAGTAAGATTCGATCGATTTTGCCTTGACTGCCGTTAGTAGCTAGTGATCGAAAGTTTTCGATCATTTCGCTATGTTCCGTTATAATTTCAGAAAATTCGAGTAAATATTGTAACGTTAGTTCCTGAGTTTCTAATTTGTGTGTCGCAACATTAGTTGTGTTCGATAGATTTAGAATGAAAGTGGTTATTTTTAGCTTAAACGTTTCCTGATCCTTGATTGTCGTCTTTAGAATCGACGTTTCGTTCGCGATGAGGGTGTTGTGTTTACGGTTGTATGTATATAGTTTTTCTATCTCTGTGTTATAATAACTAGCGGCTCTTTGGCTAAGAGTGCCTAATAATGTATTAGCTAGTTCCGCTATTGGCTTAAGGGGGCCGTCTCATTTTTGTTATGATCCGAATCGATCGAAGCGTCCCCAGTAAACAAACGGACCCTATTGAAACTACTACGATCGATAAAAAGAGTTTGTACATAGGTGACATCTCCAGTTACTCTGTGTAGACTAATTTTTGACGCATAGTTGCCACATGTAATGTTCTCTCTGCCTCTGCCGCGCTGTTGCCACAGAGGTCTCTCTTTTTATCGAGAAGTCTTCAAGGAATGCAGCACGAGAGCTGCGTCTAGCGGCAGAGCCTCACTGAACGTAGCAACAATGAAAGATAGAGAGGTCCGGGATTGTAAAAAGGAAAGATGGAAAGATATCAAACCTGACACAATTTGAACTGTCATTACAATATTACACATAAAATTTATTTGCAGAATTGAAAGCCTGTTTCGTTCAAAGTAGTCCGATTTAAATTATTTTCTGTCAATATCGGCAGAAACACTTTTATATTGGTACGATGAAAAATAAAGAAATTCTGTTTGTGCATAAACGATGATACATCGCCGAGCAACTCCAGGCGACAGGTTAGGCGTGTGAGCGATACAATGTCGCTCGGCTCGACAAATACAGATAAAGTCTCTTTAATTTGATAGTTTATTTTAATAATTTATGAAATAATACTAATTTGCGTATCAATATCCCTTCTAAACTTCGCAATTCTTATTATCTGCTGTCATTCTGTGCAATATTTATGTTTAGTTATTTTTGGCGCATAGATGGATATATATTTCCCGTGGAAATATATTTTGTGAATATTACGTATTATATAGTGCGTTGCGTATTACTCTACGCAAGTTTTTACGTTGAAAATGCATTTATAGCATAACATATTATTCTAATCATCTCTTTCACCGGTGCTTTCAAATTTTTGTACTGCGAAAATTAGCAGGTATAAGTCCACCCTTACGTTATGTAATAAATGCATTTTCAATGTTAAAATTTGCATAGAGTAATATGTAACGCACTATATAATACGTAATGTTATCAAAATATATTTCCACGGGAAAAACTTGAAAAAAAAAGTTATGGGTTGCAGGGGACTTGATCCCGGGCCGCTCGTATGCCAATCTGACGGGGTACCGTTGTGTCCACGAAACCTTCTTGGATAAAGGTTACTGCAGATGATATATATCTTTATTACTCCTTACGTTAAAAACTATAAAGTCGTGGATCGACTCGCGTGATCGTATGATCCGCGAGTACAAGTGCCATTGCTGGCACTTGTGACCACTGACAGAGTCAGTGGTACCGCGCTTCAAATTTTCACATTTTCTATCGTATCGGCATAAACGTTTCCGTAATATACTGCTGAGATTTTCCAGATGAAAATAAATACACGGTATAAATCGGATTATTTTTAGCATAATCAGGTTAGCAATGTTACATTTATAGTCAATTATCTAGTACCGTTCTAGAAATAAACTGATTTATACCGTGTTTCAACTCATTATAATCTGGAAAATCTCAGCAGTATGTTACTAAAAACATTACGTTTTACATTTTATCAATACATAATACACCGTATGTATGCCTCTCGAACCGAACATTTATGCTAATTTTTCCAGATATTATCATTGCCCATCTTTGTTCTCCAGCCGCTTCGCCGTGATTCATTCAAGCTTCTCTGACAACAGAATAGTAATAGGGGAAATGCGGCAACAGCGCGATTCGACTCTCAATACGTCTCGGCAACTATGTATTTCCTACATTTATCGGCTAGCTTGGACTTCCACCGGTTCTGATGGTACATGGAGCGAATATATCATCAGCGCTGGTGACGGAGAATCCTTGAAGCATAATTCTGTCATTTCTCGAGTTTGTCTCAAAACACGAGTCATAAATTCATTATTATTTCAATGGACGGTGCTTATTAGCGTTCAAACGCACCAGACCCATCTGCACGGATGTCTTCTGCAGGCAACCATACCCGCAAAAGCTTCCTTCATGCCGATTCCGCGACGTAAGTTGGTTGAAACGGTTTGTTTACTACATCGCGTATACGTATAACGCTGGTGCTACGTGGCTCGAATATACCACCAACGCCGGTTACGGAGAAGCCTTGAAGCTTCATTCTGTCAGTTTTCGAGTCATAAATTCATTATTATTTCAACGTACGGTGTTTATAAGCGTTCAAACGCACCAAACCCATCTGCACGGATGTCTTCTGCAGGCAACCATACCCGCAAAAGCTTCCTTCATGCCGATTCCGCGACGTAAGTTGGTTGAAACGGTTTGTTTACTACATCGCGTATACGTATAACGCTGGTGCTACGTGGCTCGAATATACCACCAACGCCGGTTACGGAGAAGCCTTGAAGCTTCATTCTGTCAGTTTTCGAGTCATAAATTCATTATTATTTCAACGTACGGTGTTTATAAGCGTTCAAACGCACCAGACCCATCTGCACGGATGTCTTCTGCAGGCAACCATACCCGCAAAAGCTTCCTTCATGCCGATTCCGCGACGTAAGTTGGTTGAAACGGTTTGTTTACTACTACGCTTTTCCTAGCTTGTGTGCGCGTACGCACACATTCAAGGCACCGGTGAGACGGCCCCCTTAAGTATTCCCCTTTTTTGTCGTACATTATGTTCTAGATTGGTAGATTTGCTATATCCAAGACTGATTAATAATGTATCTCTTTGAATTAAACTACGCTTAAATCTATTGATAATATGGTTCAATACAGATATAGTGAGCGGGCCCAATAGGACCAAGGTGACGGTGACGGAAGGAATATCGTCACCTAGTACTTCTGAGATGACAACGAGTATTGGTAACAGCATCACTTTACCCTGTAGCAGTTCGAAATTGTTAACGCGTATACGGTTTAAGTCGATTTCAGTGGACTCTGCAGCTCCGATCGTCCTTAAAATATGATAATTAGGAGAATTGGATTTCAATATGGTGCTCGGTCCCAACCACTCGGCGTCGACTTTAGACGTAGGAGAATGATTATGTAGCATTACGAGATTCCCTTCGTTGAAAATTTGCTGATAACGAATGAGTGTTGCGTCTTATTGGTTCTTATGTTTTTCCTTATTCGCTTCAATGCGTTTTCTTGCTGTTTCGATGTAGGCGTTGTGCCGCTGTTTCCAGGAGTGAATTAACGTAGTTTTGGAGAGAGCTTTTGCCTTGCGACCGAACGTGAGTTCGAATGGCGTAATTCCAATTCCATCACGCGATGCGGTGTTATAGCCAAAACATATCATGTTCAACTTTTCGTGCCAGTTGCAGTTCTTCCCGTGTAAAGCTGTTCGCATAAGATCTTTCACTAGGGCATGTGTTCTTTCCAATGCTCCGTTACTTCAGAATGGAAGGCTGTGGTTCGAATGTGCCTGATATTCAAGGTGTTTTCAGAATCCTGCATCAAATGGCTGACGAAGTTGGTACCATTATCCGTGAGGACATTCTTAAGCGATGAAAATATGTACAAGTAGTGGTTGATTAGAGCATGTATAATGTTTGTTGTACGGGTTTCTTTCAGAGAAAATATACAAAATTAGTGATAGTTCTGGCTAGCCCGTGACATGGCCATCAGCTACTTTTTTATATTAGTCTACATTAGTTCACATTAGTTTACATTAGTTTACATTAGTTTACATTATTTTAAATTATTTTACAATATTTTATATTATTTTATATTATTTTATATTATTTTATATTATTTTATACAGGGTGTAAACAGTATACGTAGCGATATTTTAGGGGGGTGGTAAAATAGTTTTTTTCCTTAGAGTGTGACTAAACTGTCACGCAACAAGCTACTGTCAATGCGTGGCTACTCATGCGTGAATGCGTAGTAAAGAAATACAAATTTCGCTACGTACATTTATTTACAAAAGATGTTCCAAATGATTGTCGTTTGCATCTAGAAACGCCTGACACCGACGCAACCAATTGTCACGAACGCAGGCGAATATTCTAGGCTGCTCGCGTATAACGTTAGCAGCATGAAATACTCTACCCTGCAATTCTTCTAAGGTTTCAAAATCGGTGTCGGCGTATACTAATGTTTTCATGTGGCCACATACGTAAAAATCCGTTGGATTCAAATCCGGGCTTCTTGGCGGTCACGAAACTGCACCATTCCGTGCAATTACTCGGTTCCCACAAATTCGTCCTATAGCTGGTATAGCTCATCCCATATGGGCTGGGGCGCCGTCGTGAAGAAGCCACATATTTCTTCGGGTGGTCAGGCAGACATCTTCTAGTAGAAGTGGCAAATCCCGTGGAAGAAATCTAGCATACTTTGCGCTATCTAGACGCGCCGGCAAAATATGTGGTCCGAGGAGATGATTGCCTAAATTTTATGAAGAAATTCGCAAAATTGACCGAGATATGGTGTTTCGTGAAGCGGTGACAAACGCGCGACTGAGCCACGCGGAACATTGGACGCGTTTTCCACAGAATGACATTTTTCCACCGCGTTGACAGTCTACAGAGAAAACTATACGTCCAATTGACATGATCAAGGACATTTATTGTACGGAAAACCCGTCGCTATTACGTGACGATCAGACATTTTCAATTTTCGACCTGCTTCTATTTTTTTTTAGCAACATTTCCCCAATTTTGTACCCCGAAAACATGACTTTTTTCTTCAGTGGTCCGCCATTTTGTTATTTCTTACATTTTTGACATTTTTCGATCGTCATGTAATAGAGGCAGGCTTCTAGTTTCTAAATATTATTGTTTTTTGAATTTCGATTAACCATATGGCCTGGGGACTGTCAACGCGACTAGCATGTTTTTCCGGAGCTCAAATTTTGACGAAGAGTATACAGGAAACGGATTTATGAATTTGAATGAAAAAAATTTTTTCTTACCCTTCGATATGTACACTATTAACTATACTAAGCAATAAATTGATTTACTTGCATTGTTTGGTTGAAATAAATTCCTTAAAACACCCTTATATTTCGGACCGAGACAGTGGTCAGTCTCCCCCCTTAATTACGATCCGATTTGTGTCGTTTTTGGACCATTTTCATCGGGAAAACATAAGGAAATGATTCACACCATTTTCGCCAAGATCGGATGAGAAATGTAGAATTTTTTATGCGTACTTCTTAGGGGGCAACATTTACGCCCCCCCCCCCCCCTGGGCTCGAGGGTCGAAGTCCTCGAAACCATCGAGGCATGGCTTATCGACGGCGTTGCCTCTGGAGTCTTGGCTGCCAGGATCGGCAGCCAGGCTCGTCGTGCGCCTCAGGATTTCCGCACTGTCGGGTGTTATAACCTGACGAGTGTGCACTAAGGTAGGTTATCAAAATTTAAGGTGCCACCTGTTTTTACAAATATGTATTGCTGTACCATTGAATTATAACCAAAATGCAGTCTCAATCACAAGGTAAGTTGGCTAAATTTGAATTGCGTGCTGTTTGTATATTGTCACGTCCTGGTTTATGGAAGCCTTATCAAGAAAGGCGGGAAAATTTGAACGATGATTTGAAAGGTTCGTCACTGAGGGTAGCTCATCAGGTCGAATACGCGGCCACTAACGTCCACCACCCAATGATTTATTTAGACCTGATTTTAACTAATCGAAGGAGGGATTGGTAATCAACAAGTTTGTTTCGGAAGCGAACTAATTTATTATAAAACAACAAGATCTTTTAGTCTTACCGTAATTGTGTATAGAAGTGTGAAACGGTTTACAATGTGTTTAACGATCTCTATTTGAGATAAATATTACTGACTTAATCACTTATAAAAAGAGAACTTGACAAAAACAAAACAGACTCAGTTAACTATTGAAGTCCCATCGACTGCCTCAGCGATCGCTGTTCCCTTACTTATATAGTTTTGATCAAGAGCGCCAATTATGGTGGGGTTCTCTTAGTGACAGTCGATCGATATTCACTCAGCCCGCCGCGACTGGCGATCTGAACACACCCCTCGAACCACCCCGCGATCCGTGTAATCATCTTCCACGTATAACGGTTGCTATCCAAGGAAATACGGTACGGCTAGCGAGATGTAACTCGATCCTAGGGATTAATCGCGATCTGTTTGCTCAATTATTATTATTCTTAAAACTATTCCTAAATCTAGAACCAAATTAATTGCGGCTATAAAATAAGAAAAAACAAAATACAACTTAACCAAATTAATTGCGCCTATAAAATAAGAATAAACAAAATACAACTACGGTTACATATCCCCTGTTTTCTAAATTCTACTTCCTCTATTAACGGTGCATGTTACAATATCATAAATATAACACATAACCACAAATTCAAACGAATTGAAATCAGCCTGTAACCACAAACTGGATCAAATCAATTCAATCGATATGCAATCAGCATATAACCACAAACCAGTATTACATTGAATTAAATATTATTAAATTTTTTTACATAGGTAAGCGTTTTTAACATGCACTTTGCGGCTTCGCTAGAGTTTTCTGAAATTATATTTTAACTCTCACAACGATCCGTTGATATTTCCTCAAGTTATTGCAATTTATGTTTAAAGAAATATTTATTTCGGACGATGAGAAATATTTTGTTTATAATTTGTAGCTCGAATATTAATGATTGAATAAACAAACTGTAAATAGAAAAAATGTGTGTTGTGACGAGCTTTACAATACGATATTTTTTAAAATACAGATTAACATTTAATTTTCCAATCCTTTTTAGCGTTTGGACAATAATTTTTCGCATTTTCGAGCGCTAGTCCCCTTATTACATCCGACCCTTCATTATTGTGCTGCACGTTAAAAAAACTGCGTCGAAATTGATTCCTTAGTTCCTGATTGTAAGTGATAAAGTAACTCTGAGGTAAGGTGAGGTGGCAGCGGAAGTATTTTATACATATACTTACGTAGACAAAGGGGGAGAAGACGAAGAAGCGAAGTGAAAAGAGATCAAGATAATTTTCATTCGTTACTTTGAATGAAAGAAATTTATAATCGATTTCGACACAATATTGAAGCATTAATGAATAAAATTGTTTAGTCTGTAACCTCTTTGATACTGCAGAGCGTAGAAGTAAGTAATTGATAAAAAAAGTACATGAAAAAGTCAAGGACGGAAAAGAGTAAATCACAAAAAATAGAAGAAAATATACAATTTTTGTAAAAAGAAGTGAGATCCCCATAAAAAACTTCAAAAAGTAAAAAAATTACGCCAAGTACATGAAATAAAAAAAACATAAAAAATAAAAAATAATAATTACAAAGTAAAAAAGATGTGAAATCAAAATGAGCTGCAAGTACATAAAGGTGCTTTCCCACAGCGTGCAAGGCCTATTGTGTAACACAATAAAAGACAAAAAAGATGTCCGCGGCCTGGAAGTCAAATACTTGGCATGGCCAGACAAGGTATTCTCAGATCATCAATACCCATACTTTCCTTCTCGCAGGCTTTCAGATAATTTGTCCATTTAAGACTCGGACAATATAAGTACATTTTCATTATATTGCGTTTTAAAATAATTGTAAGATCATTTATCGACACCGATACCTTTCCTTTCACAAGCTTTCACATAATTTGTCAATTTAAAACTGACAAAATGAATACACTTTCCTAATTTTGCGTTTTTAAATAATTCTTATTCATCGCCTTGGCTCAACCGACTTTTACCGAGTGGCTGCTATCTAGCGACTTGTGTCCGGTCACTCGGAAACTTGCAGGGATCGGCGGGCTTAAGGGGGGATACCACTGTCTCGGTCCGAAGTGTAAGAGTGTTTTCGGGAATTTATTTCAACCAAACAACGCAAGTAAATCAATTTATTGATTAGTATAGTTAATAGTGTACATATCGAAGGGTAAGAAAATTTTTTTTTCAATCAAATTCATAAATCCGTTTCCTGTATACTCTTTGTCAAAATTTGCGCTCCGGAAAAAACATGCTAGTCGCGTTGACAGTCCCCAGGCCATATGATTCATCGAAATTCAAAAAAACAATAATATTTGGAAACTAGAAGCCTGCCTCTATTACGTGACGATCGAAAAATGTCAAAATTGTAAAAAATAGCAAAATGGCGGACCACTAACAAAAATCATTTTTTCTTAGGTACAAAGTTAGGGAATTGTTGGTAAAAAAAATAGAAGCAGATCGAAAATTGAAAATGTCTGATCGTCACGTAATAGCGACGGGTTTTCCGTACAATAAATGTCCTTGATCATGCCAATTGGACGTATAGTTTTCTCTGTAGACTGTCAACGCAGTTGAAAAATGTCATTCTGAGGAAAACGCGTTCAAAGTTCCGCGTGGCTCAGTCGCGCGTTTGACACTGTTGAATACGAAAATGCTTATGCTAAATTGCTAAGCCGTAATCGTTTCTCAAATGCCGTAGATGATGCGGAAGGGTGGTAAAGAAATTACACTCGGTTAACAATAACAATAAAAAAATGGACTGTATATTAAAAGAAGTATTGGTCGAACAATTACAGACCGGCTCAGTCGAGCGCTCGTTTCGATCTAAAACCTTTTGCCCTCCGCGGAACCTTCGCTCACGACCGGAAAGTCTCTAAGATTCCTCGCAGGGGTGGAGTCTTAATGAAGCAGGGATAACAGAACTTACACTATTGGTGGAGGCGTGTCAAAGTCGAGGATGGTTGAGAAGCGTAAGAAAGGGAAAGTTCCAAATCTCGAAACTGCTCTGGACAATATCTCGAAGCATCATATCTACTTTATGTGTCTAAATAACCTTACCCTCTGGAAAACTCAGTTCCGTCTTAGGCCAACACTCGAACCTCGACGATTTATGGCTGGACAACAGCCCTACGCTTGAAGTGACGAAAACCAGACGCGCATCCTCAAACTTAAACACGACAATACACCGATGTCCCCTTCTGGTCTCGTTGATTTAACGTCTAACGCTTTCTCTTCTCAACAGACACCGCTTCACGAAAAACACCATATCTCCATCAATTTTGCGAATTTCCGATTTTCATCGGAAAAACATCAGGAATCCATCGGTGTCATTTGCATATCGATACGATAAAGAATAAATAATTATTTTACTTCTGAAACAGGTATGAATTAGAGCTGTTCAAGTACCCGGATAAAGAAAGCCGAGCCTGGCTCGGTTCGAAAAATCGAGCCGAGCCAGGTACCCGAAAGAACCGAGCGTCTCGGATAGAACCAAGTACTTGAATTTTTTTCAAACGGCCCGAAAGAACCGGGCGGATTGGATAGAACCGAGCGGCTCGGATAGAACCGAGTACTTGAATTTTTCCAAGCGGCCCGAAAGAAACCGGGGGGATTGGATAGAACCAAGCGGATTGAATTTTTTCCAAGCGGCCTATTTGTTCGAAAACTATTGTCCGATTTATTTCAAACTTGGTACACATATTCTTAATGGTATTATCTAAAATGTAGGATATCATTTTTTTATGCGATAAGCCATTCGTATATAATAAATGTTTTAAGTTTGCCTTGTTAGGTAAAAAATGTATAATGATATTTACCTTGCTCTTATTTGTAGATATTTGATTAATGAATACTAGAATCGTGGTCTTTTTCATGTTAGATAAACCTGGGCATCATAATTTGATACATCGCTCGCGCGCGTAATATTTATACAACATATGCCTTAATACATGCTCTGCACATAAGAATTAACGAAATAATTTCCAACCTCATAGTATCTGTAAAAAGAATTCGTCTAACCCCTTAATAAAGGGTGTTGCCTGTTAATGGCTAAATAAGTATAAATGAATAAATAATGAAATAGGTATAATATAGACTGCGGAATTTAGTGCAAATGCATGTTTTTGTAGTAATGCATTAAACAAGTGGGACTTTGACCAATCTATATTTCATCATTAAGAGGATTTTAAAAATATATTTGTAATTTTGCATATTTTGGGTATTTTTCATGGTTCTTGCATGTACGGAATTTGTTTACAAATTAGCTCGAGTAATTGTTAGAAGTTGTTGAACCTCGACTTTAAAATTTAATAGCTTCATACCTGTGTTAAAAAGTTTATGTAAGTGTAATAGTTACATTATATTCAAAAGTTTAATAATTTAATAGCATGTACAGTGATACTTGTAATAGTTTGTATAATGCACATATCATGCGAATGTACTGATAGATTGTATATTGATGAAACAAGATTATATGAATTTTCTAATCCCCACGGAAGAGCTATTCCACGTCAAAACGGATAGAGGGAAAATTTAGTTTCACCGATTCTCTTCAAAATTACAGCATTTGTAGATAACCTTGCAAAAACAAAGTATACTGAACTTTAAAGGCCTATGTCAAATAGTTTTCGAAATATTTAATGTTAAAGTCTTAAAAATTGGAACAAAATCGGCTGTCGCGTCATCAGTTAACCTCTAATACCGCGGTCATTTTTAAAGATAATGTCTCCGTCATGGGCTCATTTTAAAGCTGAAGGAATGCTTTCTCAACCAATATTTAGAATATTTTGTTTATTGTTAATAAACTTGATGACAATCGATGTCCAAATTTCAAATCGCGATTTGACATCGTTCCCACCCACGGTCCGGTTAAAAAAAAATACCATTCTATTCGTTGAACCCTCAGCTAATAAATGGGATTTTGAAAAAAGTGGAGAAATTGTGGGAATAGTCAACAAAAAATAAAACTTACGATAGTGCACGCCGCTTGGAATTGCACGGATCCCATAGTCAGGCCGCACGCACGCGTTTTCAAAACAATCGCGTAGCGTAGGAAAGTATTTATACACGATGCGACAAAACAAACATTTGGTTCAGTATTTTCAGTATTCTGGAGAAAAATAATAGGAATATCTGCTCACCATATAAAAGATTAGCAACACTAGGTAGTTTTTAGTGATTCTTCCTTTTCTTTTTTTGCATCTTGTGTACCGTACTCGTCGACGAATGAGAATATGATTTAATTTCCATCTTCGTTGTGCTGAGTGGAATATAAGTATGTGCATTTAGCGTTCCAATAATTCGTCGTGCTTTATCATATCTTCCTTTTAGAAAATCTTTAGTCACTGAATGTTCTTCGTTTGTAGCATATTAAATCGTAATTTGTTTCAAATGTTTTTTTGCCCATTCATATAAATGAGTCGGTGATAGAATTTGATTTTCTAGAGAATTTTGTAAACTTGCTTTTGCTGCAAGTCTTTTAATTGTTCCGCCAATAGCATCACATGGACCTTTCCCATGCGACGTTGCAAAAAAATGCCATTCGGCCTTAATTTGAAAATCTTCTTCGTGATAACATAAATTCAGAAAATTGTGTTTGTTTTTATATTGGCTTGAGGCACCATCGCTGAAGTAATAAATTTTGGAAATGTTTGAAAACTGTTCCTTCATAAAATGAATCAATTTTGTTTTAAATAAATGGACGGCCACTGTATCATGTTTCACATTTTCTGATATAACCACAAATGATAATGTCTTTATAGTGTGCATCTCTTTATAATATATAACAAATGGATGAATTGTTGCCTGGTTATTATTCCAATGAAATCCGTGTACTTCATCCTGTACAACGAATGCATAATTTTCAGAAAAGTCATACAGTACTAAATATTCTCCACTGTTTAACTGATTTCGTAGATCATTTTTGTATGAATTTTGTTGAATTGCTATGAAAGAATGTTTTTTTAGCACAGTTAATTTTTCTGCGAAATTATCAATAAACTCCTCCATTGTTTTTTCTAACGTCTCTAATGTTGTCCTATCAACAGCAACCCATTGTTTGTATCGTACTATTTCTACTTCTTTACTCTCAAATACACTTCTTAATTGCTCTTTTAAGCTGTTGCTACTTGGACATTCTGTACATTCATTTAAATGACATTCTTCTTTGGGAGGATTACACATAAGGCGTGCTATACAGTGATGATATGTTGGGATTGGGTTTATATCCTCTTGGGTTAATTTTTATATTTTCGCTCCCTCGATCATTAATTTAATATTTTGGTGTACCATTCGCACCTGCCAGAACGCAATGCGGAGGTCTAAGTTCTGCAAATTTGGAGAATCCCACTTTTATCTCTGGGTACTTTTCTTTAAAACTAGCATATAATTCTTTTAAATTGCAAAGGACTAGTCTTTTTTGTATTTGTTCTTTAGTACCATTAAATTTATACATTTTTCGTGATCATGTTCAGAGGCCAATGTATTATCCGTAGCCGATGTAACATCTTGCCAAAAATATGTTTTTAAAACATTTGTATATAAATATCGATCATTGTCATATAGCTAGAAATCGAAAAAATACATAAGTAATGTGAAAAAAATATGACCCTGTGGGACTTAGAAGTTCCGAGGCTCGAACCTACGTTCAAAAAGTTCGCAGCGATTCAACAGTCGAACACTTTACCGCTGCGCCATTGACGCCGTTGAAAATACGATAGACATTTTAGACTGTAATGGTACAGCATGTTTAGTTCGTTTGATTCCTACGCTGTTTTGCTGCATGTGAAGACATTGAAGATTGCATGAAAGACTTATTCCATAAAGTATGTACGAAAGTTCGACCTATTAGTTACTCTGACACGGAAAAAACGGCGAAAAAATCGGTTTTTAATTTTTTTTAACTGCGGCGCACCAAATTGAAAAATCTGACAAAAATCAAGACAATAATAACAATGATGCGGACTTACAGTAAAAATATAATTATAGTATCAAGACTGCTTTGAAACAAAACCGGCATTTTTCAGCATTTTTGGGGTTTTTTTATTTTTCACAGCTTGGTTTTTGAATTTAAAAATCTGACACGATTCCCTAATATGTGCACCGATAACAGACATGCCTCTGAATTTTTTCAAAATTTTTCATCCGCTGATATAGGAGAAATTCGGCAAAAACCTGATTTTATATTTTTACCCTTTACTACCCCCCGGGTCGAGATACAAAGTTGAAACTTGGCAGAAATCATTCTTTTTTTATAAGCTTTCGAATGACTCATCGCGATTTGAATTCGGTTCAGGGGCACATTTGACCATCTTAACCGGCTATACCCTTTGACAGCTCGGTTGTTGGATGAAGAATCAAACTTGAACATGTCTGAGCAGTTCGAAAACGCACTATCAATCTCTACTAAAGAAAGAAAGAATTCCCAGAAGTCGTCAAACTTCAAGAATAACAAGAAACCCGAACACGCCATGAACAAGAGCCAGACTGACTGGAAAACGAAGGCAACTTGTTATAATGATCAAAAAAAGGGTCATATAGCCAAAGAGTGCACGCAAGAAAAAAGGCCCCATCAGAGTGGTCAATCTAAGTCAGTCAAAGATCAAGGTAATGTATCAGCCTTCAATATAGATTTGTGAAGCGGTGCATTATTTGATGATTGCTGGATCATGGATAGTGGAGCTTCAACACACATGACCTATCGCAAAGATTATTTTGATAATCTAGAAGAGGTGAAAGAAGATACCACTGTTTTGCTCGGAAATAACCAAAAATTGCCCGTAAAAGGAAAAGGGAATATCAAAGTTCAAAAATTGATGGGAAATCAATGGCTGGATGCTCTGGTCACCGATGTCTTCTTCGTTCCAGATCTGAAGAAGAACTTGTTTTCAGAGGGAGCTGTCACAAGAAAAGGAATGAAAATAATCAAGGAGGGTGATCATGCTGAGATTTATGACGGTGGCAAACTGGCAGCATACGCAGTAAGAGAGACGAACAATCTGTATCGAATGTTTAGAGATGTGATACGTCACGAAGCAAATGTCAGTCATCGTGAGAGTTTGAAAGACTGGCACGAGAGGCTTGGTCACATTAACATTAAGTACATTCGTGAAATGGTTGGTAAGAAGATTTTGCCAGATTTGTCACTGTCTGATGCCAAGGATTTCCTGTGTGAAGCATGTATATATGGAAAGCAACATCAACTACCATTCTCATCTGAGAAGACTTGGAAAGCTGACGTCGGCGAACGCATATATTCCGATGTGTGTGGACCAATGTCAACTGAATCGGTTGGAGGCGCAAGGTATTTCGTATTATTTAAAGATGACGGTTCCGGATACATGACTGTAAATTTTCTAAAGCACAAGTAGGACGTGCTATAATGTTTCAAGGGACACATAAATATGATACATACAAAGTTTGGTCGTACTGTTAAGATTTTGCACAGTGACAACGGTCGAGAATATGTTAATGAAAAATTTGCTACATTTCTTAAGGGCAAAGGAATAGAATTTGAAACCACGGCGCCTTACACACCACAGCAAAACGGCAGGGCCGAAAGAGAGATGCGAACCATTGTAGAGAGTGCCACGATGCATTTGAAAGACGTACCGAAGTATCTGTGGGCGGAGGCTACTCCAGGAAGTAAATGATCCGGTATTGGACTCAACGCGAATTTGCATAGACAATCAAAATGCGATTTATTTAGTTAAAAATCCTGTATTTCACAAACGATCAAAGCACATCGACGTTAGGTATCACTACATTAGAGACAGGTACAAGACCGGTGAGATTAATGTAGATTTCGTTTCGATATTTTCACGAAGGCAATTCCGCGTGATCGTTTCGAAGCACTGAGATCAATGATAAATATAAAGGCGATTGAATAACTTCGTCATAGTCACGCGACGGCTTCAATGAAGAATACCTAGTTTTAAGTTCATTCTGTTCAAAGTTTATTAACTAATAGTAGTTGCCTTGGGTTACCATGTAAAATTGTAGGGCGAAGTAAGGCGCTTGATTAGAGGGAGTGTTAAGCTTTTGAAATCGCGCGCCTTTGCTGTACGAGTGTGTGTGAATGTGTGTGTGGTTGTTGCGTCGATCCGTCGCTTGTTATGCGGTACGCCGTGCGACGTGTTTGTCTTTTCATTATTACTTTTCAAAATAAATAGTTCAGTTCCTCAAAAAAGGTTCTTAAGTTTATTTTCTTAAAAGATATAGTGTCATCATCCACATGGCAGGATAATCACTTCCGTAGGTATTTAATCGATGAAATATAACGGCACAACGTTGGCGAATCTTCCACGGTCATCATCAGCGTTGCTTATTTGAATAACTTCAATAAACCACAATATTTTTCGATTCTGGACCACTCGCTACTTGTTATGATGTCCGGCATTCCTCGCTGACACAACACTGCATTAAGTAGTAGAGCGATGAAAAAAGGTAACAATGGTCTTGCACTGTTTCAATATGTTAAGGAGGTCCTCTGACCTTTTAATTGAATCCTTTACCACTAACTGAAAAAATCTCGTTGCATTCAATATGTAATGTTAATGATTTATTATTCATTTTAGCATTCAACTGTTTATTTACCTGCAGAGTATAGGCGTAACAAGGGATACGCTCCCACTCATTGCACAGTTAATGCTTTTGCAATGTTGGCCGCGTTGTCAGTCGTGAAAAAAATTGTGAGCTCCTCTTTGAGTAGGTCCCACTCGGTTAAGCATTTACACAAGTGAGCATTCAGGTTCTCGCTCGTGTGCACCTCTGTGACACACTCTATTTGTAATGTGCAATTTTTTAATACAAAATCTGCATTTAAGTAATGCACAGTTAGTGAAATAAAACGCTCCTTCGAGTGTGACGTCCAGCCGTCCGTCGTAAATGCGAATGTCCGTATCTAATCCAAAACAGTTAAAAGATGTGTAGGTGTATATCTTTAATATAGTTACAAATGTTCTTTGTACATTTTATCACATGTTATTCCACGTGAGTCACGTGGGTATTGGGAAGTTGTGTAATTGTTCAAAATAAAGTTCCATATGAGTAGACGCATAAATAGATAGTTTCTTACATACCGTTTACATTGCTCGTGGCTTGAACCTGACGGTTCTCATCTCTCTCCGTATCTCGGAATGCATCGGTGTGTTGCATTTCCATATGCCAGCGAAGCGATGTAGTGCCTCCTGCTTTCGTTTTGTATTTTTTTACCGCAAGTCTTGCATAGAATCTCCTCTCGATTTAGTTTGGTGAACCACATCCAGACAGAGCTCTGTACATAAACCCCATATCATGAACAGAGCCCTAATTCCGTGTGTTCATTTCTCGCTTCTTTCAGGCCGAAGGGGGAGCGAGATAGAACGCTTTGCTTGCGCGGCGGACGTGCGCAACGGGCGCGAGCGCTCAGATGGAATCGTGACTGCTCGACGCATGCGCGCGACGGTGAGATAGCCAGGCACGGCACGCGTCTTTTTTGCGACCTAGGCGAACTTGTCCAATTTATCCCTTTATTATAATACTTTGAGATTATTGGTGACCTTACTCTGAATTTTTATTCGTAGCTTAAAACAGTTGCAGTACAATTAGTAATATCTTATTTTAAAGTTTATTTTCAACAATACCAGCAGTGAAAATACCATTTTGCACCTCTGGTTGGCTTTCCGCCCTAGGCAGTCGCCAATAGGGACCAGCCAAGCTTACAGACAGCGATCAATATGTACATAGCCAAAGAAAATACATATATAACGCGTCTTAGACTAAATAAATAGTCTAAGACTAAATAAATTTGACTTTCCGCCCTAGGCAGTCGCCAATAGGGACCAGCCAAGCTTACAGGCAGCGATCACTATGTACATAGCCAAAGAAAATACATATATAACGCGTCTTAGATTAAATAAATAGTCTAAGACGCGTTATATATGTATTTTCTTTGGCTATATACATACTGATCGCTGCCTGTAAGCTTGGCTGGTCCCTATTGGTGACTGTCTAGGGCGGAAAGTCGACAAGAGGTGCAAAATCGTATTTTCACTGCTGGTATTGTTGAAAATAAGCTTTAAAATAAAATATTACTAATTGTACTGCAACTGTTTTAAGCTACGAATAAAAATTCAGAGTAAGGTCATCAATAAACTTAAATAAATGTATTATAATAAAGGGCGTTATTTCACAAGTTCGCATAGGGCGCAAAAAAGATTTGAGCCGTGCCTGCGCCAAGATTTTGCGAAACGGTTCCCGTGCTCACATTATGGCGACGACTACGACGACTACGACGACTACGACGACTCACAAAATTTTAGCGTCGCAAAGAGCTACCTAGGTATTGGGATTTTCCCGGCCCAGGTAATCGAGCCGCGCGCTCCGCTTTTATGATCGGTTTACCACTCGCACCCCAGATTACTGTAATGAGGTTTGAAACCGGCAAGTTCCTTCTAAAATGACTTGGAGTATACACACTTCTCACCGACCAGTCGGCCACAAATACTTCCCTGACACCGGCTCTGTTTCGGCTTAGCCTATTAATATGGTACCGGTTGGTAAAGTGTTAAGTTAAACTTAAGTTGCAAGTACTTGAAAGTGTATATAATATGACATGCATTTTTAGATGAAGTATTAAGAGGGTGCAGTACAGGGTACACACCTTATTATACAAATTTGGTAATTAGTATTTTATGTTATTATCCACTATGTTTTCTAGCTTCACAGAGGCAATTACGACCCAGGCCTTTTTTCGAGTTTAAGATACCGGCTTACCACCATTACATGGCCGATCCATTCAATAGGGCCATGAGTGGGGCAAACCAATATCTCACTGACATTGATGTGTTCTCCGTACATCTCAATACTTTCTGAAATCTATTGCATAGTATGATTGTCACCAGCGTAGTTGCGTTTACTGTATAAGTTCTTCAGACTATACTATTTATCTTTTGCCATTTTTCATTTCTCTGTACTCTAAAGCAGGCCTTCGCAAGTAGGGGAAATCTGCTCCTGGATCACATGTTTATCTTTTGGAAACCTAAAAAGCCGAACATTCTTTTCTGTTCTCGTGCTACAATTAATAGCACTGCAGCACGGTATTTTAATTCCTTTATACCTTGAAAAATATACCTAAAACACACAAATACATTACTACATTTTATATTGATTAGAATAACAATTAATTAATGAATATTTTTCACGCGGAATTTACTACCGAATCTATCGTAGCTACCGTATTTCAATATGTTTTAGCCGGTCTTAACGGACTCTGCATGTTGTTTTCTCTCTGGAGAGGACCCAAAATGGCGGATGCGCATACTCGCCTCTTTAGTGCTCTACTAATACCCGGGTCAAGTTGGAAAGTGGAATGCGTTGTGTCGGAATAAGTGAACAGAAATACTGTACAGTGAGGTGATCGTGGTGAGGTGATTAAAACAATTTTCCTTCAAATCCACGAGGAAAAGTTTACCAAAGTTTTTTGCGCATATCTTAAAAAGTAAGGCCGACCGAAGGTTACATGTATAGGAAAAAGATGCTCAGAATCATGCCCCCTACAACATATTTCATGGTTATCGAAATCGATGATGGCCATGCTAATCGACAAGTTTACCGAAGTTTTTCGCAAATATCTCGGAAACGAAGGTCGAACGGCAGTAATATGTATAGGAAAAAATTGCTCAGAATCGTGTCCCCGACAACATATCCAAAAATCATTGAAATCGGTGAGGATGGAAATCTTATAAATAATTACCGATTTTTGCAATTATCTCGGAAACTAAGGTCGACCGCCAAAAAGTTTAGAGGAAAAAGTTGTTCAGAATGACGTCCTTGACATCATATTTCAAGGTCGTCAAAATCCGTGAGGTTGCCCTCTATCTATACCATTACCCAAAGTTGAAACTTGGCAGAAATCATTCTTTTTTTATAAGCTTTCGAATGACTCATCGCGATTTGAATTCGGTTCAGGGGCACATTTGACCATCTTAACCGGCTATACCCTTTTTCAACCGGGGCCGGGAAATTCTGAATAGTTCTTTGCAACGTTAATTTGAAAGAGACCAGCCCAAAATTCTCGAAGCTCGGCATCACTGCTGTCCAGCGGTCGTTAGCAGCTCTCCGGACGCCGGGACGGTGCATGGTTGTAGTGGAATGCGTCCGTGAGGCGGTGTTGCCATTTTACAAGTTCGCGCGCGCGCGGGTTGCAGGATTAAACGATGACCCTGTATAAGCCGTTACAAATAAAATAATAAAACGTTTCGTACCGACCGTAGCAAAGCTAAACGACTTGCCACGTTTATTAGTTAACGACCTCCCCTGTACGTCTTGTACATTCTTTTCGCCGAAGCTATTAAACACGACCTTCCGTTGGAAAAAAATTTCAAACAACGAGACGCGTACTTTCGTCGAAATTGCCGCTGTATGAAATGAGACAAATTCAATGATATGCATTTTGCCGTATTTGGTCCTTTTCTATGCAGAAAGTTCCCTCACCCTCGGCGTGGGCTGTTTACGTTCAATATAATTACGTCTTTGTCTCGTAATATTTCTGTCGCCTCCCTTCTATCAATACCCGAAGTCGGTTTCTTTTAACGGACTAACGATTTTACGGTCTTCCTGGTAACAAGATGCCTTGAAGTCCGCTGACTGCGCGTGGTCCTTGTGTCCCTCCGCGAGGTGTATGGATGTTGGATAATACTTTTTAAGGGGGGAAGCAGCTGTGAAAATTTTTCCTTCTCATTTTTCTTTTTGTGCATTTTCATAATGTTTGGGGTCTCAAAATATACCTGCACAATTTCAAAGTGGATCTCGAAAAATTCAAACGGTTTCTTAAAGTATGTATATTACAATAGCTTCAGTTAAGCGCACAGATTTAAAGAAATATTCATTTTTGAAGAAATGGCGGACTTAAGAAGAAATCTTGAACAAAAAGTATAAAAAATCAACCTGTTTTTTTAATGTTACGATTAAATGAATTATTCGATCAAAAAACTTGTACCCTTAACTGAAGATAATTGTATTACGAATATTCCCTGAAAATTGCAAGTGAATCCGATGAAAATTGACATTTTTAAATCTGTTTTGAAATTTTTTTAAAGCTATTTGCAATTTTCAGGGAATATTCGGAATATTGTAATATACTTTAAGAAACCGTTCGAAGTTTTCAATTCGGAGCAAATGTTGGAAAGTTACAAGAATGCCCGTTTTGTAACTCTTTTTGGCAGAGCCTAACGTTATCACATGCTGTAGCCATACTACCGAAAAAATTTCAATCTGGATGCCTTTTCAGTTGGCAATAAAGATGTTTCGTAGAAAGTTACATTTCATTATAAAAGAATGTCTTGAAAATAGCCTTTATTTTCGACCGTCGCAGTGGCTTCCTCCCTTAATTGCTACATTGATGACACCTTTCTTACTTCTGGCATATTGAAGTAAAAACTGAGGGGGCTGACAGGGGTACCATTCCTAGTCCCCAAAAATAATATCAAGCTGATCGGCCAGAGTATATCGCCAGGGTCGCCGTTTATGACTGTATTGCCCTGCGAGTCGGCGAACCGATAGAGAACCAATATACGGATTAACTCATGTACTTGCAGTAATTTTGATTTCATATATTTTTTTACAATGTATATTATTTATTTATTTATTTGTGATTTACTCTTTTCCGTCCTCGATTTTTTTATCATGTTACATATTTAATCAGTTTAGCAACACCAATTCGGGGCGCAGCGCCAAGTATTTTGAGTAAAATATTTATTCGTATCAAAATATTTATTTGCATTTAACTTTACCTTTATGTACTTCCAGCTCATTTTGATTTCACATCTTTTTTTTTTATTTTGTAATTATTATTATCTTCTATTTTTTTGTGATATTAATTTACGACAATGTTTTTAAATGGGATTCTTTTTGAAGGTAGAATGTACGAACACAGCATTTTAGCTGTGTATATGTAGTTGTGTCATCTTAAGCGCAATAAAAAAGCACCTTTATGTACTTGCAGCTCATTTTGATTTCACATATTTTTTTATATTGTATATTTTCTTCTACTTTTTTGTGATTGTATATTTTCTTCTATTTTTCTGTGATTGTATATTTTCTTCTAGTTTTTTGTAATTGTATATTTTCTTCTATTTTTGTGATTTTATTTTCTTCTATTTTTTTGTGATTTATTATTATTATCTTCTATTTTTTGTGATTTGTATATTATCTTCTTTTTTTGTGATTTATTTGATTTCATGTACTTGGCGTAATTTTTTTACTTTTTTGAAGTTTTTTATGGGGTCCTATATTTCTTATATAATGTTCTTTTCAAATAATTTCTTGTTTTACCTTGATGATAGAAGCTTATGCTTAGACAAACAGTGGGGACATTTTGTTCCAGTGCAGTGTGGATATTTGCCGTTTTTAATCAGTATGTGGTGTGGGAAAAACAAACATTTCAGAATTGTTTAACAGTACTGTCGTTTACAAAAGTTTTTGTCATAGCAATGGCACAAGTTTTAATATTATTTTTCACCTATAAAATATTTCGTTGCTTTGTTGATTTCACACGCAACCGAATATAAAATAGTCCATTTCCAAACTAGAGTTAAAAATTCGTTACAAATTATTAACTTGAACTTTGAACATTATGGATCAAACAAAGAGCTGAAAATATGTACACGGCAAGCAGAATAGTAGTGCCACAAATATAACGTCATTTAGTAAATATTAGTAATACATATTTGATAATACGGCAGGTGGCGCTTTGTAGCACACGTACGCTTACCTCGCTCTGTCAGATTTTTTGATATTTGATCAATTTATTTTCTGTGTATCTGTGTGGACTTGGTTTTACGGTGTCCGTGTGTGTCGCCTTTGGCCGATGTGTGATAAGTGGTCTGTTTTTTACTGTTCGTTGCAGGACATTTAGCAGTAAAGTGAGTGCCTACTGCTCTTCGTCTTTCAATACTCTAATTAGTGACTCTGAATCTACACATCTCTCATTTGTCGTGCAGTGAGTTATTTATATCTGATTCGTTCCACGGCGGTAATACTTGACAATCATAAATTCATTCGGCAGTGAACTCAATTTCCAAGTTCAGTGATACTGCGTGTACCAACGGTTAAATTCGAACGATCCTTGCTGTTTACTTGTGTTGAGTACGTTCGCGCCGTCAGCTTTGTTTTGGTCTGTCTCGGGAAACACTCGTTGGCGGGACGGCAAGTTACTAATTGCTAATTAACGCGTAAGATGGCATCTACGAAGAAGCCCATTTGCAAAGGATGTAGTACTGCTGTCGCTAAACCCGTGACCTGTATTACCTGTGGTATCGCTTCGCACCCGGGCTCGACCTGCTTGCAGCGCTGTGGACATCCATGGTATACTGGCGGTTTGATTGATTGTGAGGCTACATCTATCGATACCAGCCCACCGCAGTCTCAAATTAGTGAATCTCTCACCCTCATCCTCACCTGATTTATTGGGAAGCATACGAAATCTTCTGAAGGAAGGGGTTGGTCTACTGGAGAGTAGAATTGAATCTTTCCAGAACAAGATAGAGCAAGTCATGAGTACAATGTCGAACTTCTCGGAGCGGCTATCCAGGCTGGAATCTTCGCGCAGTCCCCCTTCATCAGAAGATATTATTGAAGAATTCAACGAGAGACAACTCCGGTCTAGGAACATAATTTTGTTCAACGCTCCTGAATCCACAAGGACTCCCGATGTTCCAACGGTCCGGGACATTCTCACACAAATTCTTCCTGACGCTGATCTCAACCACCTATCTCTGAAACGTCTCGGCAAAAGCAGTGGGGATAAACTAAGGCCTATCTGCGTTTCTTTTCCTTGTGCTGAGCTACCTATGCTGATATTGAAGAACAAGAGCAAATACACTGGCCCTATTCATTTATCTCAGGACAGAACACAGAAACAACGTCAACACCTTTCTGAACTTCGACGTGAACTGAGTGATCTAAAAGACGACACAAAAACTATTAGATATATACGCGGTGTGCCTAGGATAGTTTCGCACAGATTAACGCGGTCGCAGAATCCAAAAAACGCCTAACGAACCCTTTAGTTTACTACCAAAATGTTCGAGGTCTTCGCACAAAACTAGACAACTTGTAAAGCGCTATTCTGTGTTCCTCCTATTCTTATGATGTCATCATTTTTGTAGAGACATGGTTATGTCCCATGATTTCCACGGAAGAGTTAGGCTTGTCTAATTATAGCATATATCGTAAGGATAGATCTGAACTAACAAGCAGCTTCTCGAGGGGTGGGGGTGTTCTCATAGCGGTTAAGAAAACGGTACCCAGTATTTCGATTCTGGTTAAGCATGATAATGTTGAACAAGTTTTTGTAAGAGCTCAATTCAATAACAAATTTTTGATCTTCGCTGCGGTTTATTTGCCTCCAGCCTCGCATCCGCTATTATACGATCACCACTGCGACTCGGTTACCGAGATCTCTCATAAGTACCACGACGACAACTTATACGTTTTTGGGGACTTTAATCTCTCGCATGCCGATTGGTTCGGCGACTCTTGCATATCCTGTAACAAGAAACCTGGGATAACGTCTCGCGAGTCTGACTCGATTGATTTACTTCTTGACAGCTTCAATTATTGCAATTTATTCCAAGTAAATGCATTTTCAAATTGTTGTGATACTATACTGGACCTCGTATTCGCAAGCGACATTAACATAAGTATTGATAAGTCTCTGGATTCCCTCCTAGGGTGCGACGTCTATCATCCATCGCTAGTCATAAGTATACAGACGGTCAAATCCGAGACACACCATAATCCAGATAATGTCCGGTTCCACGACTTTAAGCGAGGGGACTACTGTAGTATTACCAACTATCTGAATTCGATTGACTGGGACTCTGGCACTAGTGGGACTGATCCCGACCAGGCGACTGAATTTCTTTATTTCCATCTAAACGCTGCAATCAGCACCTATGTTCCCCTATGCACTGTCAGGAATGCGCGGTATCCTAGATGGTTCTCACCTCGGTTGGTGCGTACAATTAATAAGAAGAAGCTGGCCCATATAATGTACAAACGCACTAACTTACTCAGCAATTACCTATGTTTTTCTAACCTGCGTTCGAAATGTAAGGACCTTGCTAGGAAATGCTATGTAAGTTATGTTAATAGTGTTGAAACTTCGATGAGGAGCAACATAAAATGTTTCTGGAACTTTGTTAACACCAAGCGCGGTCATCGTGGCTTGCCAAATACTATGTTCCTCGATGGAACCGTTGCCAACACCTCCTCATCGGTAGCGAGCCTTTTTTCAAAATTTTTTGGCTCTGTATATACTGCGCCGTCTTCTTCTACCTCTGACACATCTCCAGATTCTAGTACGAATTCCAGTTATATTAACAATGGTAACATAAATTCGCTGTCTATCGACATTAGTGAAGTCTATACTAAATTAAAACCTCTTGATGTATCCAAGGGGCCTGGTATAGATGGGATTCCTCCATTATTTTTTAAACATTGTAGCTTTATACTTGCAAGGCCTCTATGGAGAATATTCAATTCTTCGTTATCCGCTGGAGTTTTTCCGAGGTGTTGGAAGACTAATCTGGTCACCCCAATTCTTAAAAATGGCGATGTATCTAACGTTAGGAATTATCGACCGATTAGTGTCATTGCTGTTTTGCCTAAACTATTCGAGGATATTATAACAGATAAAATCACTCCTCTTGTTATAAACAATCTGTGCGGTGAACAGCATGGCTTTGTTCCCAGGCGATCAGCTGTCACCAATTTAGCCGTGTATCGGAACTTTGTCTCTACGGCTCACGAAGACAGATTTCAAGTAGATACAGTTTATACAGACTTCCAGAAGGCTTTTGATACCGTCGATCATGAGATCTTACTCTTGAAATTGTCTTCCTGGGGCTTTAGCGGCCCTCTGGTGAGCTGGCTTAAGAGCTATCTCACTAACCGTACGCAGATTGTCAAGGTATCTGGGCATGCTTCTGAGATCATAAATGTCTCCTCGGGTGTTCCGCAAGGCTCGCACCTTGGCCCGCTACTGTTCAATCTTTTTATTAACGATCTGAGCGTTGTCTTCTCTAATAGTCACTTTTTATTGTATGCCGACGACCTGAAGGTGTTCTGTAGAATCTCGGATTTACGCGATGCTCATAACATGCAACTTGACCTTATAAGATTTGAACGTTGGTGTGCTATAAATAAGATGAGACTTAACCTTTCAAAGTGTATGGTAATGAGGGCATCCCAATCTTCTGTCTGCATAATATACCCATATGAATTAAATGGCTCGGTCCTAGGCCATGTTACAGAAGTGACCGATCTTGGGGTCTCTATAACCCCATGCTTTGACTTCAGGAATCATTATGCCAACATTACCAGCAAAGCATTTAGAACATTAGGCTTTGTGAAATGATTCTCGGCACATTTTAAGAACAAGGAAACTCTGAGACTTCTATACACTTCCCTCGTTAGACCGCATGTTGAGTACGCCTCAGTTATTTGGAATCCTGAGCACAAGAAGTATATCAAACTCCTTGAAAGCGTCCAACATAGGTTCTTAAGATTTGCAGCGCGTATTTTGGGGTGCCGTATGAATATTACAGATCACGATTATCGGCCTATTCTTCAAATCTTCAACCTTACAGATCTCTCAGATCGTCGGCTTGTTTCGGATCTGGTTTTTCTTTATAAAATCGTTAATAACTTCATTGACTGTCCTGAGTTGCTTGGATCGCTTAAATTCAATGCGCCATTGAGACCATTAAGGACGTGTTCTTTATTGGCGCCGGGACTCCATACCCACAAATGTAGTGTTACGAACCCGATTAACCGATGTATGTCTGAGGCGAATGTACATCTTGGGGAATGCGATCTATTTTCTGGAACTGTTATTACATTTCGTAATTCTCTTTATAGACAATCGAGTGGCCTTCTCCGCACATAGTACTTATTTACATATCGCTGCAGTGTGCTATTCAGTGTAATATTACCACAATTTACTCTATGTACTAAAGGGTTTTACCCGTTCATTACATTAATAATAATAATAATAATAATAATAATAATAAATTATCACTAAATCTACCACGACCGGTCATTAGACCGGTTGAACGATTTATATCTTTTTGTAATAGTATTTATATCTTTTTGAAACGTATATATTGCAACCGTGGCATGACTTTAACGCGTCAAAACAAACGTTTGCGACTTTTCTTCGCCTTAGCGGTGAAACTTTTCGAGACTGAAGGGCTAAGCGTGGCTCAGGCAACTAGTCTAACATCAAATACGTATGTGAAAAATGTGCAATCGAGAGGCCTATTTGTGAAAACGAAGAAGATGTACATTATTTACTTCTAAATGAAAGAATCTATATTTTTTCACTGACAAATTGGCTATTATCTTCCTTCTATATTAAGAAATATAAGTTGTTTTAAAAACCGGTCATTTGACCGGGCGCTGTATGAATAGGTATACATAATGTGTCGGTAGAGTTAGTGTTATTAATACACTATAAAGCTATTATTAATTGAAGCTTAACACCACTACAATTAATAGTACAGTTAGTATTAACTATTGACAGACCTGTTAGCACTGTAATGAATTTAAGGACATTGTTTGACTGACTACGATGTATTTATATACGTCCATACGATGCAGTGACAAACGTAATTTGTCTTCCCGCTTTTTCTACGTACAGATTCTGCGGTTTCGACACATCGCGCGCATAAACAAAAGAAATCCGCGAAGAACATTGGGCGCGACCACGTATCGGACGTTGTCACTAGTCAGCTATACTGCATTCCATATTAGAGCATACCGACGCCCTACCGATTTGCGACCGATCTGCGCAGCTCCCACTACTACCCACAGTTTGAACCGCATGCGATTGGTCATGGTAATTTCCAAGGAATAACGCGGGACCTGGCCGTTGTCAACGTAAACAGTGCATGAAAAGTTAACAGAGAGAGTAGAGGGCCGTGCGACGGAGAAAAACATAGGCGGTTAAGTAGGGAGTCGAGCGTAGCAACGCCTCCTGCGCGAATTCGGTATGCTCTAATGTGGAATGCAGTATAGCATCTCTAGTGATGGGACTGATACCAATACTATTGATGATATTCAATCAATTCGATACCAAAGTATTCAATAGGAAATATCGATACGCAACGAAATGTTATGTACTTGGTATTAAACGTCGATACCGATTCTTCTTGAACCGATACCATATCAATACTATACCGAATCAAAACTGGTTTGATACTTTACGAAATTATCGATACTTATTTGATACTTACGAAATTATCGATACTTGTCTGATACTGTACGAAATTATCGTTATTTATTTGATAAGTCTGTGTTCAGATGGCAAACCTGTTATGATATCTATTTGATACGAAAGTATTGGTTTTGATTTGCAATTTACTACTTCACGAAAATAGTATTTATTACCAGTCATGATTTGATAATATAACTAATGAAGTAGGAGTTGGAATCAGTATCGTGAACTGTGTATATAATTGAATTTTAATTAATAAATGATGTACATATACATTATTCCTTAATGTGTAAAAATTGGTAAATTTTTTGCATATTTTTTATTATTTACTTTTTAGTGTCTAAGTTTTGATTTGTGGTTATATTGCATATCGATTGAATTGATTTGATTTGTGGTTACAGGCTGGTTTCAAGTCGTTTGGATCTGTGGTTATGGGTTATATTTATTGATGACAGGGTAATTCTATCTCCCCTTCCGTTTTTTTTCTTCATAATTTTGTATTATCATCATAACTACGCACGTCTGCAAATTTTCAAGACAATTGGATTGGTGGAACTGGGTTAAATAGGTTTTCCGTTTTACCCCACGAAAAGTGTTTCGTTTTGCCCCACATACAGTCATTTGGTAAACATTTAATATTTACACTTCAGCGTGAGGTAAAGATTAAGATATTGCAGGTATCGATATTCTCGTATAGGTATCAAGTAGGTATCGATATATTTGTGTAGGTATCAAACAGGTATCGATACATTCTGATATGTAAGTATCAAAGAAGCATCGATTTCTTTTGATACCTTCGACTTTGATATGTATCAATACCAGATTTAAATTTGTAGAAGGGTATCGATATGTATCGATACGGTATCAGTCCCATCACTAAGCATCTCTGCTAGCAACTCTTCACGCTACGGCGCCTTAGGCTTTCTATCTATACTATTATATAAATATTTTAATAAAGTGATTAAAGTGTTCATACAAGTTATTTATTTATACAAGTGTATCGATGTTGGGGCAGTGATAGTGTATAGCGGTACTCTAATTAATTGTAAATGGTTGATAATGGCTTGTGCACCCGCCAAGAAAAACAGGAAAAGTTTTCAGCGTCACTGTTATGACACTGACGAATCTTTAAAGTTTTGGTTAGAAGAAGTTTCTTCGGACGAGTCGAAATGCTTCTGTAAAGTCTGCAATAAAACTTTGGTTTGTGATGTTTCGAAAATACGCAAGCGCTCGTCCAGACAGGTGCATATTACGAATATGCAGAGAACGTTAGCCATTAATAGTGATAGGAATAACAATTCGAATTTGAGTGTAGAAGATCAGTTCAATCAGACACAGAATTTTTGTGCTTTTTCATTCGATGGAACAGTAAAAATCGCCGAAGTTAGGTACGCGGCTTTCTTCGCCGAGCACAATATTCCTTTATCGGTCGCTTCTAATTTCCTTGCTCTTATGCAAGACATAGGTAAAGAGTCTAATGTTTTACAACGAATGAATTGCTGAAAATGCAAATTCCACTGGAAAACGTCGCGGGTCTTACTTGTGACAATGCTGCAGTGATGACGGGTCGGCGTTCCTCTCTCAAGTCCAAGTTACTTGAAAAAAACTCCACGTCGTTACACTGCCGTATATTTGCCATTCTGTAACTTTGACGGCAAGTGCTGCCTATGCTACGATTCCAAAAGAATCCGACGAATTACTTATAGGTGTAGCGATTTTCATTAATAGCAGCCCCAAACGTGCTACAATTTTTCGTAAATTTCTGGAGAGTTATGAGAACTCTCCTTTAAAAATCTTGGAATTATCCGACACACGATGGCTTGCGAGGCATCAGTGTGTCAAGAGATTTTTCCAAATCTGGGACGATTTGCACAATTTTTTTAGGGAGCAAGCCTTTTCTAGTAAGTCAGAAACTGCTAACAATTTCTTCTGATTGCTTAGCAAATATGACATGAAAGGTTATTTCGTTTTCTTAGAGTACGTCCTAAACATCTTGAACAAGTTCAATGCCTCGTTCCAAGAAAGAAAGTTCAGGAATTGCTGCCCCGTTCAGCAATTATGGTTCAGTTCTTCCTAAAAAAAATTGTTTATCTCGTCTTGCTCATGACGATCCTTTTATTAAACAGATGAGTGTTTTTAAATCTGATGATGTTTTATTTAATTGCGACAGAGAAGTAACATTCAAGAATGTTACAGCTGCCGCCCAAAAATTGGGGCATTTCGTTGACCAAGGTTTGCAGAAAGAATGGGACTTTCTGTATTCTGGCACTTCCCGATTTCAAAGGGACATGTAGGCGAAAATGTCATTTGACAATATGTCGATAGATATCTGCAAATTAGAAAACCCCGAACACGATCTTTTTCCCCCTCTATTAAATCTTTATTAAATACTGCCAGATGTCTGCCACACTCGAACGCTGAAGCCGAAAGAATATTTTCGATTTGGCCTGATGCAAAATCAAAAAAAGAAATAGAATGGGTATCGACCTACTAAATTCTATTTGTGTTGTGCGTACTGCATTAAAGGCACGAGATGAGACTAGTCGCACGATGGTTGTTGATGGCAGGCATTTAATTCTCATGTCGGGGCAGGAGTTATACACACTTTCATCGCATCCACAGAACTATGATTTATTAACGCTGCACACTTCTACGGATTCGTAGCATCCTTCGTTTTTATATTCCCCCAACCCTTCTTTGTAAATCCTGTTATATTGGCGTGTACATTGTCAATTTACCATAAAATTACAATTGTAATATAGTGGCTCCTATACAATGTCTTTCACCTTCCCCAGCATTTTTATCGATGGAATTGTTTTTTATCAACTAAAAAAGATAAGTTTATTAACATTTACTTTTTATCCTATACAATTATATTTATAATTATGTTTTCAATTATGTTCATTTTTGTTTATGTATAGCAAGGACGAAGTTTTCTATAGGAATCGCTGCTACTATTTGGCCGTATATGCGCGCATCGCTACAGCATACCTACACTCAACGCTGTAACTATTGGGGCACCGCGCAGAATCGGACAGACGAAGGTTTGTTTGGAATATTTAAATCAAGTTCTATTAATTGTCATGCATTGCAATGCATTATACTGAAATTATCAACAATAATGAAAGTAGTTACTACGGTCACCAACCTTCTCAGGAGAATATTACAATTCTTTTTACAAAATAGGAATACCGCATACGTATAGTGGTTGATATTGTACGCAGCAAATCGGTCGTTAAGTGCTGTAAGATTATTAAAACGTTTCTTTGACATTCGGAAAAATTTAATTATATTTTTATAAACGGAAATAAAATAAAACACGATTAATATTACAGGATTGCAAAACCCGGATTCTCTGCAGGATGTTGTCGGATACAAAATCCAAAAAAAAGGAACAAGACGGAAATAAAATTATCATTTTTTATCAAAAAAAAAGATAAGTTTATAATATTATTTACATTTTATCCTATACAATTATAATTATAATCATGATTTTAATTATGTGTTTATTTTTGTTTATGTATAGAAAGGTGGAAGACTAACATCGTACGTCAACCAACTGCAGCGGTTTTCTATAACGCTAATTTTATCATTAACAATAAAATCAGACTTTGAAAATGCTTCACAAATTAATAATTTTCAAGTTTTTATTCTATTGAGAAGTTATAACCGCTAAAGCGAAGAAAGGTCGTGAACGTTTGTTTTGACGCGTTAAAGTCATGCCACGCTTGCATTATATACCTTTTAAAAAAGTATAAATACTATACTGTTTGAGATGGTAGGAGGATTGAGATTGAGAAGAGAGGAACCTAAGACAGGTTATGAATTAAAGTACACAGTTTTAGTGAAAACACTTCGTCGACGTTTATTAAAAAACACTGTGAACAGTGAGCGAATGGCGCAGTGATAATACTTATCACTGCGTTGCAGAATAAATGAGAACTGTTAGTTACCGCGTGGTGCACACGTGGCGTCCGCGCAATTATATTAATTGCGCGTACTTGAGAGATGAGTGTTCAAGTGAGCTGAGTGTTCAATGAGCTGAGATAGCTCTTTGCGAGAATACACTGGTTGAGCGTGAGCTGAGCAAATGTAAAAATACAAAAATGCGCAACACTATTTCACGTGACCGTTACCGGCAAAGAGATACAAGAGAGTAAGAATGGCGGACTTCCGCTTGCGCGTCTTTTCTGTTCCGCTAGATCTTCAATGCGGAGCGCTGATTGGCCTATCGATCTTCAATGATTGGTCGATCGATAGGCGCTTGCGAGCGGCTCGCTGGTAGATCAGTGGCGCTGTGTCGCGGTCCGCGAGGTGCTGCCATGAAAATGAGTGTGGCGGCGTGGGAAACTAACTTCATTCCCAAACATTCCTCCCGCCATCAGCAACAGGGTTGATGATGTTAACCTGAAACAGTCAAAATTGCCAACTTTGCGATTGGCCTCGTTAATGTGGTGGTCGCGGTCTTGACGGTCACGACCCTGGTGAGACCATCCTTCCCAGGATGCAGCGTGAGGACCCGAGCAAGTGGCCACTTGCTCGGAGGAAACCTTTCGTCTGTGATGAGTACCAATGACCCGACCTTGATGTCATTGGAGGGATGATGCCATTTGGAGATGGACTGTTGACGTTGAAGGTAGTGAGCTGACCATTGAGACCAGAACTGCTGCATCTTCTTCTGGATGAGTTGCCATCTTGCTGATGGCGAAAGAGAAGAATGTTCCACTGACGGTTCAGGCAAGGTTGTTAACGGTTTGCCGATGAGAAAATGAGCTGGAGTCAGTGTTGCAAGATCCTCAGGGTCATCACTGAGAGGCTCGAGAGGTCGTGAGTTGAGCAAGGCTTCAATCTGCGTGAGAAGAGTGTTGAATTCCTCATATGTAAGGACAGTCTCGTGAACAGTCCGTCGTAGATGATATTTGATGGACTTTACTACAGCTTCCCATTTTCCACCCATGTGAGGTGCTGCTGGTGGATTGAAACACCATGTTGTGTTGTCGTTGACGAACAGAGAAGCCAATTTTTGGTGATGCTGTGAGTCCTGAGTGAACATGCTCTTGAGATTTGCATCTGCTCCAACGAAGTTAGTTCCACAATCAGAATAAATGGTGTGTGGAATTCCTCGTCTTGATGAGAACCGTCTGTACGTTGCGATGAACTCTTCTGTTGAATAGTCTGTCACCAGCTCGAGGTGAACAGCTGACGTTGTCATGCACACAAAAACACAGATCCAACCCTTTTGTGTTTTTGCTCCTCGCCCCTTCCAAGTTTTGAGAGTGATCGGACCAGCGTAGTCAATTCCAGTGTTGGTGAATGGCTGTGAGGGTGTGACTCTAGAAAGAGGTAGTTGGCCCATCAGCTGATGGGCACGGATCCCCCTTTGTCGAGCACACACCACACACCGCAGTATATGAGACTTCACTGGAGCTCGTCCTCCGATGATCCAGTAGTTCTGTCTGATGTGAGCGAGAGTGAGCTGAGTGCCTCCATGTAGAGTTTGCTTGTGTGAGTGGTCTATAATCAAATTGGACAGACGTGAGCTGCGAGGTAATATTGCAGGGTGTTTACTTTCATAATCCATATGAGCGTTACGAAGTCTGCCTCCAACTCTTATGACTCCTTGTTCATCGATGAATGCAGTGAGTCGACTGAAGGCGTGAGATGAGGGCAATGTTGATCTCGAGCTGATGACCTTGAATTCGTGGTTGAAGTAGATTGCCTGAGTCATCTTTATCCAAAAAATGCGAGCCGTTTCCAAATCTGTTGGAGTGTGTGAGATGAGTGGCAATGAAACAGGCAATTTTCTTAACCTTGACATGAATCTGAAACAAGCTGAACTAATGCGAATCAGTTTGTTGAGAGAGGAGAATTTGTATATGATGTCCCAGTGATATTTAATTTCTTGAATGTTGAGTAAGGTCGATGATCCTGGACGAGCCTCTAGAGCACTCGAGTCGTCCTGATGCAGTGGTTGTGATGGCCATGAGTCACTGGGTTGAGAAAGCCATGGTGGTCCCGTCCACCATAGCTGATGATGTTCAAGCTGAGATGTCGTGAGGCCTCGAGAAGCGCAATCAGCTGGATTCGAAGTGCCTGGAACGTGTCTCCAATGTGCGTGTGATGAGAGTTCTTGAATTTGGGTGACACGATTCCTGACGTACTCCTTCCAGCGGGAGGCGTGAGAGTTGATCCATGTAAGTGCCACTTGAGAGTCCGTCCACAGATGAGTAGATGCAATGTTGAGCTGAAGAGTTGCTTGAACATACTTGGCAAGCTTTGCCAGCATCAATGCTGCTGTGAGCTCGAGTCTCGGGATTGTGAGTTTCTTGAGGGGTGCTACCTTAGTTTTGGAGCACACCAGTGTCGACACTTTGAGATTTGTGGACGGTGAAATCACGGTAATGTACACTACCGCTGCCATGGCGAGCTGAGAGGCATCAGAGAAGCCGTGGAGTTCCACGACTGAATTGGAGTAGGTGTTGAACCACCTTGGAATTGAGAGTCTGGCCAGACTTGTGAGATCTTCTCTGATGGAATACCAATGAGATGTAACTTGAGGTGGCAGTGGATCGTCCCAATGAAATTTGTGCAGCCACAACTCTTGCAGAATCATTTTTGCTCGAATTATAACTGGTGATAGGAAACCAAGTGGGTCAAAAATTTGAGAAACTTCCGACAGAATGATGCGTTTCGTTGGGATAGAAAATGAACTGAGAGGTTTCGATGAGAAGGTGAAGTTGTCCTGGAAACTGTTCCATTGCAACCCCAGAATTTTAGTATGGCAGTCGTCGAGTGAGATGGTTGAATTTTGAGCTCTTGAGGTGGAGGATATTTCTTCTAGTAGTGCAGGATGAGTTGAATGCCATTTGGCGAGTGGAAAACCTCACGCGTGACACAGGCCTTTAAGATGTTGTGCAATTTTCATGAGTTGCTCACCTGTGTCAGCGCCGCCAAAGATGTCGTCGACATATCGTGCACGAGTGATAGATGGTACAGCCAATGGGAAGCGGTTCCCTTCGTCCTCCGCCAGTTGTAACAATGCTCGGACAGCCAGAAACGGTGCAGCCTTGGTGCCGTAAGTGACAGTCGTGAGCTTGAATGAGATTTCTTCCCCTTCCTCGTCCACCCACAGTATGCGTTGGAGATCTTGATCGTCTTCATGAATTCGGATTTGTCGATACATCTTTGTGATGTCTGTGGCAAAGATGAACCTGTGCTGCCGAATCCACAGCAGCACGTCTGAAATATTGAGCAGAAGGTTGCGTCCTGTGTGCATGAGATCGTTGAGGGAATACCCAGATGACGTTGCACACGATCCGTTGAAGACAACCCTCAGCTTGGTGGTCTTGCTGTCGGGCTTGAGCACTCCATGATGAGGAAGGTAAAAGATTGAATTATTGTGAGATGAAATTGATGGTGCTCTTACCATATGGTTGAGATGTTCGTATTCTGACATGAATTCTTGATAGAGTTTACGATACTCATCGTTCCTGTTGAGCTTGGTGAGTGTACGCTTCAATCATGCATGCGCTGCGTTGTATGAATTACCCAGCAAACTCGATGATGACTTGAGAGGGATGCGAACGATGTATCGCCCTGTAGCATCTCTTGTGTGTGTTGCTCGAAAGTGATCTTCGCACTCTTGCTCTTCAGAGTTGAGTTGAGATGGAGTGTCACTCGGAAGCTCCTCTTGAATCCAGAACTTCTCCAATAAATCACTTATGGACGGCTCGCCCTCTTGTATAAGTGATGTGTGATACGATGACTGGGTAAGAGCGTTGGAAAAAGCCACTGGTCCAAGTATGAGCCACCCAAAGATTGACAATTGAGCGATCGGCATGGATGGAGAGCCCTTGATTACGTTGGGCTTTATGATCTGTCCATAGGTGTCTGCTCCGATGATAATGTCGACAGGTCGTGGTTTTAAAAAGTCAGGATCTGCCAACGTGAGCCCAGCAAGATGTGGCCAATCTTGATTGGGCACCTCGGCTGAGGGTACCCTTGAAGACACTGATCTGAGAACATGGGCTTGAAGGGAAATTGATAACGGTCGATGAATGGAACGTAGCGTTAGTGAAATGACACCTCTTGTCTGCGTAGACTTCTTCCCTCCAATACCAATGATTGAGATGGACGACCGGGATCGCTGTAGATCGAGCTGAGTGAGGAGCTCCTCTTTGACGAAGGTGAGCTCTGATCCTGAATCTATGAGTATACGAACCAGATGAGTTGACGTTGGTGAGATGAGATGCGCCTGTGCAGTTGCAAGGAGTGTGAGATGGCTGCTTGCTGAGGGCGTGTGAGCTGAGTGGTCCGGGGTGAGCTGAGCAGATTGGTCGACGACTGCGTTGAGACTTCAGCGGGGCTGAGATGACGACTGCGAGGCCTCAGTCTGAGGTGGCGATTGGGCGTGCCCTGAGTCCGGAATGTGCAGCATGGTGTGGTGTTGTATTCCACACTGCTTACACTTGTGCGGCGATTTGCAGTTTGCAGATGAATGCCTGCCGCAACAATTGTAGCAAAGCATGTTCTTTGCCACAACTTTCCTTCTCTCTTGCACTGTCATCCCCCTGAACTTTGGACACATTACAATGAAGTGGTCGCCTTTACACATGTCGCACGGGAAACTCTTGTGGCGTGAGGGGCCTTGAGACGCCACGTGAGCTGTGGCTCGCTGAGCACTTGGCTTGGTGGAGACCTTTGCCGATGAGCTGCAATGGCCTTGGGAGGACGGAGTCTCCGCCCTCTCCAGTGCCCTCACCCTGTGATTGACAAAATCCCTCATTTTTTGAAATGAGGGATATTCAGTGGTTGATGCCCTGGATGTTTCCCATGCCTCTCTCGAGGGCTTGTCAAGCTGGCGTGCCACTAGGTGAGTCAGGATGCAATCCCCCAGACCTGTAGTCACGCCAAGTGAGCAGAGAGATGTTTGCGCTCCTTCAACCCTGGAGATAATATGTTTGAGTGCGGCTGGACCTTTGAGATGAGCAGGCGTGGTCTCGAACAGCTTGTCCAACTGCGCCTGGATCAGTAGCCTCTTGTTGGCGTAGGTCTCCTTGAGCATTTCCCATGCTGGTGTGAGGGAGGCTCCCTTCCATGGTAGAGCTTCTACCTTTTGGGCCGGTTCGCCTGCCAGGCTAGTGAGAAGATATTGAAGTTTCTCAATATCTGAGAGGTCCTTGCGGGCTATGATCAAGGCGGTGAACAATTCGCAGTATGCGGGCCACTTGGTATAATCTCCTGCGAACGTGGGTAACGCCAGCTCAGGGAGGTTCCCTAGAGCTGACGCTGTGCTCGTTGAGCCGGATGTCTCAAAGGCTTGGAATGAGGTCAGCTCATCCATGAACCTGCTCACCTGGATCTTGATGTCCATTGCCAGCTCCTGCATTTGAAAGAGCCACTTCTCCTTGTAATAAGGATGTTCGCGCTGCGTCCTGGGCCATGCTACGTCAAAGTAGCCGTGTTCTTTCTGGAACGCCTTCAGAAGATCGTCGCTTTGCTGGGCATACACCTTTAGCTCCAGCATGGAGGTGTTCGGGGCGCAATCGGGAAGTCTTCCTTTCAATGCCCTCATTGACTCCAACCTGGTGAGCTGGGTTTCTGCCTTGAACAGAATCTCTGATGGCACACCAGAGGGAGACGAGGCTCTCGTCTCTCTCCTGTCCATAGGCTCAGTCCCTGGAGCCTCCACGGGAAGGTTGAGCGTGGGTGTAGGTGTCGGCGGCCTCGACGTTGTCTGCGACCGAGTCGTGGACTTTGGCGGTTCTTCATTTGCCATTTTTAGAGGTTGTGGGTGGAGCTTCCACACAATCACCAACACAGAGCGATAACACCGACACTGAGTTCACTTCCTGTCTTAGATCCGGCTCGAAGGACCAAAAAATGTTTGAGATGGTAGGAGGATTGAGATTGAGAAGAGAGGAACCTAAGACAGGTTATGAATTAAAGTACACAGTTTTAGTGAAAACACTTCGTCGACGTTTATTAAAAAACACTGTGAACAGTGAGCGAATGGCGCAGTGATAATACTTATCACTGCGTTGCAGAATAAATGAGAACTGTTAGTTACCGCGTGGTGCACACGTGGCGTCCGCGCAATTATATTAATTGCGCGTACTTGAGAGATGAGTGTTCAAGTGAGCTGAGTGTTCAATGAGCTGAGATAGCTCTTTGCGAGAATACACTGGTTGAGCGTGGGCTGAGCAAATGTAAAAATACAAAAATGCGCAACACTATTTCACGTGACCGTTACCGGCAAAGAGATACAAGAGAGTAAGAATGGCGGACTTCCGCTTGCGCGTCTTTTCTGTTCCGCTAGATCTTCAATGCGGAGCGCTGATTGGCCTATCGATCTTCAATGATTGGTCGATCGATAGGCGCTTGCGAGCGGCTCGCTGGTAGATCAGTGGCGCTGTGTCGCGGTCCGCGAGGTGCTGCCATGAAAATGAGTGTGGCGGCGTGGGAAACTAACTTCATTCCCAAACATATACAAAAAGATATAAATCGTTCGACCGGTCATCAGACCGGTGGTAGGTTTAGTGATAATTTATTATGAAATATTTATTACTAATACTTACTGAATGACGTTATATTTGTGGCATTACTATTCTGCTTGCCGTGTACATATTTTCAGCTCTTTGTTTGATCCATAATGTCCAAAGTTCAAGTTAATAATTTTTAACGAATTTTTAACTCTAGTTGGGAAATGGACCATTTTATATCCGGTTGCGTGTGAAATCAGCAAAGCAACGAAATATTTTAGAGACGAAAAATAATATTAAAACTTGTGCCATTGCTATGTCAAAAACTTTTGGTAACGACAATACCGTTAAACAATTCTGAAATGTTTGTTTTTCCCCACACCAGTTCCTCCTTTAACACCTCCATCTCCTTCTTAATCCCCACCCTCTGCTCCTTAATCCCTCGTTTCTTTCCGCTCAGGCTCTCACCCATCTTTGTAATCATCTCCTCTATCACCTCCACGTCCTCCTTTTTTCCCTTCACCGGCGACCTCTGTATCATCTTGCTGCTCTTGACACACCCACCCCTCGCCCCCGTGTCCCTCCCTGCTCCCACTCTGACCTCTTCCTTTTCCACATTTCTTCCAACGCTCCTGTGCTACCACTTCTCCTCCTTTGCAGCCTCTCCACGTTCGTCGGCCTCCCCTTCTTTAACCCTTTCTCCGCCGCCGCTGTTCCCGAATCCGTTTTCTGATCATCCATTTCCCACTTCTCTTTCTCCCTTTACCTGCCTGCATCTCCTTTGCTCCACTACCTTCCACTCTCCTTCCATGCCCGTTTGCTCCCTACCTTATCTACCGTTCTTCCTATGACTCTGCCTTGCCTCCTAGATGTCTCTCTCAACCCACTCCTAATCCTTATCCTTCCCGCCTTACTACCTGCCTTACTACTTCGCCTAACCTCACTTTCCCTGCCGCCCCTTCCCTCCAATTTTTCTCCCCAACCCCGCCCTTAGCCCTCTTCCCACCTTTTGTCCACTCACTACCCCCTCTCACCTACCCTTCCGCCACCAATATTCCCTCTAGCACTCCTACTGCACCTACACTCCACTCTTATCTTTCCACCGATTCACACTCATTCTACCCACACACTCACCGGAAACGGAAGTCCTACTAATGGACTAGAGTATTAAAACTTAATTTTCTCGATAACGCTGTTTTGTGACATTCCCTGTTCTTTCCCCCTTACCCTTCAATTATGATTTCAGTTATGTGTTTATTTTTGTTTATATATGTACTTGCTTTACTAGTCGGCTTCGCCCGAAATTTAGATTCTGATTTTATAAAAAAGCATTTATTTCTTTTTGTGAAAATAGTCATTCATCTGCATTAGTTAGGCATAATGAGATGGGACACATTTCGTGACCCCAGAGTTTACCGTTCAAAAGTTTTTAGGTAACAGATAAACACACACCTTTTGCTTTATACATTAAGATATGTAGAACGGCGGAAGACTAACATCGCACGTCAACTAGCTACAACGGTTTTCGCTAACGCGAATTGTATCATTAACAATAAAATCAGACTTTGAAAATGCTTCCCAAATTAATAATTTACACGTTTTTATTCTATTTAGAAGTTAGAAAATAAAATTAAAGAATAGATAAAGGACCCATTTACTGTCATATATTCAACTGCTATCACCCTAAGCTGTTCTACTTAAAATAACGACTAAACATTGTGAAATAATACATACAAAAAATTGCTCGCGGCTCGATTACCTAGGCCGGAAAATTCCCAATACCTAGCTCTTTGCGACGCTAAAATTTTCGAAGCCCGGGCATCACTCTTGTCCAGACGTCTACAGACGTCTATAGACGTCCCCAAGACGTCCGTAGACGTCTGTAGATGTCTTTGGGACTTTCCCGGACGTTGTGCTGTGTGGGGGATTAAACGATGACCCTGTATATATGTATGTACCTGTCCGATCTATCCATATTTCGTGGATGCTTTGGGTTAGACAGCGGTTACAATCCTTGGTTTCCTTGAACTAATATATCCTAATTTATCCACATTTCTCACATGGCGCACAACCTTTTTTGAACGCCTGTTTAGGACGTAACCAAAGCGTATTCCGGACGTTTTGAACACGTCTGCAAAATACGTTTCTAAAACGTCTTCTGGACGTTTCTGTGTGTTTTAAAAACGTCCTAAAAACGTCCAGAAAACGTCTTGAAAACGTCCAGAAGACGTTTTAAAAACGTCCATTTTCACAAATCAAGCCATGGACGTTCAGACCTAAAATGGACGTAAAATGTACGTTTTTAAAACGTCCTGTGCTATCTGGTCTGTATCTGTTTAAGAACTAAAATAATTCTTTATTCTTCATCGTACTTTAGTTATAAGTAGGTACAGTATGCCGGTTCTGGGACCGGGTGGTGAGGGGGTGAGGCGGGGCGGGGGGTACCGCGCTCTTCGGCGAGAGGGGCGCGGGGGTGAGGCGGGGGGGGGGTACCGAGTTCGTTGGTGAGGGGGATGACGTCACAGGGGAGGGGGATTCCAAAAGGGCGTCGACCGAGTTCGTTGGTGAGAGGGGGATGACGTCACAGGGAAAGGGGGATTTCAAAATTTTCAAAATGGCGCCGCGCGCGCAGGTGGAGTTCGTGGGCGAGGGGGTTGACGTCACAGGGGAGGGGTGGATTTTCAAAATTTTAAAATGGCGTCGCACGCATTTCGTATTGGCGCCACCTATTGAATGTTTAAGGTACTTTGGGTCCGCGTCGGTATTTGGGCCCGCCTTGGTAAATTTTTCAGGTTTTTCATACATTTCGTATTGGCGCCACATGCTGGATGTTTAAGGTACTTTGGGCACGTGTCGCCGCCGCGCAATCTCCGTACGCGTGCGGGGATCGGTGCGCAGGCGCCACCGCGACCGATTCGTGGAAATTCAAATCGCGTCTTCGACGATGATTTCTGAGAAAAAGGGTGGACCAGGAGAAAAGATTTTTTTCTGAGGAAATATTTGAATCGTGGGACCGATACAGCACACGTGCAATGATGTAAACATAGAACGATAATTATTGTAAATCAATCATCGCGATAGCCTATGGAATAAACACGACATTGCATCGTGCCATGCCGCGTGTTTATATCTGAGCAGGATTGAACGCATTTTTGGTGCCTACGTGCACGCGCTTCATGTCATATGTTTATATTTGAATCGTGGGACCGATACAACGCACGTGCAATGATATAATCATAGAGCGATAATTATTGTAAATCAATCGTCGCGATAGCCCATGGAATAAACACGACATTGCATTCGATTATGATTTCCGAGAAAGAGGGTGATATCTGAGCATTGACTTTTCCCAAGACCATGCCTCTAAGAAGTATCCTCGAGAAAACGCAATGTCCTGGAAGCAATAAATTAGGCGTTGCGATCACGCAACCCACTAAGCGATAATTATTCGGGGTAGAGTTCCGAGTATTTTCAGGATCGAGAACAGAGCAACGTCTCAAGTACCCTTCTCGAGGATCTGCAAGTCAAGCGCCGTGGAAGCGTGTAAGGGCGAAAAGATTTTGTTTATTTCACAGGGAAGGTGGAAGTTCGGTGAGTAATTCTGACATATTAAGATTTTTAAGATTTAGTAATTTATTCAACTTAATTATCCCACTCGACTACATCGTCAGTGAATAGGGCACTATCGTCGTCGGTAAAAGTGGCATTGTTAACAATTTCATTAAATAAATCCTCATGGGTATAAAATGAATCATCGCCAACTTGCTCGGGGACAGTCTAAATTGCAATATCGCGAGCCTGAAGCCCTGATACTGCATTCGCAAAAACCGCGTCAAAGTTAATCCGTTTCGCATTGACACATTTTCGCCAAACTACACTTTTTGGATCCATCAAACTGTTCAGTCCATATACATTATTATAATCAATGTCATCCCAATCATCATCATCATCATCATCATCATCATCACTAACATCTAAAAAGAATGTTTTTTGCCGCGCATGCCTATTTAACCAATATCGCTCGCTCCCGTAGTTGTCAGCCGGTATCTCGCCGCCGTATGTACCAGTACCATTGTAAAACACTTTTAAAAAAATGTCGCCATCGTGAACAACTTCCGCCTCTTTAAGTTCTTCACCACGAATTTCTTCGGTTTGAACCGCAACATTCCGACACGCAACATATATTTTGGGGTTGTAGTCATGTATAGGCAGCACAGAGGAGTTGAAGATCGCAGCGGCAGCTGGATGATTGAATTGCACCGGCAATGACATAATCTGAAACCAATTTTTCTTATAATTCTCAAAGTTGCTGACACAACGATTCACTAAAATATGGTAATGGAAACTTACGGTATTAATCGAGTATATTTCCGTGCGTTGAACGGCGAACGATACTCTTCAAAGCGATCTCGCTTACAACAACAACAACAACAACAACAACACTTCGATGCGACAGTCTCCAAGGCAACTGCAATCGACTGAGACACAATACATTTTTAAATCGTTTCTTGTAGCAACGTATGACACGACTAATGCAGTAGCATGAGAGAACTGACTTTAACGTGGCCGTTCCATGATCACACATATGAAAACACAGAGCAATAATTATTCGATGCTGCATTCGTGTAAGCAACCATCGTAAATATACAGCGATAAATATTCGGGGTAGTGTTCCGAGTATTTCATATCGAGGAGGGTGTAAGTCAATCGTCGCGATAGCCCATGGAGTAAACACGACATTGCGCCGTATGTTTATATCTGAATCGTGGGAGTAGTACAACGATTGCGTAAGGGTGGGGAAAAATTTGAGGATACGTTCGAACTGCATCTAACGTAAACATAGTGCGATGGCGTCATAAGGATCTCGGATAGGGTAGGTGGCTATTATATTAAATCCTTCAATCGCTCGGTGAATATCGTGAAATACGTTACGCGTGCATAAGTATCACGGGACATGAGCTCTTTCGTGAAATCGTTCGAATCGTTGCAGGATAAGATTCCACGGCTGCGTACCGAAGAGCAGTGCTATGAATGGTTAATATCCTGTGGCGAGTGCTTGCACCTCATCCACGAGGATTTGAAGACCCGAAAAGAATCGGAATCGGAACAACAACGTTTGACATTACTTACGAGTAGTTTCGAAATAGTGCGAACGTGTGTTCGAAGACGTGTGTGAACGAGACGCATTGCTCGCGTCATCGTCTTCCGATAACGATAGCGATGGTGAGGAAAACCATTTATGGACGTTGCTGCAGTTGGATGACGAAACGTACACGTGTTAAGTGTACCAACATTATCCGAGTCGTCATGGATCAGCATCTTTCATCATGGATTTATGCAATTGTCGCGCGAACATCGTCAATTGTTATGTTATATCGCGCGATACAGTACTGTGGGTAAATGCACATTACATTGCATCGTTGCTGATAAGGACGTGTACCTTAAGCGTACGAAGTACATTACCGCGATCGTGTGTACGCCGTTGACGCTTTTACATGACATTGAGAACGGAATGGTCGAAGTACTGAAAGCACTGAGTCCTGATACAACAACAATTCCAGTGAATAGGGTTTTGGGTCGGGAATTGGCCCGATATTTGGATGATCGTACGAGCTTGCCGCGAAACTCGACACTCGTCCTTCTACCGCTGAGTTTTCGATTTCCGGATTGCGAGTATGATCGTATCACCTGGAAAAGCCGCATCATGAAATAAGGTGAAATCGAGAGTCTCTGGGAAGTTAATTATTTGTGAAGAAGTGAACTCTTTGTGAATAAGTGAATATGGAGGGGTTCATGGACACGTACAGGGTTTTGTCCCGGATGTCTAAGCTTTTACGCAGTATTGCGGAATTCTGAGACTGGACTGATCATTGCGACACGTGCCTGCAGCTCATCGCCGAGTACCAGTGCAGCGGAGGAGTGTCCGTGGCCGCAAAACAACGCCTGGTGTCGCTGATCGCGCGAATAAAGACATTGCGCGTGATCGTGCGGGAACAGTTTTCGCGAGTAGGGTGTAGGGTTTCGGCTCGACCGACAGCACCTAAAGTCGTATGGGAAGACGTGGAATCCGCGTTTATTGGACGTATTTCAACCGGCGCGGTCATCAACGTGGGACACGTCGATCCGCGTCGATTTTTTAGAGGGTGCTCGACGAACTGTAATCTCGCACGTTACGGACGCTATCACGACGCATAAGAGCGTGTCCGTGAATACAAACTTGAACGCGGAGTTTATCTTGGGTGAAAATACGGACTTGAAAAGTTTCGGTACGCGAAATCGTGTACTGTTAATGACTTCGAACGTGCGCGGGTGGTACTCGAAGTACGTGATCGCTCCCACGCTAGTGATGCTCGAGGAGTTTCAAGATCGCGACAGTGGATGGACCCTAAGGGCTGTGCTAAATATTCTAGTGAATATTAATAAGCATAATTCACTTCGAGCCGGTTGCGACGTACCGCTTCCGCACGCCGTCGTGCTGAAAAAAAGCGGTTGTGAACGTAAAGAGCTGGGACAATGCGTGCTTTTTGTGGTCTGTCATCGCCCGTTTGTATCCTGCTGCTACGAACGTGAGTAGGATCTCATCGTATCCACACTACTCGGAGGTGTTTCGCACGCAGGATATGACTGTTCCCGTGACGTTGAACCAGCTGGCCAAGTTCGAGAGGTTCAACGACGTATCCGAAACGTGTACACGTGGTCGGACGGAAGCTGCATGCCTCTGAGTTTGACGGACAAGCGAGAGAGATACGCGAACCTACTACTGGTGCAGGATCCCAAGGAGCCTCAATTATATGTATTTATTTATTTATTTGTTTCAGTAACACATAGTGCGTTTATAATCGGGAATCATAGAATATCCTTGTCCCTTATCCACGAGTTCCGCGACGAATCATATCCAAGCCATTTAACGTACACCTGGTTTCCCTTGCGACGAATAATCTTCTCGAGTAGATGGACGTCCGGATTCGCGACCGAATGCAGTTCGTACTCGTAGAATCCACCCGAGATCGGCTCTCCCACGGAATCACGCAGTATGTACGTCACCGGGTAGGTTCGTTGTACGGTTACGATTTCGAACACCTCGGTCGACCAGTTCGGACTGTACCCGTTCTCGAAGAGGGTCTTGAACTTGCTCACGCGTACCTTGTCACCGGCTTTGAATTTTGCGTGTCGTCGAATACCTTTCGATGAGGAGGGCGAGAGGGGTTCATTCGCGGCGAACGACAAACGCGACGCGGGGGTCACGTCAACGTGTCGGGCGTTGATCGTTCGGTGCTTGCTATGATTGTAGGTGCGTACGAGCGCAAGTAACAGGTCGATCCGACGATAGGACGCGTTCAAGAAGAATTATTTCGACATGAGGTTTTTCAGCGTACGATTGAAACGTTCAACGATCGACGCTTTCATCACACTGTACGTGGAGTAGTGGTTGATCCCGCGGGTCTTCACACATCGTTGAAACTCCGCGTTGTAAAACTCCTTACCCATGTCGGTTTGTAAATTTCGCGGACATCTATCGCTCTGCCGCAATACGATCGTGAACGCGGCGGTCACGTGGCGTCCGCTTTTTGTATTCACGGGTACGGCCCATGCATACTTGCTGAACGCATCGATGATCGTTAGTATGTAGTGATAACCTCGATTTTGCTTCGCGTACGGACGCATCTCCACCAAATCCGCCTGCCACAAATCATCGCAGTTGCGAATCACGACGCTCATGCTTCGCGGGTGATCGGGGGATGGTCGCGACGTTCCAAGGACGTTAGAAGTAATATGAGTTCCTCGAATGCTCGCAACACGCAATCGATGCACGTTTTTCGCGGACCACACATACTTGCTGAACATATCGAAAATCGCGAGTTGATGTTGGTGTTGTCGGCGTTGGCGTTGATGTTGGTGGTGTCGATGTTGTTGTTGTTGATGTTGTTGTTGTCGATGTTGTTGTCGATGTTGTTATCAATGTTGTTGTTGATGGTGTTAGGAGGAATATAGGTAAACAATTGCGGTTAGTTCCGGAAAAAACAAATTTGGTCGCGGGTTAGTGCTGAAAATTTTTGTCGCTGGGCTGGGTCAGAAAATTTTGTATAACCTAGCCCAGCGACAAAAATTTTCAGCACTAACCCGCGACCAAATTTGTTTTTTCCGGAACTAACCGCAATTGTTTACCTATATTCCTCCTAACACCATCAACAACAACATTGATAACAACATCAACAACAACAACATCGACAACAACATCGACAACAACAACATCAACAACAACAACATCGACACCACCAACATCAACGCCAACGCCGACAACACCAACATCAATTCGCGATTTTCGATATGTTCAGCAAGTATGTGTGGTCCGCGAAAAACGTGCATCGATTGCGTGTTGCGAGCATTCGAGGAACTCATATTACTTCTAACGTCCTTGGAACGTCGCGACCATCCCCCGATCACCCGCGAAGCATGAGCGTCGTGATTCGCAACTGCGATGATTTGTGGCAGGCGGATTTGGTGGAGATGCGTCCGTACGCGAAGCAAAATCGAGGTTATCACTACATACTAACGATCATCGATGCGTTCAGCAAGTATGCATGGGCCGTACCCGTGAATACAAAAAGCGGACGCCACGTGACCGCCGCGTTCACGATCGTATTGCGGCAGAGCGATAGATGTCCGCGAAATTTACAAACCGACATGGGTAAGGAGTTTTACAACGCGGAGTTTCAACGATGTGTGAAGACCCGCGGGATCAACCACTACTCCACGTACAGTGTGATGAAAGCGTCGATCGTTGAACGTTTCAATCGTACGCTGAAAAACCTCATGTCGAAATAATTCTTATTGAACGCGTCCTATCGTCGGATCGACCTGTTACTTGCGCTCGTACGCACCTACAATCATAGCAAGCACCGAACGATCAACGCCCGACACGTTGACGTGACCCCCGCGTCGCGTTTGTCGTTCGCCGCGAATGAACCCCTCTCGCCCTCCTCATCGAAAGGTATTCGACGACACGCAAAATTCAAAGCCGGTGACAAGGTACGCTTGAGCAAGTTCAAGACCCTCTTCGAGAACGGGTACAGTCCGAACTGGTCGACCGAGGTGTTCGAAATCGTAACCGTACAACGAACCTACTCGGTGACGTACATACTGCGTGATTCCGTGGGAGAGCCGATCTCGGGTGGATTCTACGAGTACGAACTGCATTCGGTCGCGAATCCGGACGTCCATCTACTCGAGAAGATTATTCGTCGCAAGGGAAACCAGGTGTACGTTAAATGGCTTGGATATGATTCGTCGCGGAACTCGTGGATAAGGGACAAGGATATTCTATGATTCCCGATTATAAACGCACTATGTGTTACTGAAACAAATAAATAAATAAATACATATAATTGAGGCTCCTTGGGATCCTGCACCAGTAGTAGGTTCACGTATCTCTCTCGCTTGTCCGTCAAACTCAGAGGCATGCAGCTTCCGTCTGACCACGTGTACACGTTTCGGATACGTCGTTGAACCTCTCGAACTTGGCCAGCTGGTTCAACGTCACGGGAACAGTCATATCCTGCGTGCGAAACACCTCCGAGTAGTGTGGATACGATGAGATCCTACTCACGTTCGTAGCAGCAGGATACAAACGGGCGATGACAGACCACAAATGCACGCATTGTCCCAGCTCTTTACGTTCACAACCGCTTTTTTTCAGCACGACGGCGTGCGGAAGCGGTACGTCGCAACCGGCTCGAAGTGAATTATGCTTATTAATATTCACTAGAATATTTAGCACAGCCCTTAGGGTCCATCCACTGTCGCGATCTTGAAACTCCTCGAGCATCACTAGTGTGGGAGCGATCACGTACTTCGAGTACCACCCGCGCACGTTCGAAGTCATTAACAGTACACGATTTCGCGTACCGAAACTTTTCATGTCCGTATTTTCACCCAAGATAAACTCCGCGTTCAAGTTTGTATTCACGGACACGCTCTTATGCGTCGTGATAGCGTCCGTAACGTGCGAGATTACAGTTCGTCGAGCACCCTCTAAAAAATCGACGCGGATCGACGTGTCCCACGTTGATGACCGCGCCGGTTGAAATACGTCCAATAAACGCGGATTCCACGTCTTCCCATACGACTTTAGGTGCTGTCGGTCGAGCCGAAACCCTACACCCTACTCGCGAAAACTGTTCCCGCACGATCACGCGCAATGTCTTTATTCGCGCGATCAGCGACACCAGGCGTTGTTTTGCGGCCACGGACACTCCACCGCTGCACTGGTACTCGGCGATGAGCTGCAGGCACGTGTCGCAATGATCAGTCCAGTCTCAGAATTCCGCAATACTGCGTAAAAGCTTAGACATCCGGGACAAAACCCTGTACGTGTCCATGAACCCCTCCATATTCACTTATTCACAAAAAGTTCACTTCTTCACAAATAATTAACTTCCCAGAGACTCTCGATTTCACCTTATTTCATGATGCGGCTTTTCCAGGTGATACGATCATACTCGCAATCCGGAAATCGAAAACTCAGCGGTAGAAGGACGAGTGTCGAGTTTCGCGGCAAGCTCGTACGATCATCCAAATATCGGGCCAATTCCCGACCCAAAACCCTATTCACTGGAATTGTTGTTGTATCAGGACTCAGTACTTTCAGTACTTCGACCATTCCGTTCTCAATGTCATGTAAAAGCGTCAACGGCGTACACACGATCGCGGTAATGTACTTCGTACGCTTAAGGTACACGTCCTTATCAGCAACGATGCAATGTAATGTGCATTTACCCACAGTACTGTATCGCGCGATATAACATAACAATTGACGATGTTCGCGCGACAATTGCATAAATCCATGATGAAAGATGCTGATCCATGACGACTCGGATAATGTTGGTACACTTAACACGTGTACGTTTCGTCATCCAACTGCAGCAACGTCCATAAATGGTTTTCCTCACCATCGCTATCGTTATCGGAAGACGATGACGCGAGCAATGCGTCTCGTTCACACACGTCTTCGAACACACGTTCGCACTATTTCGAAACTACTCGTAAGTAATGTCAAACGTTGTTGTTCCGATTCCGATACTTTTCGGGTCTTCAAATCCTCGTGGATGAGGTGCAAGCACTCGCCACAGGATATTAACCATTCATAGCACTGCTCTTCGGTACGCAGCCGTGGAATCTTATCCTGCAACGATTCGAACGATTTCACGAAAGAGCTCATGTCCCGTGATACTTATGCACGCGTAACGTATTTCACGATATTCACCGAGCGATTGAAGGATTTAATATACTAGCCACCTACCCTATCCGAGATTCTTATGACGCCATCGCACTATGTTTACGTTAGATGCAGTTCGAACGTATCCTCAAATTTTTCCCCACCCTTACACAATCGTTGTACTACTCCCACGATTCAGATATAAACATACGGCGCAATGTCGTGTTTACTCCATTGGCTATCGCGACGATTGACTTACAGCCTCCTCGATATGAAATACTCGGAACACTACCCTGAATATTTATCGCTGTATATTTACGATGGTTGCTTACACGAATGCAGCATCGAATAATTATTGCTCTGTGTTTTCATATGTGTGATCATGGAACGGCCACGTTAAAATCAGTTCTTTCATGCTACTGCATTAGTCGTGTCATACGTTGCTACAAGAAACGATTTAAAAATTTATTGTGTCTCAGTCGATTGCATTTGCCTTGGAGACTGTCGCATCGAAGTGTTGTTGTAGTAGTAGTAGTAGTTGTTGTTGTTGTTGTTGTTGTAAGCGTGATCGCTTTGAAGAGTATCGTCCGCCGTTCAACGCACGGAAATATAATCGATTAATACTGTAAGTTTCCATTACCATATTTTAGTGAATCGTTGTGTCAGCAACTTTGAGAATTATAAGAAAAATTGGTTTCAGATTATGTCATTGCCGGTGCAATTCAATCATCCAGCTGCCGCTGCGATCTTCAACTCCTCTGTGCTGCCTATACATGACTACAACCCCAAAATATATGTTGCGTGTCGGAATGTTGCGGTTCAAACCGAAGAAATTCGTGGTGAAGAACTTAAAGAGGCGGAAGTTGTTCACGATGGCGACATTTTTTTAAAAGTGTTTTACAATGGTACTGGTATATACGGCGGCGAGATACCGGCTGACAACTACGGGAGCGAGCGATATTGGTTAAATAGGCATGCGCGGCAAAAAACATTCTTTTTAGATGTTAGTGATGATGATGATGATGATGATGATTGGGATGACATTGATTATAATAATGTATATGGACTGAATAGTTTGATGGATCCAAAAAGTGTAGTTTGGCGAAAATGTGTCAATGCGAAACGGATTAACTTTGACGCGGTTTTTGCGAATGCAGTATCAGGGCTTCAGGCTCGCGATATTGCAATTCAGACTGTCCCCGAGCAAGTTGGCGATGATTCATTTTATACCCATGAGGATTTATTTAATGAAATTGTTAACAATGCCATTTTTACCGACGACGATAGTGCCCAATAGTGAATACACTGACGATGTAGTCGAGTGGAATAATTAAGTTGAATAAATTACTAAATCTTAAAAATCTTAATATGTCAGAATTACTCACCGAACTTCCACCTTCCCTGTGAAATAAACAAAATCTTTTCGCCCTTACACGCTTCCACGACGCTTGACTTGCAGATCCTCGAGAAGGGTACTTGAGACGTTGCTCTGTTCTCGATCGTGAAAATACTCGGAACTCTACCCCGAATAATTATCGCTTAGTGGGTTGCGTGATCGCAACGCCTAATTTATTGCTTCCGGGACATTGCGTTTTCTCGAGGATACATCTTAGAGGCATGGTCTTGGGAAAAGTCAATGCTCAGATATCACCCTCTTTCTCGGAAATCGTAATCGAATGCAATGTCGTGTTTATTCCATGGGCTATCGCGACGATTGATTTACAATAATTATCGCTCTATGATTATATCATTGCACGTGCGTTGCAAAGTACCTTAAACATTCAATAGGTGGCGCCAATACGAAATGCGCGCGACGCCATTTTAAAATTTTGAAAATCCATCCCCTCCCCTGTGACGTCAACCCCCTCGCCCACGAACTCCACCTGCGCGCGCGGCGCCATTTTGAAATCCCCCTTCCCCTGTGACGTCATCCCCCTCACCAACGACCTCGGTACCCCCCCCCCCGCCTCACCCCCGCGCCCATCTCGCCGAAGAGCGCGGTACCCCCCGCCCCGCCTCACCCCCTCACCATCCCGGTCCCAGAACCGGCATACTATACCTACTGTTATAGTACATATGTGTTTTGTAATAAAGTGTTTCTATCGTCTCCTGAATTCAATAACTGGCATCGAGACATCTACGCTCCTACAATTCACCGTCAATACGCCCGACGTGGAGAGACACAGGAAGAAAAGGGGTAGCCCGCTGTCGTCGCGTGGTCCTCTCGAGTATAAACACGAGCTTCAATATCAAAACAAAAGCATGCGTTAACGTATTCCGTGCGAGAGAAAGTGGGCATTGGGGAGGCTGCCGTCTCAAGTTTGTTATGGTCCGAATCGATCGAAGCGTCCTCAGTAAACAGACGGACCCTAATGAAACTACTGCAGTCGATAAAAAGAACTTATATAGAGGTGACATCTCCAGGTACTCTATGTAGACGAATTTTTTATGCATAGTTGCCACATTTTCTGTTCTCTCCGTCTCTGCCGCGCTGTTGCCACACCTCTTTCTATCGAGAAGTCTGGAAAGAATACGGCACGAGAGCTGCGTCTACCGTCAGAGCTTCGCTGAACGTAAAGGAGGATAGCAATAATGAAAGATAGAGAGGTTGGGTAGTGAAGTTAGGAAATATATCAATGAAACAATACTTATTTCGGTATCAATATCTCTTCTACACTTCGCAATTCTAATTATCTTTTCTCATTCTATGTAATTCCTCTTCTCCATTGACGGTCTTCCTACAATTTTATCAGATCGCTCGTAATGAAATCGATCATTTGCTCTAACAACGATGCAACTCAAAATTTGCAGTTTTTGAGTTATTAGTATAGAAAAAGCTTTTCCCGTTAACAAAACCCGTTTCCCCAAAAATCGTGAATTTTGAGTTGTGAAATATAACGTATGCGGCGAGGGAAATATTTATATTTTCTTGTGAAAAAAATATAATTATATGATTGTTTATTTTGTTTGTTTTAATAGAATGTAAAACTTTCATATTTTCTATCGTATCGGCATGAACGTTTCAGTAACATACTGCTGAGATTTTCCAGATGAAAATGAATTTAAACACGGTATAAATCGGATTATTTGTAGCATTATTAGATTAGAAATGTTACGCATTTATATTTAATTATCTACTACAGTTCTATACTTGAAGTCATTTTAGAAGGAACCCATTTCGCGCATGTAGAATGAGCTCATTGGCTTTGAGAGAGCGTTTGTTTGGGGTATAACCAATAGTAGCTTGTTTCGGCACCAATGAGCGCCAACATGTGCAGAACAGGTCTGAAGTTGTCGGTCGGCAGGTTCCTTCTAAAATGACCTGAAGTATAGAAATAATCCAATTTATTCCGTATTTGAATTCAGTTTAATGTGGTAAATCTCAGCAGTATGTTACTGAATACTGAAAACATCACATTTTACATTTTATAAAAACTGTAGGCCCTCCAACCGAGATTACAAGCCGCCGCCGAACAGCCCAAATCCTCGCTGGTCGGGACCGGCGGTGAGCCCGTATCGTGAACAGTCCTAATCCCGAGTGTTCGTTTCTCGCTTCTTTCTGGCCGATGGGGGGAGCGAGATGGGACGCTTTGCGTGCGCGACGGGCGCGAACGCAAAGGACGGAGTGTCAGGTGTCCGAAAGATGGAACGAGACAAAACATCAACATGTCGTCTGTCTCGTACCGTCCTCGCTCACTTTCAGTGCCTCTCGCTCGCTCTCGCCTTCACCGCACAAGAGTGAGACAGAAGTGGTGGGGATAGTGAAAAGTCCACATCGTGTACACCAAACCGAGCCCGTAATGAGACAATACTGTAGCATCTTTTATTTGAGTTTATCCAGATATTATCTTTGCCCATCTCTGTGCTCCAGCCGCTTCGCCGTGATTCATCCAAGCCTCCGTGACGACAAAATAGTAATAGGGGAAATGCGGCAACAGCGCGATTCGACTCTCGATACGTCTCGGCAACTATGTCTTTCCTACATTTATCGGCTAGTTTGGTCTTCCACCGGTTTTGATGGTACAAGGCACGAATATACCGTCAGCGCCGGTGACGGAGAATCCTTGAAGCTTCATTCTGTCATTTCTCAGTACACGATTCATAAATTCATTAATATTTGAACGTACGGTGGCTATTAGCGCTCAAACGCACCAGACCACCCTGCACGGATGTCTACTGGAGGCAACTATACCCGCAAAAACTTCCTTCTTGCCGATTCCAGGGAGAAAGTTGTCATTTACGGTTTGTTTACTACATCGCGTATACGCAGGGCCGGCGGAACCATTATGCAAGTTATGCGCTGCATAAGGGCGCCAGTCGAATGGGGCGCTAAAAAACTATATGGCACGCTTAATAATAAAGGAATCCGACCCCCTCATAAATAAAATGTACACCCCGTAAAGACAAATCATATTAAATAGAAAACAGGTACAAAAATTAAGGAGCATCAAAAAGTTTCTTGCATAAGGCCGCCAACTAACCTCATGTCGGCCCTGCGTATACGTCACGCTGATGCTACGTGGCTGCGGTACACCACTAGCGCCACCAACGGAGAAGCCTTTGAGCCTCATTCTGTTAAGTTTTCGATTCATAAATTCATTATTATTTCAACGTACGGTGGTTATTAGCGTTCAAGCGCACCAGACCACCCTGCACAGATGTCTACTGAAGGCAACTGTACCCGCAAAAACTACCTTCTGGCCGATTCCAGGACGAAAGTTGTAATTTACGGTTTGTTTACTAAACACGTATACGTACACGCTTTTCCTAGCTTGTGTGAACGTACGCACACATTCAAGGCCCACTGAGGCGGCAGCCTTAATACTTTTGAGAAAGCCGCTTTCCGTTCCTTTCGTGATTGAATTTTGAACAAAGCATGTTTTCCTTCGAGACTTTAGTTTACGGCCTCAATAGATATTGCGGGTATCATAAACCTCGAGTTTCCGAAGGGCCCACTATGCGAGGCTGGGCGGCCTGCAACCGGCCACGTCACGCACCTCGGGGCCTGGGGGAAACCCGCTGCATTGCCATGAGTATTTCTCCGGCCAAATCTCACCCCCGTTAGAGTGAAGCGCGCCGAAGACGCGCGAAATAGGTGGCGCGATTTTAGACAGAAAAAGTACCGATTGGTTGACACCGGTATCGGGCCAACCAATTTGGAGGTTTTCTAGCCGCGTGCGTCTTGCCGGAAAATTGTGCGTCCGGCAGAAGCCGGTCTTCGTAGACACCTCGACAAGGGCCAACGTCTTGTCCGTCATAAGACACTTTAATAAAGACTCACTTCATAACTATTCATAACTACTGTGTGTTTCAATAAGGAAACAGAGCCAACCTCCTACTACTTCATTGTGAAGAGGGCCTCTTCAAGAGAGCAGCCGTTTGTGAGGGATGCAAATCCGATTGGTTCTAATACAATCTGCTCCCTATGGTTGAAATTTAGTCTAGCAACTTTCACACCTCCTAACCTAACCAATCGAACTTGCATCCCTCCCAAAAGAACCGGCCATCCGAGCGTAGAAGCAAGTGCGTAATAAAATTAACGGTGCGCTTTTCGATACCGCAGATGTACCGACCTAAGTAGCATTTCTGACGGAAAAGAATTGTTCAGGCGTTGGGCCTGCCATTCCTGGGGTAGACCTTTGGAGGGTATGTATCTGTTTCAACAGGCAGTGCCACCTTGTGGTCCTTGCTCTTCCAGCGGGTTTTCTTCCTGTGAAAATCAGTAAATTTGCAAGCGCAATATCTTAAAAACCAGTGGAAATAAAGTGTATACTGTCACGTCCCGGGTGGAGGTCTTAGGGGACAATGACACTGTGGTGTTAATGGAGCCCAGGCGAGAATCTGAAATCCTACACACTCTGTTTCGGGGGAAGGTCAGGCGTGAATCTTAAATCCAGCACTCTGAGGATTTTTTAAGGAAGTCAGGCGCGAATCTTTAATCCATCACATTGAGGGAAAAAGGGGGGTCAGGCGTGAATCTTAAATCCAGCACACTGAGGGTGGATGGAGGATAGGCGTAAATCTTAAATCCAGCACACTGATCGACCAGGGAAGGTTTAGTAAGCGAATACACACCGGGGAGACACCCGTTAGAGCACTTGTTTTGATTTATGTCGGTAATTGGATGTACCGTTGCATTAAGGGGTTAGGACACAGTAACGGGCCAAGAAAGCGGACGATTTTTAGACGACGATAATAAGAAAAGTAAACAATCGATTAATATAAGGTTTTGTATTTTAGTTCACTATATTATGAACTATAAGAAAAGCATATAATATTTACAAAATAGTATTTGTACACCGTGCAATGTCTCCATTTAAATTTTTCGGGATGGTCAACTGGTGGGCTGGATTCTGGCAAATCGGATGAACTGTATCAAAAACCCAAAAAATGTCATAAACTATAATATATTTCCTAGGCATTGACGATCTAACATTTCAATTTTTGCGAAAATTGACAAAATGGCAGATGTTTTAAAAATAGTGGTCAAATTTCGACAAAAAATGTGTGATCTTTTTGTTTATATTTTGTAGAATAATCAAAAAATTTAAAATGTTGGATCGTCAATGCCTAGGAAATATATTATAGTTTATGACATTTTTTGGGTTTTTGATACAATTCATCCGATTTCACGGAATCCGGCCCACCAGTTGACCATCCCGAAAAATTTAAATGGAGACATTGCACGGTGTACAAATGCTATTTTGTAAATATTATATGCTTTTCTTATAGTTCATAATATAGTGAACTAAAATACAAACCCTTATATTAATCGATTGTTTACTTTTCTTATTATCGTCGTCTAAAAATCGTCCGCTTTCTTGGCCCGTTACTGTGTCCTAACCCCTTAAGGTAAAGAGTTACCCGTAATAGTTCCGCGAAATCCGTCTAGACATACGGCTATACGCGGGCTATGCGAAAGAACGTTTGTAAACACTGTAAGAACACTTGCGTTCGCGAACCGAGATCAGCTGTTCCAGCAGCCTGTTTTGATTTAGGGATCTTCGTAGCCGAAGGATTGACACAATAACTCGAAGCATGATTTAAACAAAGCGGTTTATTAGCTTAAGCATGGGTAAATGCACTGTCTATGTGATAGTGTGGTTAACGAGATAATGCGTTAAACGTTAAGCACTAGCACATAACATTTATATAAGTGGTGATTAATGACAGTATAAGAATATGAACATGAAATACGTGAAAATAAGCCAATGAAATTATATAAAAACAATAAGCGTAATAATACAAAATAGTGTGAAAAGCAATAAGCGTTGATAATACAAGATAATATGAAATACAATCAGCTTAAGAATACAAAATATATGAACGCAATAAGCGTTGATAATACAAAATAATATGAAAAGCAATAAGAATAATCATATAAAATATATGATGATGGTGATATGCAATGGTATTAATGGTAATTATAATCGCTTACAATGATTGATGATGATATTCGATGGACACTGAATTTAGTTGTATTAAAATAAACTTCGAAAGGTAACTTTGTTAACTGCGTTCCGTAGAAGAGAGCTCCGGCCTCTCGAGCCCTCGTATTTATATGATTTACAATGCACCTTGATCTATTTACGAAATATACGTCCCAATAGGACTTCCGGGGTTTTTACAGGTACCAAAGATGAGTCTATAATTAGACTTGTAGACAATAGAATTTCGGGCTTCCGGGGTTTTTATAGGCGCTTGTACGAAATATGCGCTGCAATAGGATTTCTGTTTTTTTTTTGCAGGGATTACTCAACCCATTTGATGGAGTTTGGGTGGTTTGATTGGAAGGGGGTGGTAGTGGCTTTGAACTCTTTGGTCATAGAGGGGGGGGGGGGGTGAGACGTGGTCTCGATTTAAGAGGGGTTTTTGGGACGAGGGACTTGTTTAAATTAGACATGAGGGAAGTGGTCATGCCACGTAAGGCGAATGGGGAAGGGGGTTTCGTAATTGACCGTCTTGCGATGGGGACCGCTAAGGTACATCGCCAAGGTGGTCAGTGATTGGGAAAAAGGTGTAAGACTTGAGTTTGAGTGATTTTGATGGAGTTGTGTTGAGGTTTATGAGGGAGAGTTGTGGTAATACCGCGCGAAAAATAGTGGGACGTCACAATACATTAAAGCTTGTTGAATTTGTCTTGGAACGCACTATCAAGTCAGCTCTTCAAAAAAAATAGTACCATTTAAAAAACCGAACTATCGTATCTTTTAAAATAATAATCGAAAAAAATCGTCTGCGCTAATAAATTGGCCCCCTCGAACCATGCAATTTCATATTTTTTTTATTTTTTATTTCCAATACGTTAGGAGATATTCCGCTGTCCAATCTTCCCACGGACAGCCTGTACATCGATGCACCGAAAATATTCGATGTTTACTATTCGATACATCGACTCAATCCGATATATCATAATGGTCAAAATTTATTCGATACATCGATGTATTTCATTCGATACATCAAAAGAGGCTGATCAAACCAATGACCCAGGCTGCTGGTTGTTGATGTCGTGATTTTGCTCGACTTAGAAAAATTTACTTATTTAATCCTCCTGGCCTATGGTCAATATAATGTTTGATATGGTAGCAAAAATAATATGGGAGGAACAATTCAGAATCGAATCTATTTATTATCATCACTATAACAGTATTTTATTTAAATGTCCTAGTATTCCTTTTGTAGGAATAATACAAATAATAGTTTGTTCAATCGTTTACTCCCCAATCTATTTCTTTGCTGAGGGGTAAACGATAGAACAAACTATTACTTTTACTAAGCCTACAATAGGAACACTGGAACATTTAAATGAAATACTGTTATGGTAATTATAATTAATAGATATGATTCTGAACTGTTCTTTTAGTTTTTTATTTTATCTCACTAGTTATGGCCTGTTAATTAATTCAAAATGCAGAAGCATTCGATGTTAAGAACACATTGATGCGTAGTTGCAATACATTACATCGATAAAAAACATCCGATGTCTTTTCAAGTGAACATCTTTAGTAAGCGTGATTTTTTAATACAAAAGCGAGTTAGCGAGATTGCACAGATTAAGAACAATACAGGGCGTGTTGAAGAGAAAAATAAGAAATTGATAATTAACTGTAAAGTATTGAAGTACATCCTATAGTAATTTTTTACCGTATACATTAACGTATATGTAGTAGATGTATACGTTATATAGCTGTGGTGTGTTGCCACAGAGTCGGCGATGTTTCCCATTCCGAACGGGAAACAGGGATACAGGCACTAGTCACTCGGACGATGTTGCTCACCGTCCACTTGAATACAGTTTTTCGGGAACATGTGGCCAACAGTCATTTCTAGAAGGCCGTTTGAGGCAAGGGTCGAGTTGCTGTATCTCACAGCGATTGTTGCAAGTCGCCGGATACAAGTCGCTGGAGACAAGTCGATTATCCCACCGACTCGCCAACGACTCCAGCGACAAAGTTGCCGGCGATTGTTGCCCGGTCTCTACGAGCCTTAACAATTATTCGCCCACTGCCCTGTCCCTCCATTCCCAGCGTTTTCTTCCACCAAAAACGTGGCAAAGTATTAACGAAAATGGGAAAGTACCGAATAGAGGGGGTAAGAAGGTTTTCTGACTAAACACTGAAGGGAAACGACCCCAGCTGCAAGCAACTATTTTATTACTTAATGGCTTCTGCCATGGTCCGTTACTGCTCTATCTGGAACTTATTGTTAGTTATCCGTTACAGTATTGTAGGGCCATCGTATGCCAATATTAACTCGGGCGCACGCGACAAAGTTAAATAAATGCGCAGTATGAAGATATTTTCGTTGTTAGTCAAAACTGGGACATTGGGCGTTCAGTGTCGTCGCGCGTTTCCAAATCTGGGGAAGTGGATGTGCAACGTTTGGGGGAGAAAAAACGTTATGAGAGACTGTGCGGCTTCGACAATAGAGTTAACGCATTCTGTCATCATTATCATTATTTATACACTTTCATTATATTGTCTTTATTTAGTTAATAAACACTTAAGACTATTATATGTTATCTATTCCTCTGAATACTCTTGCTTCTATAAAATTTGGGGATCGTCCGCATGCTGAATAATCGAGTCGTTAAATCGTTTGTGACGTTAAGTGACACTGTGAGTCGATACCTGTGTTGTGTAACATGTAAGGGAGACCGCGGTAAAATCGGGACGTTAAGGATAAAAGTTCATAAAATTGTGACATTATTAATGTAAAACAGGAACTGCAATTAGAATTCATTAGCATAAATTCTGTATTAAATTTAATTTTTTTAATGGAAGGACAAATACAAAAAAGTAACTATTTAAAATATGATTCGTTTTTACGGTTTTACCCCACAGTATGGGTACCCAACCATCATTCAATTTCAATCAGCCGTATGATTCTTGGATACAAATGCAAATATCTTCACCATTTTCATCACCACTGTTATCATTATCCTTCGGTATTTTCTTTAATTTGGTGGGTTTCTTTCTCTTTACTTGTAGTCCTTTATTCAGATTTAATTTTAATTTTTAACGTCCTCCTTTTCGTTTCTTTGTTATACACATTTTGTGCAAAACCGGGTATCCGGGTTTACCCCGTCCGGTTTTGCCCCAGAAACACAAAATCTTACAATTATTTACACTTTACTATACAACAATTAACATAATTCACATTAAAAAGTATCTGCCTGAACACTGTCAAAGTTTCCCCTAGTTGTGCAGCGTTTAGAAGATCATAAAGAAAAAATCCGCAAACTGAGTTTGCCACTCAGGAGTATGTATGTATTACTTTATTGTCTTCCCCTTAGGGTTATAAACTTCTTTCTCTTTCCTCCTCACTCTCTTTTCTTACACCATTCCTTAACCTATACCTATACTTAATTCTACCTTAGCTTACTTCTCCGCTCTCTCGCCGCTCTTTCGCCCCCGACGCTTCTCTCTCTCATACGCTCGCTTATCCTATTCTTAATCTATTCTTAACCCTTTAGCGCCAAACGTATCATATATGATACATTACTTTTTTTTGCCGTTTCGCCGTTTGCATTCGCGTTTCGCTGTTTGCAACAGTTTAAGTGATACATGTTTAGTGTAGTTTTATTCACTGAAGAAAGTTGGACCTATCTGAACCCTGTATTCTTTGGATTTATGCATTTTGACCTCTGAAAAAAATAAATTTAAAAAAAAAAATTTTTTTTGTTTGGAAATATATAAATTCAGACCATTTTTAACGATAAAAACAAAACGGGATATTTTTCCTTCAACGGGATCTAGGTGCGGGCGCTAAAGGGTTAACCTATCGCATTCTTCAACTTAAATCTACGCCCCTACTTCTGCCTCTTCCCTTCGCCGTCGACTTCCCTTTCCTCTCTTTCATTCCATTCCTTCTTTCACTCCTTCCCTCCTTGTTCCCTCCCCCTCCCCCTCCCTTCTGCCATTTCACCTCCTTCCCTCTAGTTTCTTCATCCACTCCTCTCCATCGCCTTCTTCGCCAAAAATTTTCCTTATCTTTTCCGTTATATTCCCCTTCATACCTTCCTCCTGAGTACACCTCTCCACTACGTGCTCCCATGTCTCTACCTCCCAACCGCAAACCCTGCATCTCCTCTCCTCCTCCCCCTCCCAGTACCTCCCTCCCCTCATTTCATTCCCCAGCCTAAACCTCACTATCCTTCTGTATCTTTCTTCACTCCACCCTTTTGTCAGGTACTTTAGCACCCCTCCTATCCTTATCTCCCTATACCAACTATTGTATCTCGATTCCTCTATTTTCTCTCTTCTCTCTTCTTCTTGCCTCCTTTCGTCCTCCTTCTCTAATTTCACGTATCCCCCTTCCCTTTCTTCTCCCCCCTCTTTCCCTTCTAAATTCCTTCCTCTCCTTCTCCCATGCGGACAGTTCTATCCCCACCTCCTGTTCCCTTTCCCTTACTTCTTCTAAGCACAACCTGGCCAACTCCCCTCCCTCCCCCTGCCCAGCTTCGCATCATACCTCCACGCCCTTCCTCCCGCCCACGTCCTCGACTTCTTCCTCTTCGTTTCCTCCCTCACCATATATACCGGTGTCTGCCAGTCCACTCCTAGCGACCACCTGATATACCTCTCCTGTATTATTTCCACCTCTTCCCTCTCCCTCCAACCCCACACCTCTGCCCCTTACCCCACCACCGTCCACACTAGCATGTCGAAGAGCCACATCCTCTCTCCCCAGTCTTTCCCGAATTTTCTTTTCCCTATTCCCCATACCTGTCGCATCACTACCCCCGCCTTTTTTACCCTGTCCCTGATATGCGCCTCCTGTTCTCCGTTCCTCTTAAATGTATACCCGAGGTACCAGAACTCCTTTACCTCTTCTATCCTCTTTCCTTTCCACCTCCAGTCCACCTTTTTTCTCTCCCCCCCCCATTCCTAAATCTTACTAATTTCGTTTTCTCAACATTTACTTCTAACCTCTTTCCCTCCAAATATCGTTCCAGTCTCCTGACCATGCTCTCCATTTCCTCCTCCTTCTCTGCCAGTATAACCAAGTCGTCTGCGTACGCCAGGGCGCATATCCTCCTTCCTCCTACTTTCACCCCTCCCCATTTTCCTCTCCTGAGCACCTCGTCCACGTCTGCTATCAACAGATTGAATAGGATCGGGCTCAGTGAGCACCCCTGTCTCAATCCTTTTCCCGTCCAGAAGCACTCTCCTAACTCCGCTCCCACCTTCATGCTCACTGTCTCTTTGTATATTTCCCTTACCCTTTCCCTCAGTCCCTGCCTCACCCCTCTCTTCTCCATTGCCTCCCATAAGATCCTCCTGTCCATTGAGTCGAAAGCTGCCCTGAGATCCACAAATAACGCCACCAACTTGCCTTTCCCCCCTTGGAACTGTTTCCCTATTACGTAGTTTAGCACGTATATGTGGTTCATCGTCCCTCTTCCTCTTCTGAATCCCGCCTGATTTTCCGATACCATGCCCGTCCCTTCCACCTCCTGTTTGAGTCTCCCCACCAGGATCGCTGCGTACACTATAGTGTCGGCATTAGCGTCAGTCCCCTATAGTCCTGAACCCTCGTCCCTCCCCCTTTCTTCACCAAAGGTACGATGATTCCCTCTTTTCATTCTTGCGGCCATCCTTCCCCCTCCCACACACTTCCGCAAATCTCCCACGCTAATTCTATCCCTTTCTCTCCTCCATATTTCCAGGCCTCATTTGGTACTCCATACCCCTCCGGTCGCCTTCCCATCCTTCATCTTCCTTATTACTCTCCTTACCTCCTCTTTGCTTATCCCCTCTTCCTCTCCTTTTCTCCTACCCCCCTCTTCTCCCATCCTTACCCTACCCTCCACTCCTCCTAACAATCCCATAAAATACTCCCTCCATTCCTCTTTCTTTATCCTCTCGTCCACCCCCCTCCCTCTTTTCCTCCCCCTGTTTACTATTTCCCATACCTTACTTTCGATTTTTGCTTCTGCCACTTCCCTTACCAGCCTCTCCCTTTCTTCCTCTTTTTTCCTCTCGCACATTTCTTTATACTCTCTCCTCCTCCTCCTGTAGTCCTCCCTTGTCACCTCCCCACCTCTCCATTTCCTTAGCTCCCTTCTCACCTGTCTCTTCATTTCCCTACATTCTCTGCCCCACCACCCTTCCCCCTTCCTTCTCTCCTCCTTACCCCCGGCCTCCTCCCCTTTCCTCATCACCTCCTTAATCCTTTCTACCACCTTGCTCAACTCCTCCTGTATCCCTTCCCCTTCCATGTGCACCCCCTCCATTCCATTCTCAAATTCCTCCTTCATCCTTTCCGACCACCGTCCCCCTCCTATCTTTCTTTTCCCCGTTTTCCCACTATTCTCCCCCACCCCTCCCTCCCTTATCGTCACCACCATCGGGTGGTGGACAGACTCCACCTTGTCTCCTACTTCCATCTTTTCCACCCCCCTTCTCGTCCTCTCATCACCCAGTACAGAATCTATGACTGTCTCCCCTCTTCCCCTGTGTACCTATATTCCCCCTCTTCGTCCCCTTCTATGTTCCCGTTCAATATTTCCCACCCTGTCTCTTCTACGAGCCTCACTAGCTTTTTCCCATCCCCGTTTACCTTACTGTCTTTCGGCTTTCTTCCCCCCTTCCCTTCCTCTCCCCCTCTATCCTTCCACCCTGCTCTCCCGTTCTCGCGTTGAAATCCTCCCTATTATCACCCTCTCTCCCTCCTTCTGTCCCTCCATCCACCCTCTGATCTTTCCCAGCTTCTCCTCCATGTCTCCGTTTACGTAAACCGCCACAATTTTCCATTTCTCCTCCCCCGCCCTCACTCCCTCCACCATTATCCCGTCTTCTTCTCCCTGTCCTTGCTCCTCTTTTCCCCACATCTCTTCCCTCACTCCTATCATCATGCCCCCCATCTAATCTAGGGTAAAGACCCTTCCTATTCCTTCTCTTCCCCCATTGAGCCCTCCATCTGTATTCCACCGGTAGTCTACGCTTAACATTGTTCCACCCTTTCTCTTCCACCCATGTTTCCATCATCACTATCACCTCCTACTCCTCTAGCCCCTTCCAAAATTCCTCCTCTTTGTTCATCACCCCCGCTACGTTCCAGAACTCTATCCTCCAATTTTTTCTTTCCTCCCCCTTTTCCTTCCAGCTTAGTTTTTTGTCCCTCCTCTTTCTTGCTCCTTACTTCCCCCTGCCCCCTCCTCCTCCCTCCCTCTTTTTTCCCCTCCTTCTATTACTATCTGCCCGTAACTTATTCTCACTCTCTTTCCTTCTTTTTCTTCCTTGTCCCCTGTCTCTCTTAACCACCATTGCATCTTTCTTTCCTTCCACGTCAGATCATCCTGTATCCTCTCCTTCCTCCCCCTCAGCTTCACTTTGTTCCTCATCACCTCGCTTTTGGCCTCCATGCTCTCCATCCTCACCTCCATCCTCACCTCCTTCCTATCTTGCCTTCCTCCTCCCAGCTCCTTCGCTCCCTCTATCCCCTCTTGCGCTCCCACTAACGCTATTATCTCTTTTGCCCTCTGCATCGCCGTTCCCTCCCTCCCTACCCCTTTTATGATCATATTCTTTTCTCCCCCTTCTTCATTCTTCCTTCATTCTTCCTCCTGCTTTCCCCACCTCTTCCCCCTTTTCCACTACCTTCTTTCTCCCTACCATATTTTCGCTCCCTTTGCTCTATCCCTTTTCTCCCTCGCCCCTCTTATCTTACCCTCCGCTCCCTTCTTTACCGCCCGTCCTGCCTTACCGACTATCCTACACTCTCCTTGCTCTCTTTCCTCACCGCCCGATATCGCCCTCTTCCTCTCGTTTTCTACTTTACCGCCTTTCTCTTTCCCGCTCAATCCTTTCCCGCTTTGCCTTAACCTCCAAACTCCGCGCCTCCTGCCTGTTTCCTTCTTCTCCCTCACGCCCCTTTTCCTTGCCCTTTCTCTCCCTTTATTCCCTGCTCCCCATCACCCTCCGCACTCACTTTCCACTCCCTGCACCCCCTACTAACACCTATTTTGCTTCCTGCTCTCGCACCGCTCACTCACACGTCCAGTCACTTTCACACCGGAAACGGAAGTCCCGCCACTCAGGAGTAGCAAAGCGGTATTGCACGAGCATCTAAGGGCAGTCAGATGTGAGGCAACAGCATGAGGGAGAAGCGTTGAGGCAGGGAATGGGGAAGTTGCGTCGACTCATCCGTTTACATTTAGAGGCATTGATGATTCGTTACAGACATTCAATGGTGAAGTTAACCAGAATGTGCGTAAGTGGATTGAAGAATTTGAGGAATCGAGCAAGATGTGTTGCTGGTCGGAAGCCCAGGAGATCATGAATGCAAAAATGCTTTTGCGAGGATCGGCCAAATTGTTCATTTTGTATGAGAAATGTGTCAGTTGAAACGATCTCTAACTGAAGAATTTGCGAAAATTATCAACAGCAACGTGGTGTATAAGGAGCTGTAACGGACCAAGAAACAGAACGACGAATTGTATCAGGAATATGTTCATCGAATGATGGAATCAACCATGTTTAAAATTTGTTCGTTATTAAAGGTTGTTTGCAATCAGCGGTTGCTTGAAAACAGAGATGGGTAAAGATAATAGCTACATAATATCTGGATAAAAAGTAGTTTACGTTTATCCGTTATTCGAAGATTGAATAAGACGATTTATTTTTACTCAAAGCGCCATGGATGAAGTCGTTTATTCGACGGGAATTCATCCGACGCACAGTGGAGTATTTGTCCCTAAAACCTGACCAAAATTTTTTTCGTTTTAATATATCCAAATGTACTTAGAAGTGACGCAATATAATTATTTCATAGAATTTTACCAAAACATGCACAGGACGTAAAAAAATTACAAATAAATCGATTTAATTACATGATTTATTTTATTGCGTCATTCTGGTATTGAGATCTTCGTATTCAGAGTTACATATGTATCAAGAAGCACAAGGGTTTCATGTAAGGAAATGATGTGATTATTTAATATAGTTAACAAATATAACAAATATAACAAAAATAAACATTTAAGAAAGTCTTGTCTTACTCTGGGATTAAAAGCTGCAATACTTCACGTGAAAATCGCTTGTTTTTTTTGTATTTTAGGTCGGGAGCTAGTTATTAATGGGTCAGATGATAATAATAACCAGTTTAATACATCTCTGTTGCAAGATTCTCTTGAAAATTTTCTTGCAAAATTTGTTCCTGGCTTCAGCAGCTTCCTCTGACATCTGACCAATCGGTAGCATCGCATGTGAAATTATCGTTCTTCCATGTATAAAAATTATGTGCATTGACATTGGGTACCAGCCTTTCAGTTTCAGATAGAGCTCAGCTGTTTTCTAATATGTAGCTTGAAAATTTGTCCAAGCCAATATTGAGACCACTTGATATAATTTCTATAACTACCTTCAACCTACGGATAAGATCCATCTCTACTCTAGTAATTCGAGCAGAAGTTTCTGGATCTGCAAAAAATCTTCGTGGCGTGTTACCGTCAATTGTATTCCCAAATCCTGCTTTAGGTATATCCACCAAGACGCCCATTTCTTCCTTGAATGATTTTTGTACTGCCTTTTTTCTTTCAGAGATTTTTAACCTGTAAGGGTAAAAAGGTAATAAAGTGACTTTATGTCACATCTGTTGGTTTCATACGTTCATTGGCATTACGTTGCTTAGTGTAAGGTTTTGAGATTTGCGGATGTTTATGGGTGTCAGTACGAAAGCAGATGCATAAAAGATTTATAAAATGTGTTATGGTTTCGACACTAAACATGACCAGTAAATCTTCAACAATGACCAGTGTGTATATTAATATATATAATCTCTTTATTGATCCCCTAGGGGTTCCAATCTCTCATACCCTTTCTCCTTTACACTTATACCTTAAGTCTACCTTAATCTAACTTAATCTATCTTAACACTTTGCATGCGGGAGACGGAGATCACAGTCCGCAGCAGACTGAACGTTGACAGCGGGAGACTGTAATCGCTGCGCGGTGGGAGCGCTCCTGGCAAGCGGGGCAAGCCGCTGCTACGACGATTGGTTTTTGTTACCGATTGGTGCACACTCATAAATACAGGGCACACGTATTTTTGTTATTGGCGGAATCGGCCATATCTACAATGTAACAGACGGAAGTTCAGGCGGAGTTAGCGCCGGGCTGTGCCGCTTTCTTTGTGCCCAGTAGTAGTGCGTCACACTGCAGGCGGGAGACTGTGATCCCAGTCCGGAAAAGAAAGAACGTTGAAAGCGGGGGACTGTAATCTCAATTACGTGATAGACAGCAGTGAAGTACTACATTCTTATTCCAATAAAGGAACTTGTATTTTATTTTATTTTACCCATTTTGAAAATGGATTCGCGCGATTTCGACACTGATGAAAGTGAAATAATTGCTGATGACTTATCAGATCATTCTTGTAGTAAACGTGAGCTTTCAGATAGTGACAGTTATTTCTCAGAGGATAGTGACATTTTTCCAATGAGAAAACGCTCGCGTACATATTATTTACCTAACAGTGATTCAGAATCAGGTGAAAATGATTCAGATATTGAAGATAAATCGAGTTGGACTGAAACTGATGAAATACCAAATTTGGAAACGTTTTTAGGTGAAGCGGGTGTAAAAGTATTACCGTCTGATCCCACAAATATTCTCGACGTGGTAAAACTATTTATAGATGATGATTTGTTTTCTTTCTTCACGGAAGAGTCAAATAAATATCGTAGCCAGAATGCTGATAAATTTCGAGATAGTAAAAAATCTGTAAAATGGAAAGATATTTCTGTTTTAGAAATTAAGAAATTTATCGGTTTGATTTTGATGATGGGAAAAGTACAAAAATACACCAGAGATGAGTATTGGTCCACAGATCCAGGATGTGCAACACCAATTATTTCCCAAATTATGAGCAGAGACAGATTTCGCCAAATATGGAAATCTTGGCACTTTTGTGATAATCTAACGCTATTCAACGCAAATAATGGGAGGTTTGGCAAAAATTCAACCAGTATTAGATTATTTCATCCCCAAATTTTTAAACGTCTACAAATCGCAGCAACAATTATCTCTGGATGAAAGCATTATTCCATGGAGGGGCAGGTTATCCTTTCGGGTATACAGGGTGTCCCACGGTAGACTGGACAGTGCCGTAGCTCCTAAAGTATTGGAGATAAAAATTTTTAAAAAATAGGGAATTGCATGGTTCGAAGGGGCTACTAAATTAGCCCGAACGAATTTTTTTTTCGATTATTATTTTAAAAATTACGATGGTCAAGTTCGGTTTTTCAAATGGAACTATTTTTTTGAAGTCCTGAGTTGATAGTGCGTTCCAAGACAAATTCAATAAGCATCAATGTATACACTTTATTTTCACTGGTTTTTGAGATATTGCGCTTGCAAATTTACTGATTTTCACTGCAAGAAACTCCTCTGGAATAGCAAGGACCGGGGTCGGTCTTACTGGCGCCACGGGTGGCACTGCCTGTTGAAATAGATACCTACCTGCGAAAGGTCTACGCCAGGCCCAAAGGCTGGACAATTCTTTTCCGCCAGAAATGCTACTTAGGTAGGTACATCTGCGGTATCGAGAAGCGCATCGTTACTTTTATTTCGCACTTGCTTCTACGCTCGGATGGCCGGTTCTTTTGGGAGGGATGCAAGTTGGATTGGTTAGGTTCGGAGGAGTGAAAGTTGCTAGACTAAATTTCAACTATAGGGAGCAGATTGTATCAGAACCAATCGGATTTGCATCCCTCACAAACGGCTGCTAGAGAGCAAGAGGCCCTCTTCACAACAATACCTTCTCCCCAATGCCCACCTTCTTTCGCACGGAATACGTCAACGCATGGTTTTGTTTTGATATCGAAGCTCATGTTTATACTCGAGAGGACCACGCGTCGACAGCGGGCTACCCCTTTTCTTACCGTGTCTCTCCACGAGGAGTATTGCCGATGGATTGTAGAAGCGCAGATGTCTGGATGCCAGTTGTTGAATTCAGGAGACGATAGAAACACTTTGTTACAAAACACACATGTACTATAATTAAAGTAAATCGTATTCCTCTCGGGCAGGAGTCGCCCGACGTTCGTCAAGAAGATGCGGCCTGGTACCCCGTGGCGAGGACAACCCTTCGCAGGGTCTCGCTCGATTTTTATGACTTTTACCGGAAAAAGGTACGAATCCTGGGCCGAACGTAACGAATTGAGGTCGAGCCCCCGCAGTCGAGGGTGAAATATCCATTACAACTTATTAAGAAATTCTTTTCTTCATCGTATCGAAAGGGAAGTGACGTCAATGGATTCCTTATGTTTTTCTGATGAAAATCATACCAAATATCATGCAAATCGGACTACTTTGACACAAGCTATTTGTATTCCCTATGTAAAAGTTGTTGTGGAGAGACACGGTAAGAAAAGGGGTAGCCCGCTGTCGACGCGTGGTCCTCTCGAGTATAAACATGAGCTTCGATATCAAAACAAAACCATGCGTTGACGTATTCCGTGCGAAAGAAGGTGGGCATTGGGGAGAAGGTATTGCTGTGAAGAGGGCCTCTTGCTCTCTAGCAGCCGTTTGTGAGGGATGCAAATCCGATTGGTTCTGATACAATCTGCTCCCTATAGTTGAAATTTAGTCTAGCAACTTTCACTCCTCCGAACCTAACCAATCCAACTTGCATCCCTCCCAAAAGAACCGGCCATCCGAGCGTAGAAGCAACTGCGAAATAAAAGTAACGATGCGCTTCTCGATACCGCAGATGTACCTACCTAAGTAGCATTTCTGGCGGAAAAGAATTGTCCAGCCTTTGGGCCTGGCGTAGACCTTTCGCAGGTAGGTATCTATTTCAACAGGCAGTGCCACCCGTGGCGCCAGTAAGACCGACCCCGGTCCTTGCTATTCCAGAGGAGTTTCTTGCAGTGAAAATCAGTAAATTTGCAAGCGCAATATCTCAAAAACCAGTGAAAATAAAGTGTATACATTGATGCTTATTGAATTTGTCTTGGAACGCACTATCAACTCAGGACTTCAAAAAAATAGTTCCATTTGAAAAACCGAACTTGACCATCGTAATTTTTAAAATAATAATCGAAAAAAAAATTCGTTCGGGCTAATTTAGTAGCCCCTTCGAACCATGCAATTCCCTATTTTTTAAAAATTTTTATCTCCAATACTTTAGGAGCTACGGCACTGTCCAGTCTACCGTGGGACACCCTGTATAACGCAGGTAAAACTATAAAATATGGGATACTTGTAAGAATGGTTTGTGAAAGCACATCTGGATATATCTGCAACTTCAAGATTTATGCCGCAGAAAAGAACCCATTGTTACACACAATACAATCAGTTTTGGAGCCATATTACAATCTTTGGCATCATGGTGCAATAGAGTCTACGCAAGAACATCAAGAAGCAATGCCTTCAACATCTAGAGCGACTTCAAGGAAAGATAATAATCTCAGATTATCCAGTGACCTTAGTAAACATAAATTAGAAAAATAACATCTACTACTAAAGTAAAATATCCCACTCGAAAGTGTCTGAAACGTGGTGAAACCCGATACATTTGCAGCTTCTGTACGGTGGCCCTACATAAAGGAGATTGCTTTGAGCGTTACCATTCACTAATTGACTACTAATTATCTGTAAAATGTGTAAAATTATCTGTAAATGATCTTTTTTATTTTTACACAAGTGATGAGTAAAATTACATGTAATTAGTCAATCTTTTATTTACAAAGTTATATGGAACGCAGTTTAGAGTTCAATGGCATTTCTACACAAAAAACTGGGTTTGGCCTACACGTCAGGAGCTCGGCGCTAGCCCCACTACTTCTGGCTCGAGAAAAGGAGCACCGAGACAGGCAACCGATTGTTGGAAGAATGCGCCGCCCGAAACTCACCAGCCAATGAACCTCTGCCGGTCTTCGCACGCGAAAAGACTGTAATTCCCCGCTACACATCCAGGAGCGCGGAAAATATCGCCCGCATGCAAAGTGTTAATCTATCCTGCTCCGCACGCCAATGCCCGCTCGCTCTCCTCCCTCACTTCCCCCCACTCTCGCACGCACGCCCCCGCACCCTCCTCCGTCTCTCGGACCTCCGCTTCCGCGCGCTTCCCCTTCCACTCACAATCCTCCACTCACTCCTTCACACACTGCTCTCCTTTCCTCCAGTCTCCTCATCCATTCCTCCCCATCCCCATCGTCCCCCAATACATCTACCACCGCCTCCTGCCACCCCCTCTCAATCCCCAACCTGTACATACATCCCACACGTGCTCCCACGTCTCCTCCCTCTGTCCACACAATCTGCACCTCCTTTCCTCCTCCTCCTCCTCCCAGTACATCCCCGCCTTCGTCTCATTTCCCAACCTAAACCTATCCACCCGCTTCCACCTATCCTCCCCCCACCCTTTCTTCAGGTATCCTGGCATCGCCTTCCCCTTCACCCTCCCGTACCATATATTGTACCTCGCCTCACATATTCTCCTCCACCTCTCCTCTTCCTGTAGTCTTCTCTCCCTCTCCACCAACATCTCTCCCCTCATCTCCCCCTATTCCACACCCTCACCACCTCCTCCACTGTCCACCCCCTGTCCTTATAATACTGCTCCCTCTTCCTCGTCCCACCCCTGCAAAACCTTTCCCCTCCTCATCCTCCTCTTCATTTCCTCCCAACACTCCCTCGCTAACTCTCCCCCTTCCCCTCCTCCAGCTTCCTCTCGTATCCCCACGCCCTTAGTCCCGCCTCTCCCTTCATCAGCCCCCCCCCCCTCTGTAGTTCCTCCCTAACCAAGTACCCTGGGGTATTCCTATCTGCTCCCAACACCCACCTCATGTATCTTTCATGTAGTGCTTCTACCTTTTCCCTACCCTGCCACCCCCACACTTCTACGGTCTACCGCATAACTCACTACTGCCCATACCAGCTTATCGAACAACCATAGCCTTCTTCCCCAGTCCTTCCCAAAAACTTTTTTTCCAATCCCCCATACCTGCCCCATCACCGCAGCCCCCTTTCTTACCCTCTCCTCTACGTGCTCCTCCTGCCCTCCAGTCCTCATCACCGTATACCCCAGGTACCTGAAGCTCCTAACCTCCTCTAACTCCTTTCCCCTCCACCTCCACACCAACTTACTCCACTTGCCCCCCCCCCCTCCTACACCTCTCCACCGTGGTTTTACCCACATTCACCTGTAACCCCTTCCCCTCCACGTACTTCTCCAGTTTCTCCATCATCCCCTTCTTCCCATCCACATCCTCTGCCAGCACACCCACATCATCAGCGTATGCCACCGTGTAGATCATCCTATCCCCCAGCCTCCCCCGCCTCCCCTTCCCAGCTCGTCATCTATGTCTGCAATCAGTAGTGTAAACATAGTTTGGCTCAACGGGCACCCTTGCCTTACACCCCTTGCCGTCCAGAACCTCTTCCCCTCTTCCTCCCTTACCCTGACTCTTGCCATCGTCTCCCTCAGTACCTCTTTACATCTCACCACCAGCCCTTCCCTCATCCCCTTGTCCCTCATAGCCTTTATCAATACCTCCCTGTCCACCGAGTCAAACGCGGCCTTCATGTCGACAAACAACACCACCATTCTCCTCTCTTTCCTCCCTACTTGCCTGTTAATCAGGTAGTTAAGTGTGTATATATTGTCGACACAACCTACCCCCTCCTGAACCCCGTGTGACTCGGCGGCAGCAGCTTCTTTTCTTCCACCTGTACCCTTAACCTCTCCGCCAGTACTGACGCATAAATCTTATACGCCGTCTGCGATAAGGTAACCCCCCTGTAGTCCTCTGCCCTTTCCCCTGCCCCTTTCTTCACCGCCGGCACCACCACCCCTTCTTTCCAACCCTCCGGCCACCCTTCCCCCTCCATATCCTGTTACACAACCCCCATAGCCACTTTTCCACCTCTTGCCCCGTACTTCCACACCTCATTCTGTATCCCATCCCCTCCCCGGCCTTCCCGTACTTTAAGCTCTTTACCATCCTTCTTATTTCCTCCGTTCCTATCTCCCTCTCTACGTCCCTCCCCCTCTCACTCCTCTACCTTTAATCACCATCCACTCTACCCCTCCCATCAGCCCCCTGAAATACGCGTCCCATTCCTCCATCTTTATTCTTTCATTCACACTCCTTCTCTTCCCCTTTCTCTGTTTACCACTTTCCACACTTTCTCTTCTGTCCTCACCCCTTCCAGTTCCCTTTCCCAACGCTCCACCTCCTTCTTCCTCTTTTCCTCACACAACCTCCCATAAGCCCTCTTCCAATTTAGCAAACTCCAACTCCTTTCCTCCAGGTAACCGCATAATCTCCTCCCATCACTATTCACCTCTTTATTCTTTGATCTCCTGCTCCCCCGTTCCCCTCCCTCCCCCTCATCCCATCCCAACACGCGCCCCCCTTCTTCCCCTGTCCTAGCGTTAAAATCCCCCCTATAAACTCCCTCACTCCCCATTCCCTCTCTTTCATCCACTTCCCCAAGTCCTCCAACTTCCTCCATTGACATACACCCCCACTATCCTCCACCACTCTCCCCCAACGTCACCTTCTTCGTCAGAATCCCCTCTCTCCCTCTTTCCTCCTCCGCTCCCACTTCCAACCCCTTCCTCACTCCCATTAGCATTCCTCCCATTGCCCCACCCATCTTCTTCTCCCTCCGTGCCCATTGCCTATCCCAGACATACCCCCTAGGTAGCCTCCCTTCCACACTTCCCCACCCCCTTCCTCTATCCACGTTTCACTCAGCATTATTACGTCCCACTCCTCCAACCCTTTCCAAAAATCCCCGCCTTTGTTCCTCAATCCCGCCACATTCCAAAACACCACCTTGTACCCACTCCCCTCTCCCCCCTCCTCCCCCTTCTCACCCCTTCCCTTATTTTTCGTTTCCCTGTTCCTCCACCCATCTTTCTGTCAGTTCATCCCACCTTCTTACCTTTCCGTTCACCCAGATCTTCATATATCCGACTTGCACCTTCTTTCCTCCCTCCCTCTCCCTCTCCACCTTTCATCTCGTCTTCCTTTCCTCCTCTGTCAAATTGTCCTTTCCCTCCTGCCCCTCAGTTTTTTCCCCGCCTCCATCACCTTTATTTTCTCTTCCCTCCCCGACAGCTTCACCAGAACCACAACGCTCCCTTCCTTTCCCCTTTTCCCTACCCCTTTTCCCTCCTCCATACCCATCGTTTCCCACAACTTCTTCACGTCCTTCTCCTCCTCCATCTCCTTTGCCCCCAACCCCGTCACCACCACATTATTTCTCCTCTCAGTCCTCTCCTTCTTGTCCTGTTTTAACTCAACCTTTCTCTTAACCGACAATCCTCCACTTTCACCCTCCCCCTCCATACTACCCTTCCCTTCCTTTTCCCTTTCCCATTTCTCCATCCCCCCTAAACACTCTTCCATCCCCTCTCTCCTCCTCTTTTCCTCCCTCCTTTCTTCCTCCCACTTCCTCCTTTCCTCCCTCCATTCATCGATAACCTTTCTTCTTTCCTCCCTTTCCTCCCTCATCTCCTCTCTCACCTTCCTCAACTCCTTCCTCATTTCCTCTTTCTCACCCCTTATCTCCTTCATCAGCTCTTTTAACATCCCCACCACATTTCCCATCTCCTCTCTTTCCTCGCTGCCCCCCTTTTCCCCCCTCCTACCGGCGATCTCATCATCTTCTCGCTCCTTTTGAACCCTGCTCTACCCCCTTCCTGCCCGTCCCTTCTTCCTCCTCCCTCTCCTTTCTCTTTTTACCCCAGCCACCCTCTAAACTCCCCGCGTAACTACCCACGCTACTCCCACTGTCATTCCTTTGTCTTCCCTCACTATTCAACCTTCCATTTCCCATTCCGGCTCCTGTACCATCCCCCCTGCCCCCTCCCCTTCTTTCCCCTTGTCCCCCGCCATTTACCCTTCTCCTCACGTATTACCCTCCGTCGTCCTCTCAACTCTTACCCTTACTGCTCTATTCAACCTCTTTTTCTCTTTTACTCTCTTTCAAACCTCCCGCCTTCCTGCTAACTCTCCCTGCTTCTTCACCTGTCCGCTAGATTACTCTACCTGCTCCTCTGCCTCTCTCTTCCCGCCACAACACACCTATCCCCAGACCTAACCTCCAAACCGCTCCCTTTTCCCGCTTCGTACCTTGCCACCCACTATCCTGCCCTGAAACCTTCACACTCCTCCTTTCCCCACCGCTCCCCCACCTTCCCCACTCACTCCCTATCCTCACGTGACCCTCTACCCTCACACTTCCTACACCCAGCTCACCGCACCATGCACACCCTCTATCACTCTCGCGTCCGGAAACGGAAGTTTCGTATATTAATAATAAACTGGTATAAAAGTACAGTTAGCAGCTGACGCAAAAAAAATGCTGGAAAAAAACCGTATTGGCACGAGTTGGCAGTCAATTCTTTTTGTATTATAAAAAAGAACCCTTTACTGATTTTAATGATGCCGAAACAAGTATCGGGACTCGCTCGGACGTATAACAAAATCATGAATGAAATGTTCGAACTGTAATATATCTCACTGATTTATTGGTCATTTTCAAACATCAATAATAACAAAAAGATAGGTAATAAGAAAATAAAGATTATTTGAAAGTGTAGTACACACCTACCTGAAAGGCTTCTGTAAGAAAAAAATGGACACAATTTATTTACGATATACAAAAATTACTATATAGCGGACGGTGTTTCAGAGACGGATCAAGAGAGAAACGTGCACTATGAAAACTCTTCACTTGTGACAAATAATAACACATTATGAGTGAATAAATGAAAAAACATACTGGCACATTGTTCTTCATACATTCAACTATCTCAGAAAAAAATTTTCAGTTTGGACAAGATTTTTCAAATCGACTTTTGGCCAGCATTTAAGGCCAAATACTCCACTGTACGGCGGCGAAAGATACTTTGTTTATTCGAAGGACTTTCATCCGGGGTTTCGAATAATTTTTCTCCTGCCATTGTATCTTTATACTAGAACCTCGAATAACTGGCGAGAGCCTTTGTGGTCCGAGCCGTGCGCGATCGCCGTTGCTCGGCGATGTGTCACCGATTCTACAGAATCTGAATTTCCCTATTTTTCACTGTACCAATATGAAAGTGACACCAATGGATTCCTGGCATACTCCCGATTAATTGGGCAGAAAATAATTTAAATCGGATTATTTTTAACAAAACGGACTTTCAACTGTGTAAACAAATTTTTCACGTAATTTCCTTAATTATGATCCGAATTATATAATTTGGGGGCCTAGTCTTAATCTGTATAAGTGTCGCTATCATCCCAACACCCTTTTGAGTGTTTTGTCAAATTATTTTTTCAAAGCGCCGCCATTTTGTTACTTTTCAATAAACATTATTAATTGAGCACCGGGCGGTAGCAATCATTTGCCACATGTCCAAATTTATGACATTTGAAACATTTTCTCCCCAATTCCTTGTTAAGACAGTCATTAATTACGTAAACTTTTCCGTCACAATTGTAACAACGAAGCTCCATTTTCTGCTCCTATCTTTCCATTCTCTTCAACGTGTCCACCTTCTTCGATGATTCTACTCTTTTCTCGGTACCTCCTTTTTCCCTCCCATACCTATCTTTATCCTGTATTGAATTCCGAATCGTTCGTATGCTAGGTCCCACAGGAGTGACCCTATAACCGATCCCTGTGGAACGCCGCGGCGCAGAGAACTCACGCCTTGGCATTCCGGCTAGAATACCGAATGGACCTGTCCCGCAGGTAACCTCCGACCAAACGGCATAGATAGGGCAGCATACGATGGTACTCTAACATCCGCCCTATCGCCGTCCACGAGACGGAGTTGAACACGTTGGCGACGTCGAGTGACACCGCCAAAAACAATTTGCCTCGGGCGTCTGCTGCAACCGGCACGGCTCACAAGGAAACATATCGAACCCGAAAATTCTGATTTTAATGAAACTCCGTACGATTGTAGAGCATGTCGGAGTATGTTAGAAACGATTTTTTTTCTGCGGAAAAACACTCTGAGGGGGTGAAATCAGCCCCCAAATTTCAGCGATTTTTCGTTTTTCGAGTATAATTTTGGTCGTACAAAAATTTCTTTTGCAGCGCGTTATACGGCATAAAACACTGAACATTTTGTCCATTTACGGTTTTCTTCTACCTCGCACCGTTACAAAGTTATACTCGAAAAACGAAAAATCGCTGAAAATTTGGGGGCTGATTTCACCCCCTCAGAGTGTTTTTCCGCAGAAAAAAATTCGTTTCTTACATACTCCGACATGCTCTACAATCGTACGGAGTTTCATTAAAATCAGAATTTTCGGGTTCGATATGTTTCCTTGTCAGACGACGGATAGCATCCACCGTTCGATCTGCACCGCCGAAAAGCATATTGGCAGTCGGGAAGGTCGGAGCCAACGCGGGACAGGTGATCCTCCCGGGGGCAGTAATCACACTGCCGAGTATCTTGCCCGACTCATCCAGAAGACATATCGGCCGGTGGACGGCGAACGAGCCCAGAGGCTCATGGGGCTTGCGGAGGAGAACAAGCTTTGGCGCCGTCCAGCACGGGGGAACTTACCCAACGTCAGGCAGGTGTTAAACAGTCTGACGAGGCCAGGCCACAGGGCATAGAGAACTGTTACTCAGGCGTTACCCGGGATACCGTCAGGATCAGGCGCCGTATTCCAGCCACTCAAGCGGCCAACTCGCCCTTCATGACCTCCATCTCGGCGGCCGACCGCATGGTCGCGTCGAACAACGTTCCGAAGGCTGGTTCAGCTCCATCCTACACGTGAGCAGAGGGGGGTGGGGTTAATTCTCTCGTACCAGGGGGCACCCATGGCTGCATCTTGGCCTGCGTCTTCGCTGTAGCGATGGCCTGGCGCAGATCTCTTCGTGCAGATGGAAAGGTTCAGCCCAGATCTAGCACCTCCTCTTCCGTAACCGGCCTTCTTCGGCGGGTGTTAGTAAACCGGTGTCGGGTGAGCACGCACACAGCGCGGAGATTGTCGATCTCACCTCGAACACCGACCCCCGACCAAGGCCGGGGACGCAAATCTGAAGCATAGTGGCGTCACACAGCGATATTATAGCGCCTCGGGACCAACACCCCCCTCCTTGGTACCTCCCTCGGACCGCTCCACGCGCCCGGCAACTCCTGTCAGGCGATCACGGAGGCGGCCATCCTCATGGCGTACCGATCCAGACAGCGAACGCCGAGGGCGGCGGAAGTATCGAAAACGATACAGGCATGGTTCGACAGTCTGTCCACCTCTAACGCCACTCTCCAGCTCGATGCGCGACTCGTGGCGCCAGGGGTTGCCCAAGTCAAGTCAATAATTGACGCGCCCCGCGCGCCAAAGTATGTACTAACTGCGCCCTCGTTCAGCAATACGAAGACGTGACTCACCGCCCACTCGAGGACCGCCTTACGCTTGGCGGTCGTCTTGAGGCATCCCAACAAGTTTGCGTGGGCGTTCAAATCCCCCAGGATGAATACCGGACGAGGCCGACATTGGGAAATACAGCTCCCGACCTCGCCCAGATAAGTCTCCAAAACTTGAAGGTTCATCGCGGGTGAGGCGTAGCAGCGGATCGCTACTAGCTCCCCTCGTTCTACCGCAGCATAGCCCCTACCGCACTGGACGACGGAACATGGTGGGGCTCCTGCGACCACCTGAGACCACCAGCTGAGACACCGTCCAGGTCCCCAGCCCAATAAGGCCGGTTTAGGACCCAGTACGGTTCTGCGATTACCGCCAGCTCGATCGACATCTGTCGGAGGGCTCATTTATTCCATCAGCAGATCCTGCGTCCTCCAGCAGCGATTGACGTTCACCTGGATGATTGGGGGCATTCATGGCCCCTGTCTTTAGCCCCTTCCTGGCTCACCTTTGATCGTGCCGGCAACTCGCCAGGCCCGCCTTCTACTATACCACCGCTGTAAGATGCTGCCACCAAACTCTCCAAAGATTCGTCCGGGAGGGGAGGGGTTAGGGGCGAGCTCGATTGCCTTCTGCGGGGTTGCTTTTTTAAAAGTGGCAGCCCCTGTGAGGCGAGTTGATGACTGGGAAGGAGGCCTTGGGCTACTCCCGCCCTTCTTGCGGTACTCCTTTTGCGACATTTTCCGGAACTCAAGAGACCAAGTTGGGAACGGAGATGAAGGTCCTTGATGCTCCCAGATGATTTTCAGCACCATTGGTTCTGGCGCAGGAACAGCCGTCGCGCCAACCACTACGAGGGGTAAACTGCAAGCGCCGCAACGACCGTTGGGAACACGATGGCCCCGTCCCTCGCTGGTCCTCTCCTGTTATTTCTACTTGCGATGGGCTTACAGGGGTGGTCGACCGAGATGGTCTCCGCCCTACGGCCGGGCCGCCGCAGCATTAACACAGGTAGCTGCGGTCCGCCGTACTTGAGCATATCTACCTGATATGGTCGAGCTTGAGGTGGCAGCAACATTGGCGACAGCCGCCACCCCCGCTTTATAGGACTGGACAAGGATTCGTCCAGCCTTCGGTAGTTTAGTCTTCGGCGGCTGGATCCTAAGCACCGCTCTTATGGAGAAGCGTGTATCTGTTTTCCTAAGTGCGTTTTCCAACCGCTGTGTCAGTGCGTCTGCCTCGGCAGCTACCTAGACTACTCGAGACACAACACAATGCGATGAGAGTCTGTTTTCTGCCATTATGGCGGAATCTCCTGGCGGGCGGCTAGTCGCGGCGGCCAAAAGCTTGACTGCTCCAAACTGAGTCTAGCGGAGACCGCCGCGCGATCCATCTCCACAGTGGGACAGAATCCCAAGAAATAGGGAAACTAGTTGAAATCCAAAAGTTATGGGATTATGTTTTCTTTATATATTTCTTGTAAACTAATAATATGAGCACCTAAAAATGGAAAAATATCATGGCGGCTACTTCTGATCTGTGTGTATACACGTGTCAAAATTTGTATGTTTTTATTTTGTGAAAAAATTTAAGTCGAGGCTTTTGAATTTCGGTGATATAAAAGAAAAATATTTTGGGAACCGAAATGAGTAGTATCGTTTCTGATAAGCAGTAGCAAGTAATTAGTTACATATAGTTTTTTCCATAAGAAACCCATAGAAAAAATGTCAGTAACTATCGGCCTTTTAGTTACCTTCCGAGAACTTCCAAGCAAATTTCATTTTTGTTTTATAATCAACATATTGTTGCGAGCACCCTATGGATGGGAATCCATGGCCCACTGGTGCTCGCGAGCGAGACAAGGGACAGCGAGAAGAAGGCGATCTGATAGATCGCCTGTCAAGCTGTCACTCGAGATACCGGCGCCATTGAGAGCAGACGTATTCCCGAACACCTTCTTGTCCTTTATAACTGTTATTTGATTACTGTTACTCCGTGTTGATGTTCATGTTCTGTTCTTTTGCATTAAACTTACATTATGTCGAGCGGAAACGTAACATTGGTGTCAGAAGTGGGATGCCCGCCCGGAGCGGCATGCCCACTCGCGCTTCCGCGGTTTCCGCGGTCCCTGCGGAACCTCCCTCCGGAGCGATGGGCGTCCCGTCCCTGCAGGAGCTGTTCACCAGCCTCCAGCTCAGCATCGTCGGGCAGATGAGAGAGCAGCAGAGGGACGACGCAGCCCGCCGGCAGAGGGAAGACCAACGCAGCTGGGGAAGGAGGCGGCCGACAGCCAGGCACAGGCGGCTTTTGAGGCGCGGATGGCGGAATTGGAGGAACGGGTTCAGGTCGTAACCGCCTCGTTACAGAGTAGCCATGGCTCAGTTGGTAGCGGCGCGGGCCCTCGGGAAGGGGAGACTGTGTTGAGTGTAAATAGTGTAAATAGAGTTGAAAATAGTGTTCCCCCGGCGCTTGTCCCCGCTCCCGTTAGTGCGCCCGCCGCTGCCCCTTTCTCGGGACCGCGCGTCCTTACCTTAGGGTACGCCGTGAAACCGACGATATTCGACGGGAAAAATTCGTGGGAGGAAGTAGTAAGGCAAGGCGGGTTCCAACGCAGGTCCTCTGAGGGGAGCGCGGGGGCGGGGGGAAGTGAGGGCGCGCGGGGGAGCGCGGTGGAGGGAAACATGGGCGCGGGGCCTGCGGGGAGAGGAAGACCGGTTGCGCGCGCACGAGCCGCGGAGTGGGGGAAGCTGCGATGATGGAGGGGATCACTCCAGGCCGAGCCGCCGCGGAGACCGGACCCACCGCCGAAAACTTTTTAGAGGGAGGGAATGACCTCCGAGAACTTTTTCAGACCTAACCGGAGGGAGTGAATGACCTTGGCTGTTGTTCTCCGCATTCATTTTCACAAACTGCACATTTCTTCTTCTTCGCAGACCATCCTCTGCTTATTCCCACGCATCTTCTTTCCCCTCTTCTTTGGACACATCATGCGACAAGACCACATCACTTTGAATACGTATCGAACGGGTATTGAACGTTTTTGAACGTATATCAAACGGGTATTGAACGGTTTTGATCGTATGTCGAACGGGTATTGAACGGCTTTGATCGGGTATTGAACGTCTATCATACCTCTTCGAACATGAATCGAACGGCTTTGATCGAGTACTGAACGGCTTTGATCGGGTATTGAACGGCTTTGATCGGATATCGAACGTGAATCGTACCACTCTGAACGTGAATCGAACGTGAATCGAACGGGTAATGAACGGCTTTGAATGGGTATTGAACGTGTATTGGACATGTAATGAACCACTTCGAACATGTAATGAACGTCAATCGTACCTCTTCGAACGTGAATCGAACGGCTTTGATCGGGTATCGAACGTGTATCGAACGACTTCTGCATAAGTATCGTCTTAATCTAGCGCACATCAAACGCATGAGGTTGGGTTGGGGGAGGGTGAAGAAAATTATACGCATTAAAAAATTGATTATATTTTATTTATGAATTTCCCTGGTGTTTAGACCACCAGTTGAATATTTTAAATACATTTTGCATGGCACAGTGTTTCGCGTGTCTACCACATCGCAGAGTATTAACTACATTTAGCTTATTTAGAGATTTGATATCCTCGTAGTCAATGTCCAGCGTCTCGATGACCGCGTCTGCTCTCGTACTTTCATCGCGGAAATCCGCAAGCCAGTCGCGTTTCTGCAGCCCTTTAACATATACGACATGGCACGTGTCATCCTCTTCTTCATCGATCGCATCAGCTACAGCTTTCGAAATTAACCGTTTAGCCATACTGTATGGAACTTCTCCATCGTCCCAGCGTAACCCATGATGTTTCGCCGTTAACCAGCGGATGCTTGATTTGTCAGATTTCGAAAGAAGATAATGCGGCATCGAACTCCCAAAAATATAGTGCGAGAGAATTGTTCCCATTCGTAGGACAGCCACTTCCTTGACGACAAATCTTCCATCAACGATGAACCCTTGCATGTCAACGAACGTTGGTACAACCATTATCGATACAATTTGGAGGTCCACTCGCTTCCAAGACAGACGAGAGAATGCAGTCTTTCTCGTAAAACATCTCGATTTTCACGATGAAATTTTTTTGCGAATTTAGTACAGGAGAGGGCGAGCAAGTAGCGTGGTAATTTAATTTATTTTGCGCACCATGTTTGTCAATGGATTGTATTCAACCACTCGATCGTGTAGAATCAGACAGTAGGCTGTAGTATTTGCAGGCACATTCTCTTTACACTCGAATTCTATGCGCACGTCCACGGTGCCATTCTTGATCGACTCATTTTGTCGCGAGCAATCAATTACCACGAGGGGGCCAAATTGTAACAATTCAGCCACGGTGAATAATGCCTCGTTGCAACTATACCCATAGTATGATTTACGGAATTGCGTATACATGTGATACAAGATGGCGTGCTTATTCTTGTCAAAGTCCAAGTTCAGGTCATCATATGGGTAAAATTCCGAGTTGAGAAAAAGTTTTATATTGGCCAATTTGCAGTTGTTGAACATAGTAACGTCTTCACTCATCACATTTCTTCGACCAGTCTGTAGAGCAAGGATCACGCATCGCGGCTTCTCCAGCTGTGCAGATGCCTTCACGGCCCACGAATGCTTTGTCGTGCTCTGTAAGAGAGATACTCGTACAGATCCCACGATTGAAAACAAATGCTCAGGTTTTGTCCACGTTCCAAAGTATGTAGCAACGATAGCTTATTAACGTCATTTAACGTCACATGGGGCATCCGCCATTGTAGTTTAACCAATTCAATTTCTGGTTCCAACATCGGCGATCCTATCAGAGCATTGTTGTCGTTGCGCGATCGTATTAAAATCAATTCGTGACGCGCATTAATAATCATGCGTTTGTAGTCCTCACAAAATCCCAGCAAATATTTGAGTGGGATGCAAAAATTGAAATGACTTTTCACTATTGGCCCATCGCGCCGTTTCAAGCCCCATCCGACATTCTCCATATTTTTGTCTTCGCCAGATGTCAGCGATACATAGTTTTTAAGCGTGCTAGTTATTCCAACGTTTCTGCTGCGATCAATCTCCACGCCATTCAGATCGTATCGAATCTCATCGAATAAGAACGCCATGCAATTATTTCCCAACGTCACCGTTAATGCATCTTTTGGCTTATTTATCTTCAATTTCCCCTCCACATAGAGAAAACTTTCACACGGCAATGTGTATAAATCCTGCTGTTGTATCGGTATTCTTATCTCATCGCTGTATCCAAACAAAGCTTGACGATGCGGTCATCAAACGTCGGCTTCCCTCCAATACTTAGAATGTCAACCATTTTTCAACCTAAATGCGCACAATGAATCCCAATGATTTCAAAAATGCAATGTTCGCAGCACTGAGCCTCTTCTTTTTAGCGTGATCGGAGCTGTTGCAGTTGTTGTTGCAGTTGTTGTAAACAATTTCACTTGGAAGAAACGGGTTTCTAGAGTCGTTCAATACAAGCATCTCTTTCGTTCGCACCACATGTATTATCGTCGTCGCCGTCGTACGTGGAATCTGATGGTAATCTCTTCACCTCGAAAATCGAGCAACCGTCCGTTTTGATCCACAACGCGTATCGTTAGATCCGTAATGATCCGTGCGGTGATTGGAAGGTAAATGATCTGCGCGGGCGTTTCCGATATCTTATATCCTGGTGGAACTCTCGGAGAAAATTCATGTATCGTATGTACACGCCTCCCACTGTTGTACGCGACAGCGGTCACGCTACATTCTATACGAACAATGTTCACGTTCATGATATTAATTGGATCGTCCGATTCGTGCCACCGTCCTGGTTCTAATACCCGATTCGTCGAGAATCCCAATAGCGATCCAATGTTATTGGGCTTTGTAAAATCTACGGCGAACCGACAGTACAGTTCGCTTTTCATGGTGTTGTTGTTGGGACGCAACACTATTGGATACGCATCGTTGTCACTGTCATCGGTACCGTCGAGATTTTGAGGATACCGCTCTTCAAATACTTGGCAATGGCGTCTAGTTCGTAGGAGCCGTGGGGAATCGTAATGTATTCAGGAGTGGTGTCGACACTGTTGCTGTTGTCATAGTTTACGGTGAAGTAGAATTTATCGTTGCTCGAGTCGATGTTTGGTATGTTGTGATAAGTTTCAGAGGTTGTTAGACCAAGCTCGTAATCATCGTCGCTCAAATCTATGGGTGGAAAGTAGCTCACCGCGAGGGTGCTACTCTTGCCGGTTAGAGTGAATGTTAACGACATATTCCGAACTGTACGGCTCGATTAGTACTGAATCAGAGTGGCAGGAAGTCAATCCTTAAATTTGGTACCGATCGTTTGTAGAAAGCGTAGACATACTTGTCCACAATTGCTCTGATTGTACTTTTGATAAGACGTTCGATTGTATTCAATTTTCACAGCATCCTTATCCAGATATTTTACCAATTCCTTGGGCGGTCGAAGATTTCCAAAGCTGTCGAAATATATAGCTCGACAACCTCTCTTCGCATATGCCACCCAATGAGTCCCCGACCCCTCGACATTGTCCAAATTTACAATACCGCTCTCGTTTCGACGTACTCCTCCGACTGGTAGCGCGTTTCGCATAAAAACACCTCTAAAGAATGGAATACGCATACGTTTTGCCAACTCCTCCAATTGTGCATCGGTAGTTACACCCGCGGGCATTTTTATTTTCTTTTCGGCGTTTTGTTTTCGTTTCGATATTCCCTGTCCACGCTTGTATGGTGCGAGATAAAGTCCGCGACCTTTCATGGAGCGATTATGACGTTGCATTTCCTGCAGCTGATGTTGCGCCGCCTTATTATCGTTTACCGCCTTTGCGATCCCCGCCGCTCCACCAGCTAATGATCCGAGAACACCTAGCAGCGGGAGAAGTGGTAAAACACCCCGTTTTGCCACCGGAAGAATCCGCTTTTTCGGCGCTCTCTTTGGAGTACTTTTGCGGGGTTTTGGTTTCATCCCCATTCCGATTTTCGTCTTGGCCTTCATAGCTGCCCAAACAGCTGTAGCAGCACCTCTTTCACCCAGAGTCGAGTCTCGCGCAACGATGCGTTTTCGCGCTTTGTCAGCGAGAACTTTATCTGCCGCGTGCCTTTCGCCGAGGTCGTTGCTGCGCGAATACGCAATATCGTGTTCGCGACACGCCGCGTCCAACGGATTGATGCCTTGATCCCCTCTAGCCAATCGTTTTGCCTGATGTGTTCCTGGACCGCAAAACTGGTATCCCGGAATATGTAATTCGATAGGTAGCGCGTTTATCGCTCGATTTAACAAACCACAACCTTTCTTTACTCTCGTCGGCGACATTCGCTACAGTTTTTAATCAATGGTGCTGGACCGTCGATATGCGTTCGCTGCCAAGGACGATTATAATGCTCCAGACACCGACGATACTGCCGAACCTCAGAATCGGCTTTTATGTGCTCGGGGAGTCTGTCCCACAATTGATCAATGTGTCTTCCAAACTCTCGGAGTAGAATAATCTTTGGTATATATTTCAACTGCTCAGAGGTTAGGTCTCGAATATCGCAATTATCCGACAGGATCAGAAACATTTTGAATACTGAGCTGTTGTGAGTCCATGCGGACCTATAAATAGGGCGCTTCGACGTATCAAAATCATTTTTCACTGTTCGCGGGGAGGATGCGATTCGTGCGACAACCTGTAACGATACGCGTGACAAATTTTGACGATAAATCACGAGTTATGTCTTCGAAAACCAGACGCAGACATGGTAGCATGCTACCAAACACTATACGCTGCCTCGTTTGTGGCCCATCAAATTGCGGAAAGACCAACGTGTTGGTGAGCTTGTTGGAAGGCCTCACGGCGTCCGCTTCGAGAACGTGTACGTGTACTCCAAGTCGCTGCAACAGCCGAAATATCACTATTTGGAGAATTTATTGACTCCGATAGATGAAATTGGCTACTTTACGTTTTCGAATAACAGTGACGTCATCCCACCGTGCGAATCGCTTTCGAATTCTATTTTCATCTTTGATGACGTGGCATGCGACAAGCAAGATACGATAAGGGAATACTTTGCAATGGGGCGCCACTCGAACGTTGACTGCTTCTATCTCTGTCAGACGTATGCAAAGATACCCAAACATCTTATCCGCGACAATGCCAATCTGTTGATTCTGTTTAAGCAGGATGGTACCAACTTGAAACATGTGTACAACGATCACGTAAACACTGACATGTCTTACGAGGATTTCTGCGCTTTGTGTCGTAATTGTTGGCAACGGGAGTATGGTTTCATAGTAATAGACAAGGATAGCGCGATGTCCAATGGACGTTACAGAAAGGGATTTAACGAGTTTGCCATACCGTGAGATAGTCAATTGTCGTCAACACGTCGGTGGGAAAGCAACGTCAGCGGTACAACGATGATTGATATCGATACTCTGGAGATTAAGGATCGCGAGAGAATAGCGAAGGAAATTTGCAAAAACTAGCGAATCCATTCGCAAGAAACATCAGGCTTTGAAGACAGGCAAGATGGAGGAAGAAGTCGCGTTGGAGAGATACTTCAAACCTATCGTCGAACCCTTAAAACATATTGTGGAAAATACCTCAGCGACAGAAGCTAGCACATCACCACCGATGAGGATAGACGTTGAAGGGAATGAAACATTAACGCCTAAAAAAATCCATCCGAAAGGGAACACATCGCTCAAGACAAAGAGGAAACAACACATGTCATCGGAATATTTACTCGTAACCTCCACATCTGTTCAATCGAAGCATAAACGACGGAATGCTACATCAAACGAGTCTCCCGTGCCTCACACACCAATAAGTACATTTCCCAGTGTACAATCGCTCGCAACTATTGATGACGACGTTTTCGAAACTAGTCCCAATGAGTCGTTTGTAACATCTATCAGACAGCAACTTCAAACATCCGAGGGACAAGAAACGTTTCGCAGTCATTTCGGTCCGCTGGGGCAAAAATACATGAGCGCGATCCTAAGTGGTGATAAGGATACAACAATGGACTATGTGTACGGTGTATACTTTGGCAATAGTGGAACGATGCTTGGGGATAAGGCTTTCGATATAGACAAGGATGATAATATAATCATAGATGGTGTAAGATACGGAGGAACATCCGGTTTTTACGAACTGATTTTCAAGAGAATTCCCAATGATGCTATATACACCGATGCTGATAAACAAAAATACAAAAGTATACTGCTGGCGACGAATGCCCACAGACGCGGTCATGGTGCTAAAAATCCCATATTGAGCAACAAGGGATACAAGTACAGACATGTAATTGCACCGCTAATCCCACGCGCATCAGTCAATAAAGCAGGGAAAGGTCTTAGGACACCACGAGCCATGGTGGTAAACGATAACAAGATCGATTACGTACACTGGGACGATCCCAACGAGCTGGTGGATCGATTGCGTTTGCTGGAAGCGTCACGTCAGGCGGGTAACAACTCGCATGATCCCGAAATTCTATCGATTGTCGAGGAACTACGCGAGGTAGGCCTCATTATATAAATTAAGCCGCACGCCAATGATGTGCACTGTATGCATCGAGATGCCGATCAACAAATTTGGGGTATCGCTCGAGAAGAGTGGAGCAGCTAGAATGGACTATTACAAATGGAGTGGTTTGCTTCGAAATTACATGCGAGATAACGCTCTTTGCGTGGTTGGTGCCGACTTTGGTGCAAAATCACGCAAGATACGACGCGTAGCTCAACCGGTGGCCGACACCGATGCCGTCAATAAACTATACATGGAAAAGGACATTAAACTTTTGAGAGAGCGGCAGGAAGAATTAGAGAGGAAACTGATCGCGTTTCAAAGAGATATGCTGACGCTGCAAAACAGTGTTCAAAAGATATCGCAGGCGTCGAATTCTATCCCGCAGCAGCGCTGCGAAGGAGAATCATGCGAGGCGGATGAACTTGCCCCTGGGCCGATTGGGAGCACTTAATGCACGTGCCCGATAATTATCGCATCATTCGTGTCAAAGACACCTCTGCGATCAAACATGCAGCCATTATCGAAATCCAAGAGTAAAGAAAACCACGGCCACAAGAAGCTACAACTCGTTGAGGAATTGCATGCTCCAGCTCGAAGACATTTTCCGCGGAGGCGTGTCATAGTGCATGGATACGATGATCTGTGGCAAGCTGACATTGTAGAAATGCGTCCATACTCACGATTCAACCAGGGTCACCACTACATACTCACCGTCATCAATGTGTTGAGCAAGTATACATGGGTGTTGCCGCTCAAGACTAAAAGTGGCGCTGAGGTGACTAAAGCGTTTGCAAAGATATTTAGAGATCGATATCCGAAAAATTTGCAAACCGATCAAGGAAAAAATTTTACAACGCTGATGTGCAGAAACTCTTGGCAAAGCATAACGTTAATCATTAGTCGACGTATTCGGCAATGAAGGCGTCCGTCGTAGAACGTTTCAATCGAACTTTGAACAATATGTGGAAACTGTTTACGCTGAATGGAACCTATAGATGGACCGATGCGCTACCAAGTCTTCTTGCAGAGTATAACGCACGAAAACAAAGAACCATCGGAATGCGTCCTTGCGATGTGACCCCTGCGATTGCCGATAAGCTGCTAGCCACCGTATACAGCAACATAAAGATCGCTGCTCCAGCGAGATTCAAATTGGGTGAGTTTGTGCGCGTGAGCAAATTTAAAACCATATTCGATAAAGGCTATACGCCGAATTGGACAACGGAGGTGTTCAAGATAGTCAAAGTACAAGCAACTAATCCCGCAACGTATCTGCTGGTCGATTCCTGTGGAAAACCTGTTGCCGGAGGATTCTATGAACACGAGCTGCAACGCGTCACCGATCCTGATGTGTATCTAGTGGAAAAAGTCTTACGTAGGAAGGGGGATAAGGTGTACGTCAAGTGGTTGGGATTTGATAAATCACACAATTCTTGGATAAATAAAAATAATGTATTGTAGCATAATAATACATGGTTCAATAAATACAATGATACATATATATGTGTGAACAATTTTTTATACATTAATTCCACCATTTATATTTTACACAATAAATAGAATAAACACAATAATAATTTTTTTATATATTCTCCAATAATTTTATATTATACAATAAATACAATTTCTATTTTACAATGGGATATTATAATGACCCCAGGGCAGAGTGTCGATCGAATTGGGTACGATATGCCGCTTGTCGTCGTATGGGCTTAGGCCGATTTTAGATTCCGAAATGGTGTACACTTTATGAAATTTAGACCGTATGCATGATTGTCTGCGAACCATTTCGATCTCCCTATGCAAACATTGCGCGTAGTCGTCGAAAGTTATCGTTCTGGCTATGACGTTGGTCTTGACGCCTTTCGCCTTTTTCGTATCTTTTTTGCCGTCTACACGAAGTGCATACATTTTCGCTCTAAGACCTACGAATTCGATCATTATCGCACCGTTATTTTCATCCTTCATCAGCCCCGGAACCTTCTTATTTACGCGCGGCATATTATATGGATTGTGGGTAGGATAATCGTTCGTGTCGAATCTATCGATGTTGTGTTTCATGGACTCGTAGATATCATCGCATTGAATGTGATAAATGAGACTATCTGTGTCGGTATATAGAATTTTACAATTTTTTCCATACTTAGGCGACATGTACTCGTGGTGAAATTCGTACAAACAAATTTTTGATATGTCCAGAATGCACATACCCACATATATCGGCTTGTTGAATTTCACCTCGAGTTTTCGCAATTCAACAGCTATTAAATTTTCCGAAAAAACACTTCTGCTGTGGAAATTCGGTTTCGCGATCATTGCCTCCGCACCATATCGCCCTTCCCAATGTGTCAAAAGTTTTACATCCACGTGATTTCGTACATTTTCCATAGTTTTACCGAATACCGCGTTGTTCATCAATTTGTACAAATTTTTTTCAAAGTCGTTTGTCGCGCTTGTTCTAAACCGTGTATTGAGTTCGATATAATCGCGGAGCCAGGGAGATTGAGCGAATTGAAGCACGCGGTGTATCTTTGTAATACGAAGACCGTGTCGCGTGCACTGTTGCAGGTTGCGATAATGGATAACGTAACGCTGCTTATCGTATACCGTCGCGAGTAATTTGTCCTGCCTGCTACCAGGTGGTTTGGCACGCGTCGGGCAGAATGGTAGATCGGCACGAGCGTCGTGCAGACGTTGCGGATATTCCAGATCTACCTCGAGAATGTATCCCGTGGGCGAATCGATCGGGATTGAAGACACGTCAAAATTCGCAACATCTTCGACCCATCGAAATTTAGCGTATGGTAGGGGCTGACACATTGCCCATTCATACAAATTGTTCACGTCAAAGTACATCAAGTATGATGACTTTTCCGATGCGTCGTAAGATGACATGTACTTGTTATTGGCATGTGCGTATCTTCCGGAACATTGACTTAAACCCCCACGTATACCGCGTTCGATAAACATGACCATATCGATGTCTGTGAGCAATTCGAATGTAATTTTAGTATGTTTTAGCATTGCATCCCATGTGATACCAGGTAGAGTATAATAATGTGCTGAATCTAATCCGTAACTCTTGATACAACTTTCGCGAAAATTTTCAAAAATATCTGCCAATAACAAGACATCTGTTTTCAAATACAAGTCGCTGTATTCGCCCAAGGTTCTAATCTCGAAACGCTGCCAGACAGTTTCGGCGTGCGCGTAATCGCTCTCGGATACAGTCTCACCCGTTAACGAACTGTAGAATGACTCGCGCGGCGGTAAGCATGGGTCCTGCAGTTTGTCCTCGCAATCAAGGTATTCGTACGGAAAGACACCCTTTCGTGTCAATAAATTGAAATCCTCGGTGGATAATGTTTCAAATTGTGATTGTAAAAATTTTAATTGATCTGTGCTAAGAAAGGATGCTAATTTGTCGAGACTGGTGTTGAGAAATTTGTACGAATCGATGAACCGCAATTTAATACAATTTCGCGAGTCTGAATCAGCCGTATCTTCGACATTTTTTGTGAAAGAAATATACTTTTCTTTAGTTATGGGTAATACGTCAACGTGACCTTCGAAAGTGGTAGCTATTTCCTCGATAATGAAATGTGAATCATAGCCGGATAAATTGTGGAAAACTATGAGGATGTAAAACGCGTTTTTATAATTTAAATTGCACTCCGTATGTGCTGGGCCTCTAAACCGTCCGGACAGATGGCAATGATCGTGGACTCGTACATCGCTAGCCTCGAATGGTTGTTCGCAAATATGACAGTGTGTTGCATTGTGAAATGTCGACAACTGTTCGGGAGTTAAATCCAGCATTGGAACATTACTGGCCAGAATGGGTTTGACAAAATTCGCCAAATTTTTCAATTCGTCTACGAACCATGAAACGCAATCTGCGTCGCGGCGACATCGATACGTCGATAGCGATGTATCGTACGAACAATGCATATAATAGGCAATACTGTGTACTTTATGGTGCTGATACGCGCATAATTTATCACCCATTCGGTGACTGTCCTCCGTTTTTTCGATGATGCATTCCAGATCTGCGTACACCACGAAGGGGAGTCGCTCCTTCCGGCAGTGGTTGTCGAAGTTGAGGAGATTTTTGCCTTCGCTGGGCAGCAGGATGGCGCAGTCATTCATCTTGCCACAGTCCAGCGAATGAAGCTCCAACTTCGCGGCAGATCCGAAATAGTGCATGCATCTGTAAACTCAAAAATTTTTTTTTATTTAATTTGTTTTGCGAGACATTTCAACATTTCATAAGTTTATATACGTACCGATCGCAGATGAATTTCTTTTTTTGGTGCCTGCTCAGCTGTGCGCTCACCAGCCGGGACAAATTCTTGATCCACACAAAGTGCCCTACATCGCCGTGTTCTTGATTCGGTGTGTAGAGCAGGTTGACGTGTCGATCCCTTTTTTGGCTGGTGAGGCGCAACGGAAAGACCGTCTTCGTCTTCTCCATCTCGAAGCTGTACACGTTGATGGAGATTTCGTTCCACCGCTCAAATTTTCCAATTTGCCCCAGGGACATTGGGAACTCAATGCCCTGGAGATTTAGCACAGACGTATAGTGCGGGTATGAACTTGGACGCGCGGTATCTCGTTCGGCAGGATGGAGAGCGGCGACCACTGCCCACGCGAAACACGCATTGTCCGGGGATTGCACATTGATCGTTGCATTCTTCAACAATAAATCCTGTGGTAACTTGAAGTGGCACCCCGCGGACAGCGGATTGTACTTGTTGACATTGACGGTCAGGTTGAGGATTCTCGTCAATGCCCATCCGCTGTCGCGTTCCTGGAACTCTTCCAACGATGCCAGGGTGGGTTCGACGACGCATCGTTGGTACCACTCCTGTAGATCGGATGTGCGGAAGAGTTCGCAGTTCCGGGTGTTGATGCTCCTACTTGCACGTTTATCGCCCGCCACAAATTCGCCGTTGAACACTGTGTTCACTTTGAGGTTCCGCTGTTTCCTCAAAGCACCCCGCACATGTTCCAACACAATGGTTCCTGCATCCTGGAGGAAGTTGCGCGGCTCGATATAGTTCGAATTTAGCACGGCACCGGTTAATAAGCGGGTATCGAACGCAGCGTCTATTTCGCGCCACAAAAGTCCTGTGCTCGAATGTCCGGCACCTTCGCGCACGAAACGTCCGCGCAACGAATGTTTCAACCCTTCGAGCTGCGCGATTCGAGCAACCAACGATTGCCGAACACCGATCGATAATCGAGGACGTTTCACTATGCTCTGTTCTTCCAACGATTCGATGGACTCGTTGCACCGTTCTTCCCACGCGAGGTATTCTTCCCGTGAAATCAATCGCGCAGATTGATCCAACACTTGCGCGAATTCTCCCATGGTCGTAAATGGAATGTAAATGTAATGTCTTTTCCTCGCAACACGTTGCAACGATTTGAAGCTTTGTGCAGTTTGGGGCGCGCTTTTATGACTGGTGTCATGATTTGTGATCTCTGTCTTACTCTTTTGACGATCCAACCCAACATGGTTCTATGCAGTTTCTGCTGATACAGCAAAATTCTTTCTATGATTCACGCGTATGGCGAATTGGCGCGCAAAAGTATTATATTACATTCAGCACGTGTTGAGACTTTTATCCTTGAGGATGGGTTCAAATTACATGTGATATGCTGCGACGTTAAGATTGAAATACATTATGGAAAAATTGGATGCTTTAAAATAAAATGCTGTGGTGGGGGAAGCACTTTAGGTCATATTTAAGCCAGTCTCTCGAACGCTATTCAATCAATCGCTCAGTAGCCTCAGTGACTTTCGACGAAACAAATAGTGTTCTGAAAAAATGTGTAGTACCAGTGCCGAAGGAAACGCCGGACACATGAATTATTACGTTCCGATCGTGCACGATGATGGCATAGCTCAATGCGGGGAGGATACTGTTGCTTGGTAAGGCTTAATTTTCACATCTTCTCAAAATTTTTTATGTTTATTCCTAATACGAGTGAGCACTTTCATAGCTTTGATTGTTCTCTTAGTCCGCGCCGAACATCGCGGATCATGGTCAGAAGATACGCATTAACATCTATGGGCAGCAAATATTTGGAAATTGGAATCAGAGTACGGCCTACGATCGATGTAGAAATTATTCTCGGCGACAATCGTGGGATGTATCTCACGTTACCATATAATACATGGGGTCTACTATGCAACAATCGTGATGCTATCGAAGAACGTTCACGATTACCTGGATCACCTTCGATGCAGATGGATCAATTAACGATGGATTTTTGTGATATCTATAATTCTCCAATTGTAAGGATGATGCTACATAATAAGCCGCTGTATTTCAAACCGGATACAGTATCATGTTTATTAAATCTTGAATCATGTATAGACTATGTGTATCCACGGCTGCATCGAATTAGCAGAGATGTGGAGGCGAAATTTAAAACTTTTGTTAACGTCCTACAACAAAGCGATGTTGCCTGTGAAACATTAGATGCGCGTCGTGCTGCTAAAATCATATGTGATAGCGAACATTACTGTGAGGATTATCATGTAGATTGCGAACTGGCAGCATGCGCCATCAATGATATTCTAGCTGATGCTCGTGGGAAATAATGTTAAAATTATATTCTTTTAATTTTAAATAAAATTTCTTAAACGTATATTTTTTCTAGATTTACTTATCCGTCTTCCTCCTCGCCACCTAATTCTAAGATTCGGCGTTTATTTCGTTCTTCACACCGTGAAAATGACATCATCGTATGGAGATGCTCGGGGAGGACTCATATTACACACGATCGCGCGATACGTTGCGGTGTTAAGATTGAAAATCATTTTAAAAAATTGGTAGCTTTAGAATAAGATGCGGTGGTGGTGATGGGGCCAGTTCCCGGACGCTATTCAATCAATCGCTCAGTAGCATCAGTGACTTTCGACGGAACAAATAGTGCTCTGAAAAAATGTATACCATTGATGAAATACTCGCTGGGTGTGAGGATTGTTTCGTTCCGATCGTGCGAGATGACGGTGTAGCTCCATGTGGGGAGAATATATATCGTGACCGGTACGGTGTAATTTTCACATCTTCTCAAAATATTTATGTTTGTTCCTAATACGAGCGAGTACTTTCATAGTTTTTATTGTTCTCTTAGCCCGCGCCGAACATCACGTATCATGTTCAGAAGATGGGTACCATGGGTAGCAAATATTTTGAAATTGGAACGACGTAGGTCGTACGGTCGATGTAGAAGTTCTTCTCGGCGATAATCATGGAAATCATCTCATATTATCATGGCATACATGGGGTCTACTATTCGACAACCGTGATAACATCGAAGAATGTGCACGATTACCTGAACCAGACTACATGCGGATTGATAATTTATCGTTGGACTTTTTTCGGATCTCTGATTCGCCAATTATAAAGATGACACATGGTGATGATACAGTGTATTTCACACTGGATACAGCAATATTTTTATTTAGTCTTCAGCCATGTATAGAGTATTTGTATCCGCGGATGTATCAAACTGCAGAAGATGCGAGTGAAAAATTTGAAACTGTTGTTAACGTGCTACGGCAGAGCGATGTTGCCTGCGAAACATTAGATGCTCGTCGGGCTGCTAAAATAATACGTGATAGCAAATACTACGACGAGGAGTATCTTGTAGATTGCGAACTGGTAGCATGCGCCATCAGTGATATTCTAGTTGATGCTCGTAGGAAGAAAAAATGTTAAATTATATTCTTTTATTTTTAAATAAATTTCTTAAACGCATATTCTGTCTCCATTTTATTTACTCGTCTTCCTCCTCGCCTCCTAATTCTAAGATTTGTAGACACTGCACAAATCTATTTTATTCTTCGCGCCGCATGTCACATAATGGTTTGGAAAAATATTTGGGGGTGGGCCAAGGTCATTCACTCCCTCCGGTTAGGTCTGAAAAAGTTCTCGGGGGTCATTCCCTCCCTCTAAAAAGTTTTCGGCGGTGGGTCCGGTCTCCGCGGCGGCTCGGCCTGGAGTGATCCCCTCCATCATCGCAGCTTCCCCCACTCCGCGGCTCGTGCGCGCGCAACCGGTCTTCCTCTCCCCGCAGGCCCCGCGCCCATGTTTCCCTCCGCCGCGCTCCCCCGCGCGCCCTCACTTCCCCCCGCCCGCGCGCTCCCCTCAGAGGACCTGCGTTGGAACCCGCCTTGCCTTACTACTGGAGGAGTACCAGGTGCAATTCGAAACGATCGCGCGCGCGAATGGTTGGGACGACCCAAGGAAGGCTACGGCCTTGGTCGCTTCCCTCGGGGGCGCGGCGAGGAGCGTCCTTACAACGCGCACCGCCGCTCAACGTGAGAGCTTCTCGGAATTGGTTTCGGCGCTCGAATTCCGCTACGGGGCGAAAAATCTTTCGAATCTCAACTATGTGCTCTTCCAGAATCTTCGGCAGCGGAAAGACGAAAGCGTCTCTTCGCTCGCCACCAAAATCGAACGTTTAGTGCAGTCCGCGTTCGCGGACTGTCCGGTAGAAATCCGCGACAAGCTCGCCGCGTCCCAGTTCATAACGGCGTTGTCGAGCCCTGCCATGCAGCGGGAACTGCGTCTCGGCGGGTTCACTACCCTTAGGGCCGCGGTGACTAGGGCGCTAGAGATCGAGGCCGTGGAGGCGATGTCCCGCGGTTCCGCGTTCGAGCCGCGAAGTAGTGACGTTGAGAAACGGAAAGCTAAACTTGTTGAGAATTCAAGGTGCCCCGAGAAGAGGAGAAGGCCCGGCAAACCGGAGGAGCAAACGGCTTTCCCGCCAAGAGCCTGCTGGCTCTGTGGCAAAACGGGACACCTACAGAAGGATTGCTTCAAGGCCAAGAACGGCCAGGCGGGAGCAGCCCCACCAAAGAAGTCTTTCCAGGGAAACCCGAAGAGGACGGCGTAAGGGGGAGACGCCGGGCCGTAAGGGACAGTCCCCCGGTCGTCAAGAGTGTGGCGATGCAGGAGGCGACTGGGCGGCAATCGGATCCGTCCGATGAGATAAGCGTGCGTGGAAAAATCGGAAGAAAGCCCTGTAAAATTATCCTTGACACAGGTTCACCCATCAACCTGCTGGACAGGGAGCTGTGTGCGACGAAGGGAATCGCCCGGGCGAGACTCGACATTCGCTCCACTACGGGAGAGAAGATGAAGGTATACGGCAAGAAGAGCCTGGATGTCTGCGTTGGAGGACTTACGTGCGTGGAGGACTTCTTCGTCGTTGACATGGTAGAAAAATGCATCCTGGGAGCGGCGTTCCTGAGGAAACACCGCTGCAGCATCGACCTTTCCCGCAACGTGTTGTGCCTTCCCGGCGAACCGGAGATACACTTTCGTGAGCCGGCCGCCGAGGAGGAGAAACAGGAAGGAGGAAGGGAAACGGTCGTCCCACAGCATCTGGAGGAGCTGTGCACACGCTGTTCGTCAGGTTTGACAGAAGGGCAGAAGAAGCAGTTTGCTGACCTGCTTTGCGAGTTTCAGGACGTTTTCGCCTCGGACTCGAGCCAGATTGGGAACTGCGACCGGGTCAAACACACAATTGACACCGGCGACTGCGAGCCCATTAAACAAGCACCGAGGAGGTTGCCGCTGCACCGACGAGCAGAGGTGGAGGAGCTGCTCAGGAAGATGTTGGCCCAGGGCGTGATCGAGAAGTCGCGGAGTCCGTGATCCTCCCCGATTGTCCTGGTGAAGAAGAAGGACGGTAGCATACGGTTCTGCGTAGATTTCCGTCGCCTGAACGAGGTTACGAAGAAGGACTCGTATCCTCTGCCCCGGATAGAGGATACCCTGGACGCCCTCACGGGATCTTCCTGGTTTTCAACCGTGGACCTGCAGAGCGGTTATTGGCAGCTTTCCATGGACGAAGAGGACCGGGAGAAGACTGCGTTTACCGTGGGGACAAGATTGTGGCAGTTCAAGGTCATGCCCTTTGGACTCTGCAACGCCCCTGCGACTTTCGAGCGACTGATGGAAGACGTGCTTCAAGACCTGACCTGGAAGATCTGCTTGGTCTACTTGGACGACATCATCATCTACGGGAACGACTTCCAGCAGGAGCTTGAGCGCCTACGGACGGTGTTTTCACGCTTACGTCAAGCTGGACTTTTGATGAGCCCCAAGAAGTGCTCTTTCTTCTGCCGAGAAGTGAAGTACCTGGGCCACATCGTTACGGAGAGAGGAGTCAGGACAGACCCGGAGAAGATTAAAGCCATCTCGGAATGGCCACAGCCGAAGAACGTCACGGAATTAAGGAGCTTCCTGCACGGAATTGTGCACGTACTACCGGAAATTTGTGAAGGATTTCTCTAGGATTGCCAAGCCCCTGCATCGCCTCACCGAGGCCAAACAGAACTACGAATGGACCGAAGAATTCCAAGAGGTTTTCCAGGAGCTAAAGAAGAAACTCACCGGGGCGCCGATACTGGCCTACCCGGTGATAAACAAGGACTTCATTCTGGATACGGACGCCTCTAATTTTGCCATGGGCGGCGTCCTCTCACAGGAACACGAAGGACAGGAAAAGGTCATAGCCTACTTCTCCAAAACCTTGGGAAAAGCAGAGAGGAACTACTGCGTCACCCGGAGAGAGTTGCTGGCAGTGGTGAAATCGGTCGAGCATTTCCACCACTTCCTCTACGGTAGTAGATTCTTGATAAGGACGGACCACGCGGCGCTTCGCTGGCTGCTGACCTTCAAGTGCCCCGAAGGACAGGTCGCCCGCTGGATCGAGCGACTCCAGGAATATGACTTCGAGATTCGCCATCGCGCAGGAAGAGCCCACGGGAACGCGGATGGACTTTCACGAAGACCGTGCATCGAGGAAGACTGTAAAAACTGCGATCGACTGGAGAAGAAAGAAGCTGGAGTGGAAGTTTCCACGAAGAAGATTCACAGGATATTTTGTGAAGACAACAGGAACGAGTGGAAACTAAGCCAGGAGAAGGATGAAGAGATTGGTTTCATCCTTAAAAAGATGGGGGAAGGGGAGAAGCCGGGCTGGCAGGACATTGCTCGTTTCTCCCCACAGTTGAAATTTTACTGGTCGATCTGGGATTCGCTGGAGGTTCACGAAGGTTTGCTTTTTAGGAAATGGGAGTCCCACAGTGGTACAGCGGCCTCGTGGCTTTTGGTGGTACCGCGCGAAAGGGTTGCAGAGGTTTTGCGGGAGTTTCACGATGCGCCAGCAGCTGGGCACTTTGGAGTGAACAAGACCTTAGCGAAGATTCGTCAACAGTTCTTCTGGTCAACGTGTCGACAGGACGTTTAGGAGTGGTGCCGGCGGTGTGACACCTGTGCGGCGAAGAAGGGATCACGTCAGATGGGAGCAGGGAACCTGAAGGTGTACAACGTGGGAGCTCCGTTTGAGAGGCTTGCCCTAGACGTTGTCGGTCCGCTCCCGAGGTCCCAGGCCGGGAACAGGTTTATGTTGGTCGTGGCGGACTACTTTACCCGGTGGCCGGAAGTAATCGCGATGCCAGACCAGCGAGCTGTCACAGTGGCAAGAGCTCTCCTGCACAACGTAGTGTGTCGACATGGTGTACCTTTGGAGATACACACCGACCAAGGAAGGAACTTTGAGTCCTCCGTTTTCAAAGAACTGCTGAAGCTGCTTGGAGTCAGGAAGACACGAACAACTCCCCTGCATCCCCAATCAGACGGGCTGGTAGAGCGCCTGAACAGAACGTTGCTCCAATACCTCGCGATGTTCGTTTCGGAGCACCAGCGGGACTGGGACGAGTGGATCCCCATGTTCCTCCTTGCCTACAGGTCAGCACGGCATGAGGCTACGCAACTGACACCAGCGATGATCCTGTACGGCCAGGAACTTCGCCTACCCCTGCAGCTATGGAGAGGGCTGCCCCCCGAAGTGGAAGAGGACGAGGACGTCGAGCAGGGTTACTCCGAATGGATCCCAGGGAAGATGACGAAGATCCACGGATTCGTTCGACGCCGTCTGGACGTCTACAGTTCAAAGATGAAGTCGTGGTACGACAGCCGTGTTCACGCCGTGGAACGGATCGAGGTGGATTGATCGGGGAGCGGACCGATAGGAATGCTCATAAGTGTGACCCCCTGCTTTCGTGCTTGCCTCGCCTTTCCGTCCCCCGTTCCGGCCGCTCCACCGGATGCCGGCAAAACAGGAAGGAAATAAAATGTTTCTCTGTCCTTTTGCAAAGGGAACCCCGGTGACAAGACGGAACTGGAGTTCTGAGCGAAGTCAGAGGGCATTCCAGACGTTTCCCTGAAGGAGGGGCTGGACCAAGGAAGGGAGCAGCCTTGGAGCGACGCAGTCGCCGAGGGACGTTCCAGCAGCATCGAGGGATATACGCCGGAACTCCGCCGTGGGACAGCGAGGGACTGGATCTCGCATACCGAAGGCGCGAAGAGTCCCGACCATGAAAGACTAGGTCCCTCCGCCCGTCTCTGCCCAAGAAAAAGATGCGTCGTCGCAGAAGATGGAATCCCCTCAAGCAAGAAGTGCACAAGTCCGAAGACGCAAGTGGAGGGTAGAGACGCGAAGGACCACGTACCCACGCCTTGCCCAGGGTTTTTGGGTGGTTTTCCCTTGGGCGTGAAGGCGAATGCCGAGGCGACGGGCGGAAGAGGCCACGCAGCGCCATTTCCACTCTTCCGGACCAGGGTGCGGCTGCAGACGACCGGGAAGGTGCAGCGGTCGGGACGACCGCTTCTCCAGAGGGGGGTGCAGTGTTGCGAGCACCCTATGGATGGGAATCCATGGCAAACTGGTGCTCGCAAGCGAGACAAGGGACAGCGAGAAGAAGGCGATCTGATAGATCGCCTGTCAAGCTGTCACTCGAGATACCGACGCCATTGAGAGCAGACGTATTCCCGAACACCTTCTTGTCCTTTATAACTGTTATTTGATTACTGTTACTCCGTGTTGATGTTCATGTTCTGTTCTTTTACATTAAACTTACATTATGTCGAGCGGAAAATGTAACATATATTTGTCTTTGCAACTGGGAACAAAAGATTTGGCAATATTTGCCAATCATGGAGTAATTACTTGTACTCCATGTCGCACAGTTTTCTAAAATCTTTTGTTGTAGGATGTCTTTCCAAGTTATGTCGTACTTTTTTAATGTCCTGTGGATTTCAGCCTACAAATATTCGATGAGGTTAATGTTCAGATATTATGGGGATGTATGACACGTATGTAATCCATGCGGCATATTACACAATAATCATTCTTGCACAATTCTGACCCTAATGCTTGCGGTCGTTGTCTTGTTGTAAATAAAAATTCCGCACTAACCCTAATTTGGTAGCACTATCTTCTAAATTGTTTACTGAAATATTTAAAAATTTTGGTGCATCTAAAATGCCATCTATAAAAACGAGATTTCTAGTGCCGTTTGTAACCATACACCCCCATAACATCAAGGAACCACCGCAGTACGTTTCACTAGGGCGTAAATTTTTAGTATTCATTTCTGAATTGGGTTTTCTTCAGACATAATGGCCTCCATCCGAACTGAATATATTGAAAATATATTAAAAATGTATTAAAAATATATTAAAAATGTATTAAAAATATATCAAAAATTATTTCTACCAAGTTGGGGTTAGTGGGGAATTTTTATTTACAGCAAGTCAACGACCGCAAGCATTACGGCCAGAATTGTGCAAGAATGATTATTGTATAATATGCCGCATGGATTACATACATGTCATACATCCCCATAATGTTTGAACATTAACCTCATCGAATATTTGTAAGCTAAAATCCACAGGACATTAAAAAAGTACGACATAACTTCGAAAGACATACTACAACAAAAGATTTTAAAAGTATGGAATTCTATCGAATCTAAAATAACTGAAAACCTAGTGCACAGCATGCGATAACGTCGAAAAAACGTAATATTAATATAAAATAAGGTATGTATAGGTAATTAATGCCGTTGGAATACTTTTGTGACCCGGCTTCAGTACATCTGCACAATGAATGTTTCATAACTTCTACAAATCTATCATGTATATTTTTATTGTTTACAGTTTTATTCTTTAGGTATATCTTTTTTTACGGGTGGACAAACCAACCTTTTGTTGGACATATGTCGAAAAACGAATGCCATCATTGTTTTATAAAAATTTGCAATTGGGGGTGCCAACCAGGGATCCGAACCGACTAGTAACCCTAACCCTTACCCGGTTAACCAAGGAAGGTTTCTGTAACCCGCAGTAACCGCGAGGGAACGGTTCCTAAATTCTAGAAGAAACCGAAGTAACCCGGTTAACCCGCTACGAGCCGGTTACTGGCGAAATAAGACAGTCTTGTCTAGACTAGACAGTCATTTAAGGCAAGGAGCTACGCCTGATGATGGATGCGGCCTGGTACCCCGTAGCGAGGACAAGCCCCCGGAGTGCCTCACCGAATTTTATGGCTTTCGGCCCTCGAAGGGGTTTGAATACCATTAAAACTTGAGAATTGTCGAGGATTTCCGCATTTCTCATCTGATCTTTAGGAAAACGACACCGATCGATCTCTTATGTTTCGCCGATGAAACTAACACCAAGAACGACGTAATTCGGACCATAATGAAAGAAATTCAATGGAAAATCGATTTATATGATTTCAAGCTGGCTTCGTTAAAAACAGTCCGATTTACATGAAATTTGGTATGATTTTCATCGGAAAAACATAAGGAATCCATCGATATCATTTCCATATCGATACGATAAAGAATAAACAATTTTTTTTTCTGAATCGGGTATGAATCCTCGGCCGACCGTAGCTAATTGAGGTCGGCGCCCCGCAGTTAAGGGGTGAAAATGTGAAATATCCATTTCAGCGTATTAAGAAATTCTCCATTCTTTATCGTATCGATATGGAAGTGACACCACTGGATTCCTTATGTTTTCCTGATGAAAGTCATACCAAATTTCATGTCAATCGGATTACTTTTACATAAGGAATACAAATTGTTTGTGTAAAAGTTGTCCGATTTACATGACATTTGGTATGATTTTTATCAGGAAAACATAAGGAATCCATTGGTTTTACTTCTATATCGATACGATAAAGAATAAAGAATTTATTACTACGTTGAAATGGATATTTCACATTTTCACCCCTTAACTGCGGGGCGCCGACCCCAATTCGCTACGGTCGGCCGAGGATTCATACCCGATTCAGAAAAAAATAATTCTTTAGTCTTTATCGTATGGATATGGAAGTGATGTCGATGGATTCCTTATGTTTTTCCGATGATAATCATACCAAATTTCATGTAAATCGGACTATTATTAACGAAATTAGCCTCGGATTATGGAAATGAATTTTGCATGGAATTTCCTTCATTATTTTCCGAATTACATCGTTCATGGTGTCAGTTTCATCGGCGAAAGATCTGATTAGAAATACAGGAAGTCGAATATTTCTCACTTCTTAATACGCACTCCAACCCCTGTATTCTTCCAATATTACTGTAACCACATTAACCCGGTTAACCCGGTTAGTAAGGGTTACAGAGGAATTCTGTTACCCGGTTAGACGGGTTAGTCGGCGGTACGGCGTACCGAACCGGGTACGGGTTAGGGTTCGGTTCCCTGGTGCCAACTTCACAGACCTCGAATCGTCGTCTCATTTCGTCCTCGAGACTCTATATGTACATATGTATATGTACACACGGCTCAAACGATTGTGGCCGATCGAGTTTCGATTGCATTCGATCTCACTAGGGCTGGCTTTTTTACATCGCTACGATTCTACAGTATTTCGTGAATATGGTGGGGGCACTGCCAAGCCACAGGTTCCCGTCTAGAACACTTCCAATTCATGTTGAAACACCACTGTGGCACCATCTGCCTATGATTGTCATAATTATATAAATCCGCGCGATCGGTTCTGTTCGCGATGCTGTAGCGAAAATGACACAAAGGATAAATGTCAAATGACTTTTATTGCAATGAACCTAAAAAAATCATAATAATTTTGCCACTATAAACGATAAACTTGTAATGTCCAAAGAAAATAAATCAACGGATTTATATATAAATCCATTGATTATTATAATGGAAAACACAAATAAATAAAGCGGGAAACTAGAGTAGTAATGAAAAGAATGGAAACGAATGTTATGTATTTCGTAGAGATGGCAAGGGTTAGGAAACCAGAATACTCAGATGAAAGTCTTGTCCAAAGTAAATAGATCAACGGATTTATAATGGAAGACACAAATAAATAAAGCGGGATGGTGTAGACCAAAGAAATACGCATTTATTTCAAAATCTACTATCTGTTATTTTATGTTAACAACGGGATAATGAACATAACCGAAAATTAAATTTTGTGACAGGACTGCGCGAACGTGGACTCACATTAAACGTCATCCGTTTACTTCACGCTATATCTGTCACTCTGTTCATGCGAGTAACCAAAATAAGTAAGAAATTTGTCCGGTTGAGAATTTATGAAAAATAAATAGATCAACGGATTTATAATGGAAAAGAAGAAATATAAATCCGTTGATTTATTTACTTTGGACAAGACTTTCATCTGAGTATTCTGGTTTCCTAACCCTTGCCATCTCTACGAAATACATGACATTCGTTTCCATTCTTTTCATTACTACTCTAATTTCCCGCTTTATTTATTTGTGTTTTCCATTATAATAATCAATGGATTTATATATAAATCCGTTGATTTATTTACCTTGGACAAGACTTTCATCTGAGTATTCTGGTTTCCTAACCCTTGCCATCTCTACGAAATACATAACATTCGTTTCCATTCTTTTCATTACTACTCTAGTTTCCCGCTTTATTTATTTGTGTTTTCCATTATAATAATCAATGGATTTATATATAAATCCGTTGATTTATTTTCTTTGGACATTACAAGTTTATCGTTTATAGTGGCAAAATTATTATGATTTTTTTAGGTTCATTGCAATAAAAGTCATTTGACATATATCCTTTGTGTCATTTTCGCTACAGCATCGCGAACAGAACCGATCGCGCGGATTTATATAATTATGACAATCATAGGCAGATGGTGCCACAGTGGTGTTTCAACATGAATTGGAAGTGTTCTAGACAGGAACCTGTGGCTTGGCAGTGCCCCCACCATATTAACGAAATACTGTAGAATCGTAGCGATGTAAAAAAGCCAGCCCTAGTGAGCTCGAATGCAATCGAAACTCGATCGGCCACAATCGTTTGAGCCGTGTGTACATACTGTATTGTACAGGGTGATTCTGGAGCGACGCCTGTCCAAGAGATGCCGGCTGGCACCACGTGGCGAGGTCAACTTCCCGCGATGCCGTGCCGAATTTTATGGCTTTCGACCCTCGAAGGGTTTGGAATACCGTTAAAAGTGGAAAAATTCAAGTTCCACATTTCTCATCAGATCTCTGCGAAAACGGTACCATTCGATTCTCTATGTTTCGCCGATGAAACTAACACCAAGACCGACGTAATTCGGAGCATAATGAAGGAAATTAGATGAAAAATTCATTTATATAATTTCTCGCTAGCTTCGTTAAAAATAGTCCGATTTAAATGATATTTGGTATAATTTTCATCGGCAAAACGTAAGGAATCCATCGGTGTCCATCGATATGGTAAATAATAAACAATCTGTTTTTTCTGAAACAGGTATACCGACCTTTAGAATAGACCCTTTCAAGGGCTTGAACCCAACTGGGTCCCTTAACGCGGTACCTGGGGTCTGCTCGCCGCGGCGACGGGCCGCGATCCACCGCCGCGGCGAATCGTGTCTAGGAAATCCTACCTTTACCGAACACTCTTACGGCGCAGCGCACCCATACGGAGTACACCCCTGTCGCATCACGTCACGCATTCCCCACCGCCATCTTCCCAATACGCGAGGCAAGTCTCACCGTGTGTAGGGTACTTAAGATTCAGCTCGGTCCCGAGTGGTGATCTTACTATGAAAATTTACTACAGCGCTGTCCAGTTGAGGGGCCCCTCACACGCTTACTTCCTCTTCCAACCGTTCCTTTCCCACACAATATTCGCGGGAAATAGTAGCATTGGCTCGCTGTGACGACGTGTGTCACTAATGCATATGTGCGTCATGTGTAGCGTCTGAGATTAGTTTATGACGGATATGGTAGGTAACAGGTACTGCCATGGTCGTCTCTGTACCGTCGCGCGGTATTCCTGATAACGCGAGCAGGAGCGGGAGAACCCCACAGGGCACGTGTACCTCGACTTAACAGCGCTGATTTACTGTATAACGAAATACGTACTTACATAAGGCTGCAACTACAAACGATTTTAAAGAATAAGTAACAGCAATAATAAACGTAAAACTTTAAAATTTAGTATTTATAATAATTATGTCGTTATATTTCCTCAAATAAAGCCACCCCATTGTATGCATTCTATTTTTAATATTTTAGGAGGGAATGACGAAAAATAGTAGGTTTATAGGCATGATCTTTGAAGTTGTGCAACGTAGCTGAAAATACACTTAGTTAATCCAAATAAAGTCCATTATAATTTATACACTATTCGCAACGAGATATAAACTCGTTTATTCCATTCCTATGAAAACCTGAGGTCGTAACAAATGAATGTAAAAGAAAGCATAACCACTAATCGATAGTGCGGCATCTACGCTTTGAAATGATATCTTATAACATCTTATAATATCTTATAACAAACTAGCTGACCTGTTACCCGGTTTCACCCGGGGATTATTATTATTATTATTATTTATTATTTTAGATAGCATATTTATAAATAGCCTATAATCTAATCTAGAACGTATTTAATGTATATTCAAAATTTCATTGAAATCCATTCAGCCGTTTAGGCGTGAAAGAAGGACAAACGAACAGACAACGTTTCACTTTTATATATTAGTAAGGAAGTAAGGATAAGGATATGAATTCAAAAGTTGTATCCAAAGCTCTAAATATTAAACTACTCAAAACCGTAATCAATTTCCGAACAACCTAACCTAACCTAACCTAATAATACTAATAACAGGAATTAATCTATTTTATTTATAGATATGCAATTGATTTCAGATCAGACGTGAATATGGTTGCTACGATGAAGTGTTTCTTTCAAATTATAGTCTAAATATACGACAGTGTAATTGGATAAGGTTTCTCCGCATTGTTGAATCTTACGGTGAACAAGTAAACCTTATTGGCACCAAAGTCAAAGGTAAGCTAATTAATTTATTACAAGCAGAAATATATATAATATATATAAATATGAAATTTATATATGTTATATGGACAAACATATTTCCGTTACATACAGTATTACCTCCACAATTGAAACTGGCTCGGGATCGGCTAGTTTCAACTAATCTATTCGACTTGTCTTTATTCTCTGCCGTGGCGCGTAAGAGGTGCTGAGAAGGAGCGAGAGAGCATGCGACAAAGACAAGCCATAAATGACGGTGCACTCGCACTCATTTTCCTTGTCAGTCTCGATTATTCGCCGCGGCAACTACAGCAGAAGTAGTGGAGATGGAGGATTAACATTCGTGGAATCACAAAACGTATCACTTATGAAAGCAGTACTGTATGTATACAGGGTGTCCCAGAATTGAGGGACATCCCGGAACATGCAATATCCTGATGCAAAAAGACATCGAAAAGTCCTTAACCCGTTTTGGGATCCGGGGTTTCGTTTTCGAGATATTCAGAAAAAAAACCCGACCAATCAGAGCGCGAACCTTCCGCTGGAGCTCTCGCGTTATCGTGGCCCCGTGCCGGGCCGCGCTGCGACTACGAACAAGCAAGGCGGCATGCATTGAAGGAAATTGCGTAGAATGGCAAATGAAAAAGACGTAACAAAAAAATCTAACGGTTTGCCATTTAAAGTGAATAATGAATAAAGGATAAATGGATGAAAATCATATGTAACGTAAAAAGACGAATACACAGTTGTTTTTTTTTTTTAGAAAAATCGAAAATAATAATTATTTGGAGTGAGAGGATAAAGAACACGTAAATTTCCTTTCTTAATAACGTATAAACGAAAAGGTAATGCAACAGGGAACGAGTGAAAAATGATTGTAGTTTGTTATTGTGATAAAAATCCGTAGTTCAATAACAGCCAACTGTTGTTGATAATGAATAAGTCCGTGTAAAAACTGCGAAGAAAAATTGATGTACAGAAATGTCGAGAATTATTGCCGGATATAAGCCATGGCCTCTCTTTAAATTTGAAAAATATTAGACGCCAATAATGTAATTAAAACTCACCCCTTCGGAAATTCACTGCAGCTTGGAAACCTGTGTCGCTATGTCACTGGACCGATGCTGGTCATCGACAGACGCGCCGAGTGCACAGCTGATCTCAGGTACACGACACCATCCAAACTTAAGGATCGCAACGTCAAGTGCGTCCGGGTTAATGTACCGAATATTCACTTCACTGCACGCCTACTAACACTGATCACTTAATTTATTTTTCATGGAACGTGTTGTTCCTACGTTATAAAAATTGGTGGAAATGAATTTTTACTTGGCGTTCGGAGCCGTGCTGCAGCACTTACGTCCCCGTTGTTCGGGGGGTACAACCAGAACATGACGTAATACTCTTGAGCAGAAAACATTTCTGCGACGTGATTGTTTGCTGACTGACAACATTTTTTTCCAAGAGACTTCTTCTACCTCCAAATAATTTCTCTCGTTCCATTACGAGTTGACCCCCACCAGGCTAAGAGGCTTCAGGTAAAAAGAAGCCAGCACATTTTCGAAACACACGTGCTTCGCAGAAGTGCAACGAACGGACTATCGTGCACTTTTACAAAAGACCGCGTTCCGTCCTTTTACTGCCAATGTACACATTTCTTTGAGGTAGGCAGCAGAGACCACGCGTTTCGGTTCGAAAGGGTCCGAAGAGAGGAGAAACAGAAAGTCTTCGATTTTTTATAATGAAAAAATTCTGTTTCCTGTTTCCCTTTTCCGATACCCTGAGTTTACATCTGTTACGAGGCGGAACCAACTAAGCAATAAATTATCCAAAACTGTAGGAAACCGTTGTCTACCGTCGACTAGCGGGACAATACGGTCATAAACCGCGATCCTGGCGAAATGCTCTAGTCGATCAGCCTGATTAATTTTTGGGAACTAGCAATTAGAAAGTATTATTCAACATCAATACGGCTCGCGAAGAGACACAGGAAGAAAGAGGGCATGTAGTTCGCTGACTGCGCGTAGTCCCGCCTACTTCGTCCTACCTTCAAATTAAAGACGGATCCCTTATCTCTCGGGTATAAACACGTACTCGAATTTCAAAACAAAAACACGCGTCGACGTATTCCGTGCGAGAGACGGTGGGCTTGAAGTTCGATTGGCCCTAATCTAATCAATCTGCCCTGCATCCTTCCCAAACGGCCACTGTCCTGAAGCGGTCCTCTTCACAGCATTATCTCCTCCTAAGGCCCACCTTTTCTCGCACGGAATATGTCGACGCGTGGTTTTGTTTTGAAATTCGAGCTCGTGTTTAGACACGAGAGATAAACAGGCTCGATTGGTTCCTTTAGGACCAATCGAACTTCAAGCCCAGATATTCTCACTCGGAATACGTCAACGCGTATTGTCCCTGAATTGAGGGACAATCCGGGACATGTATTATCCTGATGCCAAAAGACATCGAAAAGTCCTTTACCGTTTCACTTCGAGGTCGCGACGTGAACTCCGGGTATCGGAAAAGGGAAACAGGAAATAGGATTTTTTTCTTTATAGTGTGACGTCCCACTATTTTTTGCGCGGTATTATTTCAAGTCTCCGTCATAAATCACTCCACAACTCCACCGAAATTCCCCAAACTTCATCTCTCACCCCTTTTTCCCAACCATCGGGCCACCTAGACGATGTACCTTAGCGGTCCCTATCTCGAGTTAGTCAACTACAACATCCCCTTCCCCTCTTCGCCCTACGACGCATGATCTCCTCCTTCATATTTAAATTTAAACAAATCCCTCGTCCCAAAAACCCTCTTAATTCGAGACCGCTTCTCAACCCCCTCTACGACCCTCCAAATGAAAGCCACTCTCATCCCTCTCCAGTCAAAACATCCAAAATCCACCCAAGGGTTGAGTACCCCCTTTTCAGAAGCCCAAATAAAACCCCCGGAAGTCCTATTACGACGCATATTTCGTACATGAGTCATCAACACGTTCTAATTATAGATGCATATTTCGTACATGAGTCATAGTGCATACCGCGCATACCCCTCATACCTGACATTCCGAAGAACCATATAAATACAAGGGCCTCAGAGGCCGCAGTCCTCTTCTACGGAAATACTCCCGCGAAGTAAATCGACATATTAACTACCTTCACTTTCAGTGTTATATTAAAATCTTCAACTCAGTGTCCCACGGATTATAAATCTACGGAAACTACTGTAAGCAATTGTTACTTACTTTACTAATCTCAATTTATATTATTTGTTACTAACGTTCATTGCTTTATATTATTATCTTTGCTAACGTTCCTTGCTTTATATTCTTATTTTTGCTTACGCTCATTGCTTTATATTCTTATTTTTGCTAACGCTCATTGTTATATATTATTATCATATGCTTATTGAATTTCCTTGTTATTATTGCTAATTGCATATTACATACATTATAATTTTCCATTGCCAATATTCATGTGTACCATACTCACCCATATCTATATTGCTATTGATAACCATTTATATAAATGTTTATGTGCTAATGCTCAACGTCTAACGCATTATTATAATTAACCAGTAGTTCAAATCTAATAAACATTCTTACTTTAAATCACTGTTCGAATTATTGTATCTATCCTTCGGTTACGAAGATTCCAAATCATAACAGGCTGCTGCAACAGCTGATCTCGTTTCGCGAACGCAAGAGTTCTTATAGTGTTTACAAGGCTTACTTTCGCATAGCTCTTGCACGACCAGACGTCTAGACGTATTTCGCGGAATACTACGGGCGGCTTCTTATATTAATGCAGCGGTAAATCCAATTACCAAGCCTAAATAAAAACCACCAGTGCTCTAACGGGTGTCACCCAGGTGTGCGATTACTTGTTAAATCTTTCCTGGTCGCTCAGTGCTACGAAGATAGAATTCGCGCCCGAATCCCCACTCCCTCAGTGCTACGAAGCTGGAAGTCGCCCCTGAATCCCTACTCACTCAGTGCTACGAAGCTTAAATTCGCGCCTGAATCTTCCGATATAACCCCACTATGCCATCGTCCTAAAGACCTCCTCCCGGGACGTGACAATAGCAACTCGAAGACTTTCTGTTTCTCTTTTCTTCGGACCCTTTCGAATCGAAACGCATGGTGTTTGCTGCTTACCTCGAAGCAATGTGTACATTGGCACTAAAAGGACGGAACGCGGACTTTTGTAAAAGTGCACGATAGTCCGTTCGTTGCACTTCTGCGAAGCACGTGTGTTTCGAAATTGTGCTGGCTTCTTTTTACCTGAAGCCTCTTGGCCTGGTGGGGGTCAACTCATAATGGAACGAGAGAAATTATTTGGGGGTAGAAGAAGTCTCTTGGAAAAAATCTTGTCAGTCAGCAGGCAATCACGTCGCAGAAATGTTCTCTGCTCAAAAGTATTACGCCATGTTCTGAGTGTACACCCCGAACAATGGGGACGTAAGTGTTGCAGCGTGAGAATTTGCGTGGGAATACCCACGGCTCCGAACGCCAAGTAAAAATTCATTTCCACCAATTTTTATAACGTAGGAACAACACGTTCCATGAAAAATAAGTAGGTAGGCTCAGTGATGCCAGATTCGGGACGGGAGCGCTCGAGAATTTCCCCCACCGCGCGCACACTACGCCGGAGCTGCGTGTCCGTGAGCTCGGTGCTTCGGAGTCCAACCCATGGACACGCAGCTCCGGCGCAGTGATGCCAGATTCGGGACGGGTGCGCTCGAGAATTTCCCCCACCTCGCACGCACACTACGCCGGAGCTGCGTGTCCGTGAGCTCGGCGCTTCGGACAACGTCGGGAAGACGAGAGAGAAAACGAATGTGTGTCTTTCTCTCTCGCTCTTGAAACCCTGTGATCCAAGGTTGGGTGCAAGCGACACGCGGCCGTGCGCGATCTTCCTGAGTGCCTCGAGATACACTTTTCACTTTCTGACATATGTATAATACTCTTGTAATGAAAAAACTTGGAAAAAGTTTTGTTACGGAAATCACGTTTTAAGACCTCCTGATCACGTTTTGATTATTTAGAAAAGAGCTTTTTTTTTTAAATATCTCATGTATTTGTTAACATGATTACGTTTAAACGGCAAAATGGATTTCAATGAAACTTTATATTAAAATTTTATATTCTTGTCTTAAGATCCGATTAGATCACGAAAAACCATAATTAGCCGTTATGGTTCTTCGATTTTTCAGATATGCGAACTAAATTCTACATAAAAAAAATTTAAGGAAAAAGGGCACATAGGCCTATGTGCCCTTCTTCCATCAAATGCCTCAATTTCTTGTGTTCATTTTAAATTTCCGTACTTTTTATTTGAGCTATTTCTATTTTTCAAACCTAAAAATGAATTTTTTGATTAAAAGATGAATATTTTGATACTGTACATTGGTGAACTTTGTTAAAATTAGAATTCACTCTTGGCCAGTAGCATGGACGCTGTAGCGCCTTCGATAAAAAATATTTTTTCAGAGTATGATCTAAAATCTAAACGTAATCACATTTCTCGCTAGATTTTTCGATAATTATATCAAGTTGCGACAAAGAATCACGCACAATTTATAAATTAATTACGTGCACGTAATTAATTTTTTAATTAATTATTGTACAAGAATAGGAGAGAAAGGTAACTGGTAAATACATCTGTGGCAGTTCGGTACTGTCACCATTGCCTTGCTGTTATTTCTTTTAGCCTTTTCTTCGATTTTTCTCCTTTCTGAATTTTTCTTACTATTTTATGATTTCCTATCTATTCTTTTCGTTTTCCGTTTCGAGGGTTCGCTCGGGCCTGGTTTTCGTCAAGTACATTTGACGGTCAGATCCGCGCGAACTCAAGTGTATACATACTTTGTTTACGTGTCCGATGCGTTTCGTGGGGGGTCGCGCAGTCGCGCATCGCGACATTTAACCGTCATTTCAGTAGAATTGGAGATCAGGTGGTGAGTAGTTCTCTTTCTTTCGCACTGTCTGCATGTTTTTCGTGAATTCGGGTCTGTCTTGTTGGAAATGTAGTGTGTAATTAGTAGCCCCTATATCTCCCCTTTTCTATACGCCAGCATTTGCTTGTTGCTTTGTATATAATATTTTTCCTGCATATTTTAATTTTTTCGGGGTAAATACGATGGAAACGTTTGAGAAAACAGGTGGAAAGGCTACTCCTGTTTATCGGTCGTTGTGGGAAACGAATGAGAAGTTCCGATCGTGGATTCGCGAAGTACCGAATGGTAAAAGCCTTTTCTACTGTACTTCATGCGAGAAAACTTTTTCTTGCCACTTGTGGAACGTTAAAAGGCATGCGGAATCAGCGAGACATAAATATTTGTCATCTAAAAAAATTCCGCGAATAACTGTGCATGCTAAGGTATCGAGAAAGATTTTTATGCCTCAATGGCTTGAGGATTTCAAACCCTGGTTGCATAAGGTCGCCGATGATCCTTTTTCGTGTTTCTGTTCGGTTTGTAAAAAATCATTTGCTTGCGGAATGTCGCAAATCCAACGTTACGCGGATTCCAAGTGCCACATCAAAAACTGTGAAAAAAAATGGAATAGATGTGAGGAAATCGAACGATTTCAGATCGCAATGCGAGGAATCGCCTTTGTCATTTGATGAACGAAAAAAAATCGCGGAAATTCGTTTTGCTGCATTAGTTGCCGAGAAAAATATTTCGCATCAATCCGCAGAGGCGATTCTTAATTTTTTCCAAGACGTTGGGAAAGATCCTGACGTTTTGGAACGTATGACGTTTGGTCGAACAAAGTGTTCTAATATTATATCGAAGGTTCTGTGTCCAGAGCGTCTTAGTCATGTTTTACAGAATTCTAACTTTTCAGTATTTATTGATGAAACATCCGACTCTACCCATGAGAAATGGATGTCGTTTATTGCGCGGTATGTCGCACCCGAGACTTTGGATGTTCGAACGGAATTAGTAGAATTAATTAATCTTGACGCGACTTCCGTTTCCGGTCGCGTTGGGTGAAAGGTGTACGGATTGTGAGTGTTGTTAGTGGTGTAGGGAAAGTGTGGAGAGAAAGTGAAAGGGGGAGTAGAGTGCGAGCGTAGAGGTGAAGGGAGAAGTGTGGAAGAGACAGGGATAAGAGGGAAAGGGCTAGGTGTGAGGGTGAGAGGGATATAGAAGGGAGAAGAGAAGGATTGGAGGTTAGGTGATAGAGGCGAGAGAAGCGTGGCGGGAAAAGACAAGGAGAAGTGCTAGGGGTGACACCTGTCGGAGAAGAAAGGAGATAGCGGTGTTGGTAGAGAAGGCGGGAAGGTTTTGAACGGGGGATTAGGAGATAAGAGAATGTTGAAAGGGAAGATCGGTGGGAATGTGGCTGGGGGGAGTGGGAGAGAAGGGCAGACGAGTGGAGAGGGGAGGAAAGGGGTGGGGAAAGACAAGGGGAGTGAAATGTTAAAGGAAAGGACTAGGAAGGACAGTGGCAGTAGTGTGGGGAGCAGTGTGGGTAGCTTAGAGAGTGATGGGGGGAAAAAGAGAGGAAGAGGTGGGGAGCGTGGAGAGAGAGGGGAGGGGAGGGTTTAAGAAGAGCGGGAAAACGGAACGGTCACCTGTAAAAAGGGACAAAGAAGGGGGGGGGCAGGGGGGAGTAGGAATGGAAGGAGTGATGATGGAGTTAATAAGGGAGATAAGGGAGATGAAAGAGGAGATGAGGAAAGAAAGGGAGGAAAGAAGAAGGGTGGAGGAGGAATGGAGAGGGGAAAGAAGGAAGTGGGAGCAGTGGATGAGGGAAGAGAAGGCGAGGAGGGAAGGGATAGAGGAAAAGTTGGAAAAGCTGGAAGGAAGGGACAGAAGGATGGTGGAAGTGATGGAGAGGGTAGAAAGCTGGGAGAAGGGAGGAAGACAGGATAAGGGAGGGGTGGAGGAGGGACAGGTGGAGGAATGGAAGCTGAGGCTGAGAAAGTTGGAGGTAAAGCAGGACAGAAAGGAGAGAGAGGGAAGGAGGAATAATGTTGTAATAAGGGGATTGAGGTGGGAAGGAGGGGAAGTGGAGGAGGGGGTGAAGAAGCTTTGGGAGAGTTTGGGACTGGAGGGGGTGGGTATGAAGGAAGTGGCAAGGATAGGAAGAGCGGGAGGAGATGGACGAGGAATGGTGATAGTGAAGTTGGCGGGAAGGGAGGAGAAGAGGAAAGTAATGGAGGCGAGGAAAAAGTTGAAGGTCGGGAAGGAGAGGATTGAGGACGACCTCACGGAGGAGGAGAGGAGAGGAAAGTGGAAGATAGAAAGGGAGGCAGAGGGGGAGAGGAGGAGGGGGATGAATGTACAGGTTGGGTACATGAAAATGTGGGTGAATGGGAGGATGAGGAGGTGGGATGAAGTAAGCGAGAAATGGATGGAGGAACAGGGAAACGAGAGGGGAGGGAAAGGAGGGGGGGAGAAAGACTAAGAGGGGAAGGGGATATGGCAGTGGAAGGAAGGTATAAGGTGGCTTTCTGGAATGTGGCGGGGGTGAAGAACAAGGATGTGGAGTTCGGGAAAGGTCTGGAGGAATGGGATGTGGTGGTGTTGTGCGAGACGTGGGTAGAGGAAAGAGACTGGGAGAGGGTGAGAAACAAGTTGCCAAAGGGGTATGTGTGGGAGAAGCAGTGGGCAAAGATGGAGAGTAAGAGAGGGAGGGCAATGGGGGGAATGATAATGGGGGTCAGGAAGGGGTTAGAAATAAGGGAAGAGGACGGGGGGGAGAAGGAGGGGATAATGATGAAGAAGGTGAAGATGGGGGGGGAGTGGTGGAGAGTGGTGGGAGTATATGTGAATAAGGATTTGCAGAGGAAGCTGGAGGAGTTAAAGGAGTGGGTGGAAGAGAGAGAGGAGGTAGTGAGGGTAGTGATAGGGGGAGATTTTAACGCCAGGACGGGGGGCGAAGGAGGGGAGATATGGGGGGGGGAGATGAGGAAGAGAAGGGATTGGAAAGTAGGAGGTCGAAGGACAGAGAGGTGAATGGTGAGGGGAGGAGGCTGTGTAGCTTTTTGGAGGAGAGGGGGTGGTGGATATTGAATGGAGGCGTGGAGGGGGATGAGGAGGGGGAGTGGACATACACAGGAGGAAGAGGGAACACGGTCATTGACTATGTGCTGGGGAATGATGACACGAGGGAGAGGGTGGAGAGAATGGAAGTGGCTGAAAGGGTAGAGTCGGATCATCACCCAGTGGTAGTATGGCTGAAGGGGGAAGGTAGGGAGGGGTTGGGAGGGGAGAAAAAGGGGGCGGGAAAAGGGTTAGCAAGGGGGAACTGGACAGAGAAGGGGAGAGAGGAGTTTATAAGGATATTCGGTAAGAGAGAGGGAGGGGGAAGGGGAATACAGGAAGAATGGAGGGAGTTGAGGGATAGGATAAAAGGTGTGATAGGGAAGGTGGGGCAAGGAGGGGAGAGGGTAGGACGGAGAGGGTGGTGGGACAAGGAGTGTAAGGAGGAGAAAGGGGAGATAAGAAGGGAGTTGAGGCGATGGAGGAGGGAGGGTGGAGATGGGAAAGAGTATAGGAGAAAGAAAAAGGAGTATAAGCTTATGTGTGAGGGGAAAAAGAAGGAGGTGGAAAGATGGGAGAAGGAGATGGAGGGGGTGAAGACAGAGGGGCAGGTGTGGAAGATAGTAAATAGTGAGAGGAGGAAAAGAAGGAGGGTGGAAGAGGGGATAAAAATGGAGGAGTGGGAGGACTATTTTAGGGGGTTACTGGGAGGAGTAGAGTGGAGGGTGAGAAAAGGGGGGGAAAGAAGGAGGGGGGAGGACGAGGAGGGGGAGTTAAGTAAGGAGGAGGTGGGAAGGGTGGTGAGGAAGTTGAAAGATGGGAAGGCAGGAGGGGGGGATGCTATAGCAAACGAAGTATGGAAGTATGGGGGGGTAGAGGTGGAGGAGTGGTTATGGGATATTTGTAATAGGGTTTGGAGGGGGGAGGGATGGGTGGAGGAATGGAAAGAAGGGGTAGTGGTACCAGTGGTTAAGAAAGGGACCGGAAGGAGGGTAGAAGAGTATAGGGGGCTGACGCTAACGCAGACGGCGTACAAAGTGTACGCGTCTGTGTTGGCGGAGAGGATAAGAGAGGAGGTGGAGGGGAAAAAGTTGTTGCCACCGAGTCAGGCCGGCTTCAGGAGAGGAAGGGGGTGCATAGATAACGTCTATGTGTTAAATTATTTGATAAATAGACAGGTGACAAGGAAGGGCAAAAAGATGGTGGTGTTCTTCATCGACCTGAAGGCGGCTTTTGACTCGGTGGACAGGGGGGTGTTAGTGAAGGCGATGAGGAAGAGGGGAGTGAGGGAGGGACTAGTAGAGAGATGTGAGGAGGTACTGAAGGAAACGGTGTGTAGGGTGAGGGTGGGAGACCAGATGGGGAGGGAGTTCTGGACTGCTAGGGGAGTAAGGCAGGGATGCCCACTGAGCCCGAGCTTGTTTACGCTGCTTTTGGCGGACTTGGATGAGGAGCTGGAAAAGGGTGGATGGGGAGGGGTGAGATTGGGGGGAAAGAAGTTGTACACGCTGGCATATGCCGATGATGTGGCGGTGGTGGCGGAGGATGAGGATGGAATGAGGGGCATGATGGCGAGGCTGCAAAGGTACTTGGACGAAAAGGGGCTACAGCTGAATGTGGGGAAATCAAAAGTGATGAGGTGTAGGAAGGGGGGGGGAGGTGGAAGAAGGTGGTTTGGAGATGGAAGGGCAAGGAGGTGGAGGAGGTGAGGGAGTTCCAGTACCTAGGGTATACATTGATGGCGAATGGGGGGGGGGGGCAGGAGGCCCATGTAAGAGATAGAGTTAGGAAAGCGGCGGCGGTGATGGGGCAGGTATGGGGTATTGGGAAGAGGAGGTTTTGGAAGGATTGGGGGAAAAGGGTCTGGTTGTTTGATAAGTTGGTATGGGCGACAGTGGGGTATGGAGTAGAGATATGGGGATGGAAGGAGAGGGACAGGGTGGAGGGGTTGCATGAGAGATATTTGAGATGGGTGCTGGGGGTGGATTGGTGCACACCTGGGTATATGTTAAGGGAGGAATTACAGCGGGACATGATGAGGGGAAGGGCGGGGATGAGGGCGTGGACGTATGAGAGGAAGTTGGAGGAGGGGCAAGGGGGGGAATTGGCGAGGGAATGTTGGGGAGAGATAAAGGGTAGGGCGAGAAGGGGAAAGGTGTTGGGGGGATGGGAGGAGGAAAGGAAGGGTTTTTTCGAGGAGAAAGGGTGGACAGTTGAGGAAGTGGAATTGATAAGGGGAAAGGGAGAATTGAGGGGGGAAGAGCTGGTATGTAGGGGGAGGAGGTTAGAGGAGGCGAAAAGATGGGAAAGAATTAGGGAATCAAAATACAACAGGTGGTACGGAATGGTAAAAGGGGTGGAGGTGCCAGGGTATCTGAAGAGGGGGTGGGGTGAGAGCAGGTGGAGGCGAGTGGCAAGGTTTAGGCTGGGGAATGAGATGAGAGGAGGGAGGTACTGGGGGGATGAGGAGGAGAGGAAGTGCAGGGTGTGTGGATGGGGGGAGGAGACGTGGGAGCATGTATGGGAGGTGTGTGCGGAATGGGGGAAGGAGAGGGGGTGGCAGGAAGTGGTAAGGGAGGTGTTGAGTGACGAAGGAGGGGGTGAGGAATGGTTGAGGAGAGTGGAAGAAAGGAGAGGGGGTGGAGTTGAGGGATGGAAGATTAAGGATTGAGAGCGACAGGAGGTGAGCGGAAGCGGGGGTCGGATGGTAGGGAAGGGAGGAGGAGGGGAGGCGGGCGAGGCGTGCGTGCGTGCGAGGCGGGGGCAAGAGAGAGAGCGGGCGAGTAGGTTAAGTTTAGGATTAAGTAGAAGTAAGAGCGGATAGTTCGTAAGATTTTTTAGTTGTAAGTGTATATAAGGATTGTAAACCCCTAGGGGAAACAATAAAGACTACTACTACATTAATCTTGACGCGCGAGAATGTACTGCCGATAAAATATTTACCTCATTTAGGAACTCCATGTGGAAAAAGCAAATTCCGTTCGAAAACATTCTTGCTTTGTCGTGTGATAATGCTTCTGTCATGACAGGGTGTCACTCGTCATTCAAGACCAAACTTGCAGAAATTCGCGGTGAAAATTTTTTCACCATGCCGTGTCCATGTCACTCCTTTGCATTGGTAGTGCATGCAGCATGCGCTACCATTCCCGAGTTCTGCGAGGAATTATTACGGAAAGTCGCAACATTCATTTATAGCAGTCCCAAATGTTCGGCCATTTTTCGCGAATTTCAGCATTGTTTTCAATTTACTGACTCCAAAATTTTAAAATTGTGTACTAGGCGATGGTTATCGCGTTACTCATCCGTAGTTACACTTTTAGAAAATTGGGACAGTGTGTTGCGCTTTCTGCAAGAATTGGTCGTAAGTGAGAAGACAAAGTCTGGGGAAAATCTGCTTATCATCATGCAAAATCCAGAAGCAAAAGCATATCTTCTGTTTTTGGAATACATTCTAGAGTATTTTAATGACTTTAGTTTATTCTTTCAGTCTCAAAAAACAAGAATCCATTTACTTCAAAATACAGTCAAAACTCTTTTGTATAATATTTTACGTAATTTTTTGAAACCGGAGCTTTTGACGCACATTAATTTAGTAAAATTAATAGATTTTTCAAAGGGCGATTATCAAATCGCATTTAATAGTATTCATTTACGTCCGGAATGTGACATATTTCTTTCTCGGTTAGTTGCAGATGGCAAACCCGATGTTGTCCAAACCGTTCGAGAAAATTGTATTAAGTTTTACATAACGGCTGCAAACGAAATTCGTAAGCGATTGCCAATCGATGACGAATTTCTGAGCAAGTTATGTGTTTTTGAGCCTCATTTGGCATTAGTAGATAATGACAGAGACACTTCCTTCAAAAGTGTTCTCTTTATTGCTCAGAAATTGGGCGGTTTCGACGAAGACGGTTTGCAAAAAGAATGGTCGACATTGCACCTGAATTTTGCAGATAAAGACAAGCAGATGCTTTGTACATTAGCTTTTGATGATGTTTGGAAAACGGTGTTGTTAACGCGAAACGATCAAGGCTCATTTAAATATCCATGTTTGCAGGAATTATTAAATTCCATTAGAAGTCTTCCAAATTCAAACGCCGATGCTGAAAGATTGTTTTCCATGCTTCCCGACATAAAGAACAAGAAACGAAACCGACTTTGTTCGACCATCGTCAATGCCATTTGCGTAACGAAAACGGCATTAATGGCGCACGGGGAAACAGCTCAGACCATGAAGGTAGATGACAAACATCTATCTCTCATGTCATCTGAGAATTTATATGGAACTTTTGCGAAGAAGCAAGAGAGTAGTTTACGTTTACATGACGTTGATGGCCTCGCGGATTTTCCTTCTACGTCGGGTAATGCAAATTAGTGATGTCCAGAATATTATCAATTTCATCCATTTTTTATTTCATTCGATTTTTGGACATCGCGAATCTGTAAATAGTTGTCCGATTTACCTCACGCAATTCTTGTTCTATCCTTGCGATAAATTCGCTTGCTTGCTGTACATATGATTCATAGAGAGAACTTCGAGATAATTGTAGAAATAAATGTATATTCTTAATTATATTCATTTTATATGTAACAATTATCTCGAAATTCTGTCGCATGTATTATAGTAAATTCCTTTGCTTGCTTTCTATCCTTTGGAAATGTAAACAATTGTAGCATTATTTCAGTCTTACATCTCGTCAATATATCGAACTCAATTGATATATTTACGTGCTGCCTTTCTTTTCTATTTTTGTATTGTTTTTGTACATTTTACTGTACAACATGTATCGCGATGTTAGCTTTGCATAACCAATTGTTTACATTTCCCCCCCGATGGAAGAGACCACCACTTTCCCGTAGTTTCCATCGAGCGGTAACGTGCACACTGCTCGTAATTAATTTCTAAATAGTGGCTGATTCTTTGTCGCAATTTGATATAATGATTACGTTTAGATTTTAGATTTTAGATCATACTCTGAAAAAATATTTTTTATCGAAGGCTTCTACAGCGTCCATGGTACTGGCCAAGAGTGGATTCTAATTTTAACAAAGTTCACTAATGTACAGTATCAAAATATTCATCTTTTAATAAAAAAATTCATTTTTAGGTTCGAAAAATAGAAATAGCTCAAATAAAAAGTACGGAAATTTAAAATGAACACAAGAAATTGAGGCATTTGATGGAAGAAGGGCACATAGGCCTATGTGCCCTTTTTCCTTAATTTTTTTTTATGTAGAATTTAGTTCGCATATCTGAAAAATCGAAGAACCATAACGGGTAATTATGGTTTTTCGTGATCTAATCGGATCTTAAGACAAGAATATAAAATTTTAATATAAAGTTTCATTGAAATCCATTTTGCCGTTTAAACGTAATCGTGTTAACAAATACATGAGATATTTAAAAAAAAAGCTCTTTTCTAAATAGTCAAAACGTGATCAGGAGGTCTTAAAACGTGATTTCCGTAACAAAACGTTTTCCAAGTTTTTTCATTACAAGAGTATTATACATATGTCAGAAAGTGAAAAGTGTATCTCGAGGCACTCAGGAAGATCGCGCACGGCCGCGTGTCGCTTGCACCCCACCTTGGATCACAGGGTTTCAAGAGTGAGAGAGAAAGACACACATTCGTTTTCTCTCTCGTCTTCCCGACGTTGTCCGAAGCGCCGAGCTCACGGACACGCAGCTCCGGCGTAGTGTGCGTGCGAGGTGGGGGAATTTCTCGAGCGCATCCGTCCCGAATCTAGCATCACTGCTAGTGATGGGATTTGAAGCGCTTCGAAGCGCTTCGAATCTATATATATGATGAAAACTTCGAAGCGCTTCGAACATGATTCGAAGCTCTTGAAAGCCTTGGTCGGCTTCGAAGCCTTGGTCAGCTTGAAAGCCTTGGTCGGCTTCGAAGCCTTGGTCAGCTTCGAAGTCTTGGTCGGCTTCGAAGTCTTGATCGGTTCCGAAGTCTCGAATCTCTTCCGGACCCGTATTTACAGAATGCCGCCTGGCACCCCGTGGCGAGGACAACACTCCCCAGTGCCTCGCCAAATTTTATGGCTTTCAACCCTCGAAGGGGTTTGAATACCATTAAGGATTTCCGAATTTCTCATCAGATCTTTGCGAAAACGACGCCAAACGATTCCTTTTATTTCGCATATGAAACTAGCACCAAGAACGAAGTAATTCCGACCATAATGAAGGAAATTCCATGAAAAATCGAATTATATCGTTTGAAGCTGACTTCGTTAAAAATAGTCCGATTTACATTAAATTTGATATGATTTTCATCGGAAATACATAAGGAATCCATCGGCGTCACTTTCATATAGATACGATAAAGAATAAATGATTATTTTATTTCTGAAACAGGTATGAATCCTCGGCCGACCGAAGCGATTCCAGGTCGGCGCCCTGCTGTCAAGCGTGAAAATGTGAAATATTCATTTCAGCGTATTAAGAAATTCTTTATTCTTTATCGTATCGATATGGAAATGACACAAATGGATTCCTTATGTTTTTCCGATGAAAATCATATCAAATTTAATTTAAATCGGACTATTTTTAACGAAGTCAGCTTCAAACGATATAATTCGATTTTTCATGGAATTTCCTTCATTATGGACAAAATTATGTCGTTCTTGGTGCTAGTTTCATCTGCGGCACATAAGGAATCGATTGACGTCGTTTTCACAAAGATCTGATGAGAAATTCGGAAATCCTAGACATTTCTCACTTTTTAATGGTATTCAAACCCCTTCGAGGGTCGAAAGCCCTAAAATTTGGTGAGGCACTGGGGAGTGTTGTCCTCGCCACGGGATGCCGGGCGGCATTCTGTAAATACGGGTCCGAAAGAGATTCGAGACTTCGGAGCCGATCAAGACTTCGAAGCCGACCAAGGCTTCGAATCATGTTCAAAGCGCTTCGAAGTAGTCGCCTGATACTCAGACGGATTCGAAGCGCTTGGAACCGACTCCGGAGTCCCATCACTAATCACTGCTCCGGCGTAGTGTGCGCGCGGTGGGGGAAATTCTCGAGCGCTCCCGTCCCCAATCTTGCATCACTGGGTAGGCTATGCTGATTCTGGGACCGGGGGTGAGGGGGTGAGGCGGGGCGGGCGGTACCGCGCTCTTCGGCGAGATGGGGAGGGGAGTACCGAGTTCGTAGGTGGGGGGATGACGTCACAGGGGAGGGGGATTCCAAAATGGCGTCGACCGAGTGCGTGGGTGAGGGAGGATGACGTCACAGGGGAAGGGGGATTTGAAAATTTTCAAAATGGCGCCGCGGGCGCAGGTCGAGTTCGTGGGCGAGGGGGATGACGTCACAGGGGAGGGGGTGGATTTTCAAACTATTGTAAATCAATCATCGCGATAGCCCATGGAATAAACACGACATTGCACCGCGCCATGCCATGCGTTTATAAATCAATCATCGCGATAGCCCATGGAATAAACACGACATTGGACCGCGCCATCCCGTGCGTTTATAAATCAATCATCGCGGTAGCCCATGGAATAAACACGACATTGCACCGCGCCATGCCGTGTGTTTATATCTGAACAGGATTGAACGCGTTTTTGGTGCCTACGTGCACGCGCTTCATATCATATGTTTATATTTGAATCGTGGGACCGATACAGCGCACGTGCAATGATATAAGCATAGAGCGATAATTATTGTAAATCAATCATCGTGGTAGCCCTTTGAGTAAACACGACATTGCATTCCATGATGATTTCTAAGAAAGAGGGTGGTACATAATTTCTGAGAAATCATAGAGCGAACCGCACCATGCCGTGTGTTTATATTTTAACTGTGGGACCGATACAGCACACGTGCAATGATGTATACATAAAGCGATAATTATTCGGGGTTCCGAGTATTTTCACGATCGAGGAGGCTGTAAGTCAATCGTTGCGATAGCCCATTGAGTAAACACGACATTGCACCACGGCATGCCGTGTGTTTATATCTGAGCAGGATTGAACGCGTTTTGATATTTGAGTCTGCTTTCAGTCTTCGCGGCGACAGGTTGTTTTGTTTTGGCCAGGTGAGCGTTGGCACATGCGTGATCTTCGAAGTTCTTGTGACTGTTATTTCGTGGCATATTTGTCGCAATTTTCGGCATCTCTGTCGCATTTATCATCAATTCATCTGCATCATTTTCTGACTTTTGCGTCATATTTTGCGATGGGTGGATCTAAGAAATGCAAGGGCTGTGGCTCCATGGTCGCAAATCCTGTTACCTGCCCTGGTTGCGGGATGACTAGCCACCCAGGACCTACTTGTCTTGCCCGCACAAGTCATGCCTGGGAAAGTGGGAAACTTTTAAATTGTCGCCCGGGATCACCTAGGCCCAGGTCATCACTTTCGGCGTTACCAGCGACCGCACTCCAAACACTCACGGCGTCAAAAGATAATACTGATTTGCGTAACTCGATTAGGGTTATCATTAAGGAGGAGCTGGCGGTGTTCCGGGATGAAATTCTCGCCGGAATTAGAATGGACCTCTCCGGAATGAGATCCGAGATCAGCTCGTTGTCTGGGCGGGTCAGGGTGCTCGAGGAAAATCCTCATATTTCGTCAGGGCAGTCCTTCGCTCCCTCTGCCCATGACATCTTGGAGCAATTGCACGACAGAGAGGTGAGGGCGAAAAACCTTATCATTTTTGGCCTTCCTGAGCCGCATGAACCTACATCAGAGCTTGCTCGTGCGGCTGACGCGGTGAGTGCACAGGCCATATTAGACGAAATTAATCCCAAGGATGGTCAAGTCCTGGTCACCTATCGTGTTGGTAAAACGGGGAACGCCTCTATTAGACCCCTGTGTGTCCGTCTTGGCTCGGCAGAGGACGTTAAAACTATCCTAAAAAATAAACATCGATACACGGGTCCGTTTAAAATAACGGAAGACAAGACGAGAATGGAACGGGAGGCCTTGATGCAGCTAAGGACGAAGCTGCGTGAACTGCATGAGCGAGGGGAGTCGCATATGACTATTCGGTACATACGTGGTATACCGAGGATCGTGCCGAACAACCACCGTCGGGATGCTACACAAAAAAACTCAAGCTGAACCCTTTAGTATATTACCAGAATGTTCGTGGTCTGCGTATGAAATTGGATACACTGTGTAATTCTATTCAATCCTCGGCTGTGTCTTATGATGTTATCATTTTTGTCGAGACCTGGCTTAATTCCGCTATTTCCTCTGTCAAACTGGGGTTAGGTAATTATGCTGTCTTCAGGTGTGATAGATCCCTTGCAACAAGTCATAATATGAGAGGTGGCGGTGTTCTCATCGCTATCAAGAAATCGTTACCGGCAAGTCCCATTACTATTAGTTGTTCCGATATTGAACAGCTCTTTGTCAGAGTCCACCTTCATGGCAATAATTACTTAAGCCAGCGTCACATTCTACTACAGTAATGCCTCGTTAGTGTCCCGTTTTTACCATGCGTTATAATCCCGCTCACTATCCCCACCATTTCTTGGAATCCTTCGGTCGAGAGAACGAAAGAGACGATGGCAACTTCGTGTCAACTGTTTCGTTGCCTCTCGCTCTGCTCTTGGGTTTTCTCACTCGCGGCATCGGCCGCACGGAATAGTCTTAGAGCATATACTACTCCAAGGAAATAGTGTCCGCATCGCGTTAGTGTCCCGTCGCCAGTCCCGATCGTCGGGATTGTAACGAGGCATTACTGTATTTATGCAAAACATTTCGACTGCTTAACTGAAGTGTACCATAAATATAGTGAGGATAGTTTTGCGCTGTTCGGTGATTATAACCTCCCTCACGCAATTTGGTATAATGATTCGGGTTTGGCGTGTTTTAGGAAGCCTGGGTTATCGGCAAATGAATCTGATGCTATTGATCTTATCCTTGGAGGTGCCGGTTATTGTAATCCCATCAAAAATAATCCCATTTAAAAGCAGTGTCGTAAATTAATCCCATTTAAAAACATTGTCGTAAATTAATATCCCATGATAAAAGAATCCCATTTAAAAGCAGTGTCGTAAATGAATAGCTTTACAAAACTAATGATATACATAAATTGCGCCAATTATCACAACGGCTATTTATATAAAGAAAAAATGTATTAAATAATATTAAGCAGATATATTTTTATACAAATAAATATTTTCATACGAATAAATATTTTATTCAAAATACTTGGCGCTGCTCTCCGAATTGGTGTTACTAAACTGCGTTATTTATTTTTCCTACCATTTCTTCTACCATTTCATTCACCCCTGTCCTATTAAAGTTTATTTTGTTTAATTCCATTTGAAACTCTCTCTTTCCTTCTTCTGTCCAGACTCTTCTCTCTCTCCACCTCCCCTCCTGATTTCCCCCTCGGTCTCTCATTTTATTTCCCCTATATAGTTCTGCTATCAGAGGCATATGATCTGACTCAACTCTATCTTCCACTGTGAATTTCTTGATATCTTCTTTCGCCTCGACATTTGTTAGTATATAATCAATTACCGTCCTGCCTCTCGGACCCGTGTATGTGTACTCTCCTTTCTCATCTCCCTCCATATTCCCGTTCAGAATATTCCATCCTCTTTCTTCCACCATCTCTAATAACACCTTTCCCTCCGTGTTTTTAACTTTGTCTTTTGATCTCCTTACGTCATGCTTATCTTCTATTCTAAAGTCGCCTCCTTCCTGTCCAATTCTCGCATTGAAATCTCCTCCGATTATCAGTTTCTCCACCTCCCTCTCCTCTATTATCTGGTCTAGCGCTTCTTTCGTCTCCTTCATATCTCTGCTGTACACTGTTATTACTCTCCATTTTTCATTTTGTATCCTGATTCTTCGCTCTTGAATATGTTCCGTTCCTGCATTCGATTCCTTCTCTTCTATGCCCTTTCTTACACCTGTGATAATTCCGCTTATCGCTCTCCCTTTTTTCTCTCTCTAGTGGCATATTTACATTTCCATGAGAATTCTTGTGGCAATTTATCTTTCAATCCTTCCCATTGTTTCTATTACGTCGAGATCTTGTAAGAAATCCCAAAACTGTTTGTCTTTGCTCAATAAACCTGCTACATTCCAGTAGCCTATTTTATATGTATCTATTCCTTTCCCAAATCTGTGTACCCCCTCTCCCCGCATATCTGCATACGCAGGCGCGCGGGGAACGGGTGTTGGTACTGCCTTTTATCGTGCGTTGGTTGTCCTTGTAAGCTCTGTGATCCTCCAATAATTTAGAGGTTCACAGAACTTTGCGGACTCTAAAAATTTACTTCCTTCAGCCTACCATCCTCTTTCCAAATAAATGTCCTATCGTTGATTTTTACTTTCCTGTATCCAATTTTCACCTTTGCCGCTTGCTCCCTTTCCGCTTTGGCGATATCTTTAATATTTTTTTGTATCTCCCTTTCCTTTTTTGTCAGATCATTGTCAACCCCTACAGCACATTTTGTTGCAGAAATGTTGCACAAAAGTTGCAGTACATTGCAATGTTGCCGTTTGATTGCGAGTTACATTGCAATATTACTGCAAAATTGTGGAAACATTGCCGTGCAATATTTCAACGGCCAGATTTGTGCAATGTTACAGAAATATTCCGCACAACTTGCCGTTGTTATGACACGAATCATAACCAATAACACCTGGCGTAACGGACGCCAGCAAACTCAGCAGCAACTCAGCAGTACACGCAATCGAAAGAAACGCATACGCTGCAGAGACCCAGATCCACGGGCGAAGACCATTAGGCCTTCCCCCGCGGCCACCAAACCGTGACCCAAAACATTGTATATAAACCCACGGCAAATCAATCAATGATGTCACTTGTAAAAGATCAGTACGCGATCACGCCCGTGATCGCTCGTCGCGTCAGTGCAATAAACTTGTTATAACTACGGTGGGTTCCAACTCTTTAACCGGCACGATCCACTACCTCTCGGCTCGACCCGAGAATCCCGTTCCCGGCATTTTCACCCGTCCTATCGGAGCCCGAGGAACGATCCGTTCGAGGATACCCGCGGAGTGCAGCAAGATTCTACAGGAGAATCTCCACCCCAGCAAACCTCGCAACAAAATTGGTGGCAGCGGTGGGATCCAGCCAAACGTAGGAAACAAGTGAGCCTGAACGCCGGTGACCATCAGAAGTTACCACAAGTAACATCAACAAGGACTCGATCGACAACTAAGTACCATCAATTTCCAAAAGAGGACGCCAAGCGACAAAGTCTACCGCACAACAGATCGACAGTCCAGCAGCGGCAATAACGATGACGATGCGACTCCTGCTACACGTGCTGTAAGTGGGACATTTCATATTAAGAAATTCAAGCATCGCGCCGCGGGAATTTTTTTTTCATGCAACGAGCAACCTCGTTAAGCAGCAATCTCGAGCGTAATTTAGGCCTCAGAGAAAGGCAAGATAGGGCACAACCCAGAGCTGAGCAACTAGATACCCGAAGTAGGGCACGTAGCGTACCCTCGATCGCAGTCAACGACGAGGCATACGAAGCAGCGATCGACGCGATCTTAGAAATCGACGAAGACGCAGTAGCCAGCCGGAATCAAGTAATAGGGCATGATAGCTCAATAGCCGAGATATTGCAAAATTCATTAGGGTCAGAGGGGAATATAGTCTGGGAACGACTTTTCCCTTTTGAGGATTTAGATCCAAGCCTACTTCCTCCCTTAAGACAGCACAACTCTGACGAGACGTGCTCAGAACCAAACGGATTTACTAATACCACATACGACAGCGAAGTTTTCGAAACCTCAGCAGTCATGGTAATACATAGTCCGAAAGGGAAAAATACCGAAGGAAATTCAGGGGAAGAAAACGCGAATCAAGAATTCTCTCGTACAGGAGGAGAAACTTCGAGACGGGAGTCTAGGGGAGAAGAATTAATTTCGGAAAATGCAGATTCTGATGATAGACAAGCTAGGATGGAACAAACATTAACTCTACTTCAAGAAACCGTACAGCAAAATTGGTCGCTTATGCAAACGCTAGCCGAAAGGATGACTGACCTAGAGGTAGCTAATAGAACAAGGATAAGAGCGCAAACTAATAGTGAACGCGACCGAATGGTAGATGAAGAAATAGATAGGATGCGATCGTCAATGAACGGTTCCCTGCAAGAGGACAGGAACAGGACCACGGTACACTTTGAGGCCCCCATAGACGAAGAGGGCATACCAAGACGATCCAGCATTTTTGTACCACCTACATACGGGATAGATGAAGCGCCTGACATGCCAACAGGATTAGAGGACAACAAGGTCCTCAACGCTTTAAAACTTATACCCAAATTCAACGGGAATCCCAAGGAATTAATATCATTCCTGGAAACCTGCAAATACGTAGTAAAAGGATTCAGGATACCTGAATACAGGGCACAAATAGTACGAGGAATAAAAGCAACTAGGATTACAGGTACAGCCCAAATCGAAGTAAAGAATCGTCAAATACAGACATTCGATGACCTGGAAAATGTGCTGAATTCGCTGTATAAACCAGTACGTACGACCGCAGCTGTGCAAATGGAGCTTTTGCAATGCAGACAAGGAATGCAGGAGGATGCCCACACGTACAGGAACCGATTGTCCCTATTGCTCAACGAATTAATTGAGACCGGACTAAATGAAAAGGATTCACTGGTAAAGAAGACAGCGGCCATCGAGATATTCAAGAGGCAGGCACACTGCATATTCCAGGAAGGGCTCCGTGATGACCTAAAAATTTTGGTAAAATCACGAAGATCAGCTGATCTACCAGAGGCCATATCAATAGCCATAGAAGAGGAACGGTCAATTAAGAAGCGGCCCGCAACGAACGGGACAAACCGCAACCCAAATTACAAGGGTCAAACAGGACAGAAATACTGTCACAATTGTAAGAGGTCGGGACATTCCACTGGGGAGTGCTGGAAGAGCACAGGAAATGGACCACGACGATATGGTACGGGACCCGGAGACAGAAGAAATCCCAATGAGGGCAACACAAACTCCGCAAGAAGGGGAACCACCGATACCAACTACGAGAATCGTCAGTGGGACTACAACGATAGATCACGCACACAGGGGCGACGACCCTACAATGCTTACGCAGCAAGAGCACAGACAGGAGGACCACGAACTCTTCCTACGGCAACGAACTCCAATAATGCTGATACAAGTCAGAAATCGATCAGAATAGCGAAAAGGGAACCACAAGAAGCTGAAAAACCTAATTTTGTTTCAGACGAGGTACAAGTGCAAATACAGGAAGTCAAAAATCAGGAAGTAAGAATGCTAGTGGATACAGGAGCCGAAGTATCCGTAATAAACAAAGCATGCGTCAAGGACGGCATAGCATGGAAGGAAAGCGAGGTGCAACTGGTAGCCTTATCAGGAGGGACCATAAAGACATTAGGGGAAATAGAAGCTACCTTCCCGGTTGGGGAACAAAAAATTAAACACCCCCTATATATAATAGAGGACGGTACGCTAACGGACCACCAAGGAATTTTAGGCATAGATTTCTTAAAGAAGCACGAAGCAGGAATACAATACAAAACGCGAGAAATCACAATTAAAGGGAAACACTGGAAAACTCTCCAGAAAAAGAATGTAGTAACGGTTCCCCCGCGTACACAAACGCTAGTAGAAGTAGAAGTAGATAGCAACAAGGAAGGAATAATAGAAAAACAGGATTTAGGAGATGGAGTATTCTTAGGCGAATGCCTAGTAAAGCCAAAACGAGGGAAAAGTATAGTTTGTGTGGTAAATTTATCAAATAAAGCACGTACAGTGAAATTACCATACATACAGCTGACCGAGATACAGAGCGACTCGACGGCCGAAGTACATTCCGCTGCCGCAGCATTTCGCGCAACAGTAAGTAAAGAACCGCTGACGACACGCGTTAACCGTGTCCTGGAATTAATGAAACTTAGCAATTTGAATAAAGAAGAAAGAATCAGCATGGAAGAAATAGGAAGGGAATTTTGCGATAATTTTCACCTAGCAGGGGATCTATTAGGAACTACGAACGCGACCACGCATCGAGTACCGTTGAAGGAAGGAACAACCCCCTGCAATATTAAACCGATAGGTTACTCGAAATACATAAACGAGAAGTAAGAGAACAGGTACGGCAGATGTTGGAAGATGGAATAGTGCGAACCAGCTCCAGTCCATGGAACGCACCCCTATTAGTAGTACCTAAAAAAGGGGATACCGAAGGGAAAGCCAGGTTTCGAGTAGTCGTAGACTTTAGGAAGCTAAACGAAGTCACAATCGGCGACTCATACCCTCTGCCAAATATTACGGAAATATTTGACCAGTTAGGGAAGGCACAATACTTCACTACGCTTGATCTCGCGTCTGGGTATCATCAGATACCCATGGACGACAGAGACAAGGAGAAAACCGCGTTCTCTACGCCACAAGGACATTTCGAGTTTAATCGAATGCCTTTCGGGCTAAGAAACGCGCCAGCAACCTTTCAGAGATTGATGAACACCATCCTTATGGGACTACAAGGAATAGACTGTTTTGTCTACCTGGACGACCTGGTGGTGTTTGGCACTAACCTAAAGGAACACAACATGCGACTGCGAAAGGTAATGAAGAAATTACGGGAATACAACCTAAAATTGCAGCCAGAAAAATGTTCATTTCTGTGCAAAGAAGTGGGATTCCTGGGACATATAATAACGCCTGAAGGAATAAAACCGGATCCCGAAAAAACCAAGGCAGTAGAACAGTACCCCGTGCCGACTAAACTGAAGGAAGTACAATCCTTCCTAGGACTAGCAGGATACTATAGAAGGTTCATTCCGGAGTATTCGAAAATAGCAAGACCGTTATCAAAACTAACGAGCGATAAAACAGAATTTATCTGGACAACTGAGCAGCAGTACGCGTTCGAAACATTAAAAAATTGCTTAACTACAGCACCTGTATTAGCTTACCCAGATTTCTCAAGGGAATTCATAATCACAACAGATGCGTCGGACATAGCCATAGGCGCGATACTATCACAGGGAGTGATAGGAGAGGACAGACCAATAGCATATGCAAGCAGAGTATTAAACAAAGCGGAGAAAAACTATAGCACAACAGAAAAGGAGCTACTCGCCATTGTATGGGCGACAAAACAATTTCGACCATACGTATATGGTACACATTTTAAGGTAGTGACAGACCACAAAGCATTGGTCTGGTTATTTAGGGTGCAAGACCCAGGGTCAAGATTGATCCGCTGGCGCATACAGCTAGCAGAGCACGATTATGAAATCATTCACAAGGCAGGCAAGGCTAACACAAACGCAGACGCACTCAGTAGAAATATAAATATTATGCGAAACGAGCAAAGAAATAGCGGTGAAACAGACATTATAGAAGTAGAAGAAGAAAAGGACAGGCAACAAATACTATATGAGTACCACCTGGCACCATTAGGAGGGCACCAGGGCATCCAGCGAACAGCACAAAGGATCAAGCAAAAATACAAATGGAAAGGAATGGACAAGGACATAGAAGAATACATTCAGAAGTGCACATGGTGCCAGAAGAATAAAATATGTAGACGAAATAAAGCACCAATGGTAATATCTGATACGCCTACTCGACCATTCGAGAAATGCGCACTGGATATAGTGGGACCCCTTACAATAACTAAGCTAGGGAACAAGTATATCCTAACATTTCAGGATCAGTTAACCAAATTTAGTAAAGCGTTACCTCTTCTCAACCAAGAAGCACGGACCATCGCAGAAGCATTTGTAACCCGGATAATCTGTGAGCACGGAATACCGGACAAGATTCTGACAGATCAAGGGTCGAACTTTGTAGGTGAGGTGTTTAAAAACACCTGCAAGCTATTAAAAATAACAAAAATACAAACAACCGCGTATCACCCAGAATCGAACGGAGCACTCGAAAGATCTCATAGAACGTTAGTCGAATACTTAAGGCACTATATAGATGGGGACCAAGCTGACTGCGACGCGTGGCTACCGTACGCAATGTTCGCGTATAATACTACCCCACATACAGCAACGGGCTACACCCCGCATGAACTAGTCTACGGACAGCAAGCGGAACTACCAACAGCCCTAAGACTTGCGCCTAATCCTACATATAACTATGATGACTACGCGCAAGAAGCTAAGGAAAGACTACGAGCAGCAAACGAGACGGCCCGCGAGAATTTGAAGGATGCAAAAATACGGTCAAAGATAACGTATGATAAGAAGACTAAAGAAATACAATTCAACGAAGGAGACAAAGTACTGCTATATGACGAGTCCGTGAGACGGGGAAGATCGAAGAAATTAGACTCTAAATGGGAAGGACCCTATGTAATAATCGAGAAAAAATCTAAAGTCAATGTAGTAATTAAAAAAGGAAGGAAAACGTTGACGGTTCACACAAACAGAATAAAACATTTTATTGAATAAAGGACCTTACACGTCAAGAGGAAAAGGAAACGAAGGAGAGTAAACGAGTAGACACATAATCAGGTAAAAATAAATATATTCAAAAAGGGCAGACAGTATAATAAAAAAAAAATTTTTACAAAAGGATGCCCATCAAATCAAACTGGCCCCAGTCTTCTTCCTGTAACAGACACAAAGGACAAGTAAGAAAATGAGAAGGAAAATAAAAAGGAAATATTCGCGGAAATAGATATACTTACTTCCTCCTCAAGAAACTGGAGAGAGAACAATCTCCGCAAGCCAATAGGGTCATACGACAAACGCCACTCTGGGAAATCGATCTTCCATAGATCCAGAATGGCGAGGCGGGCCAGGGAGCGTACCAGCCGAACATGCTGCATTTGATGAATATTAATATACCCACGAATATGTCGGCGAGCCCACCACTAAAGAAGAAAAGGAATAGGAATTAACTACCAGAACGCAACAAAATTGTTGTCAAAAAACGTCAAAAGAACGCATACATAAACACGGAAAACAGGAGTAAAAATACTTACTTCTAGTAAACCCTCGGGATACATGATATAGCTGTTTCTTTTGTTCACTCGTAACACAACAAATTAGCAATAAAAAAAATAAAAAAATCGCGGGGCGATGCAATATATACTCGCGATCAACCTAATATATATAGTAGGCGCGAATCAATTAAATTAGGCGGGGATAGAATCCGACATCACTATCTCAGGATGACCGCCCTAACGGGAGACCTAATCGAAGCAGCGCCAACTGGCGGCCAGGCATCATTTACGATATCACCGATCAAGCATAACGCAGGAATCCACTTTACCCACATCGGTGAGCTACACACGGTTACCGATAATTGGAAGATCGTCACACGATTGGACACGGAACCATTAACGCGGAGGTACGAGCAACTCGAACCCTATATCAAGGGGATAAAAATACTATGTAGCCAAAGATCCTACACACCGGAAAGGTCCGAAGTATGTAAGAATCACCTAAACCTTTTGAACGGACGAATGGAAAAATTGAGTAATCGTATCCAACACATATACGAAATACCGACCTACACGCAAAACAAGCGCAGAGGATTAATAAACGGAATTGGATCAATATCCAAAACGCTATTTGGTTCAATGGATGCAAGCGACGCAAAAGAAATCAGCGCTCATTTCGCGGGAATAGATAATAAGCAAGATACGCTACAAAACGCCATGAAAAAACAAATACAATTAACAAACACAACATTAGCCCACCTATAAAAAGTGGAAATAGCAATCCAGCGGAATGAAGACCTATTAAACGAGCAGATGAAGAGACTACAAATACGGAACGCAGCAGACATGGCAGAGCAAGACAGAAGAACTACGTTAAATGAACATTTCACGACATTGAACTCCTTATTAGTCGACCTGACGGAAGACGTGAACGACGTAACCCAATACTGTAGTCAGCTTAAAAGCAGGACCATCGACCCCAGCGTACTATCAAGAGGGGAGGTCGCCAGACTACTACAAACGGCTGTGCAACAGTTACCAAACGGACTGACGTTTCCGATAGCACCAACATCGGAGAACGCCCACGTGATCGAAGAAATATCGTCAATAGTAGCCTACTATGACAAGCGGACACTCATCACGGTAATCAAGGTGCCACTAATCTCAACACAGATGTACAGCGTCATGGAGGTGACACCAGTACCCGTACATGTACGTGACAACATCTATGCACTACTCGTGATCCACTCGTCAACGATGATCATCGACACGGAGAACAACCAGTACATCATCGCAGACACACAGGAGCTTAAAAAATGTAAGAAATTTTTAAATCAATATTATTGCGAACAACCAATGGTCGTACACAGGTTAACAGACACACTGGAGTGCGAAGTTAACCTATGGCTGAAACCAGCCGATAAATTCCCCGCGAACTGCGAAACAAAATATATAACCGCGAATAACACTCTCTGGATTAGTACGCCACAACCGGCAACGTGGATATATGCGACACATGAACCAGACGCGCTTACTATCCAATGCGAGGGTAGTAAAACATTCAGAACCACGATAACGCAATCAGGGATCATTACACTAAAAAATAATTGTAAAATCAGTAGTAAAGAAGTAATACTGCGAAATCAAAAAACAGTATACGAACAAGATTATGTGATAAAAACTGCACCACTGTACAAACTTAACACAAAATTAACGGGATTAGTCAACACAGCGAAACCACTAACCCAAGTACAACTAGATAGGATAATAAAGGATCCTTCAGAATTTTCACAACTATACAAACAACTCGACCAAATCGATAGCAACTTATCCGTAGAATCAAGTAATACTAACATACCGATATGGCACATAATATACCCTAGTGCCACCACAATACTAATAATAACCATAATAATATTCGCAACCATAATATACCTTGTGCTTCGCCGAAAGAAAACAACAAGAAGCGAAACAAATGCTACACATATAGCTCCGGCAGCCGAATTAAACACTCAGCCTGGGCACTAGATTAAAAAACGATTGTAACAAAAAAAAATGTAATCGGGAAAACAAATGTAAACTAAAGGCCACCCTTCTTATAAGGGGGGGAGGATGTTATGACACGAATCATAACCAATAACACCTGGCGTAACGGACGCCAGCAAACTCAGCAGCAACTCAGCAGTACACGCAATCGAAAGAAACGCATACGCTGCAGAGACCCAGATCCACGGGCGAAGACCATTAGGCCTTCCCCCGCGGCCACCAAACCGTGACCCAAAACATTGTATATAAACCCACGGCAAATCAATCAATGATGTCACTTGTAAAAGATCAGTACGCGATCACGCCCGTGATCGCTCGTCGCGTCAGTGCAATAAACTTGTTATAACTACGGTGAGTTCCAACTCTTTAACCGGCACGATCCACTACCTCTCGGCTCGACCCGAGAATCCCGTTCCCGGCATTTTCACCCGTCCTATCGGAGCCCGAGGAACGATCCGTTCGAGGATACCCGCGGAGTGCAGCAAGATTCTACAGGAGAATCTCCACCCCAGCAAACCTCGCAACAGGGTGAGACTGTATCCGAGACCAATTACACACACGCCAAGACAGCGTTTCGGGATTAGAACCTTGGGCGAATACAGCGACTTGTATTTGAAAACAGATGTCTTGTTATTGGCAGATATTTTTGAAAATTTTCGCGAAAGTTGTATCAAGAATTACGGATTAGATTCAGCGCATTATTATACTCTACCTGGTTTCACGTGGGATGCAATGCTAAAACATACTAAAATTACATTCGAATTGATCACTGACGTCGATATGGTCATGTTTATCGAACGCGGTATCCGCGGTGGTATAAGTCAATGTTCCGGAAGATACGCACATGCCAATAACAAGTACATGCCATGTTACGACGCATCGGAAAATTCATCGTACCTGATGTACTTTGATGTGAACAATTTGTATGGATGGGCAATGTGTCAGCCCCTGCCATACGCTAAATTTCAATGGGTCGAAGATGCTGTAAATTTTGACGTGTCTTCAATCGGTGTCGATTCACCCACGGGGTACATTCTCGAGGTAGATCTGGAATATCCGCAACGTCTGCACGACGCTCATGCCGATCTACCGTTCTGCCCGACGCGTGCCAAACCGCCTGGTAGCAGACAGGACAAATTACTCGCGACGGTATATGATAAGCAGCGTTACGTTATTCATTATCGCAACCTGCAGCAGTGCACGCGTCACTGTCTTCGTATTACAAAGATACACCGCCTGCTTCAATTCGCTCAATCTCCCTGGCTCCGCGATTACATCGAACTCAATACACGGTTTAGAACAAGCGCGACAAACGACTTTGAAAAAAATTTGTACAAATTGATGAACAACGCGGTATTCGGCAAAACTATGGAAAATGTACGAAATCATGTGGATGTAAAACTTTTGACACATTGGGAAGGGCGATATGGCGCGGAAGCAATGATCGCGAAACCGAATTTCCACAGCAGAACTGTTTTTTCGGAAAATTTAAAAGCTGTTGCGAAAACTCGAGGTAAAATTCAACAAACCGATATACGGGGGTATGTGCATTCTGGACATATCAAAAATTTGTTTGTATGAATTTCACCACGAGTACATGTCGCCCAAGCACGGACCAAATTGTAAAATTCTATACACCGACACAGATAGTCTCATTTATCACATTCGATGCGAAGATCTCTACGAGACCATGAAACACAATATCGATAGATTCGACACAAGCGATTATCCTACTGACAATCCATATAATATGCCGCGCGTAAATAAGAAAGTTCCAGGGCTGATGAAGGACGGAAATAATGTTGCGATAATGACCGAATTCGTAGGTCTTAGAGCGAAAATGTATGCACTTCGCGTAAACGGTAAAAAAGATACGAAAAAAGTGAAAGGCGTCAAGACCAACGTCATAGCCAGAACGATAACTTTCGACGACTACGCGCAGTGTTTGCACAGGGAGATCGAACTGGTTCGCAGACAGTCATGCATACGGGCAAAATTGCACAAAGTGTACACCATTTCAGAATCCAAAATCACTCTCAGTCCGTACGACGACAAGCGGCATATGGTACCCGATTCGACCGACACTCTGCCCTGGGGACATTATAATATACCATTGTAAAATACCGTTATAAAATTCCGTTGAAAATATCGATGTAAAATAGAAACTATTGTATTTATTGTGTAATATAATATTCTTCGCAAATGTATGAAAATTATTATAAATAGTGGAATTAATGCATATGTACCATTGTATATATTAACAGGATTATAAATGGTTCAAATAATGTGTAAAAATAAAATTGCGCACTCATGTATATGTATATGTATCATTGCATTTATTGAGCCATGTATTATTAATTTTACAATACATTATTTTTATTTATCCAAGAATTGTGTGATTTATCAAACCCCAGCCAGTTGACGTACACCTTATCCCCCTTTCTACGCAACAGCTTTTCCACTAGATATACATCAGGATCGGTGACGCGTTGTAGCTCGTGTTCATAGAATCCTCCGGCAACAGGTTTTCCACAGGAATCGACGAGCAGATACGTTGCAGGATTAGTTGCTCGTACTTTGGTTATCTTGAACACCTCCGTTGTCCAATTCGGCGTATAGCCTTTATCGAATATGGTTTTAAGTTTGCTCACGCGCACAAACTCGCCCAACTTGAATCTCGCTGGAGCAGCAATCTTTATGTTGCTGTATACGGTGGCTAGCAGCTTATCGGCGATCGCAAGGACCCATTCTGATGGTTCTATGTTTTCGTGCGTTATACTCTGCAAGTAGACTTGGTAGCGCATCGGTCCATCTATAGGTTCCATTGAGCGTCAACAGTTTCCACATATAGTTCGATTGAAACGTCCTACGACGGAACCCTTATCACCGAATACGTCGAATAACGATTAATGTCATACTTTGTCAAGAGTTTCTGTACATCGTCATTGTAAAATTCTTTTCCTTGATCAGTTTGCAAATTTTTCGGATATCGATCTCTAAATATCTTTGCAAACGCTTTAGTCACCACAGCGCCACTTTTAGTCTTGAACGGCAACGCCCATGCATACTTGCCCAACACATCGATGATGGTGAGTATGTAGTGGTAATCTTGGTTGAAACGCGAGTATGGACGCATTTCTACAATGTCAGCTTGCCACAGATCATCGTATCCATGCACTATGACGCGTCTCCGCGAAAAATGTCTTCGAGCTGGAGCATGAAATTCCTCAACGAGTTGTCGCTTCTTGTGGTCATGGTTTTCTTTACTCTTGGATTTCAATCATGGCTGCATGTTTGATCGCAGAGGTGTCTTTGACACGAATGATGCGATAATTATCGTGTACGTGCATTAAGTGCTCCTCATCGGCCCAGGGACAAGTTCAACCGTCTCGCATGATTCTCCTTCGCAGTGCTGCTGCGGGATAGAATTCAACGCCTGTGATATCTTTTGAACGCTGTTTTGCAACGTCAGCATATCTGTCTGAAACGCGACCAGCTTCCTCCCTAATTCTTCCTGCTGCTCACTCAAAGGTTTAATGCACTTTTCCATATATAGTTTATTGACGGCATCGGTGTATGCCACCGGCTGGGCTATGCGTCGTATCTTGCGTGATTTTGCATCAAAGTCTGCACCGGCCACGCAAAGAGCGTTATCTCGCATATAATTTCGAAGCAAACCGCTCCATTTATAATAGTCCGTTCTAGCTGCTCCACTCTCCTCGAGCGATACCCCAAATTTGTTGATCGGCATCTCGATGCATACAGTGCACATCATCGGCGTGCGGTTTAATTTATATAATGAGGCATACCTCACGGAATTCCTCGTAAATAGATGGAATTTCGGGCTCATGAGAGTTGTTAACAGCCTGACGCGACGCTTCCAGCAAACGCAATCGATCCACCAGCTCGTTGGGATCGTCCCAGTGTACATAATCGATCTTGTTATCGTTTACCACCATGATTCGCAGCGTCCTTAGACCTTTCCCTGCCCTACTAGCTGATGTACGGGGGAGTAGCGGTGCAATTACATATTTGTACTTGTATCCCTTGTTACTCAATACAGGCTTTTTAGCACCATGATCGCGTCTGTGGGCATTCGTCGCCAGCAGTATACTTTTGTATTTTTGTTTATCAGCATCGGTGTATATAGCATCATCGGGAATTCTGTTGATAATCACTTGACCATCTATGATTATATTATCATCCTTGTCTATATTGAAAGTCTTATCCCCAAGCATCGTTTTACTATTGCCAAAGTATACGCCGTACACATAGTCCATTGTTGTATCCTTATCACCACTTAGGATTGTGCTCATGTATTTTTGACCCAGCGGGCCGAAATGGTTGCGAAACGTTTCTTGTCCTGCGGGTGTTTGAAGTTGCTGTCTGATAGATGTTACAAACGACTCATCTGGACTAGTTTCGAAAATGGCATCATCATTGGTTGAGAGCAATTGTATACTGAGAAATGTATTTATTGGTGTGGGAGGATCCGGAGAATCGTTTGATGTAACATTCCACCGCTTATGCTTCGATTGAATTGATGTGGAGGTTATCGGTGAATATTCAGATGACATGTGCCGTTTCCTCTTTGTCTTGCGCGATGTGTTGCCTTTCGACTGGATTTTTGTTTTAGGCGTTAATGTTTCATTCCCTTCAACGTCTATGCTCATCGGCGGTGATATGTCAGCTTCTGTCGCTGCGGTATTTTCCACAATATGTTTCAAGGGTTCGACGATAGGTTTGAAGTATCTCTCCAACGCGACATCTTCCTCCATCTTGCCAGTCTTCAAAGCTTGATGTTTCTTGCGAATGGATTCGCTGGTTTTTGCAATTTCCTTTGCTATTCTCTCTCGATCCTTAATCTCCAGACTATGGATATCAGTCATCATTGTACCGCAGACGTTGCTTTCCCACCGACGTGTTAGCGACAATTGACCATCTCACGGTACGGCAAACTCGTTAAATCCCTTTCTCAAACGTCCATTGGACATCCCGCTATCCTTGTTTATTATCACGAAACCATAATCCCGTTGCCAACAATTACGACACAAAGCGCAGAAATACTCATAAGACATGTCAGTGTTTACATGATCGTTGTACACATGTTTCAAGTTGGTACCATCCTGCTTAAACAGAATCAACAGATTCGCATTGTCGCGTATAAGATGTTTGGGAATCTGTGCATACGTCTGACAGAGATAGAAGCAGTCAACGTTTGAGTGGCGCCCCATTGCAAAGTATTCCCTTATCGTATCTTGCTTGTTAAGCATACCACGTCATCAAAGATACAAATAGAATTCGGAAGCGATTCGCTCGGTGGGATGACGTCACTGTTTATTTCGAAATCGTAAAGTAGCCAATTTCATCTATCGGAGTAAAAAAATTCTCCAAATACTGGTATTTCGGCTGTTGCAACGACTTGGAGTACACGTACACGTTCTCGAAGCGGACGCCGTGAGGACTTTCCAACAAGCTCACCAGCACGTTGGTCTTTCCACAATTTGATGGGCCACAAATGAAGCAGCGTATAGTGTTTGGTAGCATGCTACCATGTCTGCGTCTTGTTTTCGAAGACATCACTCGTGATTTATCGTCAAAATTTGTCACGCGTATCGTCACAGGTTGTCGCACGAATCGCATCCTCTCCGCAAACTGTGAAAAATGATTTTGATACGTCGAAGAGGTGGCGCGCCCTATTTATAGGTCCACGCCGATACAAAACAGCTCAGTATTCAAAATGCTTCTGGTCCTGTCGGATAATTGCAATATTCGAAACCTAACATCTGAGCAGATGAAATATATACCAAAGCTTATTCTACTCCGAGAGTTTGGGAGACACATTGATCAGTTGTGGGACAGGCTCCCCGAGTATATAAAAGCTGATTCTGAGGTTCAGCAGTATCGTCGGTGTCTGGAACATTATAATCGCCCTTGGCAGCGAACGCATATCGACGGTCCAGCACCATTGATTAAAAACTGTGGCGAATGTCACCGACGAGAATAAAGAAAGGTTGTGATATGTTAAATCGGGCGATAAACGCGCTACCCAATGAACTACATATTGCGGGATACCAGTTTTGTGGACCGGGAACTCATCTGGCAAAACGATTGGCTAGAGGGGATCAATCCGTTGGATGCAGCGTGTCGCGAACACGATATTGCGTATTCGCGTAGCAACGACCTCAGTGAAAGGCACGCGGCAAATAACGTCCTCGCTGACGAAGCGCGAAAACGCATCGTTGCGCGAGATTCGACTCTGGGTAAAAGAGGTGCTGCTACAGCTGTTTGGGCAGCTATGAAGGCCAAGACGAAAATCGGAATGGGGATGATAACAAAATTGCGCAAAAGGACTCCAAAGAGAGCATCGACAAAGCGGATTCTTCCAGTAGCAAAACAGGGTGGCATATTACCACTTCTCCTGCTGCTAGGTGTTCTCGGATCAGCTGGTGAAGCGGCGGGGATCGCCAAGGCGGTAAACGATAATAAGGCGGCGCAACATCAGCTGCAGGAAATGCAACGTCATAATCGCTCCATGGAAGGTCGCGGACTTTATCTCGCACCGTACAAGCGCGGACAGGGAATATCGAAACGAAAAAAAAACGTCGAAAAGAAAATAAAAATGCCCGCAGGCGTAACTACCGATGCACAATTGGAGGAGTTGGCAAAACGTATGCGTATTCCATTCTTTAGAGGTGTTTTTATGCGCAACGCGCTACCAGCTGGAGGAGTACGTCGAAACGAAAGCGGTGTCGTAAATTTGGACAATGTTGAGGGGCCTGGGACTCATTGGGTGGCGTATGCGAAGAGAGGGTGTCGAGCAATAGGGTAAGTGTGGGTATTACTGCGGACTTTTAAGGTAGATTAACTTTAGAAACCTCGATACGGCGTTCAAATGATTGAAAGTTCCTCCTTCTTTTTTTAAAAGAAATGTGGGACCTTAGTAATTCCAAAAAAAAATTTGAGGGCGGGGTAATAAGCGCAGTTGCTTAAAAACACAGAGATTTGTCGATCAATGTCATTGCAGGAGTTACTGCGGACATGCATGCATTACTGCGTGCCAGTTACTAACGAAATACCAGTTACTGCGCATGTATTACTGCGGTCTGATGTCAGGCGAAACATAACCTTAATACCTTTGCAGGTTACGTAGACAGAAGTGAATACGGTCGGAAGAAAGGTTAGGTGGCGCAATGGTCGGTCCGCAGTAATTCATGCACATGGTGTAAAGTACTGTACCTAATACTGCGGTGACAGTTCACTCTTTCCAACGAAATTTTGCCTTAAATGTGTAAAAAATAGTACATTGCGTGACAGGGGAGAGAAGTAAGCGATTTCGACGAGCGTGAATTTTGCTGCCCGAGCGCTGCGCTCCTCTCCCTTGTCACGCACTATATTTTTTTCAACACCTGGATGAAAATGTGTGTTTTTTGTAAGCCCGCTGAGCGATTCGCAAAAAAATATGCATTTTCAATTGCTCATTTATTTTTGGTTATCTCGCCACTCCATAAATTTTTTGTATACCATCTTGTACTTTGTTTTCGATTTTGATGGCAGCAAATTTGCTTCTATCGCTTTTGCAGCTTCCGCAAGTTCGGGGGCCGTGTTGTATCCCGTATCACTATCAATCTCGTCACTACTCATTTTACCTTGCAATTCAATCTTTTAATAAAAAGAGGTGCTATGACAGTTGTAATATACGTTAAAACACACATGATCGATAACGATTAGTCGAACAACTGCAACTTCATACCACAGGGTAACGCCAAACTCCAGTTTCCTTGAGAGGAAAGTAAGAAATTGCGAATACGCATGCGCGTAAAGTCTGTTTCCCTTGGGAGTGTTGCGTGGCCGGCTGGTTCCTCTCAGGATCCTTGCAGGGAATTTGGCGAGGGTCGATGCCCGTGGAACGCTAAGGCGTTCTGCTCCTTGGACGCGGATTTTTGTACGATAAATATAATGAAACCGATGCTAATTAATTGAATAAAACAATTTGAACACAGTAACTAATAGCAATAATCAATGCAAACAACGATTTTATCACAAAATAAATCTTTTGGAAATTTTATTAATATGTACGTCCGTTCACTTGTGCTTTCGGGGCTCAAGTGACGCTTTCCAAGCGAACGCTCTTACAACTGTTTTTCATTTTTACAAAATGTCCTTAACAACTAAGCCAAACAAACTAAATTCCTCTTGGTCGATTTTGAGAATCAAGCGTTTAACTACATAGCTCTGGAATTTCACCTAGGGGAGAGGATCAAAGTGCGGTTCATTTATTCAAAACACCCGTTTCCAAGGGGGTATCGATTAATTTATAATCTTGAAGTCCTGTCATTAAAGGATCTCTAACTATTTTCAAACACCTCGGCCTTGTGCGAACTTCACTTTGTCTCCTTTTCCCATTACATTCAGGTGATTCAATCTGAACTTCGCGCTTCCGAAGCTTATATTGCACGCCGCTAGACGGGAGTCGCAACACTTCCCCCCTTATACAAAAGGTGTTTTCCAATGGAAACAGCTTTTCCAAAATTACGCTTATCAATGTCGACTCACATTCTTAATTTAATCTATTCATAAACGTCTCACAGTGAAGCTTTCCTGAGCCTCCCCTCCTCGCCTCCCCACAGTAGCAGAGCTACTCGGTCCACCCGGTTTCCCGCGAAGATTGCGATTCGAAAGACGCTACAGAATGTTCACTGTGTTACAATTTGTTACAATTTTGTATCCAAGTCTCGACGTTTCCAGATTGCTTCTGGGTAATACATGAAATGTTAATTATAAACTAACGCGGCATCGAATTCACAAACAAATAGGATAAAATAATTTTAACTTATGTCAAGGTGATGTAGCCAATTCCAACAATAAAGGAATACAACAATGGTACTATGATAAAGGTAAGTATTTATAAGGACTTTAATCTTATGCAGGCTAATTTTAATTTGTTCACATGACTACTTTGATTTTATTAACTTTTATGCCTATTTCTGCATTCAAATTATCAAACATTCTAACAATTTTACAAAGTGCTAACTAATTAGAACTGAGTTTAGATGTTTTTGGTTCTATCACCATCTACTGAGAATTTATAAGAATTGCCACTTTTATTGTAATCTAATTTGCATTTCTATTTTGCCCTTTCCAGATTTACCGCTGCTACAGCCTGGGTTGTGCTTATCTTAGAAAATAAGTGATCCAAATGATCAACAAACGTTCGTGGAATTTGTTTAACAAAACTCCGGGGAAATATAGCGTTTGGGCCATATACAGATTCACGTGGAAGAATTTATGAATATCTGAAGACCTCCTACTGCAAGTTCATAAAATTCTTTATGGAAGAATTGAAGCCTAGATGTAAATGGAGCTACAACTTTGTAGGCGCAAACCGTAATTGTATATTTCAAGCTATTTAATTCCTGTTCTAGAAGATATTCAATGAAATCCCAACTAACGCGCTCAATGTTATTATCATATTCAGAGATGCTGACTACTTGGACATTCTAAGTATCTACAAGATGTTTGAAGGAAATTACCGAAGATTTAAGATGGTTCTGGCTTATTGATTCTGCTGGACATGACTTTACGAAAGATGAAGGTAAAAGATTTTATGTTGAGAAAGACCATTGTTCTTATGACATAGGTGTTATATCATTTAATCTGTTCGAGTGAAGATTCATTATAGCTTAACAAATCTATAATAAAAAGAATGAATAAAGTTATCCTTACACATATAAAGATAATCCTTGAAATAAGTAATATTAGGGAGAGGAAAAAAAAAATGATGGGTGATTGGCGTTAATGAGGTCGTCTTTGTCATTAAAACACTACTATTACTTTGTTCAACTAGGTCACCATTTCCTGAGGTCATTTCAACGGAGGATCGTGTCTTATCATCTACGGACTTGGTCTCAAATACAAGCCGGCATCTTTCAGCCTCTAAATTTGGCTCTTCAGCCCCTAACCAGACACAAGCCGTGGGTGCCAAGCCGTGGACCTGGGCGGGGTGCTTACAGCCTATCCGATGTCCCAGGTCAGACGTAACCTGTTCACCCTGAGGTACGTGGGCTGCCCCTAGCGGGATCTGTGGCGGGGTGCCTTTAAAATCAGCCTTTCCGATGTCCAACAGACGGCCGGGTCGAAGCTCATCCACACGACCTCTTAAGAACGATCCTCCAACCACTACACCTTTAGTTGGGACTCCGCCTCTTTTAGATATTTTTGTCATAAGAGAAGGTGACATCTCTTTGTCTGCAGTAAAGTAAGCGTCGCTGTCAATTGAACTGTCGTCTGAGTGTTCAATCTCAACGAAGACCTCAGGTGGACCGTTAAAATTTACTTCATGGGCAAGAAAATGGTAACTATTACCTTTCCATTATTTTCCCATATTCTATTACAGTCTGTAATCTCTACTTTTCAGAATCTGCAAGTGGCAAATCGTTGGCGCCTACGACAACCCTTTGCAGACGCTTAAAAGAAGAGATGTCTGTAGAGTCCGTCTTAGTACAGTTAGATGTGCGATTTATGGTTTTTATGTCTGTTCGGAATATTCTATATTTATGGCAAAAGATTTTGAAGATGAAAAGGTCTTGAATAGTCAACTGATTCTGACTCTGGCTCTATCTTTCTGGCAATGGTAATAGCAGTTTCGAGATCAGGTAAATTTCTTTTGCTCTCTTTCTGTCTATTCAAATAGAATCGCGCGGTTTAATTCCAAAGGCCCTTAATAAAACTGGTTATTGCCGTGTTCCTTAATAAATCGTTAACACCAACGTTCTGTATTATACGCGTCCCTGGCGGTGTCTTTAATCCACTATTCTGCATTTCATTGACTCGCGCTCCGAAAACATCTACAGTTTCATTTTATTCCTGGTATTAGTACGGCATTCAAACTATGGACATTAAATGACTGCGCGAAAATTTTTAGAAGATCAATTAATTCGTTTAAAGTTTCTGGCTCTCGTCGATTTGACAACGCTAAATTGGCATGTCTGTCGATCCTACCCCGAATTAGGAATAGAAGAATAGAGAGATAAGATTTAAGAACAGGATTCGCTAAATCCGATGATTTTGTTGAGGAACTACACTCGAGCAAGACGACTCGCTACTTAATTAGGACAAATTAAAGACAGGTGGATCCAATCGTATCGGGAAAAAGTTCAGTTCGCGCAACTGTGACTCGTCACCAGGAATTTCTAAATTAGCAGCAACAACCGTGGCTGGGCAGGGCAAAGGATACTCTGACTCAGGCGGATCAATGAAATAATCACTAATTTGTGTCGGCAAAATACATAATGTTCGAGATTGTGAGAAAGTAATAGGGCGCTTTACTTGCATCGTTTCAGCAGATATATCCTCGACTTCGAAAACCCCGTAAGCAACCCGAACGTAGTTGTTGTCTCTTACGTTTTGATAAATTCTTCTACGCAACATTTTCATAGTGTAAATACGGAACTCTATCCTATCCACTAATAACTAAACTCAATGCAACGATAAACTGTAAAACTTTAACTTAACAATTGGAACATAAATTGAGTATTTGAATTAAACTACGATCTCTCACACAGTTGCAGACGAGTGTTTGATGTCGCCCCGTTGTCCTGATTGATCTCAGCGAGGAAGGTCCTGTGGTCGTGTGCGTGTGGCTTCAGAAAAAACTGGTACGGTCGTCCGAAGTCACTTCCCTCTGGCATTCACCCGTGTTCCGGGGGAAACCGTCCAAAAACCCAGGAAAGAGGGACTGCACAAGTTGGCCGATGGCTGCTGTTCGAATCCTGCGTCCACGAGCCGGCGAATTTGAAGCATCCCACCGCTGTCACCAATTTTGTTGCGTGGCCGGCTGGTTCCTCTCAGGATCCTTGCAGGGAATTTGGCGAGGGTCGATGCCCGTGGAACGCTAAGGCGTTCTGCTCCTTGGACGCGGATTTTTGTACGATAAATATAATGAAACCGATGCTAATTAATTGAATAAAACAATTTGAACACAGTAACTAATAGCAATAATCAATGCAAACAACGATTTTATCACAAAATAAATCTTTTGGAAATTTTATTAATATGTACGTCCGTTCACTTGTGCTTTCGGGGCTCAAGTGACGCTTTCCAAGCGAACGCTCTTACAACTGTTTTTCATTTTTACAAAATGTCCTTAACAACTAAGCCAAACAAACTAAATTCCTCTTGGTCGATTTTGAGAATCAAGCGTTTAACTACATAGCTCTGGAATTTCACCTAGGGGAGAGGATCAAAGTGCGGTTCATTTATTCAAAACACCCGTTTCCAAGGGGGTATCGATTAATTTATAATCTTGAAGTCCTGTCATTAAAGGATCTCTAACTATTTTCAAACACCTCGGCCTTGTGCGAACTTCACTTTGTCTCCTTTTCCCATTACATTCAGGTGATTCAATCTGAACTTCGCGCTTCCGAAGCTTATATTGCACGCCGCTAGACGGGAGTCGCAACAGGAGAAAGATTTTCCGCGAATACGTGTGAAATTGGTCATTTTGCTCCCGCTTAGCAAGCATGAAAAAGCACACATTTTCATGCAGGTGTTGAAAAAAAGTTATTTATTTAAACAATATCATTATACTAATAACTTAGTTCTATGAAGAAAATATTCGCAAATATCCGTGCACAAGACCAAGTCGATTGGTTGAATATTTTTTTAGTTACATTGCCCGCAAAGTGTAAAACTGTCGTTTCGAGAAAAACGCATTTAACCCTCGAGCGGGCGCGCCGGTGAACTCAGTTCACCAATCCGCGTATTTCTGTGTTTACGTATCGGGAAGATAAACATTCCCTCAGCACGCTCGTCGTATGTGTCAAGAATCGCATGATGTTTGTTACTACTATCGACAGAAAACCCGTTTCTGAAGTGTATACTTTATATATTAGGGGACTAAAATGATTATTTTCAACTGGTGAACTGAGTTCACCACGCACCTGGTCGTGTAACTCTCACTGGCGCGCCCGCCCGAGGGTTAAAGTTGTGTGGTAACCTGGCGCTCCGTAGCAACACCGGCTATATCCACTTTAATTTTTCGAATTTTGGTTTGTGGCTTTGGGAACATATTGTCGTGATGTTCAACTATTGATTTATGCAAAAAATCGATTTCTTCGATCCGCTACACGATGCCCCCCCCCCCCTCAAGGGGGCTGTCTCATTTTTGTTATGGTCCGAATCGATCGAAGCGTTCCCAGTAAACAAAAGGCTACTCAAACTATTGCGGTCGATAAAAAGAACTCCGGTCGAAGCCATATATATTGGTCGGTGAATTCGTTTTCGCGAGCAGCAATCGCGGAGAAATCAACCACCACCACCTGACGATCGTGGATTTGTCAGTTGAGGTGGCGTGGCCCCCGAAAGGTCTAGTGCGGTAACAGGAACGCTGCTCGGCTCCGCCTGAACCTAGCCGTTTGGCTGTTATTTATTCTTAGCGTAATGGTTGTGTGTGGTACGAAGCTATGCATACACCAATACGAGATGAAGCTATTAGTGTTGTATAAATTGAATGTGAATGGTAGAGACACTGTTAGTAATTGGTACGTGTGACACTTATTTGCATATCTCTTTTGTTGCTCTGTATAGTTAATGAATTTGTTTAAACCATATGTGTTAATTGATTAATCGTATTAATTATTTATGCCAGATAATGTCCACGTTCGCATATATTCCCTCGGTGGTAGCCTGTGGAATCTTAGACCATATTCTACGTGTCGATAATTCGGGATCGCTCCCCGTAATTCCGGATTTATTGCGGATTAATTGCTGAAATTTGGGTCATAAGTTGCGAACTTGCAACTTATCAGCAAGATTTAAGCAATAAATCCGCAATAAATCCGGACTTAGATATTTTCACTCGACAATACGGAACTTTTTCATTACGCATAATAAATTAATTGTGAATGGTAGAGACACTGTTAGTAATTGGTACGTGTGACACTTATTTGCATATCTCTTTTGTTGCTGCATATAGTTAATGAATTTGTTTAAACCATATGTGTTAATTGATTAATCGTATTAATTATTTATGTCAGATAATGTCCACGTTCGCATATATTCCCTGGGTGGTAGCCCGTGGAATCTTAGACCGTATTCTACGTGTCGACAATTCGGGATCGCTCCGCGTAATTCCGAAATTTATTGCGGATTAATTGCTGAAATTTGGGTCATAAGTTGCGAACTCGCAACTTATCAGCAAGATTTAAGCAATAAATCCGCAATAAATCCGGACTTAGATATTTTCACTCGACAATACGGAACTTTTTCATTACGCATAATAAATTAAATGTCAATGGTAGGGACACTGGCAGTAATTGGCACGTGTAACTCTTATTTGCAAATCTCTTTTGTTGCTGTATATAGTTTATGAGTTTGTTTAAACTCTATAGCGTTAATTGAATAATTGTTTTAATTATTTATATCAGATATGTCAACAAATAGAATACAGTCTTACACTGTACTTGCAATTGTAAGCCGCGGGCCTGGAAAGCTAACACCGGGCCTGGGTTTTTTCCCCACGCCTGGTTACCGTGTGGTCAGTTTGGCGAGCCACCCTTGACTCGCCGTATACGCGGCTGAAGACGACGCGACCGTTTTATGATAGGGTAGATAGAAGCGTGGACCATAAGGTTTAAGGGGGGAGACCACTGTCTCAAATCTGAAAAAATTTTTTTTTTACATTTTCTGAAAGACGTGTGTTTCAACTATGTTCTCTCCAAATTTTATGAAGAAATTCGCATAATTGATGGAGATATGGTGTTTTTCGTGAAGCGGTGTCAAACGCGCGACTGAGCCACGCGGAACTTTGAACGCGTTTTTCCAGGATGACATTTTTCAACCGCGTTGACAGTCTACAGACAAAACTATACGTCCAATTGGCATGATCAAGGACATTTATTGTACGGAAAACCGGTCGCTATTACGTGACGATCAGACATTTTCAATTTTCGATCTGCTTCTATTTTTTTTAGCAACATTTCCCCAATTTTGTACCCCGAAAACATGACTTTTTTCTTCAGTGGTCCGCCATTTTGTTATTTTTAACATATTTGACATTTTTCGATCGTCACGTAATAGGGGCAGGCTTCTAGTTTCTAAATATTATTGTTTTTTTGAATTTCGATTAACCATATGGCCTGGGGACTGTCAACGCAACTAGCATGTTTTTGCCGGAGCGCAAATTTTGACGAAAAGTATAGGTACAGGAAACGGATTTATGAATTTGATTGAAAAAAATTTTTTCTTACCCTTCGATATGTACACTATTAACTATACGAAGCAATAAATTGATTACTTGCGTTGTTTGGTTGAAATAAATTCCGTAAAACACCCTTACATTTCGGACCGAGTCAGTGGTCTCCCCCCTTAAGCAAACTGTTAAATTGCATACAACAATAAAAGATATTTATAAAAAAACTCTGATCTGTGAAATATAAATCCACAAACACTAAAAACTAGAAAATAAAAAAATATATAAACAAAATTTATGTTAAACGATTGTATTAAAAATGCGTTGCAAACTAAAAAAACATTATTTTTTTTGTACAACGCAGAATATTTCATAACAGAATATGAATCAACTTAATACAACATCAAGTGTCGAAATGAATTTGTTGTGAGATATCCGCTCCACAATTAGGGAAATGTAATGGGGCTTGTCAAAACAAATTTTCGTTTTTGAATAATTTGGGTTTAATGTGTTGCACGGTAGAAATATAAGTTCGATTACGGAAGCAATTTTCCTAATCAAGAATTATAGCTGCAGCGGTAAAGTGTTCGTCTACGGTGCTACAGGTCTCGCGGGTTCGAATCTCCCTGGGGTAAAGTATTTTCTATTTATAAAAGACACACGGACGTTATGCTACTACGATTCTGCACACATTCATGTCATCGGGTCCCCCTCACAGACACATCCGGAATATATGTATATAAAATACCGTTATTTTTTTCTCCCTACTGCCCGAAACCTTGCCTGACCATTGCTGTAAGATCTGAGAAATGTTGCCTGCCCATTACTGTAAAATCTCAGAAATGTTGCGTTACCATTGCTGTAAAATCTCAGAAATGTTGCGCTACCATTGCTGTAAAATCTCAGAAATGTTGCGCTACCATTGCTGTAATATCTCAGAAATGTTGCGCTACCATTGCTGTAAAATCTCAGAAATGTTGCGCTACCATTGCTGTAATATCTCAGGAATGTTGCGCTACCATTGCTGTAAAATCTCAGAAATGTTGCGCTACCATTGCTGTAATATTTCGAAACAATGTTGCAGAAATATATCCTGCAATGTTGCACAGGGGCGGACATAGCAATTTACTTGTAACTTTTGGGCAATATTCCGTGCAATATTTCAAATATTAAACCGCAACGTAACTGAAACATTTCGGCAACAAATGTGCTGTAGGGGAATAAACAGCCTCTTATCTTTCAATGTATTCTTCTTTAGCATTATTGCTCTTTTCTGTTGCCAGCTTTTTAACTTCGCTATCAGTAGCCCTCTTTTCTCTCCCCTTCCTACCCAGTAGGCTTCCTCGATTTCTGCTTCTACCTGCAATTCGTGCCTTAACACATACTCCACCGTATCCTTCGGCGTCTCTTTCCGCGGTAAATCCTCTCCCCTTAGGGTAATATTATTTCTTCGCTCTCTTTTTTCTGTAGCCTCTTCCTTCCTTTCTAGCCCCTCCAGTCTTTCTGTCAGCCTCTCTGCCTGATCCTTCTTGGCCTGCAGTACTTCTATCCTACCTCTCATTTCCTTTCTTTCCTTTTCCCATATCTCATCCCTCCTCTTCCACTCGTCCCTCAGCTCTCTATTATCTTTTCTCAGTTCCTCCAATCCATTCTTAACTGCCATCACTACTTCTATCAATTTGTCTAATTTATCCATTTCTCTGTCCTGTTCCGTCTCCTGGCAGACCGGCGTTACCGCAGTTCCTATAACTGCCTCAGTTTTCTTCGTCGGAGGCGACCTCCCTATTTTCCTCGCTTTTAGGAATTCTTCCTCTATTTCGTTTTCGGCCCTTAACCTCTCCTGCTCCTCTTCGCCCTCCCGTTTCCTCTTGAACGTGTCCAGTATCGAGCTTTCGCTGCCCGCTCTACTTCTTCCCAGCTGTTCTGCCAACGATGGTCTTCCCCTTCTTCTCGTTTCCTTTTGCACTTCCCCGCCTTCGCCTGCTCGGTTCATTGGAGTCTCTGCTCTTCTTTACCTACTGCTGTCTCCGTTTTGTCTTCTTACTTTTTCCACTCCCGTAGATGTCACTTATCCTTGCCACGTCTCTTATACTTCGTGCATTCGTTTCACACCTTCTTTTCTTCACCTTTTATTTCACCCTTCGACACTTTATTAACTGTGGATTATACTGTCCACCTTGTCTCTGGAACCTTGTCTTCTCCCCGTGTTTTTCACCCGACCTCGTTATTTTCTGCGCACTTTTGCCACACTTTTCGTCTATTTCTTTCGCCTGTCTGCATACACACGTTATTCTCTCGCGCACGTCACGTGGTTCCCCCCGGGATTATTTTTTATGGGATATTAATTTACGACAAGGATTATATACTTGGCGCACTTTTTGTACCTTTTTTTAAAAAAGGTAATTTTGTTGAGATTTCACATATTTTGTAGTATTTATTGATGACTGGATAATTTTATCATAATATAGACACTGGTGTGTCTCTTGATTCGATAATCGAAGAGTTCTTGATAGCAGGTCGTGGCGTTATAGAGCACTCCGTGTCTCTTGATAAAATATTTATACGTTTTGAAATATTTATTTGTATAAAAATATATCTGCTTAATATTATTTAATACAGTTTTTGTTTGTGTAAATAGCCATTGTTATGATTAGCGTAATTTTTGTATATCATTAGTTTTGTGAAGCTAAATGTTGCACATTAATAAATTTACGACTTTTTTTAAAAAAAGGTAATTTTGTGGAGATTTCACAAATTTTGTAGTACGAATTACAGGAGAATATGTAGCCCGCCACAGAAGAAGTACAAGTGCCAAATGGGATCATTTTTCTTTCAGCTGTTCCATAGCATGGTAATTTTTGTTGGCTTATTTATTTATTATCATTTTTTTGTAAGAACAAAATATAAAGATCTTTAGCACCTCTGGGCCATTGCTTTTTTTTAATTTGCACGTCATCGGCTTCAATCCAACTACTAGTTTTTCCTTCTTCTTTACATATACTGGTGTAATGGCCATCCTTAATACATGAACCACTATGAAATATAGCATTCATAACTTTATATGATTGTCCAGCTATTAATACTTTAGTTGTGGGAATAGTACATATATTAAATTTACGTATTGCTTTGACTATTTTATCATCTTGCAATGAAAATAATTGTAAACGAATAATAACTATATCTTTCGTCAATATTAATTCATTCTTAAACATAATATCATTTCCTGTACACTGTTCACATGATCCGTTATCTGATTGATACCAATGTGAAAATGTAACGTTTAATAAATCGTTAAGATTATAGCTTCTTTTTTCAAATTGGTAATAGGTATTGAAACAACTAAATTATCAGAAGTAATTCTTTTTGTATAATCACAAGATTTACATCGAGTAGTAGAAGTTACTTGATGCTCTACCAATTGTCTTATACCTACAATCATATTTTGTGCACAGGATTATAAGAAATTCGAATACATCTCGTTTTACGTTCATTGAAAAATGTTCTCCTAAACTTTGTCGTACTGTGTATGTATTTAAATTGCGTATTCCATTTTCATATCGATGCATTAAAATTTTCAAAACATTTGATGATTTATTACAATTAAACAATTGTTTTCTAACGACACTTAAAAGCATTAAACATTGTAATACTGCATTTGCATAACATGAAGCATTGTCTGTATTTTGAAAACCATGTAAAACCCAAGAAACATTTTTTTGTAATAATTTTGAGTTTGACAATTTTCTTGGACAGAATCAATTACTTTTGACAATATCCATGGAACATCTTTCACTTTCGAATAGCGTTCTTTTGAAACAGTAATTATGTCTGCGTCTGGTTTGTACTTATTGTTAGATCTTAGCCGATTATATTCCCTAATAGTTTTTTCGTCAGCTCTTACTGACGAAGGATCATAATTAATCAAATGCAACCCTTCTGAAGACGTTACTCGCGATAATGCAACATAAGCTTGTCCACAATTAAATATAGAGTTGCCTATGTCCATAATAGCACTTTGTAAACTCAATCTTTGACTTTTATGAATTGTGATTCCATAACTCATTGTCAGACACAGTGGAAATTGTTTTCTAATAACAAATGCTCTATCCAGTACTTCAAATTTAACGCTTACTCTTTCAATGAAATACTCTAATCCCGATGGTAGAAGGAGCTTAATTTTCTCCACATAATCGGTAGACATATCTTGTACAACTGAAATTACCTTAACTATGGTACCATTCACAAGACCCAAAGTAGCATCAATGTTACGCCTTATCATAACGTTTGCTCCAATCGTAATTACAATTTCCTTTGAGAGTCCAGCAGTTTTAGAATTATCGTCATCAGTATTGGACAATACTTTTGATACTTTCTTTCTCACATACGGAATTCAGTCGATCGTATCTTCGGCAATTAATAATATCTCTTTTGCTGTAATGCGATTTAACATTGCAGCATTAAGAACGTCACACATATTACGTGTAGGCAATAAACAAACAATGTCCAACGGAAAATCATTAATAAACTGGCATAATTTGTTTAATCTGAGTTCAAACGAATCCCCAGTAAAAGATATTTTTCTATTCCCAAGAATCTCGCAATCAGATTTTGTCACTAGACCAATACGAATTCTTGACAACAACTGTCGATAAGAATCATCCCCTTGCTGACGCATATTGATCGTTAACTCATCATAATCAAATAATGTAGTCCATAAATTAACAGCAATTAAAGAACCGACATATTTGTTAATTTTGTCATTTGATAATTGTACAAAAATTGGGCCTTCGTGTAACGGAGGTAATTGAAGCAGATCACCAAATAAAACGTGCTTTTAACCAAACCAACCGTCTTCACAATCATTGGTATCAAATATTTCAGACAATCGGAAATATATATATACATAAAAGTTAAATTTGATATCATTGACACTTCATCAATTACAAAAAGAACAACATCTTTGAGATTTGCTCGTAAAACTTTTAATACATGATCAGATAATTGCTTATACTTTGGCGTTAGACCATGTTCAACGGGTAATTGAAGCAATCTGTGAACTGTCAAACCGTCTATATTAAACGCTGCTATACCAGTAGGCGCCGCTACAGCGGTATCTTTATTGAGATATTGTTTTATCCAACACTGATGGTTTTAATTAAAAAACTCTTTCCCGTTCCACCTTCTCCGCTAACAAACAATCGTAATATCGAATTATCTGACCTTACAGTATCAATGACTCTGTGGAATACTCTCTTTTGGTCGGCATTTAATTTTGCTATCATTTCAGACACATCAATTTTTTCATCCATTTTATTACCAAGATCCCTAAAATCTTGCATTGCTTCATCAGCTTCTACATTTTGAGCGCCTATCGGATTATCAGGGTCATCCTGAGACACGTTTTTTTGTAATTCTTCATCTAATTGCCGAACTAACTCTTGTGCAGATTCAAACGCTTTTTTTCAATTCTTCTAGTTTTTCGTGATATTGTAATGCTTTCGTAAGATGTAGTTTTACTTTATGAAATGCTTCCATATACGTATCAAAATTATTTTTAAGATCCTTTAATTCACGCCATGGTTTAAACATAAGCAATAAAGAAAAGAAATAATCTTCTGGTCGATTATTAACATTATGTCTATAATGATTAATAAGACATCCACGTTGTCGCCGTTTAAGATAATGACTATTATCTAATTTATAATATTCAATATTATTATTTTTCGGTTTGATTGTCGTGATATCATACCATTGTGCGAATTCATAAAGAGACACAGATTCTAATTCTCCAGATCTATTTGGATAATAATTATCTATTAAAGATGGACAAAATATATCTGTAGATTCACTATCAAGAGCTTCAATTTCTTTACGACTTTTTAATTTCCTCTGCCGTATAGAATTAACATCTAACCATTTAATAATTGTATTTCGATCAGTTCCATATAAAGGCATACCTAGCAATGTATCAGCAGCCTCAAGAGCTCCACATTCTCTATTGCTTATGGACCGTAAAGCAAAATTCCAAAGAACACTTGCCAATGACTTACTTTTATTATTTATACTATTTGCAAAATCACAATCAGACAGTTCACTTTTCCCTGCTTTATTCAAATATTTAGTAACGTACCAAGTGAGCAATGTCCATTTTTCACCAATAAACTGTACAGTAAAACCTGTTTTTGTGCGGTGGATAGGGACAGCATAAAAGAAATCGTACAAAAAAATATTCGGAAATTTGATAAATTCTTACATATAATAATCAACTTTGTACGATATACTACCTAAAATTTTTTTTATGCGGTGGATAGGGACCGCATAAAAAAGTCGGACTTAGAAAATACATCAATGACTTATGAAATAGATGAGAGAATGCTTTCAATTATATTAAATAATTAAATTAGACTTAAAGAAATTGTAAAAATATTTAATTCTTCATTGTACATATACATGGAGAAGTTTTCAAATTATACATTAAATAGCTTGGTCCTACTCGTCGTAATCCAAAACGCGCATCTTCTTGTGACGAATTGGTTGAAAATCGCTTTCGTCGCTTGAAGATAGGATTTCAATTGATTTGTTTTTTGGTACCATGAAGTCAGTGATCAGTTTTTGTGACGACGGTCGACTGGTCAGTTGCTTGTAAACGTCACGATAGTGAGACATGCATGATCTCAGCTCTTTTTGGAATTTTAAGCGTCTTTCCGCGTTGGTATCTATTTTAAGAAAATGCGTTTCCAATTTTTTAGAAATCTGGATCCCTGCATATATTTTATCTGCTGTAATGGATTCCGGTTCTTCTTGTCCATTTTCATAATCTATCAAACTATTGATAATGCCATTATCATCGACAGTTTGATCCTCAATCATCTCGTCCAGGTCATTTTCGTCGAAAGTATCGAAGCCTTCTTCGCCGATGTTATGTGCGAGCGCACTAATTTCAGATAATAACGTTGACGCGTTTTCGGTAACGTTTCGATTAATTACACATTCAGGCCAGATCGCTTTCTAGCACGAATTTAATGTGTGTTGTTTGATTTGTCCAAGTGCTGCAATAATATGGTTTATGCAGTTTAAAATCGAGAATTTTTTCCAAACTTCAGTCAGGCTTAATTTATCGTTACAATAAGTTATAAACTATCGACCGTATTCTTTAAATATAAATGCTATCGGCGCACAGGTTCGGTCCACAAACAACTATCTTAATTAATCAATAACACATTTGCTTTAATTAACCTGAAATTTTCCAACGTTTCGGTCTGACTTTAGACCCTTATCAAGGAAAGTGATAAAATTTCAGAAAAATAACGCGAGTGAAATTTATCCGGTCGGAACGTTAATACACATTTTCAGTTAATTAAAGCAAATGTGTTATTGATTAATTAAGATAGTTGTTTGTGGACCGAACCTGTGCGCCGATAGCATTTATATTTAATTTATCGTTCTCTAGCTTTTTCAAAATGTAGCTGAAAGTTAATTTGATATAATGTTTCTTAAAATTTGCGATTATGCCCTGATCTAGTGGTTGTATGAGGCTAGTCGTATTTGGTGGTAAAAATACTATTTGCACATTAGGATGTTCTATACAGGGATGACCGGGTGCATTATCCACAATTAGTAACACTTTAAACGGAAGACCCATCTCTTCCATGTATTTTTCAACTTCTGGTATAAAAGAATCATTGAACCATGTTGCAAATAGAGCTGATGTGATCCATGCTTTTTTATTGGCCATGAAGTGTACTGGATATTTAGATAAATCTACGCCTTTTAGCGCACGCGGGTGTAAAGTTTTATTTATAATAAGTGGTGTTAACATCTTTGCACCAAAGGCATTACTACAAAGAAGAAGTGTGATTCGATCCTTTGCTGCTTTAAAACCACTTGCAGTTTTCTCTGATTTCGCAATGAATATTCGGCTGGGCATCTTTTTCCAGAATAACCCAGTCTCATCTGCATTAAATACTTGATCTGGGCAATATCCACCATCATCAATGATTTCCGCTAATACTTTGCGATAATTCATAGCAGCTGTTTCATCGGCGGACGCTGCCTCGCCTTGTATCTTCACATTGTGAAGTGCGTACCGTTGTAAAAATCCAGCAAACCAGCCATTGCTCGCAGAAAATTTCACGTTTCGTAAACAGGATGACGAACTTGGTTGTAAATCCTTCAGTTGGTTGAAATACTGTCTAGCTTTTTCTTGAATTAATTCTTTGTGAACGGGGATTCGTATTTTAGTTAAATCTTTAATCCACAACACGAGAGCCTTTTCCGTCTTCTCTATTACACTATTTCTCGAATACGACGCTCTTTTACTACTGTCGTTTGTTGCACTATTTAGAGATTCATATATTTTACTCGCACGTTTATGTATAGCTCTGATCGTGGATTCACCTAATTTAAATTCATTAGCAACAGCTGTGGATCCTTCACCATCTGCTAGTCTATTTAATATTAGAATTTTTGTTTCTAATGGAATTGTCTGTCTTTTTACTTTCTTTTGACTATTCATTTTAAGGGAGTACTTATGTCTAAAAATAAAATAAAAATCATAAAAACTACATATAAATAGACACAAAAGTAGCTAATTTATTTACCTTTAATCTCGCTATAAAATGAATCCTTAATCACGTGAATCGTGGATAAAACTCTGAATACGAAGCGTATACTGTTCGCGCGTCGAACGACAATATGTACGTAACTGACTCTGCCTTGTCAGTAGATTGTTTGAAATAAATGAACAGAGCATCCCGAAGTCCAGATACATCGTTATCAAGGAAACCACGTAATCAGAGTTCGTCCACACATGTATATGTACATTGATAGGAAACATTAAACTGGTGCTAACGCCGCTAAGATTCATACACCGCATAAAAATAAATCGCACGAAAAAAAAATCGCACAAAAATAAAATCGCACAAAACTAATCGCACAAAAACAAAATCGTATAAAAAAGGACCGCACAAAAACAGGTTTTACTGTATATCCATATTGCCTTCCCACGCAGCAAGTATAACAGGATTATAATGATTAATATCAACTTCATTCTTTGTTCGAGGAAGGTCGTATAATCTACTTTTATGTTTTAATTGTTTTCTACCTGCTATCGCAGTTGTCACGTCTCTCATATTTAGTGTGTCAGTAACAGGACGAGGAAACCCAAAACGACACCTACGAATAACTTTAGATCCTATTTTCTTAACACGAAGACAATAATCATTATGTTTGTGTCGTTGGTGCGTATTAACACGTCTGTGCAATAATGGCGAAGGAGTTCCGTCCCGGCTCTTGACGTGATCGGACGTGTTTATCACGAGCGCTACCAGTGTTTACGTTTTGACCACGTGTGCCAATATTCCTTAGCGATTCTACAAGGTGTGACTTTCGTTTTGTGAGTGAACTTGTGCCTCTCTTCTAGTGGAGGTGTGCATTTTAGTGCACTCCTCCCAAGATGGCTACCCAACCTAGTGTAAACACCCAAAGTCCACTTATCTCCACTGTCTTGAACCAAAATGACTCTACCAATAAGAGAAATAGCTACGCAGCTGCTGCAGAACGAGATGTATTCCCTAAAAAGGACCAAGCAATCGTAATCGAATCAAAACTAGATATCCCTTTATCGGAGTATACTACTGAGATAGGTAAACTGGTCGGACCAACCAACATCAGATTCGCCTCCAAAATTTCCAATGGACGGGTATGTATGTTCCTAGCAAGTAAACAACTAGCGGACAACCTTACGGACAAGCATAACACCGTCAGAATAAAGGAACACTCACTGGAGCTTCGACCGCTAATCACTAAACACAAGAAACTCATGTTATCAAATGTCTGCCGTGTTATCCCACACTCTGTTATAACTGCAGCACTCGAAAATATTGGAGTCAATATGACCTCCCAAATAACATTCTTAAGAGCAGGAATACCTGAGCCTGGATTTGCCCACATACTTAGTTTCCGAAGGCAGGTATATATACATCCCGATAGTGCTCCAAAAATCCCAGAGTCACTACAAATAAACTACGAAGACACCTCTTACTGGATATACCTTACAACTGATACGCTGACATGCTTTCTATGTAAACAGGCAGGGCACATTGCAAAAAATTGCAAAGCTGTCCCCAAGCCGACACCAGAAAATTCCAATGACACCAACTACTCTCAATTACAGGCTTTACCCAATAATACAAATACCGCTTCTCAGAACCATGACCAGTCCCTCAGGAACCAGACGAAGGACTTTCCTGTGTTTCCTCCACCTCAAAGCCAATCTACTGCACCTTTAATTGTGAGAAACAAACGCCCTCTTTCTGACACAGGCTCATGTTCAACAACTGACAAACCGACCAGTAATGAACTCCCAGTGGATCAAAGCAAAAACACTCCAAATAAAAATGATGAGGAATGGAAACCTACGAAACCGTCACAACAGAAAAAGCGTAAGAAAAGCAACTCTATCACCTCTGACAACAAGACCACTGATGAGCTCTTGGTTCCAATCAAAATTTTCCTCGAAAATTCCACTAGCAAATACCCTCTTAATTACACTCAATATAAAAGTTTTTTCGATAGGGCCGCGGGAGTTTCGAATGCAATTACCCTTGCTTCAGAGTACACTGACGACACTGCATCTCTCATCACCATGATAAGAGAACTACACCCAAAACTAACAGACCGTTACGCGAAGTATAGAAGTACGAGACTAGCGAACATACTAGAAAAAACTCTAAATGACTTTTCCATTTCCTGCTCTGAGGATGACTCCCACTCATTGTCTGAAGATACAACTCCTCAATAACGTGTACGGTGTATTTCTAAATCCAGCAAATGGCTCTGAAAATTATACAATGGAACCTAAATGGGTTTTTCCCTCGGCGTGAAAGTTTGCAACTACTTAACAAAGAAATTAATCCTTCTATAATTTGTCTGCAAGAAACAAATTTCAAGGATTCCTTCTGCGCTGCAATCAGAGGCTATGATTCTGTCTTCAAAAACCGACCAAATTCAAACTTTGCTAGTGGAGGAGTTGCAATTTACCTCAATAAATCTCTTCATCACAAGAAAATACCACTTACAACCAATCTTGAAGCTGTCGCGGTGTCATTACTAATTCCTAACGAACTATGCGTCTGTAACGTCTACATCCCAAATCGTTATTCTTTCAGTCTCTCTGAACTCAAGAACCTCATCCGCCAACTTCCAAAACCATATATCCTATTAGGAGATTTCAATAGCCACAACCATGTGTGGGGTTCAAACCACACTGATTCGAGGGGAAAGATAATCGAAAAGCTCTTAGATGATCCCGATGTCGTTCTCCTTAACAACAACCAGCCTACACACTTCAACATATCCAATGCCTCCTTCAGCTCAATTGACCTCTCCCTTTGCAGTGCTGGCATAGCTCACAGACTGGACTGGGAAGCTCTGGGAGACCTCTATGATAGTGATCACTTCCCTATTAAACTGGAACTCCAAAACCCTCATCCTACTTTATACATTCACACTCCGAGATGGAAATTTAAAAAAGCTGACTGGGAATTATATCAGTCAACAATTAATGTAAAAATTGACCAATTAAAAACTCCATCAATCGATAATGCAAACGATATTGACAGTACTGTCACAGAATTTGTGGACACCATTGCTGAGGCGGCTGACCTTGCTATACCGAAAACTTCCTGCAAACCATTTAAAAAACAAGTCCCTTGGTGGAACCCCGATGTCGAAGAAGCTATTAAACAGAAAAAACATGCTTTCAACGTTTACAAAAAACATAACACAACTGAAAATAGGATTGAATTCAAAAAACTGCGAGCCATTGCAAGGAAAAAGACTAAACAGAGCAGTCGAAACTCGTGGATCACCTATACATCATCGCTAAAATACAACACACCAAGTTGCAATGTATGGAAAAAGATCAACGCAATTGGAGGAAGAACGGTTACCACGAGCATTATGGCTCTACAAAGAGCGGATGGGTCCATTTCATCCGACTCTACCGAAATTGCTGATGTACTGGTTGACAATTATGCATCAAATTCCAGCAACGAAAACTACGAAGAAAATTTTCTTACCTTCAAACGTGACATCGAAAACCTCTTTGGCCCGAGACTAGAAGAGGACAAAAATTCAATTATAAACACTCCCCTTCTACTTTCTGAACTTGTACCAGCACTTAAGATATCTAAGAACACTAGTCCAGGGCCTGATAAAATTCCCAATATTCTTCTAAAAAATCTGCCTTTGAAAGGTTTAAAATATTTGCTTAAAGTGCTCAACTACATCTGGACTCAAAAAGTATTCCCAAAAAGATGGAGAGAAGCTCTTATTGTACCAATCCAAAAACCAGGAAAAGACAAATTGATAGCCAGTAGCTATCGACCCATCGCCCTAACATGTAACATGTGCAAGACTATGGAAAGGATAGTTAACAATAGACTTAGTTGGTTTTTGGAAAGCAAAGGATTTTTCGATGCCCACCAGAGTGCTTTCAGAAGGTACCGATCTACTCTTGACTCTCTGGCTGACCTCGAAACTAGCATACATGATGCATTCATCACCGACCAACATCTGCTGGCAGTCTCCCTGGACATTGAGAAGTGCTACGAAATGGTGTGGAGAAATAGAATCCTCCACATCTTACTCGAGAATGGGGTTGACGGATCCATGCTAGTGTTTATCAAAAACTTCCTCTTAGAAAGATTCATCCAGGTCAGAGTTAATGGACACCTCTCTAAAAGAGTAAAACTGGAGAACGGAGTGCCTCAAGGATCTGTTTTGAGTGTTACACTCTTTCTAATAGCCTTCAATGATATTACTAAATACATCCCCCGGCCTCTAAAAAAGAGTGTCTTTGCTGACGATGTTACAGTTTACTGCAGTGGGAAAGACTTCCTCGTCACACAAGAAGCGGTTCAGGACTGTCTCAATAAACTCCAAGAGTGGGCAGGGAAAACCGGTTTTAAATTTTCCAAAACAAAAACCAAGTGCATAGTTTTCTCAAAAAAGAAATCTTTTAACGTGAACCCCACCCTATATCTTAACAACCATAAACTGGAAGTTGTGGACACAATTCAAATTCTAGGGCTCCTCCTTGACCAAAAACTCACCTGGATCCCCCACCTTAAGCAACTGAAATCAGACTGTGCCAAAAGACTAAATATTATTAAAGCTCTCGCCAAAAGAAACTGGGGATCCGACCAAAAACTACTGATAAATACCTACAAAGCGATTGTCAGGTCCAAACTAGACTACGGATCTGTGATATATAACTCGGCCAAATCAAACGCCTTAAACATGATCTCCCCCATACATAACGCAGGACTAAGAATCGCTTTAGGCGCTTTCTTCTCTAGCCCAATTACCAGCATACTAGCTGAAGCTGGAGAACCACCACTAGACCACAGGAGAATACAATTAAGCCTGACCTACGCTGCTTCGATAGCCTCAACGCCTCATAACCCTGTGTACGAAAATCTCTTCCGTGGAAAGTATCAGGATGATTACAAAAAACACACAAATGCTCCTACGCCTTTATACATCAGACTAAATACATACCTGCAAGAAATAAACTGGATATTCCCCAAAATTGCCTGCAGAAGACTCTACACCTCTCTATACTGGGAGTTTCAAATACCGACTATCAACACTGATCTTCGCGAACTTCCGAAAAATCAAACTGACTCACACTACATTAAAACAGCCTTAAATGATATCCTCAACTCCTATCCAAACTACACCCAAATATATACTGACGGATCGAAATCAAAAACCGGATGTGGATGCTCGGTGGTCACTCCAGATGAAAACTTGCAGTATAGGTTACCGGACTCCTACAGCATTTCCAGATGCGAAACCTATGCTATTTTACAGGCTACGAAATTTATAGAAAATAGTGACGACTCCTTATTTCTTATTCTTACCGACTCTATGTCTGCTATTGAGGGACTTAAAGACTCTAACAAAGGTGACCACATTATCCAAGAGCTCCAAGAGACCCTCTTTAGCCTAAAAAATCGGGGCAAAGAGATTATTCTAATTTGGTTACCATCCCACGTGGGCATCGAAGGAAATGAAAAAGCTGATTTCCTGGCCAAGGCAGCATGCTCACTACCAATGCCTGGAGTTTCCACCCCTGTATATTACAATGATCTCAAAGTTCTGATTCGTACTGCAGTTAAGACCCTATGGGATGAAAACTGGAAAACGGGCAAAACCACCAAACTACACCTGATCAGGAAGGATACCTTAGAAAGAAACGAAATCCGGTTAGAAAATCGGAAAGACCAAGTGACACTCACCCGACTGAGAATCGGCCACACCCACTTGACACATTCCCATATTATCACAAAGAACGAACCAGCAGAGTGCGATGCCTGCAAAGTACCTGTCTCTATCCAACACATACTGACGGAATGCGTCAAGTACACGGCAAATCGAAACCAACACAAAATTGGCACCGACCTGACACAGATGCTCACCGATCCGAACATGTTCAACAATGTGCTCATCTTTCTTGAAGACATCGGTATTCGACAACTAATCTAGCGCCTGAACTTATCTACTAATTTTCGAGATATCTGATCCCCCGAAGCAGGCTCCTCTTTTGTGACACATGATTACAAATTAACCTTATATACCTATTGTAGTCGCTAATGACCATAGATGTAGATGCGACTTAAAACGCTTAATTAATAAAAAAAAAAATAATGGCGAAATATATTTATGTGGCATTTTGCAGCTTATATCCATTGTCCATTAGAACCAAATGGAAATAAATCTGGAAAACACATCAAATCTGAATTCTTTTCACGATTATCTAAAGGTATGTCCTGAATTTTTAACATTTGATATAAAGCAGTCGCAGTTTGATTTTCTTTTTTTTCATGTAAAGGATATAGAGTATATTGCTCGTAATAGCTATCATCTTTATCTTTTTGGGTTAGCATTGCCTTGCGCTGATCGTCCACTGCAAGTTCTGCATGATCTTTTATCTCTTTCACATGTAATTTTAAATTATTTAATGGTTCACAGTCGTCACTTGTATCATTTTCTGATTTTTGCATTTCAAATTCTACATTATACAAATCCCCTAAAAACAATTTATCATGAACTAGCTTAAGGTACCCGGCGTTGCCCGGGTAAAACTTCGGTTATCGCGGGGTGATAAGAGGGTAAAATAAGGGGGAAGGGGTGGGATGTCCAGATTTCATGGTAGCCTATATTTTCCGCAGAGTTCTAGAGAATAATTATATAAAATTTAGTCCAGATCGGGTAAAAAAATCGGGCTAAAAAGTATTCTATGTAATATTCCTGGTCCTAGACTACGTATATACAAAATTTCAGAAAGACCCGTTACGTAGTTGCAACGTGATTGAGTAACAAACATCCAAACATCCAAACACATTTTCGCATTTATTATATTAGTAGGATATCGGGCAGTACAATTTCAGAATATAAAGGGTTATTGTTTTTCAACCATATTAAAGCTTTAAATACTTTTTTAATGTCCACTAAATCTTCCCAGATAATTTTTTTTTTAGTTGGAACATTTCGAACTAAAATAAATTCAAAATTTAAATTTATTGGATCAGTGTTGGAACATAACTTATCGAAAGTCTGTTGTAAAGGAAGTGGTAAATGAAATGTTCTACCTTTAACTTTTTGTATACTTTGTCGTGCAGGTATGTTTCAAGAATGTTCTCTCCAAATTTTATGACGAAATTCGCAAAATTGACGGAGATATGGTGTTTTTCGTGAAGCGGTGTCAAACGCGCGACTGAGAACGCGTTTTCCACAGACTGACATTTTTCAACCGCGTTGACAGTGTACAGAGAAAGCTATACGTCCAATTGGCATGATAAAGGACATTTATTGTACGGAAAACCCGTCGCTATTACGTGACGATCAGACATTTTCAATTTTCGATCTGCTTCTATTTTTTTTAGCAACATTTCCCCAATTTTGTACCCCGAAAACATGACTTTTTTCTTCAGTGGTCCGCCATTTTGTTATTTTTTACATTTTTGACATTTTTCGATCGTCACGTAATAGAGGCAGGCTTTCTAGTTTCTAAATATTATTGTTTTTTTTTAATTTCGATTAACCATATGGCCTGGGGACTGTCAACGCAACTAGCATGTTTTTGCCGGAGCGCAAATTTTGACGAAAAGTATAGGTACAGGAAACGGATTTATGAATTTGATTGAAAAAAATTTTTTCTTACCCTTCGATATGTACACTATTAACTATACTAAGCAATAAATTGATTTACTTGCGTTGTTTGGTTGAAATAAATTCCTTAAAACACCCTTATATTTCGGACCGAGACAGTGGTCTCCCCCCTTAATGAAAGCACTTCCTGAGGAACACCACAATTTAAATCTTGCGGAAAATGCTCTACAACATTGGATTCAAATATCTGTACTAAATGCAGACGCATTAAGCTGTGATCATACCTTACTTTGTCAGGTTTAATATTAAATAATAATGAAACAGCAAAGGCTATTGCGAAAACACCGCAATCGCTACTATTCGGTTGTTGTTGTACAGTAGGAAATTGAACAGGATTCTGGATAAAATCATAAGTTGAAAATAATATTTTCAAAAATTCTTCCTGACACGTACTTAACAGTTTTGTATTAAAGGAATCATAAATAAATATATTTTTTGTATCGTAATAACAGCATGTCCAATGTATTCCCAACGATACAGAAGGTAATATCTGTATATGATTTTTATTCCTTGGCATGGGTTGTACTCTATCCATTGATTGCACCAGATATGTTCCGACAGGTCTATAATCTGAGCAGATTTTTAAAACATAATTAAAATGATCCATATACAAATCATTTAACCATCTGCCTTCAGCAATAATACTTTTTTGTTCTAATGACAACGCCATTTTTTATTGACGTTGTTCAGCTGAGATATTACTATTTAATCCGTCCTCAGATTGCTGAAAATTGCAATTTGTTTGTAATAAGCTCGATTTCAGTTGTTCCATTTTTTCACGTTGACGTATTGTGCGCTTACAAGCCGCTTTAACCTCTTTTGCTTTTACTTTTTTTAATGCAAGCACTTTATGAGGAACACTAAAAGGGTCTAGCAGGGTAAGTATGGGCAAACGGCCCCCACGCCGATTCCTGGAGGTGTTATTTTTTAAACAATGCTCCTGGCATGAAACACCATTGTGTAAAGTTTTAGATCGCTACCCCCCCGTTTAAGGGTAATACGGGGGTGAACGCCCTTAACGTTATTATTTTTTATCTCGGTTACTACTTAAAATATTTGAATGAGAAAAATATGAAAAAAAGCTACATACTAACTGTACTTCGTGTATTTTTCTCGAAATTGTAAATCAATTATTAAGGGTAGAAAAAAAATAATTAATTTTTTGAGGGTGGTTTTTCGAAACAACCCTTTGAGTGACAACCTCCAAAAAAATAAAAAATAATGCTCTATTATGGTGGTATTATATAAAAAATCCTGAAGATGATCGAGTTGGTGGAACATAGTTAAATAATTTAAAGAAGATCATTATATTATAAAGGGTCTAGCAGGGTAAGTATGGGCAAACGGCCCCAACGTCGATTCCTGGAGGTGTTATTTTTTAAACAATGCTCCTGGCCTGAAACACCATTATGTAAAGTTTTAGATCGCTACCCCCCGTTTAATACGGTAATACGGGGGTAAACGCTCTTATATTTATAATTTTTTTTCTTGGTTAAAGATATTTAAATGAAACAAAAGCGACAATATTTTTCCGGATTGGAAATGAATTATTACGGGTAGAAAAATATAATTTATATTTGGGGGTAGTTTTTGCACCCAACCCTATGAATGACAACCCCTTGTCGTGATAATCGCTTATATTTGTTTGCACATATCGAAGGGATAATCCGTACTTAGCCAGGCGTATTTTGCTGTCTTTCTGATTATATAAACGCTGATAACTTATAATCGATTAAAGAAAAATTACAAATAATGCAGTTATCACTACTGCTTTCAGGCATTGTTCTAAATAATACTGGTGCTAAATAAAGCACTCAAACAATTTTTATCGTAATATTCATGATTTTCTCTATTAGTAAACTCGCAAGCAAAATGTCGATAAAACAGCGACGGTTCCGTGCTGTCGGCGGACCGCGACGTCGATACGTCGTCGTATGGTGAATAGAGGGACGCGGCCGCCTCACCGCGCCGCGCCGTCCGTGTAAAAATAATATCGGGACGCAGTCGCCGTCGTTGAGGGGTTATTTAAGTATGTTTCCACCAACGCGACTATTCTACATTTTTATACATGATAGTTATATAATAGAGTATTATTCTTAATTTTTTGGTGGTTGTCACTCATAGGGTTGTGTGCAAAAACTACCCCCAAATATAAATTATATTTTTCTACCCGTAATAATTCATTTCCAATCCGGAAAAATATTGTCGCTTTTGTTTCATTTAAATATCTTTAACCAAGAAAAAAAATTATAAATATAAGAGCGTTTACCCCCGTATTACCGTATTCAACTGGGGGTAGCGATCTAAAACTTTACATAATGGTGTTTCAGGCCAGGAGCATTGTTTAAAAAAATAACACCTCCAGGAATCGACGTTGGGGCCGTTTGCCCATACTTACCCTGCTAGACCCTTTATAATATAATGATCTTCTTTAAATTATTTAACTATGTTCCACCAACTCGATCATCTTCAGGATTTTTTATATAATACCACCATAATAGAGCATTATTTTTTATTTTTTTGGAGGTTGTCACTCAAAGGGTTGTTTCGAAAAACCACCCTCAAAAAATTAATTATTTTTTTTCTACCCTTAATAATTGATTTACAATTTCGAGAAAAATACACGAAGTACAGTTAGTATGTAGCTTTTTTTCATATTTTTCTCATTCAAATATTTTAAGTAGTAACCGAGATAAAAAATAATAACGTTAAGGGCGTTCACCCCCGTATTACCCTTAAACGGGGGGGTAGCGATCTAAAACTTTACACAATGGTGTTTCAGGCCAGGAGCATTGTTTAAAAAATAACACCTCCAGGAATCGGCGTGGGGGCCGTTTGCCCATACTTACCCTGCTAGACCCTTTAAGTCTTGAGGAAAATGATCTATAATATTGAAGTCAAACATTTTTATCAAGTGCGGTCACATTAAACTATGATTATATTGTACTTTGTCAGGTTTAATATTATATAATAACGAAACAGCAAAGGCTATTGCGAAAACACCACAATCGCTACCGTTTGGTTGTTGTTGCACAGTAGGAAATTTGACAGGATTCTGGATAAAGTCATATGTTGGAAACAATTTTTTCAAGAATTGTTCGTGATCTTTCTCTAACCTTTTATTGTTCGAAGAATCATAAATAAATATATTTTTTCTGTTGTTATAGCTACATACCCAATGACCTGTTCCGTACAGTAAACAAATACCATTCGCATTATCCCTCGACAACGAACTATATAAAAATTGTATATGCTTTTCATTTGTCGCTATAGGTTGTATGGTATCAAGTAATTGCACTCGCCACGTTTCAACAGATCTATAATTGGAATGATTTTGTAAGAGGCAATTGAAACGATCCATATCATCATCCCACAACCATTCACCATGAAAAATTTCATTTCTATTTTTTTCGGAAGACATCAATATTCCATCTTTCTTTTCTACCTGTATAGACATTTTAGTAGAAAGAACTAAAATTACTTTTTATTTTGTCTTATTGGAACTTTTTGAAAGTTATACTCGTGACACGCGCAATGCAGCCTGTATCGAGTGATGTAATAAGATATAAGGGGCAATGCAACCATAAAGTTTACTCAGAACAGCGCAAAGCAGCTCAGTACTTTATTTATTTGTTGAATATTCCAACCTGTAAAAAATAAGAAATTTGTACCAACACTAATATCATACGTATTATTATAAATCAGGCCCGGATATTAAGTGAACACAGCGGCCGATTTTCAGAGGCACTGCCTCCTTTCTCCCGCTGCGCGTCTTGGCCCCCGCGGCGGCCTAGGAGTTTGGAGCCCCTCAGGCCCGTACCATATGAACCGCGCGTAGCGCATTGGGGCACCCCTCGTATCAATAGGTTTCCACATCACCCATGGGGTACTAGTATCGATGCGTTTTTTTTGTCAGTAGTATCCCCTATAGGCCTATTCCACTGTGTCGCGCGATAAAAAATGGATTGGAAAAACGCGTTTTACTATCAAAATTTTAAATATGTTTGGGAAAACTAGATTTTCGCGCACGTTTAGACGTGCTGGGCAAATCTAAATCTAAAATATTAACGAGGAGGCTGGATGACGATGTGGAATCCTATTGATCATGCGCGGTTCACGTGGTACGGGCCTGTAGCGCTCCAAGCTGCACGGCCGCCGCGGGGGTCAAGACGCGCGGCGGGAGAATGGAGGCGTTGCCTCTGAAAATCGGCCGCTGCGTTCACTTAATTTCCGGGCCTGTTATACATAATTATGAATAAATCTAAACGTCACTTACAAAATATAATATGTTTGGTTTTGCTTCTCCTACTAAGGAGAATAAACGTCCTTCCAAGGGACTTGATACTAAAAAGATACACATTTCAATAAAGAAGTAGGTTAGTAAAAATTTCCGCAGACGATTATTCGACTGCACATACATCTGTATACACGTGTAATGAAACAATAACGTATTCGTTGAAAATATGTTCGTTTCATTATACGTACAGCTTAATTAATAATAATGAAGCATACTTACATGTAAGGAAATGAAGAAGAATTTTCAGACGCCGTAACATGCGTGAGCTCCGGTCGTCCGCTTTGTTTATTTTTGCTTTAAGCCTGACTTTCCAATGTGTGGCGGACGACGGTCCCACTAGTGCAAGGGAGAGACAGATACATACTTCTCCCTTACACTAGTGGGACCATCGCCGGCCGCAGTCGCCGGCTACACATTGGAATGTTAGCCTTTACGCGCGAACTTAGGCCCACGTGCCTGTCTGTCAGACCGAGCCCACCTCGTACCAACAAAATGTGCCGCCGTCGGGCGTGATTTTGTTTACCATCGCCTTTTAAATACGGTTTCAGTCTTATTTATTCAGTCCGGATCTTACATACAGCTAAATCTAATGTAGAAATGCAAATAATTCTCTTTTTCGTCCTCGACATTTTCATGTACTTAGCGTAATTTTTGTACTTTTTTGAAGTTTTTATGGGGATCTTACAACAGCTAAGGATGCGTTCTACTTAAGCCCAAATCGCCCGCACCCACGATCGCAGGAATTTTACGTTCCACTTGCTTATAACCTGTTGTGAGCGTCGCAGGCGAAAAGTAGAGTAGAACGGGGTTCGTAACCGTCAGTAGGGAAGGGCGATTTTACTCGATTCTTTTTCTGAAGAGTCAATTCCCAGATAGCATACGTGGTCTATAAGTCGTTTTTAAGACGTCTTAAAGGCGGCTTATAGACCACGTGTGCCATCTGGGTTATTTTACCGATTACACAGTACAACAGCCATCTGGACTTGGAACATTCAATAGCCGTTTCTTATAGGTTTTCGTGCCCTGAAAACGAATCCGCAAACCGTTTGTCGCCATCACCCTTAGTTTTTGAGAAAATCGATTTTGACAAAAATGCAAATTTTCAACTTTGAACATATTTTCTGTCGAAACGGTAATAGTTATTCGATTGTTCGTTGCGTCAAATTATTCTATGAACCTTCCCGAATACAACGATGTAAGTGATTATTGCGTTATGATCATTTAAATATGTTTAAACAACGATCAAAGGGAAAAGGACACCCGAAATGCACCAATTTTTGCGGATATCTTTCAATTTATTTCCAAAACTAAGGGTCTGAGACGAAATCTGACCATCCCACGCGATGCAGCAGACATTGTTCCATCGGAAAGCGTCGGCAGAAGTGGTAAGTCTCGTTTCGTTTTCAATACAGAAACGAAATAGTTTGGCAAAACGCGCGGAGCCGACAAACTCGCGATTCGTTTCGGGTCTATTAATTGTGACTCTGCCTAAGATCTTTCCCACACATGCCACCCGCATCGCGAATCCTTAACAATACTCTCCTTGATCACACGCAAACATCTGCTTTAGATTATATATATTTCCGTAGCTACGTTCGCGTGGTCACGCAACAGTGTCACGACAGCGAATGTCATGACTTTAGTGTCACGTTAAAACACACTTTAAAACGGAACGATTGTCTCTGCACTTCATGCGTAGTATGCGTGAATCGGAACACACCCCGTATCTATGCCAAACGCGGGCTCCTTAAAAAACAAAAGAGAGTGCGCTCGTTGCGCATCGTTGCGCTCGGTTAAGTACGATTCATTTGCAGTGATGGAAGGGGACCTACAGGTAGTGATGGGATCCGAAACACTTCGAACATGATTCGAAGCTTAAAACTCTTGAAAGTCTTGATAAGTCTTGATAGGTCTTGAAAGTCTTGAAAATTAACATCTGGTTGCCGAAAACCAGCCAGGTTGATCAGCCAGAGGGTCTAGGCAGGGTCGAGCTTTATAACTGTAGGACTCGCCAGGGTCGCGGTTTATGACTCTATTGTCCCGCGAGTCGGCGATGGACGTACATACGGGTCCGAAACCAACCAAGATTTTGAAGCAAGAATTTCAAGATTTCCAACACTTTCAAAACCTATCAAGACTCCAAAATTTTAAGTTTCGACTCATGTTCGAAGTGCTTCGAATTAGTCGCCTGATTTACAAGACAGATTCGAAGTGCTTCAGATCCCATCACTACAAACACCTACAGGAGCGATGGTAATGTGTGCGTGAACTGACGCCACTTGGTTTGCACGCACACATTACCACCACTCCTGTACTGCCCTCCTTAGTTAAAATACTCTATCTAGCATGTTTTCATTTTTCAAGATATGTTGAAATATTTGAAGTTCCACACGCCTTTTACCTTTTAACACGTTGACTGCCATGGGGGTCACCGGTGACCGGCGCTCGACTTGGCTACAGCGCCGTGGGGGCCACCGGTGACCGGCGACGCATAATGAAAAATTCACGTTGGCGCCTTGGGCAAACCATGGAAAATGCGCCTGGCGGTCAACGTGTTAAGTAAAGTTAGAAAACCCTACGTGTTTCGTAGAGATCTAGAAACAGTCTAATGTATTTAACGTAACTGCTTTCCAGATGGTTAAAATATCCTACTTAAAACAATTAATTAATTGGTACGTTAATGATACATTACCTACTGGTACACCTATTACAAAAACTTGTATTAGACTGTTACGAAATCAAAGAGGAGATATAAATGTATAATATGAGGCATCACTTGACAAGGACAGAAATAAATTAGGGAAATCACTACACAACCAAGCTAAATGCCCATTCGGCAATGATCGGTAAACTTTGGTAATAATCAACAAACTGCGGTAAGGTACATTTAGTCGATTTGAATATTCCTCTCGAATAGACAACCAATTTAAATGCCAAGGTCAAGTAAGGACTTCAAAGGTTCCGCCCGGAGTGACGCCTCTTATTATATCTCCTCTTTGACGAAATAATGACAACATGTTTTGAGAACAACAGAAGGAAATGGTAAAACTTCAGTTTTCTCGGTTGTTTCAAAATGCTAGATAAGAGTGATAAGACATCCTAACCGTCCCACGCTGCGCAGGGCCGCCTTTGCCAATGGGCTAAATGGGCTATAGCCCAGGGGAGCCCGTGATCCAAGGGCGCTTAAGAATCAAATATGTTGAAACGCTTTTTTCTCTATAATTTTGGAGACAAAAATTTCTTTCTGGAGCATCCTTGCGTCATGATCCGCGCGGATCGAACCGCAGGTGACAGTGAGAAAACGCATCATTTTCTATCTTTCCCTCATTACATGATGCCGCACCAGGGCGCTCAATTTGTTAAGACGGTCCTGACGCTGCGTGCGGACGGTTAGAAACGATGCATTTGCAATGATGGGGGAGGAAACACGTATAGGATTGGTGGTAATGGGTGCATGAACTGCGCCTGCGCCAGTCACGCACACATTACCACCACTCCTATAGGTGTCTCCTCCTCCATCTAGCGAAGCTGAAACTCGCCGATTCTTGTTTTTGGTGCCTACAGTAGTGTATCGATAGTGAACGATAATTCAAACGTAAGTAATAAAAAAATACTATTCATATATCATATATTCATAGCATAGCAGATTTATTGTTAATTAGTCATATATTCTAGTCCGGCTATCTTTATTCGTTGGTTTTATCGTGAGAATTTATTTTTATTCGTGAGAAATGTATTCGCAATTCGTGAGATAAAACTGTTACGAGCCGGGGCTGCGGCAACGCGAGAGGCCGGCGAGAAGGGTATTTCCCAAGGAATACGGTTTATGAGTTTGTTAGTTAGGTGCGCGGACGAACCTGATGCGAAATCAGGGAGCCGCTAGGATTATTGACGGCGAGGACGAACCTGATACGAAATCAGGGAGCCTCTAGGAATGGAGTCAAACGCGGACGAACCTGATGCGAAATCAGGGAGCCGCAGGAGCGTGAAACGTCGTGAACGAACCCGATGCGAAATCGGGGAGTCACTAGGATGAAGTTCACAGACGAACCTGGTGCGAAACCAGGGAGCTGCTAGGAGGTTGGATTATTCACAGACGAACCTGGTGCGAATCCAGTGAGCTGTTCGGAAGTTGGTAGATTTACAGACGAACCTGATGCGAAATCAGGGAGCTGTAGGATACGGACGAACCTGATGCGAAATCAGGGAGCCGTAGGAAGGGTGAGTTTTCGTGGACGAACCCGATGCGAAATCGGGGAGCCACTGGGTTGGAGAAGATGGCATGTTTTGGTAAAGGGTTGTGAACGAACTTGATGCGAAATCAGGGAGTCGCGGGAAATGTTAGTAATGCCTCGTAACTCTTAATTAATATTTGATACAACTCGAGCGGTAAAGTTGTATCAGTGGGTGAGTGCTACTAATATTATAAGGATCGCTGGGTAAAAGATGGATTTAACGTAATCGACTCGATTTACACGTGAACACCATAAGTATATTGAATAGTCAATTATAATACAAATGTAAGTGTCGCGAGTAATAATTAAATAAAATGTGTATGTTACCACTGATTGCACGGTGTTGACGCACTGGCGATGCGGGGCGTACGAGTGGCTATTTCAAAGTGCCAAATAGAATATAAACCGAACTCGCGGATTCTATGAGGTTAACTATGATTCCGATGGAGACTTTAGCCCGATCTTGCTGGATATAACCGACTCTGTACGAGCGTGACACGACGTGACTTTACGCGTGACTCAATAGCTTTGAACCGGCGAGGGTTGAAACCAAAGGGTTTATATAGTCCCAAAAATGAGTGGGGGTTCGTTAGAAGTTTCCATATAAGGAGATCTTTCGGGGTCGTCGTCGTGTCACTCCCGTTCCCATGGTCGTGATCCAGATGGTCGAGATCATGGCCCCCATTAGTGGTATGTGATAAACAAAAAAGGATTTTAGGGCGTTTTCCCTTCGTAGACGCGAGCTCGAAAAACGGTTGAGAGTGGCGTATGGGAAAATTCCACATACGTAACAAAACTAATGAATGTGCATGTAAGCTACAACATTTTGAAAGTTTTTGGTAGGCACTTTGCCTATGTTAAGTATAAGTGGAAGTAGACCGTAATTGTATATAGCAAGTAAAACAACAAGAAGATATTAAACACGTTGAAACATATTGTAACTTGGAACGCAAATGATTACAAATATGAAATACAGCTGAGTTAAAATATGCTTCTATGTAACCAATATCTTCTTGTTACAGCATTATTTTTTCATTCCAACAAGAAGATATTAGACATGTTGAAGTATACTATAACTTGTAACGCCAACGATTAGAAATATATCAAACATATCTCAGTTGAACGTAAACAAACATGTAAACTACCACATTATGAAAGTCTTTGATAGGCACTTTGCCTACGTTAAGAATTAGTAGACGTAGACCGTAACTGTATACACAAGTAATACAACAGAAAGATATCACACACGTCGAAGCATATTCTAACTTGTAATGCCAACGATTAGAAATATGAATCACATCTGAGTTAAAATATTATTCTTTGTATCGAATATCTATTTGTTGTATTACTTGTTATACAGTTATTTCGGTTTACGTACACTGATACTTAACTTAGGCAAAGTGCCTATCAAAGACTTTCATAATGTTGTAGTTTACATGTTCGTTTACGCTCAACTCAGATATGCATAATGTTTTTAATCGTTGGTATTACAAGTTAAAATAAAATATGCTTCAACGCGTCTAATATCTTTTTGTGGTATTACTTGCTATACAGTTACAGCCTACTTCCACTGATAGTTAACGTATAACTTTCTTCTATTACACGCCACTTTTATGAACTCTTTATTTTCTTTGCTAATTGTTTATTCATTTCTGTAGATAATGCAGAATAACTCCCTACTTAATGGTAAGTTCCATTAACTATAAACTTACAGAAAAATTAAATACTAAACATTTTTTTATATATACATTTATTCAAATTTATTTTTCCAGATTCCGATGATGATACAATAATGATGGCTTCCAGTAGCAACCACGAGGAAGCCGTGGGATTCCCCACAACGATGGCGCCGCTGCCATCACCACAGCCTAGGCTGAGGGAACCCACGGCAAACGGTATGAATTATTAATATTTCAATTAAGACTTTAATTAGATATCTTTTTATTTTCCAACAATATAAAAATTGTTCACTTTAGCCTATGGAAGGCAATCAATGTTACTGCCAGCAACAATCACGCCACGGCCAGCGACAAGCACGCCACGGCCACCACCGACACCACCACCACTGACACCATCACCGACACTACCACCGACACTACCACCAGCACTACCACCGACACTACCACCAGCAATGCCACCATCGCAGCATCTACAACAGCCAGCCGCGGCACATGGTACTAATTTTTAATACTTTAATTAGATATCATTTTATCTTTTAGCAATATAAAAATTGTTCACTTTAGCCTATATCAGGGGAGGCGATCCTTTTTATTTATCTGCGCGTGCCAAAAATTTATAAATAATATTTATCGATTTGCTGACATACCGGGCAGTTTTTAATAGAGGAAAAATTAGTAGAAAACTAATCATTGCAAAATTTTAAGATAGATTTTCATAATAAGAATTAACCAGATTTGAGTAGTAATTAATTATATTTACATAACGGATCAAATAAAAGTGACTTTAATTATTATTTTTTACTAATTACAGAAGGACGTGTAGCCCGTCACCAGAGGAGTGGAAGGAGGGTGAGAGAATTACAAAACGCTAGGTCCGCATATCAAATCATGTGGGACCAATGTGACATTCTCCGCACCCTGGTGATGGGGCAATTTCGTGGCCGTGGCCGTGGTCGTGGTCGTGGCCGTGGCCGAGACGACCAGTCATAGAATTTTTAAGCTTATTCATTTATTTTATATATTTTATTATTTTATATCTTTTACCTTTTTTTACATTTTATTATTTTATATCTTTTATCTTTTTTACATTTTATTATTTTATATCTTTTACCTTTTTTACATTTTATTATTTTATATCTTTTATCTTTTTTACATTTTATTATTTTATATCTTTTATTATTTTAAATAAATATATATATATATATATATATATACATATATATATATATATCATAAATATTTGTTTACTTTTTCACACAATTTAAAATAGTGTACGAGCACGTACGAGCACGAACGCGGAAGCTTCTCGCGTTCGCGAATTAGTTATAGGATTAGTCTTAAGCTAGTGGTTAAAGAGTACGTTAAGAATAATCGTTAAGTTTAAACTAAGGTCACTTGGTATTTACAGGACGAAGCACAGAAATATATTTACAAGAGTATTTAACAGCCACGCACTATTAATACACGTTTTGTTTAACTAAACTTGCGTATAAGACCGCGAGTTAACGCACGAAACAAGAAGTTCGGTAGCGACAGATCTGGAAAGTTCCAGTTTGGTGCGAGCGCGCGAGAGAATCTAACTGTACTGATCTAGTCGACGTTTCCAGGAAGAGAGATCGATCGCTGTGACGGATCGAGCCGTTTCGCCGAATTCTGTGACGTCAGCACCCCACCCAACCGTTGTTCGTCCTAAGCAAGACGAAGACAGTACCGACGACACAAGCCGGTCGCGCGATAAAGTGAGAGAGCTGTCTAATTAGGTGAGGTGCGCGACAACAGATGGCCCGACCGATCTCATCACCGCGATCGGGTTCACCGCGATCTGGTCGCGTTAGCCTCTTTAAAGTGCGCGCGGTTTCGGGAGCGCATCCGCGCCGCCTTGGCCTGTGGCCGTTTGGGCCAATCCCAAACATTCCGCCCGCCTTCGTCAGTATGACGAAATGGGTCTGTGCCTATTGGCTGGGCCTTTCATTCAGCATGAAATGCGGGACGGTGAATAGCGGTGATCGTGAATGCGTGAGATTGACTAATTATAAGTTTTGCAAGTGATGATGGCCTCGTTGTCGACGCGAGTGCGCGGAGTGTACATCGAGTGATACTAGTGATCGTAGATCGTCAGCGCTGGATTTTTGGATCGATTGCGCGAACAAAGAACGGTAAGCACAGCGGAAAATTTAGTATAGCGTGTTTCTCGGTATTAGATCACGCGTTCGCGAGTGAGTCGGAATGCAGGTCGCGACTGTTGTTGTTGTTAGCGATTCTCCCAGGATCGGCCCCGGTGGCATCGTTATTCGGCAGCAGAATAACTTTATGTATAGGGCGTGTGAATTCTGAAGTTGCTGTTTTAAGCGTGACGACTCGAACGTGACCATCCGTGCCCGCATGCACTTGTAGTACGCGGGCGAGCGGCCACCTAGAAGGAGGCTGCAGCTCGTTTCTAATAAGGCACAAGTCGCCTGATTTGATAGAGCCTTGCGCGCGCGTCCATTTGCCTCGCGTTTGTAAAGTATTTAAGTAATCGCGAGCCCATATTCGCCAGAAGTGCTGCTGCATTTTCTGCACGAGTTGCCACCGGGATAACCGATTCACTGGGAGTTCCTCTAAATTCGGTTCGGGTAGCGCAGTGAGGGCCTCCCCAATCAAGAAGTGACCGGGCGTAAGCGCGTGGAGGTCCTCAGGATCGTCGGACAAGGGCTGTAGTGGGCGTGAATTTAAACAGGCCTCGATTTCGACGAGGAGCGTGGCCATTTCCTCGTACGTGAGCTTGTGCTCACCTATAACACGACGGAGGTGGTGTTTGACGGATTTGACTGCCGCCTCCCAGATTCCGCCGAAGTGAGGCGCCGCCGGTGGATTGAAGGTCCACTCAATTCCCTCAGAGGCCACAGCGTCCAGTAGTCTGGTTGAGTTGACGACCTGCAGTAGGGCTCTTAGCTCCCTGTCAGCTCCCACGAACGTTGTGCCGCAGTCGCTTAGGATGTGGCTGCATCGTCCTCGTCGTGAGATGAAGCGTCTCAGTGCTGCGAGGAAGGCGTCCGACGTGCCGTCAGACACCACCTCCAAGTGCACTGCTCTTGTCGCAAGGCATACAAAGAGCGCAATGTAGCCTTTGTACGCATGTTGGCCCCGTCCTTTGCTAGTACGTAAAAGAATGGGACCGGCATAGTCGATGCCTACGCGCGAGAAAGGTCGGCTGGGGGTTACACGAACCGCGGGGAGATTACCCATCAGCTGACTCATGCTGTTGCCCTTCCAACGCACGCAGGTGGGACAGCGGTGAATGAACGCCTTCACCATCGGCCGTCCGCGAAGAATCCAGCAGCGTTGACGCAGTGTGGACAGCGTGAGCTGGATGCCGCCATGCAGGCAGCGTCGGTGAGCCTCGTCGATGTAGAGCGCAGCCAAGTGGGACTCATCTGGCAGGATTATTGGATGCTTGCGGCTGAAGGTAAGCAGCGAGTGCTGCAACCGCCCGCCGACACGCAGGATGCCGTCCAGATCTTCGGTTGTGTCGAGGAATGGGTTGAGTCGCAGAAGACGACTCTTGCTCGGGAGGGGTCGCTTCGCAGCGAGGCAGGCGACTTCCTGGGTGAAGAACTGGTGCTGCACCAATCGAACCAGTCGGCGCTGCACCTCCTGGAGTTCGTGGCCTCGAAGGTAGGGTGTCCGAGTGCCCCGATGCTTTGGCAGCCATCGACAGCACCAAGTGGTGACTCTAAGGAGACGCCGATAATTAGAAAATCTGGCCAGATGTAAGCTCACCTCGCCTTCTGGTGCTGCCTGGATGTGTAGAGCCTGCCGTTGTTCCTCCAGGTCCAAGTCAGGTGCAGGGACAGCTTCGGCGCCCCAGTGAGTCGTCGCAGCCAGCCACTCCGGCCCGTTCCACCACAGCGGATGGTTAGGAAGCTCCGACGGTGACAGCCCTCGGGAAGCGCAATCCGCTGGATTATCCTGGCCCCTCACGTGATGCCACTGGGCTGTCGGCAGCGTGCGCTGGATGTCAGCTACCCTGTTAGCCACGTAGGTTTGCCACCGGCTTGAGTGCGATTGGATCCACCCCAGAGTGACCAGTGAATCCGTCCACAAGTGTACCGCGTCGACTGTCAGCTCCAGCGTCTCCAGTGTCCGTGCGGTCAGTCGAGTGAGCAGTTGAGCACCGCACAGCTCGAGTCTCGGGATGGACACCCGCTTGAGTGGAGCGACCTTGGTTTTTGCGGTGATGAGGCTGAGTTGCCCCAGTCCATTGTCCTCGACGACTTGCAGGTAGACTACGGCTGAGAACGCTCGCTCGGAAGCGTCCGAGAAGCCGTGGACTTGCAGGTGTTGCTGTGACGTCGTCAGGCCCAACCACCGAGGGATTTGGATATCCCGCAGAGCTGGCAGGGCATTGATGAAGTCGCGCCACAGACTCTCCTCCGTTGGCGCGAGAGGTTCGTCCCAGTCCGTCTTAAGCAGCCAAAGTGACTGAATAAAGATTTTTGCGCGCACTGTGACCGGTGCGAGCCAGCCCGCCGGGTCAAAGATCTGCGCCGCCGAGCTGAGTACGTTGCGCTTCGTGACCTTCGCTGATGAGCAGCCCTGAAGACGCTGACAGTCGTGTCAGTGTCCCATTGGCGCGTGGTCCCCAGGTCGGCGCTAGCGATAGGCTGCAGGAAGTCCTGCGATTTGGAGGCCCACTTCCGAAGGCGGAAACCGCCCGCCTTGCAGAGTAGATTCAGCTCTCGTTGTAGCAGCTGGGCTTCCTCGAGCGTGGAGGCCCCAGATAGGATGTCGTCCATGTAGACGTCCAAAAGTAGCGTCTGGGAGCCGGCAGGGTACCGTATGGCCTCATCCTTGGCTAGTTGCTGCAAGCAGCGCAGCGCCAAGTACGGTGCGCAAGCGAGGCCGTAGGTTACGGTGCACAACTGATACTCCGTTGTTTTCTTGCCAGATCCCTTGGTCCAGAGTATCCGCTGAAAGTCCCGGTCGTCCGGATGTACCACTATTTGCCGGTACATCTTTTCTACGTCGGCGACGAAAGCGATGCGGTGCCGCCGCCAGCGGAGGAGGACGTCAGTCAGAGCTGGTAACAGGTTATTCCCGATATGAAAGAAGTCGTTGAGCGACTTACCCGAGCTAGTTGGCATGGAGCCGTTGAACACGACGCGAAGCTTCGTAGTCCTGCTTGCTTCTCGCAGGACTCCATGGTGGGGTAAGTAGTACCCCGTGCCGCTCGGGGAGCGTCGGGTTGTCTGCATGTGTCCGAGGTCTTCATACTCCTTCATGAACTCGGTGTAGGCCTTGTGGAATTCAGCGTCCTTGGAGAATCGACGTTGCATCGAATCCAAGGTGCGCAACGCTGCAGTTCTCGACACGCCCAGCTCAGGACTGCTTTTGAACGGGAGTCGCACGACGAACCGACCCTCCGAAGTACGCCGATGAGTTGTGAGGAAGTGTTCCTCGCAGGCTTGATCGTCAAGGCTCAGGGTAGGTGTCACTCGTACCTCTTCCTGCTCCCAAAATCGCTCCAGCACGCGTGTCAAGTCCGCATGTGTGGAACAAAATTGAACTGTCGGACTCCGTTGGTCTTGAGCCAGGGCGTGAAGTCCCTTGATTCCTCCCGTGAGGATCCAGCCGAAGACGGTCTCCTGAGCCAGTGGCGAGTCCGGTGGTCCCTTGCGAACGCCGTCCATCAGAATGTCGTTATACACGTCAGCTCCCAGTAGCAGCTCCACTGGATCCTGGTTAGCCTGAAGCGGGTCGGCCCATTGCAGGCCGTGCAGATGCGACCAGCGCGCCAAGTCAGGTAGCGCACGCGGCTTGTAGCTGGAAAGATTAGCTAAAGCGAAGGCTGGCACTCGTACCGTAAGTTTCTTCGCCTGATCAGCTGTTACATCAAGCCACACTAAGCCGCGAGTGCAGAGAGAGCGTACGCCGCCCGCGAAAGCCAGCGGGATCCTTGCGCGTTGTCGCTTGAGTCCAAGCTGCTTGACTAGCTGGTCGGAGATAAGCGAGACTTCGCTTCCAGGGTCGATCAGGGCGCGAACGACGGCGTATTGTCCAGCAGGAGTATACGCACGCACTCGGGCCGTTCCTAGTATCACGGTCCGCGGAGAGCCGCTGAGGAAGGGTGCCACATGGTTGACGGTTGCCTCGTGCGTTTCATCAAACGTCTCGTGGATGGAGGTATGATGCTTTTCTCAACACTTTTGGCAACGCTTGTTAGAAGGGCAGTCAACCACTTTGTGCTTACCTAAGCAGTTCAGGCAGCGTTGAAGGGAGGTGAGAGCGTCCCTCCTGGAAGGCTGCGACTTCTCCTGGTAGCGAGGGCAGAAGAGCAGGTAGTGCGCGCCCGTGCATAGCTCGCACGTCTTGGTGGACCCCTTTCTTGTAGCGACTTGGTGCACCTGAGCCGGCTTACCGCTGCTTCGCTTCTCGGTCGATTCCTCCACTCGCTTTTCACCGCGTCGTTCCTCTAGAGCCTCCACGCTGTGGATGCGGGCATCGATGAACTTCTTCAGCTGGTCTAAGGTCGGTGGCTCCGTCGACGATCCGAGTTCGACATCCCATTCGCGCTGCGATTGGAGATCCAGTCGTTCAACCGTCAGATAGACGATCCAGTCTGTCGGATCGGGACGACCCATGTCGGCGAGTGCGTCGACGACGTCCCACGTTGCGTAATAGATGCGCTTCAGCTCGGAAGATGACTCCTTCTTTGCTGGCTGAAGGGCACCGAGGCTCGCTAGCTGTGCTCGCACCAAGCGGCGCTTGTTTTGAAAGCGCTCCTGGAGCGCCGTCCATGCGCGTTTGAAATTGGATTCCGTCGTCTTAATGTTCCGGATTAGACCGGCCGCTTCGCCTTTTAGGCAGCCTCGGAGATAATGGAAACGGTCTACATTTTTTAACGACGTATCTTGAATTACCAAGGACACGAATAGATCGTGGAACGGCGTCCAGTCGCTGTATTTACCGTCGAAGGTCGGTAGGTTGATACGAGGCAACAAGGCGCGTTGCCTCAGCTCACCGCCCTCTGCGTGACCCGACGGCTGTGTCGTGTTTGAAGCGTGAGGCTGAGTCCCGATAATTTGCTCGCGGAGATCTAAAAGTTGGGCCTGTTGGTCCATAAAGGACTCTTCCGCTATGCTATAGCAGTCTTTTATAAAGTACTCGTGCTTTTCCTGCTCGGCAGTTCGAGTCTCCATCAGCTTAGCGTGCTGATCGGTGAACTGCTGCCAGAGGTTGTCGAGCATGGTTAACCGCGATTGTATCATCCCGCTCGTAATTTTTGCCATTCCTTTCTTTTTTAGGTTGTCGTAGACGCGCGTTAAGTGGTGGAAAACCTCGCCCTGGACGTTAAACTTGTCTGTCATTGTGAAGGCCGGAAGCGTACACTGAACACCACGCGGTCGCGGTAGAAGAATCCGGAATCGGTCGCCCGAAAGTTCTCGCGACGTTTCCGAACTCCGGCTCGAAGGACCAAATGTACGAGCACGTACGAGCACGAACGCGGAAGCTTCTCGCGTTCGCGAATTAGTTATAGGATTAGTCTTAAGCTAGTGGTTAAAGAGTACGTTAAGAATAATCGTTAAGTTTAAACTAAGGTCACTTGGTATTTACAGGACGAAGCACAGAAATATATTTACAAGAGTATTTAACAGCCACGCACTATTAATACACGTTTTGTTTAACTAAACTTGCGTATAAGACCGCGAGTTAACGCACGAAACAAGAAGTTCGGTAGCGACAGATCTGGAAAGTTCCAGTTTGGTGCGAGCGCGCGAGAGAATCTAACTGTACTGATCTAGTCGACGTTTCCAGGAAGAGAGATCGATCGCTGTGACGGATCGAGCCGTTTCGCCGAATTCTGTGACGTCAGCACCCCACCCAACCGTTGTTCGTCCTAAGCAAGACGAAGACAGTACCGACGACACAAGCCGGTCGCGCGATAAAGTGAGAGAGCTGTCTAATTAGGTGAGGTGCGCGACAACAGATGGCCCGACCGATCTCATCACCGCGATCGGGTTCACCGCGATCTGGTCGCGTTAGCCTCTTTAAAGTGCGCGCGGTTTCGGGAGCGCATCCGCGCCGCCTTGGCCTGTGGCCGTTTGGGCCAATCCCAAACATTCCGCCCGCCTTCGTCAGTATGACGAAATGGGTCTGTGCCTATTGGCTGGGCCTTTCATTCAGCATGAAATGCGGGACGGTGAATAGCGGTGATCGTGAATGCGTGAGATTGACTAATTATAAGTTTTGCAAGTGATGATGGCCTCGTTGTCGACGCGAGTGCGCGGAGTGTACATCGAGTGATACTAGTGATCGTAGATCGTCAGCGCTGGATTTTTGGATCGATTGCGCGAACAAAGAACGGTAAGCACAGCGGAAAATTTAGTATAGCGTGTTTCTCGGTATTAGATCACGCGTTCGCGAGTGAGTCGGAATGCAGGTCGCGACTGTTGTTGTTGTTAGCGATTCTCCCAGGATCGGCCCCGGTGGCATCGTTATTCGGCAGCAGAATAACTTTATGTATAGGGCGTGTGAATTCTGAAGTTGCTGTTTTAAGCGTGACGACTCGAACGTGACCATCCGTGCCCGCATGCACTTGTAGTACGCGGGCGAGCGGCCACCTAGAAGGAGGCTGCAGCTCGTTTCTAATAAGGCACAAGTCGCCTGATTTGATAGAGCCTTGCGCGCGCGTCCATTTGCCTCGCGTTTGTAAAGTATTTAAGTAATCGCGAGCCCATATTCGCCAGAAGTGCTGCTGCATTTTCTGCACGAGTTGCCACCGGGATAACCGATTCACTGGGAGTTCCTCTAAATTCGGTTCGGGTAGCGCAGTGAGGGCCTCCCCAATCAAGAAGTGACCGGGCGTAAGCGCGTGGAGGTCCTCAGGATCGTCGGACAAGGGCTGTAGTGGGCGTGAATTTAAACAGGCCTCGATTTCGACGAGGAGCGTGGCCATTTCCTCGTACGTGAGCTTGTGCTCACCTATAACACGACGGAGGTGGTGTTTGACGGATTTGACTGCCGCCTCCCAGATTCCGCCGAAGTGAGGCGCCGCCGGTGGATTGAAGGTCCACTCAATTCCCTCAGAGGCCACAGCGTCCAGTAGTCTGGTTGAGTTGACGACCTGCAGTAGGGCTCTTAGCTCCCTGTCAGCTCCCACGAACGTTGTGCCGCAGTCGCTTAGGATGTGGCTGCATCGTCCTCGTCGTGAGATGAAGCGTCTCAGTGCTGCGAGGAAGGCGTCCGACGTGCCGTCAGACACCACCTCCAAGTGCACTGCTCTTGTCGCAAGGCATACAAAGAGCGCAATGTAGCCTTTGTACGCATGTTGGCCCCGTCCTTTGCTAGTACGTAAAAGAATGGGACCGGCATAGTCGATGCCTACGCGCGAGAAAGGTCGGCTGGGGGTTACACGAACCGCGGGGAGATTACCCATCAGCTGACTCATGCTGTTGCCCTTCCAACGCACGCAGGTGGGACAGCGGTGAATGAACGCCTTCACCATCGGCCGTCCGCGAAGAATCCAGCAGCGTTGACGCAGTGTGGACAGCGTGAGCTGGATGCCGCCATGCAGGCAGCGTCGGTGAGCCTCGTCGATGTAGAGCGCAGCCAAGTGGGACTCATCTGGCAGGATTATTGGATGCTTGCGGCTGAAGGTAAGCAGCGAGTGCTGCAACCGCCCGCCGACACGCAGGATGCCGTCCAGATCTTCGGTTGTGTCGAGGAATGGGTTGAGTCGCAGAAGACGACTCTTGCTCGGGAGGGGTCGCTTCGCAGCGAGGCAGGCGACTTCCTGGGTGAAGAACTGGTGCTGCACCAATCGAACCAGTCGGCGCTGCACCTCCTGGAGTTCGTGGCCTCGAAGGTAGGGTGTCCGAGTGCCCCGATGCTTTGGCAGCCATCGACAGCACCAAGTGGTGACTCTAAGGAGACGCCGATAATTAGAAAATCTGGCCAGATGTAAGCTCACCTCGCCTTCTGGTGCTGCCTGGATGTGTAGAGCCTGCCGTTGTTCCTCCAGGTCCAAGTCAGGTGCAGGGACAGCTTCGGCGCCCCAGTGAGTCGTCGCAGCCAGCCACTCCGGCCCGTTCCACCACAGCGGATGGTTAGGAAGCTCCGACGGTGACAGCCCTCGGGAAGCGCAATCCGCTGGATTATCCTGGCCCCTCACGTGATGCCACTGGGCTGTCGGCAGCGTGCGCTGGATGTCAGCTACCCTGTTAGCCACGTAGGTTTGCCACCGGCTTGAGTGCGATTGGATCCACCCCAGAGTGACCAGTGAATCCGTCCACAAGTGTACCGCGTCGACTGTCAGCTCCAGCGTCTCCAGTGTCCGTGCGGTCAGTCGAGTGAGCAGTTGAGCACCGCACAGCTCGAGTCTCGGGATGGACACCCGCTTGAGTGGAGCGACCTTGGTTTTTGCGGTGATGAGGCTGAGTTGCCCCAGTCCATTGTCCTCGACGACTTGCAGGTAGACTACGGCTGAGAACGCTCGCTCGGAAGCGTCCGAGAAGCCGTGGACTTGCAGGTGTTGCTGTGACGTCGTCAGGCCCAACCACCGAGGGATTTGGATATCCCGCAGAGCTGGCAGGGCATTGATGAAGTCGCGCCACAGACTCTCCTCCGTTGGCGCGAGAGGTTCGTCCCAGTCCGTCTTAAGCAGCCAAAGTGACTGAATAAAGATTTTTGCGCGCACTGTGACCGGTGCGAGCCAGCCCGCCGGGTCAAAGATCTGCGCCGCCGAGCTGAGTACGTTGCGCTTCGTGACCTTCGCTGATGAGCAGCCCTGAAGACGCTGACAGTCGTGTCAGTGTCCCATTGGCGCGTGGTCCCCAGGTCGGCGCTAGCGATAGGCTGCAGGAAGTCCTGCGATTTGGAGGCCCACTTCCGAAGGCGGAAACCGCCCGCCTTGCAGAGTAGATTCAGCTCTCGTTGTAGCAGCTGGGCTTCCTCGAGCGTGGAGGCCCCAGATAGGATGTCGTCCATGTAGACGTCCAAAAGTAGCGTCTGGGAGCCGGCAGGGTACCGTATGGCCTCATCCTTGGCTAGTTGCTGCAAGCAGCGCAGCGCCAAGTACGGTGCGCAAGCGAGGCCGTAGGTTACGGTGCACAACTGATACTCCGTTGTTTTCTTGCCAGATCCCTTGGTCCAGAGTATCCGCTGAAAGTCCCGGTCGTCCGGATGTACCACTATTTGCCGGTACATCTTTTCTACGTCGGCGACGAAAGCGATGCGGTGCCGCCGCCAGCGGAGGAGGACGTCAGTCAGAGCTGGTAACAGGTTATTCCCGATATGAAAGAAGTCGTTGAGCGACTTACCCGAGCTAGTTGGCATGGAGCCGTTGAACACGACGCGAAGCTTCGTAGTCCTGCTTGCTTCTCGCAGGACTCCATGGTGGGGTAAGTAGTACCCCGTGCCGCTCGGGGAGCGTCGGGTTGTCTGCATGTGTCCGAGGTCTTCATACTCCTTCATGAACTCGGTGTAGGCCTTGTGGAATTCAGCGTCCTTGGAGAATCGACGTTGCATCGAATCCAAGGTGCGCAACGCTGCAGTTCTCGACACGCCCAGCTCAGGACTGCTTTTGAACGGGAGTCGCACGACGAACCGACCCTCCGAAGTACGCCGATGAGTTGTGAGGAAGTGTTCCTCGCAGGCTTGATCGTCAAGGCTCAGGGTAGGTGTCACTCGTACCTCTTCCTGCTCCCAAAATCGCTCCAGCACGCGTGTCAAGTCCGCATGTGTGGAACAAAATTGAACTGTCGGACTCCGTTGGTCTTGAGCCAGGGCGTGAAGTCCCTTGATTCCTCCCGTGAGGATCCAGCCGAAGACGGTCTCCTGAGCCAGTGGCGAGTCCGGTGGTCCCTTGCGAACGCCGTCCATCAGAATGTCGTTATACACGTCAGCTCCCAGTAGCAGCTCCACTGGATCCTGGTTAGCCTGAAGCGGGTCGGCCCATTGCAGGCCGTGCAGATGCGACCAGCGCGCCAAGTCAGGTAGCGCACGCGGCTTGTAGCTGGAAAGATTAGCTAAAGCGAAGGCTGGCACTCGTACCGTAAGTTTCTTCGCCTGATCAGCTGTTACATCAAGCCACACTAAGCCGCGAGTGCAGAGAGAGCGTACGCCGCCCGCGAAAGCCAGCGGGATCCTTGCGCGTTGTCGCTTGAGTCCAAGCTGCTTGACTAGCTGGTCGGAGATAAGCGAGACTTCGCTTCCAGGGTCGATCAGGGCGCGAACGACGGCGTATTGTCCAGCAGGAGTATACGCACGCACTCGGGCCGTTCCTAGTATCACGGTCCGCGGAGAGCCGCTGAGGAAGGGTGCCACATGGTTGACGGTTGCCTCGTGCGTTTCATCAAACGTCTCGTGGATGGAGGTATGATGCTTTTCTCAACACTTTTGGCAACGCTTGTTAGAAGGGCAGTCAACCACTTTGTGCTTACCTAAGCAGTTCAGGCAGCGTTGAAGGGAGGTGAGAGCGTCCCTCCTGGAAGGCTGCGACTTCTCCTGGTAGCGAGGGCAGAAGAGCAGGTAGTGCGCGCCCGTGCATAGCTCGCACGTCTTGGTGGACCCCTTTCTTGTAGCGACTTGGTGCACCTGAGCCGGCTTACCGCTGCTTCGCTTCTCGGTCGATTCCTCCACTCGCTTTTCACCGCGTCGTTCCTCTAGAGCCTCCACGCTGTGGATGCGGGCATCGATGAACTTCTTCAGCTGGTCTAAGGTCGGTGGCTCCGTCGACGATCCGAGTTCGACATCCCATTCGCGCTGCGATTGGAGATCCAGTCGTTCAACCGTCAGATAGACGATCCAGTCTGTCGGATCGGGACGACCCATGTCGGCGAGTGCGTCGACGACGTCCCACGTTGCGTAATAGATGCGCTTCAGCTCGGAAGATGACTCCTTCTTTGCTGGCTGAAGGGCACCGAGGCTCGCTAGCTGTGCTCGCACCAAGCGGCGCTTGTTTTGAAAGCGCTCCTGGAGCGCCGTCCATGCGCGTTTGAAATTGGATTCCGTCGTCTTAATGTTCCGGATTAGACCGGCCGCTTCGCCTTTTAGGCAGCCTCGGAGATAATGGAAACGGTCTACATTTTTTAACGACGTATCTTGAATTACCAAGGACACGAATAGATCGTGGAACGGCGTCCAGTCGCTGTATTTACCGTCGAAGGTCGGTAGGTTGATACGAGGCAACAAGGCGCGTTGCCTCAGCTCACCGCCCTCTGCGTGACCCGACGGCTGTGTCGTGTTTGAAGCGTGAGGCTGAGTCCCGATAATTTGCTCGCGGAGATCTAAAAGTTGGGCCTGTTGGTCCATAAAGGACTCTTCCGCTATGCTATAGCAGTCTTTTATAAAGTACTCGTGCTTTTCCTGCTCGGCAGTTCGAGTCTCCATCAGCTTAGCGTGCTGATCGGTGAACTGCTGCCAGAGGTTGTCGAGCATGGTTAACCGCGATTGTATCATCCCGCTCGTAATTTTTGCCATTCCTTTCTTTTTTAGGTTGTCGTAGACGCGCGTTAAGTGGTGGAAAACCTCGCCCTGGACGTTAAACTTGTCTGTCATTGTGAAGGCCGGAAGCGTACACTGAACACCACGCGGTCGCGGTAGAAGAATCCGGAATCGGTCGCCCGAAAGTTCTCGCGACGTTTCCGAACTCCGGCTCGAAGGACCAAATGTACGAGCACGTACGAGCACGAACGCGGAAGCTTCTCGCGTTCGCGAATTAGTTATAGGATTAGTCTTAAGCTAGTGGTTAAAGAGTACGTTAAGAATAATCGTTAAGTTTAAACTAAGGTCACTTGGTATTTACAGGACGAAGCACAGAAATATATTTACAAGAGTATTTAACAGCCACGCACTATTAATACACGTTTTGTTTAACTAAACTTGCGTATAAGACCGCGAGTTAACGCACGAAACAAGAAGTTCGGTAGCGACAGATCTGGAAAGTTCCAGTTTGGTGCGAGCGCGCGAGAGAATCTAACTGTACTGATCTAGTCGACGTTTCCAGGAAGAGAGATCGATCGCTGTGACGGATCGAGCCGTTTCGCCGAATTCTGTGACGTCAGCACCCCACCCAACCGTTGTTCGTCCTAAGCAAGACGAAGACAGTACCGACGACACAAGCCGGTCGCGCGATAAAGTGAGAGAGCTGTCTAATTAGGTGAGGTGCGCGACAACAGATGGCCCGACCGATCTCATCACCGCGATCGGGTTCACCGCGATCTGGTCGCGTTAGCCTCTTTAAAGTGCGCGCGGTTTCGGGAGCGCATCCGCGCCGCCTTGGCCTGTGGCCGTTTGGGCCAATCCCAAACAAATAGTTTATAATATTGTAGGCGTGGGGACAGGGTATTGATAACTTCCTGGTTACTAGGGACAGAAACAACCGAAAGGTTTAGTGAGATCAAAATGGTCGACACGTGGTGGCTCGTTGCGCTTTAACCCTTCGGACTTCGGACCGTATGCACCCGCATGTAAATCTGCTGTCCGCAAGTGTATCGCCGCGGTAACCGTATGACCCTCCCCCCCCCCGCGCACCGAAAAAGCACTCATGCATCTTATCAAACGTCGTTCGCACTTCACGTTTCTTTTTGATTGATTGTCACACGCATCTACTGCTCTCGAGTTCTTGGTCTCGACTGCCTCAACATGTTCCGTGATCGCCCGGCGCCTTCGCCAGTAACGTAGGGTTCTACATTAGATCCCTACAATATAATACTATGCCTCAATAATTTTTTTTCTTCTCTAAATTATACATTTTTCCATTGCAATCTTTTATGGTGCAGAAAGTGATCCTTTTTTGTTTGAGAACGCCTTTAATGTTTTATTTTTTTTATTTCTATTACGTAACGAATCATTTCTCGATATAAATTGTGTATTTACGGAAAACGTGAAGCGACTAGCGACCCGAACGCAGCGGCTTTTTGTCTTTATCGCGAGTGGCTGATTTTAAGTCGTTTGGATTTATGGTTACAAGTTATTATATATTTATTGATTATTATTGATGCCTGGATACTTTTTTCACCCCCTCGAAGTTATTTTGTTTTTAAAATCATCCAAACTACGCAGGCCTGCAAAGTTTCGTGACAAGTGGATTAGTGGAATTTGTTTAAATTTGATTTTTCAGATATGAACCAAACATGTAAGAAGCAAACAGAGGTTCGACACTGAATAAAATCGTATAATTAATATAATATTTTGTTCCATTTATTCTTTTTTTCTCCTCTAAATTATACAGATTTTCACATTTATAATAAAATTCGATTTTAATAGTAAATACATATTTCTTAAAACTCTAAAATAAAATTAAACATGAAAATTCATTTTCTCGTACAGCAGGGTTACAACAGGGTTAGCAAGTATTTCTCTTTCGCTTCTGCTTCGATTATCTGTAAATATATAAAATCCACATTTTAGTTACAACATAACTTAGAACTTATAGAAGAAGAGTGGACTTTTCCTATAGTAAGTGTAGAGACTAAAAAATGTGTCCGAAGGAAGTGAGAGCGCAGAAAGTCTTGTTGGAGGAAATTTAAATGCTAATGGTAATTTAGCGAAAATGAACAAAGAGATCCAACATTTTTAACGCACAATTTATTGGTGTTGGAATAAAATTAATTTAGTATGTTTCTTGGTGAATTGAAATATTGTTAATGAGAAACTAATAAAATTAATGAATAGCATGGGAACTACTATGGATTTTAATAAAGTATTACGAATATCTTTCACAATAGATTGATAAGTATCAAGGGAAATGCATTTTCAACGTACTCTCTTCACTATTGTGACTTACTCTACGTTGCAAGCAGTATGCCTTAATTATCTTAATTCTTATTCTTAATGCTACGTTAATTTGACAAATTTCCAAAAACTTGTACGAAACAAGATGCTTCTGTGTCTATTTAACCTTTTCCGGACAACATGTAACCCTGTGCATCCCCTTCATTTCTATCGTACAATCTTGTGCGCCCCCTTCATTTCTATCCAAGCGTGTGCGTCCCCTTCATTTTTAGAAGATTTACATAAAAACTCTAATGTAAAAATTGTTTGCTGGTATAAAAACAATATATTAATTTGTAGAAACGTGTGCGAAAGAAGATTCTTCTCTGTCGAACTTTCTCCTGACAACTTTCAAGTCTGTGCGTCCCCTCTGTTTCTATACGCTCTACATAAATAGTCTATTAAAAAATTTTGGCGACTTACCTTGTTAATTGAGACAATAATTCAGTGTCCTATGTGGTGTAAAAACTCGTGACATTTCAAACAATTTTATTATAACTGTTTGATATTAGCTAGGTTACGTTCACGTCGACAAATGTGCTCTCTCTGTCTGGCTGTCACGTGACAACGATTTGTTACGCGATTGGCCGAAAGTGCCGAAACCTTCTTCCAATGAACGACGTGGATATTGGAGACATTTCCTCTCCCTTTCATGTTCCCCTCTTGCCTACACTTTACGACGACGACGACGACGATTCTTAATTTTAACACGTTCCGTGCCAAGCCATTTTTGCCTGACTTGTCGTTCAGGCCATTTGATATTTTGACTAAAGATCGATATATTATCACACAATATTTCATTATATCATCAGTAGATACGTAGTTCTCTTGTTTAGAGCAGTTATCACATCGTGTACCACCGGTGGTACACGTGGCCTGAAGATCAAGTTTACCGTGTACCACCGGTGGTACACGTGGCACGGAACGTGTTAAGAACATAGAATTCAGCAAATTCCAACTTTACATCGGAATATCTCAGCTCATATGGCACGTAGGAACAAAACGAAGACACTTTTCTTATGTAAATCAAACCCAAGCTATCCATTAAGACCATTAAAAAGCTAATCGGATGAGCCGTTATTGAGATTCGGTAATCTCAGGGTCCTTGATAGCGGATCGCGGCGTAATATAGACATTGGTGTGTCTCTTGATCTAGCTCAAGTTAATACTGTCTTTAATGATTTCGATGGTATGCTCGACCTTATTTTCGCATCTAATTCTAACATGATAGTGGACCGTGTTATAGACGCCTTAATTGTACCTGATGCCTACCACCCACCTCTGTATTTAATGTGCAATGAGTTGGCCACAACCGTTGATAGTGGCAATGATTATTTTGTATTTAAGGATTTTAACCCTCTAGGTACGGGGATGTTTTAAACTTAACGTAGAATTTTTTTGAGCATTAAAATAATCTATTTTATACTTCGGATTTGGAAGCTACTCGGTTAGAATGCTGAAAATGTGAAAATGATTGATTTATGGTATGGGACGTAGGAGTCCCACCCGAACTTACGGGTAATTTTTTGAACATTGATCGGAAATATAGAAAACAACATAAATATGTACATAAATGATTTTTTTTTATGTGGGAAATCATGTTTGAGCAGTAAGTAGTAATGAAAAATAATGTTACAATTTTTAATATCTATTCTGTTTTTTTATGGTAATCGTAAAAACAACTATTGCTTTTGTTACAGACATCTTGTTGCTGTAGTAACGATAAATAACATAAACACTAATAAAAATATGTAATTATACACGATTTAGCAAATAATATAGAATAGTATGAATATTTAAAGAAATAAGAATGACATATAAGTACTTAACAATTTTCATAAATATTTACTCCTAAGTCCCGGTGGGACATACACGTCCCATAACTTTAACCCGAAAGCCCCTATATATAACGTAAATAGAGTGCAGTGCCCATACAATATTTTGTCAAGTAGGACTCACTTTTACTATATATATGCTTATTTTACTATAAAAAGTTCTTTTACTTACTTATATTTATAAAAATTGTCGACAAATTGCAACAGGCACTGATCGTGATCAATAGCGTCAACTAGATTAATTTGTTTATGACAGAAAAAAGTTTAATTTCGGGTTCTGATGGTACAAACAGTTTCTTCCCTGCCTTCTAAAAGTTACTATACCTATCAATCCTCGATCTTATTGTTGGAACGTAAATAAAAATGTGTTAGTCTGAATGGGACTCTGGAGTCCCACTAGTCCCTAGAGGGTTAAGCATGGTAACTATCTGGGATTATTAGGCTATTTTAATTCGGTTGATTGGGATGCTGTAACTGGTAATGTTGATCCTTGTATAGCCCTTGAACGCTTGTATGGACATATTAATTATGCAATCAATGCCTATATTCCGGTAAGGTCTGTTGTGCGCTCCACTTTCCCGCATTGGTTTTCCCCGAGACTAAGGGCCCTGATAAGACAGAAGAAGAGGGCGCATAAAGCATTCAAGTGTTCAAGTGCACACAGTGATTACCTGAATTTTTCCCATCTCCGATCGCAGTGTAAAACGGTCTTATTGCGTGAACATCGAAGTTATATAGACGATGTCGAAAGTGCGGTCATAGGTTCTGGAAGTTTGTAAACACTAAGCGTGGTGGGCATGCTATTCCTGGAATGGTGCATCTCGATCAGCTGTCTGCTTCGACACACCGAACGGCCGCTGACCTCTTCGCGAAATTTTTTGGCTTTGTTTATGTTGCTCTGTCTGATGTGGCGCCTGCCGTTAATCCTGCTCTCTCCTCTGGCAGTAATGTAAATATTCATTCGCTGTCCGTTCCTATAGGGGACATTTACTCTAAGCTGAACTCGCTTGATATTGTAAAAGGACCTGGTTTGGGCGGTATTCCGCCTGTGCTGTTAAAGAAATGTAGCTTCATTCTGGCCAGGCCACTTTGGCATATCCTAAATTCTTCCCTATCCAAGGGTATTTTTCCTACAGCCTGGAAATCTAGTATTGTTACCGCGGTATTTAAAGCAGGTGACCATACCGATGTCAAGAACTACAGACCGATTTGTAAATTATCTGTTCTTCCTAAGATGTTTGAGGAACTAGTGACGGAATATTTGACGCCCTGTCTTACTAGTGTCATATGCGATGAGCAACACGGTTTTGTTCCGGGGCGATCGACGGTTACTAACTTAGCGGTTTATCATTGTCTTGTGTCTGCGGCACTAGATGAGAGATTGCAGGTCGATACGGTGTATACGGATTTCCGCAAAGCCTTCGATACGATTGATCGTGGTATCTTGCTCCGGAAGTTAGCACATATTGGGATCCGTGGGCCGCTCTTGTCATGGATCCAAAGTTACCTAGGGGGCCGTAAACAGGTAGTCAGGGTCGGTAGTCAGTTATCGACCCCAGTTAATGTGTGCTCGGGGGTCCCTCAGGGTTCGCATCTAGGTCCCCTTCTATATCTTCTCTTTGTTAATGACCTCAAAGATATATTCCTGAATAGTAATTTTCTTATGTATGCGGATGATTTAAAGATATTCCGGCCTATTCGCAGTGGTCTGGATGTGGTGATGTTGCAGGAGGACCTCTGCAGGCTCGAGCGGTGATGTGATGCCAATATGATGCAACTCAATACTGCTAAATGTGTCGTGATGAGAACGCATAGAACTTCTACTCCCATCTTATCGACGTATACTCTTTGTGATACCCTCTTAACAGTTGTGGGTGAAATTAGTGATCTCGGTGTAACTTTTGTATCTTGGCTTGATTTCCGTACTCATTATCAGAATATCTCATCTAAAGCGATGAAAACCTTAGGGTTTATTGCCCGATTTGCTAAGCATTTCAGGCGGGTCAAGTCACTGAGATTGCTTTACGTCGCACTGGTTCGTCCACAGGTAGAGTACGCGTCGGTTATCTGGAGCCCGAAGCATATGGTATATACGAGTTTACTTGAGAGGGTCCAGCATAAGTTCTGTAGGCCAGCTATGAGAGCTACTGGTAGCTCTATGCGGCTCTTCGACCATGAGTATGATCCGGCCTTACAGAAGATGGGGCTCACCACCCTTAGTGACCGACGTGTCTGCTCGGACCTCTTGTTTCTATACAAATTGCTTCATGGTCAGACTAACTGTCAGGAGCTGGTATCACTGATACGTTTTCATGCTCCACAACGGTTTCTACGTCAGAGGCCCCTCTTCGAATCAAGGGTTCCGGACTATAGGCATTACTGTTGATCCTTTAAATCGTGCTATGGTCGAGGTTAACTGCTTTATTGCTGATAACGATCTGTTCTCGATCACACTCGATACGTTCAGGAGGAAACTGTTTGCTCGTTTCCCAGTTTAATGTTAATTTTAATTTTAATTTTAATTTTAATATTGTATTAATTGTATACGTTGTTGCTGCGAATTCCTGTTGTTATTTGCTGACTGCTTTGTTTTTGTTTTGTATCGGTCAGTATGATATTGTTTTGTTTTTTATACTTTTTGTATTTTTATTTTATTTCTTATTGTATTTTATTTTAGGTACCGCACTTATATGTAATTACGTTCTGTATCCTAAAGGGTTCTCCCGTTGATAATAATAATAATAATAATAATAATAATATTTGAACCGTAGGACCGATACGGCGCACGTGTAATGAAGAAATGAACTATGCGGTACGTTCGCGTAAGCAACCATCGTAAACATAGAGCGATAATTATTCGGGGTAGAGTTCCGAGTATTTTCACGATCGAGAGTGACGTCTCAAGCATCTTTCTCGAGGAGCTGTAAGTCAAGCGTCGTGGGAGCGTGTAAGGGGAAAAGAATTCGTACATAGATTTTCATGATTTTAGTAATTTATTTATCTTAGTTATCCGACTCGACAACATCATCGTTGAATATAGCATCGTCGATATCGTTCGTAAAGAATGCATTATCGGTGATTTCAGTAAATATCGTCGCCATAGCGCATGGAGTTAGCACGACACTGCACCACGTAATGCAATATACTTCCACACATTGACATGTACGTGTGCGTGAAACAGTATAAAATGACGTGGGTCGGTCATGCGGACTTCATTACACCACGTACGCTCGAGTGCTAACAAGTATCGCTCGCGTCATTTTGTCCGCCGATGAGAAACATACGTAGTGCATATAAAAATGTACAAACGCAGCTTAAATGATTCATCCTGCGCATCCGACAACAATGGTGGGTTTCCAAATAAACGTCAACAACAACAACAACATCAACAGACTAGTATGAGGTATGTATACGTTACTATACAGTTTTCACTTACTTCATTCGCTTACTTCTTTCACTGTAAACACAAACGACCGAAGTACTAATTTCGTGTACATGTTTCTTACAGTTCTGGATCCACATCGCCAAAAACGTTGAAAACACCAAAATCATCAATCGTACGGATCCTGGGGCGTGATTACCCACTGACCGCAACAGCTTATAAACGGCTAGCTATTGGAATTCACATTGGCATGGATTCGTGCCACGTCGAGATTGTCATAGCAGACAATAAAGGCTGTGAGGTATGCTTTTCAATGTCAACGTGGAAGCTCCTACTGCAAAACGAGGCGGACATACTACAACGATTACGCAGCAACGCAACATCGCCCCAAACCCACATCGTAATTGATCATTTGCGACTCGAATTCACGCGTATGCATAATGATCAACTTATTAAAATCACTGATAATCGCGCTGTCATATATATGACTGAAGCCACGATGCGTAAACTATTCACATATGAACATTGCATTGAACATATTTTCACCTGGCTAACTGAAAACATGTACTCTGTAAGCAGTAAATATGCCGCCTTCGTGGAAGTTCTACGTACCGCTTCCGTACCAACGAATTATGTGAAATTAATTTCCGAAATTTCATTGATCGATTGTGAATTGTTAGCGTTAGGATTACAATCTATGCTACGTGATGTAAACCATGTACCACTATAGTACGTGCATATATATGTTTAATAATAAATGTACAACAATTTTTTAAATAAATGTATATATTTTTCAAAAACAGTGTGTGTGTTTATTCATGTATAATGTAAATCCATCCATGCGTGCTTAAATTATAAAATCAGTATTTGCGTGAAAAAACGTTCGTATGGGAGGGATATTCTTGCTCGCGGGTAAAGGAAGCAGTCGCCGCTGTTATTGCTCTCATCACCGCCGCCATTGTGTTCATCACTATAGAAAACAAAAAAAAACTCTTACATATTCGTTTCTCTGCATATGACGCGTAAAGTAGATGCAATGCGTGTGTGGGACTTACATTAGGTGACGCTACGTATATAATTCCATATTTTCTCGACATTCTCCAGCGCGCAAACACCGTCACGTTGTTGTGAAATGCACATCGAATAGCATTCGTTGAAGACATAGACTTCAGATTAGGGACATCAGGCATGATCCCGCAATAATCATCGCCAACATCGTAGCCGCCGTCGTCTTCGACAGTTCGAGCGTTGTTATTGCTGTTATTGTTGTTGATCTTTCGTGCCGTCAGTTCGTACAAATTGCATACATCCTCAACGATTATGTCAGGTAGTAGTTGCAGCATCCACGTTTTCTTTTCCGCACCTTTCACGATGACGAAGTCAATGTTCGCGAGTACGCTGGTGAGGAGCCCCGGAAGTTTGGAGTATGGAACATAGCCGTCAGACCAGCGAAGTCCGTGATGATGCTTCGCGAGCCAGGACGCTTGATGGCTATCCCACGAATTCAGATGTTCCCAGAAATATGGTGGTTCGAAGATCCAATGGCTGATTATCGTCGTAGTTGTCGTCGTTTTATCGTTGTTGCTGTTTGCGCGAATCGCGATCTCTTTGGCGACGAACTCACGTTCGATATTGAAACCTTGCAGATCGATAATGGCGAACATTATTATTCGTTTAGGTAGCACCGGCGGCGACGGTGTCGGGACAGTAACTGAGGTCTTCGACATCGACGTTTTAAAACAGTAGCAGTATCCGCAGCAGGAGTAGTAGTAGTAGTAGTAGTAGTAGTAGTAGTAGTAGTAGTAGTAGTAATAATAATATATGCACGCACGCTATATTAGTTGCGTACCACGTTGGTTAAACGGCCGTATTCGACTATACGATCGTGTATTATCAAACAGAAGGCGGTAGTATTAGCGGGAACATTTTCTTTGCATTCGAAATCTATTCGCACATCCACCGTAGCGCTCTTCAACGACTCGTTTTGCCTGGAACAATCTATGACCACGATAGGTGCGTATTGCAAGAATTCGATCGCGTTCAGCAACGGTTCTCCGTGACCGTAGTACAATCTGCCGAATTTCGCGTACATATCGTACAGGAGCGCGTATTTATACTTATCGAAATCTAAGTTCAAGTCGTCGTACGGATACGTCACGGAATTTAGATACAGTCGAACGTTCGTTAGATTCGTTAGTTCGTTAGTTCGTTAGTTTCGGCATCGCAGTGGCGGAGGTGCAGTGCATCGTGTTCGAATCTACTTGCCATCGTATAAGGATTAGCTCGTGCCGCGCGTTCATCACGATGTGTTTGTAATCCTCGCAAAATCCTAATAACATGTTCAGGGGTACGCAGAAATTGAAAGCCCCCGAATGAAAAATGTCTTTATCGTAATCGATGGTATAATTCCAACCGGCATTCGCAAGCACTTTGCTCCTCTCGGCCGACAACGAAACGTAATTTTTCAATATGGTAGTGATTCCCGGATTTCATCAACGATCGATCTCGACACCGTTCAATTCGTATCGAATCTCATCGAACATGAACGCAACGCAATTACTGTCGAGGACAGCGGTCGCGGACGTTGCCGGGCCTTTCGCATCCTGCGCCGACAACGTGCCACGATCTTCGATGTAGAGAAAACTTTCGCACGGAAGCGTGTATAGATCTTGCTGCTGTATGGGGATTCTTATCTCGTCGCTATTGTCGAACGTCGTGTTGGCGTATGGATTGTACGTGTGTAACTCGATCTTCGTAATACGATTGTCAAAGGTTGGCGTATTCGCCACGTCCAGAATAATCGACATCGTGGTTGCGTGTCTAATAGGCGACGATGAAACCTAACGATCGTAAGAAACGTACGTTTCGACGAGTCAACGGCTTTCTTTTCCTTATGGGTCCTCTTCTTATCGCTCCACCAGCCTTTATTCTTCTACTTTCGCCTTCCGATAAAGGTTTGCACCGATGACGCGAGACGGAGACGGTAGGAGTAGCAGCGACAGCGACGATTGATGATTCGTACGTGTGATCTAACACTAACATACTACACACCCGCGAATACACGTGCAGTCAGGCTAGCCTATCGCGCGGACGTCGTTGAACGTGCAAACGAATAGTTATTTCTTCTCCGCGGAAATCTATAGGACGATCGTGTTGATCGACGATGCACAACGTTAGATCGTGTATTGCTCGTACGACGATCGGCAGGTACATGACGTGTCGCGGAGTTTCCGATATCTTATATCCCGGCTGTACGCGACGCGATAATTCATGAATCGTGTGTACCGGTTTATCGTTGCTGTACGCGCCGATAGTGACGTTGCACGTTACTCTGATCACGTTAACGTTTATAATATTCACGGGTACGTCGGACTCGTGCCAGATTCTGGGTAATAAAACGCGATTCGGAGAAAATCCTAGCAACGAGCCCACATCGTTTGGTTTCGTAAAGTCCACAAAGAACGAGCAGTACAGCTCGCTTTTCATGGTGTTGTTGTTAGCTCGTAGGATTAGAGGGTACTTGTCGTCATCGTTGTTATCGTTGTTTCCGCGTCTTCGAGGATATCGATCGAGTAATCGTTACTTCAGATACTCGGCGATAGCGTCTAATTCGTAGGAGCCGTGGGGGATCGTAATGCATTCATGAGTGGTGTCAGCGATGGTGTTGTTTTCGGTGTCATAATTCACGACGAAATAGAATTTATCGTTGTTCGAGTGGATGTTCGGTATCGTGTGAAACGTCTCCAAGTCCTAATTCGTATTGACCATCACTCAAATCTATCGGAGGGAAATAGTTTACCGTGTGCACGCTACTGCGACCCGTTAATGTAAGCATGAACGACATATCATAGATTACACTCGCGAGACGGAGAGAGGGTAAGTGACGCGCGCGTACGAATACTCGGCAATTTATCGATATTATAAGTCTTTATTATTATAGAAGGTGTGGATCGACATTACGCATAGATCCATTGTAACATAATCTTAGTACACATACCGATATTATTAGTATATAGGCCATAATTTGATAGACTTTTGCTGTAAAAATTGCATGCACAAGCGACCGCAATTCATCTCGTCGAAACGTTGAAAACGATTGTGATTATACGTGATTGTTGTACCACGTCCGAAATAGTAGATCAATTCCGCGGGAGGTCGCAGATTCCCAAACCTATCAAAGTACTGTACTCGCGGCCCGCGTTTCGCGTACGCGACCCAGTGCGTACGGACGCCTCGATTCTCGTCCAGATTCGCGATGCCGCATTCGTTGCTTCGTACGCGCGTGGGAAGTGTGTCGCGCATAAACGCCCCTCGAAAGAACGGAATGTTGGCGCATTCGCGTTCTAATTGCAGGTTCGTCATAGGTTGTTGCGTTATCGCCGTCACCGTCGCCACGCGCTTACTCGATCGGCGTTTTTTTTTCTTTGATTGCAGTCGTCGTTGGCTTCGGCGTCTAGGATTCAAGCTCGCGCCTCGCTTGTACGGTGTCAGATGCATCCCTCGCCCTTCCATCCCCCGATTATGACGCAATGTCTCTTCCAGCTGTTTTCGCGAGGCCTTCGAATCGTTGACCACTTTGGTTATACCAGCCGCTCCACCGGCCAACGCCCCGATAGCCGATAAAGCAGGTAGCACGAATGGAAGAAATTGAAGAAAGCCACCGCGTTTTGCCACTCGTAGATTACGATGTCGTCGTCGCCGTTGAGGATGTTCCCTTCCAGACTTTCTCTGTTTACGTTTCGTCCTTCTCATACCCATGCCAAGTTTAGTCTTAGCCTTTATCGTTGCCCACACTCCAGTCGCGGCTGCTTTTTCACCAAAGGTCGCGTCGTTCGCGTATACTCCTTCTCGCGCTCATTCGGCTAATGCACGATCCGCCTCGTGTCGCCCCTCTAAATCCTTTCGGCGAGAGTACATGATATCGTGGTTTCGGCACGCTGCGTCCAAGGGATTCACACCTTCGTCGCCACGAGCCAATCGCTTTAGCAAACGCGTCCCCGGTCTGCAGAACTGATAACCCGGAACGTGTAGTTCGAACGGTAGACGATTTATGATACCGTTCACGAGACCCGATCCAGTCTTTTTCTTATTCTTCTTCAGATTTTTCTTCCTCTTCTGATTCTTGCCTAGTCCGTGAGACGTCGCAGTTGTTGATGCTACCATATACGTTAGAATAGTCACAATAGCTACTGCAATAATAAACGCGTACGCGCGCTTAGCCGATCACAGTAGCGATGGCGACACAGGTATCGATACATCGAAATATCGATATTTTTCAATCCAAATATCGATATTTTGTATCGATATTTTTCAATCCAAATATCGATATTTTGTATCGATACCTAATGTAACGATATATTGCAATATCGACACATAACCACAAATATCGAATTTCGATACATTTGTGGCGCTCTCGCCACAGCGCCACCAGAGCGCACCACCGGTGCTCCAGCAACTGGCGCATTCTCGCGAGAGGCGAAAGCAGCTCTTGAAGCAGGCGTGAAATCTGCGGCGCAGAAGCGCGTTCTTCTCTTGTTCCGACACGCAGTACAATATACACGCTACACGCGTTAGGGCCAGTTAGGACCGCAGTTACGATCCTTTTTGTAATATCTCCCCTATGAAGTGTAGGGAGGAAAATAGAGGTACATTGTTTCTGGTTCCTAAAGCGTCTTTATTTATATAATTATGAACTATTTATCAGTTTTCCTGTCGCACGCGCATGGTTTATTTTGATTTAAACAGATTTTACTTGCACGTTTCAGCATTGGTGTTGGTAACATAATTTTTCCAAATTCATTGCTGTCGTAGCTGTTCACATCACACAACAGTATGCATACAAAGGGTATAGCCGGTTAAGATGGTCAAATGTGCCCCTGAACCAAATTCAAATCGCGATGAGTCATTCGAAAGCTTATAAAAAAAGAACGATTTCTGCCAAGTTTCAACTTTGTATCTCGACCCGGGGGGTAGTAAAGGGTAAAAATAGAAAATCAGGTTTTTGGCGAATTTCTACTATAACAGGGAATGAAAAATTTTGAAAAAATTCAGAGGCATATCTGTTATCGGGACACATATTAGGGAATTATTTCAGATTTTTAAATTGAGAAATCAAGCTGTGAAAAATAAAAAACGCCAAAAAATGATGAAAAATGCCAGTTGTGTATCGAAGCAGTTGCAGAACTATAATCATATTTTTACTGTAAGTGCGTATCATTGTTACTATTGTCCTGAATTTTTTTCAGATTTTTCAATTTGGTGCGCCGCAGTTAAAAAAATTAAAAACCGATTTTTTCGTCGTTTTTTCCGTGTTAGAGTAACTTATACGTCGAATTGCTTCATGAAATAAGTGTTTTATGCGATCTTTAATGTTTATACGTACAGCAAAACATCATAGGAATTAAAGAAACTGGAAAAACCGAATCATTTGAAACTATGTTATGCAGCTTACATTATAAAGTGTCTGCCGTATTTTCCAACGGTGTCGGTGGCGCAGCGGTAGAGTGTCGAGCTGCTATATCGCTGCGAACTTTTTTAACATAGGTTCGAATCTCGAACTTCGAAGTCCGCTTGGGCAAAGTTTTTTCTTTTTTTTTCCGTAATTATATATATTTTCTAACTATATGACAATGATCAATATTGGTTTTCAAATGATTTAAGAATGTTTGAAAAATATATTAATCTGAAATATACGTAAACATGAGTTCGGACTGCGTTTCTCTTGTCAAGTATCCTGCCAATTACGATATTATTTAACATTTCCTACATTATATTAATATGTGAAGATCGTTTTCGAATCTCTTACCTTTAACAATTATGCATGAATGCACGAGAATAGTCCTGCACAGACTGTCACGGGGTCACGTCGTCTCTCGAAACTTGTGACATTCATTAATTAACGTGTGGTCTTTACAATCTGTACACATTTGTAGCGTGCGTAGCTTCGAATTTGGAGCGGAGCAGAAGGCAACCAGGTAGGGTCGTAAAGTTCAACGGAAGGTTTCGTAGCCGTTGGATTTTGCCAGGCGACGAAACCTCCCCTGTTCCAGCACTCGGGGTTTTTCCTAATTTTTGCACACGCTACGCGTTTTCTTCGGTAAGGGAAGGAAAGCGACCGTTGATGAGCATTCGGCTACGAGTTAGCGTCTTGAGCGGTTATGCTTTTCTCGCGTTAGATTTTAACTCTCTACGGAAGTTTTTGTGTTACCTTAGTAAATAAACAGTATTCTTTGTCGGTGTGTGTTCATCTGTGGTTGTGTGTTCAATATGTCGACGGAGAAAGTACAATTTGTGGAAAGGAAAACCTTACATGCTAAGTGTATTCGGTGTAATATTTTGGTTCGCAAATCACCTGGTCAGATACGGAAAATCAAGACGGAAGTTGATGCAGTGAAGTATTCTAAAATTCTGAAAAGAGTGGTGACTGTTGGTGACATATTTTGCAATAGGTGCCGCGTTTACATTTACAAAAACGCGATAACTACCGCCCCCAATCGTGAAAATTCTCAGGAATTTCGTCAACTTGAGGAATCTTCTGTCAGAGTGTTTTCTGTAGCTGAATCTTTTTCTTCAGGACCCTCTTCTTCAGTTGAACTCTCTTCTTCAGCTCAAACCTCTTCTTCAGCTGGACCCTCTTCTTCGGGTGAAACCTCTTCTTCAGCTGGTCCCTCTACTTCGGGGGAAACCTCTTCTTCAGCTCAAACCTCTTCTTCAGCTGGACCCTCTTCATCAGCTGAACCTTCTTCTTCGGCTGAACTCTCCTCTTCATCCAGAGTTTTTTCTGCCGCAATATCTTTGCACAGAACAGCCTCAGCCGAAATACTTTCACCCGAAAAATCAACTGAAAAATCTTCACCGGAAAAATCTGAATCCGAATCTGTTGCTACATCGTCTTCCTCAACAGAAGATCCATCATTTCTTATGGATTTGAGGAATGTTGAACAAGTAGCTACTGAATTCGTAGAGATGCCATTTTCTAGAGTTATTTCCACTCATAGGTACTGTTTCGTCTGTGGAATTTCGAAAAATATCGTGAATGTACCGAATGAAACCAGGAAGCAGGTATTTATATTGCGAAGATTATATGTTCCTAAAGGAAATCGGTGCTGTTCTGGTCATTTATTAAAGAACCGTTTGTTTCAGGAAGATGTTCTAAACTTAAGAATACATTCAAATAGCAGTGTAATCGAGACCAAAGAATTACGAAATTATTTTGAATACCTTTCAGTTAATAACAATTCAAGTATCAAAGATACAATAGGTGATTTTACACTTTCTGAAGAGCGGTTAAAAGTATTTACAGGTTTAACGTGGGAAAACGTAATAAAGCTTCGGGAAATGATGACTTCTTTGAGAAATTCTGAGCAGCGAGATGTCACACAAGCTATTGTTGTTTTCTTGTTCAAATTGCGTACTGGTAACTCAAATAGTATGATAGCTGCAATTCTCGGATTAGAACGCGAGCAACAGGTATCTGATTTTTGTAGGTCCGTCGTAAAGTCTTTTGAAAAAGATATTCTACCTAGTTATTTTGGATTCGCGACACTTCCCCGGAAAACTCTAATAGAAAATCAAACCTCTCTTGTTGCCAAAAAGTTATATGGTATCACAGATCAGTTAGCACTGATTTTCGATGGAACATATATTCGCCATCAGAAAAGTTCTAATAATGAATATCAACGAAAATCATATTCCGGTCAAAAGAAAGTACCCTTATGTAAACCTTTCACGATTTGCACCACAAACGGCTATGTGGTTGAAGTTCTTGGCCCTTTTTGTGCAAACCAGAACGATGCACAAATCATGAAAATTGCTCTGGAAGATCCAAATGGTTTGCAAACCCTTTTAAAACCTGGGGATATTTGTATTGTTGATCGAGGTTTTCGCGACGTAACATCTTATTTAGAAGAGCGCGGTTACAGAGTGCTTATGCCTGCGTTAAAAGGTAAGCGTAATCAGCTAACGACTGCAGAATCAAATGCATCCCGTCACGTCACTAAGATTCGCTGGGTAGTCGAGGCAATTCACGGCATCATAGGGCAAAAATACAAACTTCTTCACCATCAAATGGACAATAAGCTACTGCCTAAAGTTAGTTTATATTGCAAAATAGCGTGCTTTTTAAATAATACGTTTGGAAAGCGCTTAAATTCGGACGTAGATCTCTGTGATGAGATAGTAGAAAGAATGTCATCTCAAAACATTGCTGAGAATTCATTGTCAGTAAAAGTTGAAAACCAGCATTGGAACAGACGTAAGATTCCATTTAATCAACTATCATCTAACGATCTCCTTGATTTTCCAGAAATGACAGAGAAAGACCTCAAAATTCTATTCACTGGTTCATATCAATTATCTCAAGCAATCTCATATTTAGCAGAACTAATGGATGAAGAGAACACCATTAATCTTCGATGTCTTAAAGAGAGAAATAATATTATTAAATTCGAAGTAAGATCCCGACATATTAACAGTAAAACCTATAGATGTTACATTGATTATGCACCAAACTCAATAGGCTACTCCGGAGTTAAACGCTATTGTTGTGAATGCGCAAATGGTAACCGAACCGTCGGGTGCTGTTCACACATAGCTGCAATAATTTATTACTTGTCGCATGCTCGGTACCTTTCAAAAATTGTAAGGCCTGCAGAAATTCTTAGTAAAATATTCAACAATGAACACGTGACACCAATAATTAACGAAGACAGCGATGAAGATTAAAACCATCACACACGATTTTTGTTGCTATCCATGCATAATTGTTAAAGGTAAGAGATTCGAAAACGATCTTCACATATTAATATAATGTAGGAAATGTTAAATAATATCGTAATTGGCAGGATACTTGACAAGAGAAACGCAGTCCGAACTCATGTTTACGTATATTTCAGATTAATATATTTTTCAAACATTCTTAAATCATTTGAAAACCAATATTGATCATTGTCATATAGTTAGAAAATATATATAATTACGGAAAAAAAAAGAAAAAACTTTGCCCAAGCGGACTTCGAAGTTCGAGATTCGAACCTATGTTAAAAAAGTTCGCAGCGATATAGCAGCTCGACACTCTACCGCTGCGCCACCGACACCGTTGGAAAATACGGCAGACACTTTATAATGTAAGCTGCATAACATAGTTTCAAATGATTCGGTTTTTCCAGTTTCTTTAATTCCTATGATGTTTTGCTGTACGTATAAACATTAAAGATCGCATAAAACACTTATTTCATGAAGCAATTCGACGTATAAGTTACTCTAACACGGAAAAAACGACGAAAAAATCGGTTTTTAATTTTTTTAACTGCGGCGCACCAAATTGAAAAATCTGAAAAAAATTCAGGACAATAGTAACAATGATACGCACTTACAGTAAAAATATGATTATAGTTCTGCAACTGCTTCGATACACAACTGGCATTTTTCATCATTTTTTGGCGTTTTTTATTTTTCACAGCTTGATTTCTCAATTTAAAAATCTGAAATAATTCCCTAATATGTGTCCCGATAACAGATATGCCTCTGAATTTTTTCAAAATTTTTCATTCCCTGTTATAGTAGAAATTCGCCAAAAACCTGATTTTCTATTTTTACCCTTTACTACCCCCCGGGTCGAGATACAAAGTTGAAACTTGGCAGAAATCGTTCTTTTTTTATAAGCTTTCGAATGACTCATCGCGATTTGAATTTGGTTCAGGGGCACATTTGACCATCTTAACCGGCTATACCCTTTCCTATGATCCTTTTATCCAAACATAAACATTCTCTTCATAATTTTCAGTATTCATAGTATAATACATAGTAGTTGTAGAGTCTTCCTAAAATATTTAATCTGTTGTCTATCTTATTTAATTGCCTATTTTAGTGCCCCCAAAAAGCGGAGTTTGGAAATACTTCATAAAAACATCTACGGGAGGTAGATGTATAATTTGCCAGCAAGTGGTGAAGGGATGTGGCAATACCACGAATTTAAGATTTCACCTTAAGCGTATACATCCCAAACTTGAAATGGTGACGGCTCATACTACCACAGATAAGTCTACGCCGACACTAAAGCGGAGGCATGAAGATGAAGATGAAGAGGAAGATGGTGCCTTGGAACATTTTGACGAGGCAGTTCCATCTCCGACTTTATCCACAGAATCTGTAACTTCTGAACCCTCAACATCATCCGCCACACTAAGTGAAATATCAAAAAAGCAACTCAAATTAGATGCGACTTTCAACAAACAAAGATCATTTCAAGACGGTGGATTAAAAGCTGCTGAAATAACCAACAAACTGTTATTTATGGTTGCAAAGGATAGCATGCCATATCAGATTGTTGAGAAAGAGGGATTTTGTAAAAACTATTGCTCCCTTATACAAATTACCTTGTAGAAAAACTGTAACAAACATGATACAGGAAAAGTACGAGGTGATGTCAGATAAGATTAAATGTCAGCTCTCAAACGTAGAGTATTTATCTATTACTACCGATATTTGGACGGACTCATTAAATGTGAAGAGCTATCTGGGAGTAACATGTCATTTTATACTAAATGATGAATATAAATCCATTGCAATTGGTGTAAATAAATTGACTGAGAGACATACCTCCGAGTACCTTCAAGTGCAGCTATTGGAAGTAATAAACGATTGGAAGATCAATAAAGATAGTATAGCAATAGTTGTCTCCGACAGTGCAGCTAATATAAAAAAAGCTATCAGAGATTCTTTTGGTGTGGATAAGCATTTAGCATGCTTTGCACACAGCTTAAATTTGGTACCTGCAAACGTGATGATTGAATCTGTCGACACTAACGACACTGACGATACTGACGATACTAATGATACTGACAATAGTATTAATTCTATATGCAAGAAAGTAAAAAAAATAGTAAAACACTTCAAGAAATCTGTGGTTATTGCTGATAAATTACGATCGCTTACAGATCTAAAGCTTATTCAATCAATACCAACAAGGTGGAATTCTACATATGCTATGCTTGAGAGATTTATAGAATTATCAGAAAAAGTAGGTTTAATACTGTTACAGTTTCCCACAGCTCCAGAGATGCTAACTTCATTAGAATTACAGAGTATTAAAGAATTTGTTGAACTTTTAATGTCATTTCAAGATGCTACAAATATTGTATCCGGAGAATCTTACCTAACAAGCAGTAAGATCATTCCGATAGTAAATACTCTTAGAAAAAATTTACAAGTCACAAATCCAATAACTGATAATGGTCTTAAATTGAAACAACTGTTATTAGAACAGTTTAATCAAAGATTTGACTGTGTAGAAAAAGTATCAAATCTTGCAATAGCCACTATTTTGGACCCAAAATTTAAACGACTTCACTTTTCGGATAAAATAGCCTGCTCACATGCAATTAACAAGATAGTAAGAGCTGTAAATAATATAGTTTCAAATACTAGTTACACAGACCAAACAGAAACTTCCACGAATACAGTAGTTCAAAAAAATGATTTTTGGTCATACCATGAAAATTTGGTAATAAATTCTACCAAAACGAAGAAAGTAGTAACCCAAAATGAAATGCCGGAAGAACTGAAATATTATTTCAATCAACCTCCGATACCAATGAAAGATTGTCCACTGAAATTTTGGAATAAATTTGATAATTCAAATTTAAGCAAGTTGGCTAAAAGGTATTCAACAATATGTGCCACATCCGTTTCATCCGAACGGTTATTTTCTAAAGCTGGTAGGATTTTAAATGAAGACAGAAATCGTTTAACTGGACAGCATTTGCAGCAATTGCTATTTTTAGGATCACTAACAATCGATGATTGGAATTTTGAATAAAACTATTTTTTTTAGTTCAATTTCTAGTGAAAGGTTAGTAAATAGCACATACTAACACTGTAATTATGAACTATTTATCAATTTTCCTGTCACACGCGCATGGTTTATATTGATTTAAACGGATTTTACTTGCACGTTTCAGCATTGGTGTTGAACTTCCAAGAATACAGTAGTTCAAAAAACTGATTTGTGGTCATACCATGAAAATTTGGTAATAAATTCTACTAAAACGAAGGAAGTTGTAACCCAAAATTAAATTTCGGAAGAACTGAAATATTATTTCTTAATAAAACTATGTTTTGAATAAAACTATTTTTTTAATTGTTGTATTGTTTATGGAAACCTTGTAATTTAAAAAAAATTATTTACTTTTATTTTTTTATTTTATTCGAACTGCAGATACCCAAATAGCATACAGACGTCTAAACCTTAGAGCATATGTTCTAAGGTCTAAACATGCCTAAAAGACGTCCTAAAGCTATGTGGGCAATGGCACAGCCGTCTCTACTACGGCTGTGGCAATGGAATAAAAGTATCGATATTGACGATATCGATACTTCGTTTTCGATATTTCATCTGTATCGATAATTTGTCCTTCGATATGTATCGATACGAAATATCGATACAGTTGGCCTGTATCGCCATCCCTAGATCACAGTGATAGTGACCTGGGCGACGTGTGCCATGAATGTAAATAGTCGTGCTTCGTCACACGCGCGCAAGTACCTGAGAAACACCGCGAACATGCGATTCGCGAAACAGTCGGACGTTATTCGCGTGATCGCGAACAGAATGATCGAGGATGATAGCGATGCGAGTGGATTGCATCAGCCAAAGTTTTGATATCTCGAGCAGGTGTTCTCGCGCGTCGATGGAATCGAATACTTTCCCTATTCGGACAACGCTGAGATCGTTCCACCGAGAGACGCTCGGCCCGATTCGAACGACAGACATGACGTTCGAGTCGTTCAACGACTTGTGCGCGAGATGTTGGCGTCGACGATACGATTTCGTGGTGATCGATAAGGATAGTTCTATGTATGAAGGTCGATATCGAAGAGGATTTAACGAGTTTGTCGTAGCTCGTTGACATCAGTAAACCGTGAGTCATTCATCGAGCAACACGAAATGTCCAGCGACCCAACGACAACGATGGCGACTCCGATAACCTCGAGCAACGTCGACGCGAAGCATACGCGAAAACATCGTCGACTTCATCGACAAAAAGGGATGAAACATCAAAAAGGAATGAAACACCAAAAAGGAACGAAGCACTAATGTATGGACGCAAAGGTGCATGCAAAGGTGGAAATCGCTAAAGTCAGCGACGTTATACGTAAAATGTGTTTAGCCTTGAAAATTGGTAAAATGACTACGGAGACAGCTGTGGAGGCGAGCACGCGTCCCACAGTGGTGCCTTTTCCCGAAAAGCTGGCCAAAAGTCAATTTCTGAAGTGAATAGCAGCTTGTTGATAGTATGGTACATTTAATATATATACATCAGTGCAACAAATGCCGTTTGAAAATTTAAAATATAGTGGTCGGTTAATGAGATATAGGCTATCAAAGTTGACGAAATTTCGTACTTTTTAGATGGCTTGAAAACGCTCGCACGTTTAATGTATCAGGCAAAGTTTATTTTTAAAAAATTCATATGTAACACATTTTACCATCAAGATACGTGTTATAAACATACATTTTGCACATGAGTAATGCAAAATATCTTTGAAGTTACTCTTGTACTTCCCTTCTCAAGATGTCCTAAATCCTACTCATATTTTAGTACAACGGAAGGAAAATAGTTACTTTATTCACCGAACTTCACTCAGTTAAAGGTTTCTTGACGTAAAGTAATATGTGAAGTATGATATCCAATTGCAAAATCTTGCGCATATTTGCGCCTTTTTGAGATATCTGCATTTAAAGTGCCTATTAGTATCTATCTACGCTCTCCGTGAACGAACTCTTTCAGGTCTGCACTTTTTGGTTTGTGGGAATTTTGTTCATAGACAATTATTAATAATAAGAGTTTAAATCTGAACTTCAAATTTTTTTAAACAAAATGGCGAATCCAATATGGCGGACATGTATATTAAAAAGTTGATAGATCTGCACGAAAATTGGTATCCTATTGTTTTTCGGGTCGCTGATTACGAATCTGAACTTCAAAATTTTGAAAACAAAATGGCGAATCCAGTATGGCGGACATGTATATTAAAAAATTGATAGATCTGCACGAAAATTGGTATCCCATTCTTCTTTGGGTCGCTGATTACGAATCTGAACTTCAAAATTTTGAAAACAAAATGGCGAATCCAATATGGCGGACATGCATATTAAAAAATTGATATTACTTGTGCTTTCTGAGCTTTCATTTACATTTTCTTGGTGACATACTACCATTTCGAGTACCTTCAGAGGAATCTTTTTTTTTGCGGTTTGGAATAGCATCGGTAAGAGTAATATAAGGTTCAGAGTGCAGCAATAATCGTTGGAAAATATCCTGATTCGTCCTTTTTCGGGATGTCTTAAGATTGTAACCCTTCCTGTACAGCTTACACAGTTTGTGACATGATTCCAGGACCTCTATCAATTTTTTAATATACATGTCGGCCATATTGGATTCGCCATTTTGTTTTCAAAATTTTGAAGTTCAGATTCGTAATCAGCGACCCGAAAAACAATAGGATACCAATTTTCGTGCAGATCTATCAATTTTTTAATATACATGTCCGCCATATTGAATTCGCCATTTTGTTTTCAAAATTTTTAAGTTCAGATTCGTAATCAGCGACCCGAAAAACAATAGGATACCAATTTTCGTGCAGATCTATCAATTTTTTAATATACATGTCCGCCATATTGGATTCGCCATTTTGTTTTCAAAATTTTTAAGTTCAGATTCGTAATCAGCGACCCGAAAAACAATAGGATACCAATTTTCGTGCAGATCTATCAATTTTTTAATATACATGTCCGCCATATTGGATTCGCCATTTTGTTTTCAAAATTTTGAAGTTCAGATTCGTAATCAGCGACCCGAAAAACAATAGGATACCAATTTTCGTGCAGATCTATCAATTTTTTAATATACATGTCCGCCATATTGGATTCGCCATTTTGTTTTCAAAATTTTCAAGTTCAGATTCGTAATCAGCGACCCGAAAAACAATAGGATACCAATTTTCGTGCAGATCTATCAATTTTTTAATATACATGTCGGCCATATTGGATTCGCCATTTTGTTTTCAAAATTTTGAAGTTCAGATTCGTAATCAGCGACCCCGAAAACCCCCGACCACCAATTTCTGACAAAATTGTAGTACGTTTAAGGGTTTTGCCGCTTTTTTTGCGATTTGGAACCACTGTGCGTCCTATCGTCAAACCGCTGAACCGATTGATCGAAAATTCGTCCGCGTTGAAAACGCGCTCAACGCCTCGATCGTGGCCAGTGAAGAGGAAACATGAATACGATCAACAACAATCATCGAAAAGACTTCGACCCGTTACTCTGTATTCATTCAAGGAACGTCCGAATAACCTTCCAGATTATAACGACCACGACGATGAGGACGACGATGACGACGACGACGACACCAACAAAGACACCGACAACGACAACGACACCGACAACGACAATAACAACGACAACGACAACGACAACGACAACGTCAACGACAACGACAACGACAACGATAACAACGATGTTGATGATGTTGGTGATGATGTTGACGACGAAGGCGGTGAAAAATTCAGGATGATGAGTCGTCAGCAAAGGTTTACGATTTGGATACGCTACGCAAACCCACCGATGATATCGAAGTGTATCTACGGAACGCCAGAGGACCGTTGTCGCGAGAATATCTACGACTGTTATTCACCGACACGGAGAAACGAATCGACAACGTGTACGGCGTATACTTGGGGTCCGACGAAGACCTAATGATCGGTGATTCCGTACTCTCCATCGACGAGGATGGTGACGACGTTCGCGTCAACGGAACGCGACACGCGGGCATACGGGGTTTGTACGAACTGTTGTTCATGCGAATACCCAACATTCGCACATGCACGGACGCGGATTTACACTCGTACCGACGCATCTTATTATCAACGAACGCGCATAAGCAAAACCATTCCCCGAGCAAGCACACGCTGGGTAATAAGGGGTACAAGTATAAGAAAATTATATCCGCGATAATCGGCGGGGTGCGGACATCGGGTATCAGACGCGTTAGGGACAGGGGTAACGGCGCGGGCGGCACGGCCACTGCGGATACGCGACAAGGTCTAGGATTGCCCATCAACGAATCCATGACGGTCACCGATAACGCGATCGATTACGTGTACTGGGACAATCCGAACGAATTGGTCGATAGACTGAGATTGCTCATGGCATCGCATGCGGCAGGTCACACGGGTCACGGTAACGAAATCGCATCCATCGTGGAGGAACTTCGCGAGGTCAGACATATCTTAAATTGAACGATCCTTTGATCGCCGCGTCAGTAGTGTTCGCGCGCACGCACCGTTATGTCAGTGAACAAGTTTGACACCTCGTTACGCAATAACAACATTAACAACAATACCAAACGAAGCGGTGATGACAATGACTAGACTATTGTCCGCGGTGGACGATCGCTTTACCCGAAAAATCGAAACGGCTATCGCGAACGCGCGACTGGACGCCGAGTATCAACGATCTCAACTCGAGACGCGAATACAAGGAACGATGACGGATTTCGTTAACGCGCAATTGTCTCGACTAGAGGATGATTTAAATAACGCGATGGAGCGACGTTTGGATCACTTGAAAGATAGACTCGAAGAGTTAACGACGTCGGCAACGACGCCGACTGCGATAACGACCACGGATCTGTACAAACGAAAGGAGTCGCGAAAAGCGAACGAGGGTCTACGACGACGATGATCAATGGCTGCGACAATTGCGGCTACGGCTCTGAAACGTCTAATAATAATAACGAACAATCGCGAAAAACGTGCATCGATTGCTTCTTGCGAGCATTCGAGGAACTCATACTACTTCTAACGTCCTTGGAACGTCGCGACCATCCCCCACTCGCGAAGCATGAGCAAGAAGCGAGTACAATTAGTGAACGAATTACATGCACCCGCGAGACAAAATTTTCCGTGGCGACGCGTCGTGATTTGCGGCTACGATGATTTGTGGCAGGCCTATTGGGTGGAGATGCGTCCGTACGCGAAGCAAAATCGAGGTTATCACTACATACTAACGATCATCGATGCGTTCAGCAAGTATGCATGGGCCGTACCCGTGAAAACAAAAAGTGGACGCGACGTGACCGCGGCGTTCACGATCGTATTGCGGCAGAGCGATAGGTGCCCGCGAAATTTACAAACCGATATGGGTAAGGAGTTTTACAACGCGGAATTTCAACGATGTATGAAGACCCACGGGATCAACCACTACTCCACGTGCAGCGTGATGAAAGCGTCGATCGTTGGACGTTTCAATCGCACGCTGAAAAATCTCATGTCTCACCTACAATCATCGCAAGCATTGAACGATCAACGCCCGACCCGTTAACGTGACACCCGCGACGCGTTTGTCTTTCGCCGCGAATGAACCCCTCTCACCCTCCACATCGAAAGGTTTTCGACTACGCAGAAAATTCAAAGTCGGTGACAAGGTACGCGTGAGCAAGTTCAAGACCCTCTTCGAGAAGGGGTACACTCCGAACTGGTCGACCGAGGTGTTCAAAATCGTAACCGTACAACGAACCTGTCCGGTGACGTGCATTCTGCGCGATTCCGCGGGAGAGCCGATCTCGGGTGGATTCTACGAGTACGAACTGCATTCAGTCGCGAATCCGGACGTTTATCTAGTCGAGAAGATTATTCGTCGCAAGGGAAACCAGGTGTACGTTAAATGGCTCGATTTTGATTCGTCGCGGAACTCGTGGATAAGCGACAAGGATATTCTATGATTCCCGATTATAAACGCACTATGTGTTACTGAAATAAATAAATAAATAAATACATATAAATAAATACATATAAATATATATACATTGTCCGTTTATTCAATTATTCTCCTTCTTCTCGTATTTGCGAACAATTAATCTTAATAAAATAAGAAAAAAATATATATACATATATATATATATACTAACACGTATAAAATACAATTTTGACTATTCTACGCTATATATAATTTCGACTATTCTACGCTATACATATATTAGATATTAGACATATATTAGATAACAAAAGAAAGAAACGTATATACATATGTACATGCAAACATACAAACATGCAAACATACTACAGGGTTATCCACCGAAGACTGGCGGCGCTCGCGCGAGTACATATGAGAATGGCAACAGCGTAACACGCATACTTACTACTACAATCATATGTCAACATATCCGCCATCTATGGGCTGTTGCTAAAAGTATAGGTTCGTGTAGATGCCAGTAGAGATCACAAGGCGTTTTTGGCTATCTGCCCAGATTATTTTACATTTGACGTAACCGACGGGGAAGAAAACGACAGCCTTTTCCCTCAGAAACTGATTGAGAATGTTAAAATGCTTGTTGATCACCCACGGTTTCGTCGTTCAACAAGCATTCTAACATTCTCAATCAGTTTCTGAGGGAAAAGGCTGTCGTTTTCTTCCCCGTCGGTTACGTCAAATGTAAAATAATCTGGGCAGACAGCCAAAAGCGCCTGGTGCTCTCTATTGGCATCTACACGAACCTATAGTTTTAGCAACAGCCCATAGATGGCGGATGTATTGACATATGATTGCAGTAGTACGTATGCGTGTGACGCTGTTGCCATTTTCAATTGTGTTCGCGCGAGCGCCGCCAGTCTTCGGTGGATAACCCTGTATACAATGGGATTCTCGAGGGACTCGTCGGACACAAGTTCGAGACGTTCGTGGGTCTTGAGCTCGGGGATTCGACAATGCCCCCACGGAAGGGTGCGGACCCGATCGGCTAAAATACACCGCTTGTTGTCGTATGGACTGAGAGCGTTCTTTACTTTACTCACGGTATAGACATCGTGCTCTTTGGAACGTATATTGTTCTGCCGAACCGATTTCAGGGTGAGATTGTGAAGACAACGAGTGTAATCGTCGAATTGTACATGATTCGCTTCACTTTTTTAGTCTCACTCGTAGACCCCACTGCAGCGTTACGGCGGGATCTCCTACCCGCGACTGGTCGCTGCGATTGGTCGCAGCGACTGGTCTCAGTATACTGGTGCAATGGGAAAGCATGTATCTGTTCTCCTACATGCGACTGCGATCGTCGCCCCTACAGCACATTTTGTTGCAGAAATGTTGCACAAAAGTTGCAGTACATTGCAATGTTGCCGTTTGGTTGCGAGTTACATTGCAATATTACTGTAGAATTGTGGAAACATTGCCGTGCAATATTTCAACGGCCAGATTTGTGCAATGTTACAGAAATATTCCGCACAACTTGCCGTGCAATATTGCAATGGCCAAGTTTGTGCAATATTTCGGGAATATTCCGCACAACTTGCCGTGCAATATTACAATGGCCAAGTTTGGGCAATATTTCGGGAATATTCCGCACAACTTGCCGTGCAATATTGCAATGGCCAAGTTAGTGCAATATTTCGGGAATATTCCGCACAACTTGCCGTGCAATATTACAATGCTCAAGTTTGTGCAATATTTCGGAAATATTACGCACAACTTGCCGTGAAATATTGCGCATATATTGAGGTATAATCCACGCGAAACGTTTCAGCAATGAAACCGCAATAAATCCGGAATTTCGCGGAGCGATCCCGAATTGTCGACACGCAGAATAGAGTGAATAGAGTGTAAGATTCCACAAGCTACCACCGAGGAAATGTATGCGAACTTGGACATTATTTGACAAACAAAATTAACACGATTATTTAATTAACACTATCGAGTTTAAACAAACAATTAAATATTATTCAGCAAAAAAAATTGTAAAATGTGTTACACGTGCCAATTCCTGCCAGTCTCCCTACCATTACCGTTTAATTGATTATATCTAATTAGAACGTTCCGAATTGTCGAGGAAAAAAATCTAAGACCGGATATATTGCGGTTTCATTGCTGATATCTTGCACATATGTTGCAAGATGTACGGCGCTCGCAAGATATGAGCAAGATATCTGCAATGAAACCGCAATAAATCCGGAATTTCGCGGAGCGATCCCGAATTGTCGACACGCAGAATACAGTCTAAGATTCCACAGGCTACCTCCGAGAAAATGTATGCGAACGTGGACATTATTTGACAAAAAAAATTAATACGATTATTTAATTAACATTATCGAGTTTAAACAAACAATTAAATATTATTCAGCAAAAAAGAATTGTAAAATGTGTTACACGTGCCAATTACAGCCAGTGTCCCTACCATTCACATTTAATTTATTATGCGTAATGAAAAAGTTCCGTATTGTCGAGAGAAAATTTCTAAGTCCGGATATGTTGCGGATTTATTGCCGAAATCTTGCCGTTTAGTTGCGATACCTGGCGACTAAACGGCAAGATTTCGGCAATAAATCCGCAACATATCCGGACTTAGAAATTTTCTCTCAACAATACGGAACTTTTTCATTACGCATAATAAATTAAATGTGAATGGTAAGGACACTGTCAGTAATTGGCACGTGTAACTCTTATTTGCAAATCTCTTTTCTTGCTATACCTATATAGTTTATGAGTTTGTTTATTGAGTGTTATATAGTGTTAATGAGTGTTATATAGTGTTATTGAGTGTATATATAGTGTTAATTGAATAATTGTATTAATTATTTATATCAGATATGTCAACAAATAGAATACAGTCTTACACTGTACTTGCAATTGTAAGCCGCGAGCCTGGAAAGCTAACACCGGGCCTGGGGTTTTTCCCTACGCCTGGTGACCGTGTGGTCGGTTTGGCGAGCCACCCTTGACTCGCCGAATACGCGGTTGAAGACGACGCGACCGTTTTATGATAGGATAGATAGAAGCGAGGACTATAAGGTTTAAGCAAACTGTTAAACTGCATACAACAATAAAAGATATTTGTAAAGAACTCTGATCTGTGAAATGTAAATCCACAAACACTAAAAACTAGAAAATAAAAAAAAATATAAACAAAATTTATGTTAAACGATTGTATTAAAAATGCGTTACAAACTAAAAAAACATTATTTTTTTGTACAACGCAGGATATTTCATAACAGAATATGAATCAACTTAATACAACATCAAGTGTCGAAATGAATTTGTTGTGAAATATCCGCTCCACAATTAGGGAGATGTAATGGGGTTTGTCAAAACAAATCTTCGTTTTTGAATAATTTGGGTTTAATGTGTTGCACGGTAAAAATATAAGTTCGAATACGGAAGCAATTTTCCTAATCAAGGATTATAGCTGCAGCGGTAAAGTGTTCGTCTACGGTGCTACAGGTCGCGGGTTCGAATCTCCCTGGGGTAAAGTATTTTCTATTTATAAAAGACACACGGACGTTATGCTACTACGATTCCTGCACACATTCATGTCATCGGGTCCCCCTCACGGACTCATCCGGAATATATGTATATAAAATACTGTTATTTTTTGTTTGCCCTACTGCCCGAAACCTTGCGGGACCATTGCTGTAAAATCTCAGAAATGTTGCGCGACCATTGCTGTAAGATCTCAGAAATGTTGCCTGCCCATTACTGTAAAATCTCAGAAATGTTGCGTTACCATTGCTGTAAAATCTCAGAAATGTTGCGCTACCATTGCTGTAAAATCTCAGAAATGTTGCGCTACCATTGCTGTAATATCTTAGAAATGTTGCGCTACCATTGCTGTAAAATCTCAGAAATGTTGCGCTACCATTGCTGTAATATCTCAGGAATGTTGCGCTACCATTGCTGTAAAATCTCAGAAATGTTGCGCTACCATTGCTGTAATATTTCGAAACAATGTTGCAGAAATATATCCTGCAATGTTGCACAGGGGCGGACATAGCAATTTACTTGTAACTTTTGGGCAATATTCCGTGCAATATTTCAAATATTAAACAGCAACGTAACTGAAACATTTCGGCAACAAATGTGCTGTAGGGGCGGGTATGCGCCAGACGTAGGAGCCTGACGCGAGTCTGTTTGAGGACCAGCCTAGGCTACTCGAGAGGCAACACAATGCGAGGAGGGTCTGTTTCCCATTATATGTAGTCGCAGGCTGGGCACTGCGACCACCGGTCGCTAGACTCCTCCCGGAGGGAGTCTAGCGACCAATCGCACTGCGACCCATTCCCACAGTGTGACAGAATCCCAAGAAATAAGGAAAGAAGTCAGAATTCAAAAGATATGTATTTTTATGTTACCTGTAGACTACTAATATGAGCACCTAAAAACGGTTAAAATATTATGACCCCTACTTCTGATCTGTGTGCAAACACGTGTCTGTGATTGTATGTATATTTCGTGCAGAATTTTAAATCGAGTCTTTTAATTTTTGGTGATATAAAACAAAACAATTTTTGGAGCCCCAAAATAAGTAGTGTCGATTCTGTTAAGTAATAGCAAATAATTAGTTACATGCAGTTTTTTCCATAAGAAACCAATTGAAAAATTGTCAGCAATCATCCCTTTTTTAGTTCCACTTCCGGGAACTCCTGAACAAATTTTTTGTTTGTTTTCTAATCAACATAATCTAGACCTTGCTACTGCGGAAAAAGCATTCGCGAATATTTTGCAGTTATGGATTAAATACGTGTATTCTATGTCGCACCGTGAGGGTAAATCCCAAAAAATGGGAAAAAATGCAACATCCTGTATTTTGCAATTTAAAAATGCCGAATATTATTAACACTTTACCGACCGGTAGCATATTAATCGGTTTTTTTATCTCGACGCTTACCGGTGTCAGGGATGTATTTATTTATTTATTTATTTACTTAATCATACGGTACAAGACCATTAGTAACATCACAAGATACCTGCACGAGTGTACAGACAATGATAGATATAAACATACAGAAAGAAAATAACGATAAGACTATCTGAATTCAGCGCGATATATCAAACGAGGATAATACTGAACGCTTGAAGGCCTCGACAGAAGTACCAAAGAGGCTAATGTTCCCAGCCACTTTGTTTCCACTCGAACATATTCTTGACATTGGGTCAATAAGATGCAGGTTAGTTCTATAAAATTTGACCTGAAAAAGCGGACAATTTCGCAGTGGCCTGGGCATAATGCTAAAGCTAATTAACCCCAACAAGTGTGGACAGTTAATATGTCCATTGAGGATCCTGAACAAAAAGGTTAGATCTGCTAATAGAAAGCGCTGCCGCATAGTCACAAAATTGAAATTTTTCATTGCTGGTCCGTAGTCATGATCAAATCTGTGCATAGGATGTCCGAGGCGATACGACGCAAAGCGCAAAAATCTATGCTGAACCCTTTCTAGAGCGCGGGCTAGGTACTCCTGGTGTGGAGACCAGATCACAGACGCATACTCCATAAAGGGCCTAACCAACGCATCATAGAGCAACTTAAAGGTCCGCCTATCGACGAATCCTTGCGTATGCCTTATAATAAACCCTAGCTGTCTAGAGGCCGCATTAGTTACTCTACTGACATGAATCGCAAAAGAGAACGCTGCACAATAAGATACTCCTAAGTCGCACACACTCTCTATCCGTGATATTTGCGCCGTGTTAAGAAAGTATAGAGCATTAAACTTACTGGATGATCGGGAGATACTCATCACATGGCACTTCGAAAGATTTAAATAGAGCCTATTACTGGTGCACCAATCAGTAAGCCGGTCAAGGTCACGTTGAAGATTCAAAGTATCTTCTATAGAGGCAATACGAGCAAATAGCTTAAGATCATCCGCGAAAAGCAAAGGAATAGCAAAATTAAAAACATTCGCAAGATCATTAATATATATGCAAAAGAGCAATGGACCTAAATGCGACCCTTGAGGCACTCCCGATGATGCTACTATGGGCTGAGATAGGCAACCACGAACCCTTATCACTTGGGAGCGACCAGTCAGGTAACTACCCAACCACCGCAACAGCACACCTTGAAATCCAAAGGCCTTCAGTTTATCTAGCAAGATATTATGGTCAACAGAATCGAAAGCCTTTTTAAAGTCAGTATACACCACATCCACCTGCCGACGAACATCCATCGCTGATGTGACATAATTTGAGAACACCGCGAGATTGGTCACAGCAGATCTGCCCGGAAAAAATCCATGCTGAGCTTCGGATAGGCTGCCTCTGATTAATCCCGAAAGCTTACTAGTGACAATCATCTCAAAGATCTTAGGGAAACAGCTAAGAAGAGAAATGGGTCTATAATTCAAGACATCATTTTTGCCCCCCGACTTGAAAATAGGAACAACCACCCCCGATTTCCAGGCGGTCGGGAAATTCCCAGATTCAAGTGAGAGGTTGAAGATGATCCATAGAGCCCTAGCTAAACCATATATGCATGATTTAACAAAAATGGGAGGCAGCCCATCCTCACCCGCCGATTTATTTAAGTCTAGAGCCTTGATGGCTTCAAAAATTTCTGCAAGACCAATGTTTAGGTCAGATATATGCACACCTGACTCACATGCCCGATCAGCGCTGGCGGAAGGACAAGAAGGTGATGTGTAGACCGACTTAAAGTGCTTAGCAAAAAGGTTCGCGGCTGCCTCATCCGAGTCCGAACTCTCGTCTCCAAGATGCATACCCTCCGGCAAGCCAGAGTCGCCCCTGCTGGAGTTCACGTGACCCCAGAAAGCCTTGACATTACGAGAGATGCTGCCTTCAATCCTAGCAATATGGGCAGCGTGGCTAATTTTGTACAACTCCTTGCAACGTGAGCGAAGATGAGAAAAAATTAGGAAGTCGCACTGCCTGGATGAACTCTTCCAAATACGGTGAGCTCTCTTCTTACTTGAAATGGACTGTCTGAGTTCACGCGAAAACCAGCCGGGGAATTTTGACTCAAAAACCCTGAACGTGGGTACATACATCTCTATTGCAACCCCAATCCGAGAATATAATAATTCCACGGCCCCGTCGACCGTGAGATTACCCATAGCGCAGTCCCAATCGATACAATTAAGAGCAGATACGATAGAGTCGTAATCCGCTCGGGCATAGTCTAATTTAACAATTGCCCTCGAGACAGGCCTGGCAGCGCTGCTCTGCAATTCCAACACTAGGGCGGGGTGATACAAGTCTTCTGGTAGCAGAGAATCGACTGGGGAGGATACCTTGGCCCCTGAAAAATTTTTGAAAATTAAATCTAGCGTATTTCCATAGCTGTTGCAAATTTGATTATATTGCAGACAGTTATGGCCGTTAAAACATTCTGTCAACATTGATGCCGATGTATAGGTATCCGTAGCTTCCGATTGCACGATAGGGACTAGTGCCGAATTAGGGCCGCGCTGCCAGACGGCATGCGGTAGATTGTAATCACCCGATATACATAATTCAAGAGCGCCCTCTTTGAAAAGAATTTCATCGATGCTGTTACAATGAGCCAAATAAATTGCGGAAGGCGACCCAGGCGGTATGTAAACAGCGCCGAACACATACGTAGCAGCTCCCAAAGTTACTTTGACGAAAATCTGCTCAACGTTACCGACCGATGGGTATAGCTCGATAGCGCTTAATCCCTTCCTTACGGCAATCAAGACACCCCCCCCCTCGGGAATGTCCACTCGTCGCTGGGCCCCTATCCTTGCGAAATATACAATAGTTACTTAAGCCTAATTCATTGGACGCTATACATTCGGACAACCACGTTTCCACAAAAATTATAATATCATAATTTACATGATGCGATGCGACCGCCTCACTCAGCGTACGAAGCTTGGTACGCAAGCCTCTTACATTCTGGTAGTACACCAGCGGGGCTACAATGAGTTTTTTGAGGCCGCTCCCTGGCCCTTTCGAGAAATACTAGGAGCACCATTTCTAAACCTGATGGTTAACGAAGGGTCATCGGACAAGCGAAGACGTTCCCGCAGTTCCTTAAGATGCCTCCTCTGTTGCTCTGTGTAGTCGAGAGAGATCCTGACCGGGCCCTTATAATTACTCTTGTGGCGGATAATTGTTCTAGCCGCCAGATCCGGAGGAAGCGTAACCTTTATCGGTCTAGCGAGACCAGAGATCCTCTTGCCTATCCTCCTCACGACCATGTTGTCGTAGCAGTTTGGCATGACAGCCTCCAAAATACCAGCCACCTTGACTCGGTCGCCGTTGGCCGTTGGAGAATTTGAAGCTGCCAACGATGTAGCGCTGGATTCCTCCACGTTGAAGAACATCAAATTGTTTTCCCTATTCTTCCTTTCGTGAACCTCCGCGACCGCAGCTTCGATCACATCTGCTCCATTGGATGCTCCATTGGATGCTGCACCATCACTCAGTTCGTTGAGCCGGGCCTCAATGCCATCCACCCGACCCGTCAAGACTCCAATGGAGGCACCGAGCTTACTAAACTCGGCTCTGTACTCACTGATCATTTCTCCCTTTAAGGCATCGAATTCCTCCCTATACTCTCTTCTGAAGTTGTCCTGCCAGTTCGAAAATTCCGCTCTAAATAGGCGTTGCATTTCCATCAGAAGAGCCTCATTTGACATGTCGGAGGAGACGACCTCTAGAGATCCCGGGTCCTCCGTGACCGAATTTGCTGATTTAGATGAGCATGCCGATGTCTCCGTCGTCACGATGCAGTTCAGGAACTTGCCATGATCCCATGGATGGGTTGTGCGGCCGAGGCAGCCAGGATGCGCAATCATTTTACACGTCTTGCAGACCACCGGATTTGCGACCCCCGACTTGCATCCTTTGCACAATTTTTTGCTAGACTGCGACATTGCCTAAGTGTACGACCAGCTTAGGGATACACTCCAGGAAGACGAAAAGCGAGGCTCAGATGATAAATCCTCAAGATAAATCCAACCGTTAAATCGTGAGAGTTCCACGAACCGTAAACAGACTTTCGCAGTAAGATAAACAAAGCTGACAGAATAGAAACACGTCTGTACACCACGGTGACTAGATGATAACTGATTATTACAACTGATTATTACAACTGAGTATTTGCAACCGAGTAATGACCGGTAAGCGTCGGGGACAAAAAGCCTATTAATAGGCTACCTATTAGATTATCCTTTTTGGTAGAAATATGGCCGGACTTGGATTCGATAATCGTTTATTACAACTCCTCTTGTAGAAACAATTGTGGTTTTATGCTAATACAAAACTTCGGTAGAACCGACCTTATGGGGAAGCGTTGATAAATTTCTCTCCTACAGATAAGTCTTTCTTTGCAACGATTCAGAACGGAAGTGACCCGTGAAAAATAGAAAGCTTGAAGCATTAAAACAAAAATAATTAGTGCACAAGAATCGATCGTAGATCGCTACTTCGCCACCTATGGGCGCGCGGGAAAAGCTTCACGCATGAATTTTTACTCCTTTTTATCCAACACTACCGGTCGGTAAAGTGTTAAGGAAATTGATACTAAAAGTGTTAATATATAAGTTTGACGTTATTTAAGAAAATAACGTCAATTCATCATAAATTAGCGTCAATAGTTCCAATAAAGCTACAAAAATTTGATAAATATGCCATGGAAAGTGCAGTGTTCCTATCGACACACGCGCGAAGTTCCATGATGTAGCGTGATGAGTGATGCCTTAAACGGATTGTTAGCGGGCCACGGTTTACTACAGCTTTATGACACTAGACCTTCGGCCCCCTACACGATATAAAGTAATCAGGAAACATCTGCCAAGTAACTTGCAGAACAGCGGAACAGTTTTTAGGATTAATCCCCAATTGCTACAAGCTAATTCCTCTACGCTCGGCAGGCAATAAACCGTGTTTCGCTACAGTATAAGAGAATAAAAAGTGTGGTCGGAACGTTGACCGTGACGAAAATTAATTTTAAGGTCCGCACAATTACCAAAAGAAGAAGATGTTCTTATGTTAGATCGAAGAATGTTTCCTTGGCAATGGGTTAGGAAACGCAATTATTCTGCAGAAAGACCAGTACGCCTCGCGGAGAGCCACAGGAAGAAAAGGGGTGGTCCGCTGACTGCGCGTGATGCCTTATCTCTCGAATATAAACACGCGTTGGAATATTAAAACAAAAGCCCGCTCTGACGTATTCAGATGTGAGAGAAGGTGGGCCATTGAGAGGATAGAATATTTTGAGCTACAATTTTTTCTATAATTTTTAAAATCTTTATTTCTGGCTTCTTTTTGGGTTGTCTTTCTGGGTTTTTACCTTTTTTAGGAGCTAATATTATTAGCTTACAAGAAATATTCGGGTCAGGCATGAATAACAGCGACGCTGAGCCTCACCCATTCTGTACTTTGCGTTTCTAACTCCACTGCGTTGTATCAAATATTATAAAAGAATAAACACGATTTATTATTATTATTGTTATAAATATATAAAAATAATTCGCGTCGTGAATGGCCTTGGGATATTCAATATCCACCTCCAACAGGTATCCCTCGGATTCTTCTTTTTCGGGGTCCTCGCCGTCGGGTAGGGATGACACGTCAAGCGCAGTCATTGTCGCATCGTCCAGCTATCGAAACTATCCTTTCAGCATAGCCTGCGATATCGCCCATCCGTACAAGTTGTTGACGTCGAAGTACATCAGATACGTTGATGCCTTTGACTCGTCGTATCCCTGTAGGCAGGTACGAGCTATTCCACGTCAAAACGGATAGAGGGAAAATTTCGTTTCACCGATTCTCTTCAAAATTACAGCATTTGTCGATAACCTTGCAAAAACAAAGTATACTCAATTTTGAAAGCTTATGTCAAATAGTTTTCGAAATATTTAATGTTAAAGTCTTAAAAATTGGAACAAAATCGGCTGTCGCGTCATCAGTTAAACTCTAATACCGCGGTCATTTTTAAAGATAATGTCTCCGTCATGGGCTCATTTTAAAGCTCAAGGAATGCTTTCTCAACCAATATTTAGAATATTTCGTTTATTGTTAAAATACTTGACAGTAATCGGTGTCAAATCTTCAAATCGCGATTTGATGTCGTTCCCACCCACGTTCGGGCTTGAAAAAAAATATCATTCGATTCGTTGACCCTTCAGCTAATAAATGCGTTTTTAAGAAAAGTGGAGAGATATTGGGAACAGTCAACAAAAAAATAAAACTTACGATCACAAGTGCACTATCGTAAGTTTTATTTTCTCATTGACTGTTCCTAAAATCTCTCCCCGTTTTTGAAAAACGCATTTAATAGCTGAAGGGTCAACGAATCGAATGGTATTTTTTTCAAGCCGGACCGTGGGTGGGAACGATGTCAAATCGCGATTTGAAATTTTGACATCGATTGTCATCAAGTTTATTAACAATAAACAAAATATTCTAAATATTGGTTGAGAAAGCATTCCTTCAGCTTTAAAATGAGCCCATGACGGAGACATTATCTTTAAAAATGACCGCGGTATTAGAGTTTAACTGATGACGCGACAGCCGATTTTGTTCCAATTTTTAAGACTTTAACATTAAATATTTCGAAAACTATTTGACATAGGCCTTTAAAGTTCAGTATACTTTGTTTTTGCAAGGTTATCGACAAATGCTGTAATTTTGAAGAGAATCGGTGAAACTAAATTTTTTCCTCTATCCGTTTTGACGTGGAATAGCTCGTACTTGTTGTTGGCGACCGCGTACCTGTGCGAGCACTGACTCAGACCGCCGCGTATGCCACGCTCCACGAACAGCAACATGTCCACGTCCGTCAAAAGTTCTAATCGTACGCCGGTGTACTTGAGCATCGCGTCCCAGGTGAAACTCGGTAGCGTAAAATAATGCGCGGGATCCAGATCGTAACTCGCGATACAGTCGGTGCGGAAACTCTCGAATACGTCAGCGAGTAATAGCACATCTGTTTTCAAGTACAAATCACTGTACTCGCCCAATGTCTGTACGCGAAAAGTATTCCACACGTTCACGGCATGCGCGTTATCAGGCTCCGACGCGGCGCTATCGTTCAACCGGTTATAGAACTCTTCGCGGGACAGTAAACACGTATCATTTAATTTGGTGTACGACGTCACGTAGTCGTAAGGGAAGACTTATCAGCGACAGCAGGCGTTGTTTCGCGGCCACGGACACTCCTCCGCTGCGCTGATACTCGACGATGAGCTGCATGCACGTGTCACAATGATCGATCCAGTCTCGGAATTCCGCAATACTGCGTAAAAGATTAGACATCCGGGACAAAACCCTGTACGTGTTCATGAACCCCTCCATATTCACTTATTTACATAGAGTTTTTTTTGTCTACCCGAAACGCACGAGTAGTGCCGAATGGGTGATACGGCTCTTCCAAGTGACATGGTCCGTGTTCGGATATCGGAAACCCAGCGGCAAAATGATGCGTTTCGATTGTCGTCGCACAATCGGTGTCGGGTGCTCATCCAAAAATCTTGCTAATTCGCGACACAAAAACGAGTTCGCGGTAATTGTCAATGTTCGAGGACACAACACTTTGTACACTTCGATCGTACCGTTCTCAATGTCCTGCAGAAGAATTAACGGTGTACTTGCTCGCAGTACTATATCGCGCGATATGGCGTAGTAATTGACGATGCTGATGCGTCAATTGCGTAAATCCGTATCGGAAGATGCTAATCCACGACGTCTCGAATAATGACGGTGGGCTTAACGCGTCGCGGATCTTATGTCTCTCGATCGTCAGTGATTTTTCATCTAATTGCAGCGACGTCGATAGAGGGCTCGCCCCACTATCGGTATCGTCATCGGAAGACGATGACGCGAGCATCGTGGAGGTACTGACATTGGTATAGTATAAATCAGATGCACATGGGCCTATATCGAACTCTTTACACCATTACACGGTCGCTGTCCCGCTTCCACTTACCTGCTATAAACATACAGCATGGCGCGGTGCAATGTCTTGTTTACTCCATGGGCTATCGCGACGATTGACTTACAGCCTCCTCGATCGTGAACTCTACCCCGAATAATTATCGCTATATGTATATATCATTTCACGTGCGCTGTATCGGTCCCACGATTAAAATATAAACACACGGCATGGTGCGGTTCGCTCCATGATTTCTCAGAAATTATGTACCACCCTCTTTCTTAGAAATCATCATGGAATGCAATGTCGTGTTTACTCAAGGGGCTACCACGACGATTTATTTAAAATAATTATCGCTCTATGCTTATATCATTGCACGTGCGCTGTATCGGTCCCACGATTCAAATGTAAACATATGGCATGAAGCGCGTGCACGTAGGCACCAAAAACGCGTTCAATCCTGTTCAGATATAAACACACGGCATGGCGCGGTGCAATGTCGTGTTTATTCCATGGACTATCGCGATGATTGATTTATAAACGCACGGCATGGCGCAGTGCAATGTCGTGTTTATTCCATGGGCTATCGCAATGATTGATTTACATTAGTTATCGCTCTATGTTTAAATCATTGCACGTGTGCTATATCGGTCCCACGATTCAAATATTTCCTTATCTTTTCTCAGAAAAAATCTTTTCTCCTGGTCCACCCTCTTTTTCAGAAATCATCGTCGAAGACGCGATTTGAATTTCCACGAATCGGTCGCGGTCGCGCCTGCGTACCGATCCCCGCACGCGTACGGAGATTGCGCGGCGGTGACGCGTGCCCAAAGTACCTTAAACATCCAACAGGTGGCGCAAATTTTGAAAATCCACCCCCCCCCCCTGTGATGTCATCCCCCTCGCCCACGCACTCGGTCAACGCCATTTTGGAATTCCTCCCCTGTGACGTCATCCCCCCACCTACGAACTCGGTACCCCCTCCCCACCTCACCCCGCGCCCATCCCGCAGAAGAGCGCGGTACCCCCCGCCCCGCCTCCCCCCTCACCAACCGGTCCCAGAATCGGCATAGCCTACCTACTAAAATAAATTAAGTGAACAGTGTTAGTAGGCGTGCAGTGAAGTGAATATTCGGTACATTAACCCGGACGCACTTGACATTGCGACCCTTAACTTTGGTTGGTGTCGTGTACCTGAGATTAACTGTGCACTCGGCGCATCTGTCGATGACCAGGATCAGTTCAGTGACCTAGGGACACAGGTTTTCAAGCTGCAGGTGAATTTCCGAAGAGGTGAGTTTTAATTACATTATTGGCGTCTAATATTTTTCAAATGTAACGAGAGGCTATGGCTTATTTCCGGCAATAATTCTCTAGATTTCCGTACATCAATTTTTCTTCGCAGTTTTTAAACGGACTTATTCATTATCAACAACAGTGTTGGCCGTTATTGAACTACGGATTTTTATCACAATAACGAACTACAATCATTTTTCAGTCGTTCCCCGTTGCATTACCTTTTCGTTTATACGTTATTAAGAAAGGAAATTTACGTGTTCTTTATCCTCTCACTCCAAATAATTATTATTTTCGACTTTCCTAAAAAAAAAAGAAACAACTGTGTATTCGTCTTTTTACGTTACACATGATTTTCATCCATTTATCCTTTATTCATTATTCACTTTAAATGGGAAACAAACCATTACAAAAGGTTAGATTTTTTTGTTACGTCTTTTTCATTTGGCATTCTACCCAATTTCCTTCGATGCATGCCGCCTTGCTTGTTCGTAGTCGCAGCGCGGCCTGGCGCGCGGCCACGCCAGCGCGGGAGCTCCAGCGAAAGGCTCGCGCTCTGATTGGTCGGGTTTTTTCTTAATATCTCGAAAACGAAACCCCGGATCCCAAAACGGTTAAGTACTTTTGTACTTAGATGTCTTTCTGCATCAGGATATTGCATGTTCCGCGATGTCCCTCAATTCTGGGGCACCCTGTATATTAAGATACGTATACACCGGACAACAATTGCAGGATACATGTATCTATACTGCATTCCATATTAGAGCATACCGACGCCCCTACCGATTTGCGACCAATCTGCGCAGCTCCCACTACTACCCAGAGTTTGAACCGCATGCGATTTGTCGTGGTAATTTCCAAGGAATAACGCGGGGCCTGGCCCTTGTCAACGTAAACAGTGCACAAAAAGTTAACAGAGAGAGAGTAGGGGGCCGTGCGACGGAGAAAAAATAGGCGGTTAAGTGGGGAATCGAGCGTAGCAACGCCTCCTGAGGGTCTTGCTTATGCGAAATCGGTATGCCCTAATGTGGAATGCAGTATAGTGAGTTGGTAACACCTCTGTAGAATGAAGCAACTCTCGCCTTGCTCCAAACAGTCTTCTAGAAATCATTTTATTTGAGAGTGAACCCCATGCATAGCACGGTTGTCACCTAATCATTATCAGGACGGTATTACTACTGAATTAATATGGATTTTCATTTATTCATAGCTGTCAAAAAACCGTTTATTTCCACATACTTAAAATTAGCGACGTTTCCCCTTCAAAACGGGAAATCTGGATACAAAGAACATCTTTTCATGTCACGCCGCTAGAGTCTAGACCAGGCCTGTCCAGGGATTTGCTTTCACAATCAACCGCGGATTGCTCTTCGCTTTTGAAGGCACCGAGTCAGGCCTCTGGCGCCCCTCAAGAGCGAAGGACCCCATAGTGGGGCACAAACGTCGCTCTTGCCTTCGCTCGCAACCATCCGCGGTTGCTCTTCGAAGGCAAGAGTAAAAGTTGGACGGGTCTGGTCTACGCATTCGGGCGGTGTTGCTCTGTACCGTCAACGTATCCAGTTCTTCGGATAGAAGTGGTCAACATGATTAGCAATTTGTGTCCGAGCGATTATTGCCCCGACTATACGAGATTTTAGATATACAATGTAAATCATAAGTAAATGTAGAAGAACATCGGCAGATTTCGGCAGTACTTATAATCGTATTTTATATAATTATTACAATTTCTTCGTAGAAAACAAATTAGACAAATTTTACTGAACATTGTGACCATAAAAATCAAAAATGGTTATATATTTTTTGTCTGTTTGCATTATCTAGGGGATCCAATCTTTGAAGTAATAAAAGATGTCCAACCGGATACGGAATTAGTGGCTTGGTTCTTTCCTACGGCAGAGCAAGATTTTGTTTTCATTTCACATGAAATGTGTTCCAGGTCAGCTGTATACAGGTGTACAATTGATTCTATTCTAGATGGTGAGTCATAAAAAATTCAAAAATTATATTAACTTTTTGATTAGCAACGAATTTGCTGAAATACCGTTTTAATTCTGTTATATAAACTCCACACGCAATATTCGTATATCGTGCAGTCAATAATCGTGTTCAAATACGTAAATGTGGTTATATTATTCGTATTCCCATAAGGATACCTGGCTTTTGTGCTGAAAAACAAGCACTGGCCTGGCTCGAGTCAGTAAATTAACACAATTCGAAACATGTGGTTATTCGCTTGCCTTACATTGCGAGAACTATTCACACTTAACGATGAATATTCAGCTTGTCTGAGCGGTGTGCGAGCGCATTATTTATGTTCGATAAATAATTGTGTGCAAAGTTTCGTCAGTCGTTCTGACGTAAACAGCCCCTACCCCAGCCGCTAACGTAAGAGACATTTTGGAGTTTCTATATAAATGATTAAATCGTTGAGCGAGAATTTATTAGACTTAGTACGAGTTAGACAACCTCTGGTGGCTCTACCTGCGCACTTGCAAAGAAGAACGCAACAGGAACATCACATATTTAGGTGTTACACGGTTTTTAATTTATTCCTGCACTACGTGTACCCCACAACACAACCCATGGTTCACGCTTTACAATACTTTACAATACTTTACAGTCTTCCTTTGACACCCGTGACTCGATACTTGTTGTGGTTCTTCCGAGTACATTGCGGTTCTTCTGAGAAATTCGAGTGAAATCGGGGCAAACACGGATATTCTACTCTGCCTTGTCAGGGCTATTTGGCATTTCTTGTGTGCTTTTGTGTGCCCTAGTCTACTATCGTCGACCTACCCGACGCAAAGGGATATAGAATAACCACACGCGAGTGCACATCGCACGACTCTGCTATATTTTAGTACAAAGGACAATGGTTATCGTTATAGGTTTACAATGACACACGCCACGCATGCGTCCAAACACTATGGCGTTCGGTACCAGACAGCCTTCTCACCGTTGTTCTCGAAGGGGGTTGATCCTCTTCTGTCTTCGGCTGCGAGCACTAGTAGGCTATGCACGGGCCTATACCCGGTGCTCGCACAGTATTTATAAGTTCTGAATTGGTCAGTTGTGGCTATTGGGTCGCGAAGTATATCATTCTTCCCTTGTGACAGTTGTTGTTTGTGCTCCGGTTAGAACTATCTGCCGAGAAGACCATGACGCCTGGAGCTAAGAAGTGCAAGGGCTGTGGATCCTTGGTGGTCAACCCGGTTTCTTGCTCGGATTGTGGCATCGTATCTCACAAGGGTGCTTCGTGTCTTGGCCGTACGGGTCATCCATGGCACAACGGCAAACTTTTGAATTGTGGGCCGAGTGATCCAGCTCCAACGGGCGCGGCAGAAGTCTCCTAGTTCACCCTTTCCAACTGCGGATGAGCTCAGAGTTTTAATTCGAGAAGTGGTGAGGACCGAACTCAGCAGTTTTCGCCAGGAAATGATTACCGGCATCAGAGCGGAGCTGGCCAATTTACGTACTACGGTTGGTGACCTTGACGAGCGTGTGAGGCAGCTTGAGGACAATTCTGCCACTGTGACAGATAGACCTGTTGGTCCGGCTGCGACAGAGGATGTCGTCGCAGAAATCAATGAGAGGCAGTTCAGGTCGAAGAATGTGATCGTCCACAGCTTTCCGGAATTGCATAATGCATCTCCTGACGTTGCCAGGAGGGAGGACTCCGAAGGGGTTAAACATATTCTCGTGGAAATTCTTAGAGTGGGCTACACGGATCTATGGCTTCACAGGCTTGGGAAACCGAAGGGTGCATTCCCAAGGCCCCTATGTGTGGGCTTTAAATCGTCAGATGAGCTCAAGGAAATATTGAGGAATAAGTCTCGATATTCTGGGTCCTGTACCATTACTGAGGATCGGACGCCCATTCAACGTTAGGCACTGGAGCAGCTCAGGACCAGACTTCGGGAGCTTCATGAGCGTGGCGAGACTAATAAGACTATAAGATATATCCGCGGTGTGCATAAAATTGTGTCGACTGTAAGACCACGGGACTCGGCGGTAAAAAACAACTGAAGAATCCTATAGTTTTTTATCAGAGTGTAAGGGGGCTTAGGATTAAATTAAACGATCTGAAGGCGGCCATTATGATATCGGCTGTCCGGTTTGACATTAAAATTTTAGTTGAAACGTGGCTTAAATCGTCGATCTCGACACCTGAGTTGGGTTTGTGTAGCTATAATGTCTTCCGAAAGGACAGGCCGCACCTCACAAGCGAGTTTTCTAGGGGTGGGGGTGTCCTTATTGCTGTTAGGAATACTTTGCACTGTACTTTGATTAACTCATGTCGCGTCGATCTTAAACAGCTCTTTGCGAGGGTGCGGCTTCATTCAGCCTATGTAATGATAGGTGCCTCATATATTCCACCTTGCTCCCAACCGGTGCTTTATAATGATCACGTCGGGTGCATTATGAACGTGTTTCATGAGTATAGCGATGACAGGCTCTACATATTCGGGGATTTTAATCTCCTTCACGCCGTCTGGCGAAATCAGCTCGTTTTAACTTGGTTAAAAAAACCTGGCGTTTCAAAGGCAGTGTCAACGGTTATTGACCTTGTTCGTGAGGCGTGTGGTTATTGTAGTCTAGCTCAGGTGAATACTGTCCTCAATCTGACTGATACCATGCTAGATTTAATTTTTGTAAAAGATTATGATGTCACTGTAGATAGGGCAATTGACTACCTGATTATTCCGGATGCGTATCATCCACCGCTTATAGTTCGCTTAAGTAATTTAGCTCCGCAGTACGACCAAGTTAATGCAAATAGTACTTTTTATGACTTTAAGCGGGGTGACTATCCCAATATGATCAGTTATTTAAATTCCGTAGACTGGGATTCGATCACGTGTGGAATTGATCCGGATACTGACGTTGATCGTCTTTACGCTCACCTTAATGTTGCACTTAGGGCCTTTATCCCTTAAGGGTTGTAAGACGCCCTTTCTACCCACGGTGGCTTTCAGCCCGCTTAAAGTACCTTATTACCGAGAAGAAGAAAGCGCATAAGGAGTTTAAGAATTCGAATTCTCTGTGCGATTATTGGGTCTTTTCTAACCTTCGTTCCCAATGTAAACAGACAATGACTGAGGACTAACGGGCATATATTGTAAGTGTCCAAAACTCTGTCCGGCATAATGTAAAGAGTTTCTGGAGTTTTGTTAATGCTAAGCGGGGCAATCTCGGTCTCCTTAGTGATATGCACCATGGCAGTTTGTCAGCATCCTCGCATTTAGCGGTAGCTAATCTTTTTGCGTCTTACTTTGGGTCCGTGTATACTTCTCCGTCTTGTCGGTCGCCTGCCTTGGACTTAAATTATAATTTTTCCAAGGGCTTACGCCTCAACTCATACCATCTCCATAGGTGATGTATTTAAAAACTTGAACTCGCTTGATGTGAGCAGAGGCCTGCGTGTTGATTGCATTCCTTCTTTGCTCCTCAAGCAGTGTAGCTTCATCCTTTCGAGACCACTCTGGGACATCTTTAATTTGTCGCTGGCTGCTGGTGTTTTTCCGGTGAAGTGAAAAACCAGCCTTATTACTCCTGTTTTCAAAGCTGGTGACCGGTCGGACGTGAGGAATTACCGGCCTAAGTTATTGGTAATGCCCAAGTTGTGTGAGGAGATTGTCACGGAATCCATATCGCCTTTGATCGCTTCCTCCCTCTGTCATGAGCATCATGGGTTTGTACCGAGGCGCTCCACCTCAACCAACTTGGAAGGTTATCAAAGCTTCGTGACCGGGGCCCTTGATAAGGGCTTGCAGGTGGACACGGTATATCCAGCGCTGTCCAAGGTCGCTCCCGCGGGATGTTGTGGTGCTCCCATTCTCGTCTGTGTTGTCAAGGATACCGCGCGACGCTAACCGCGAAGACGCTTGTCGGCTAGCCGGTCGTAGCAGCCTTCATATCATCGCGCGGTCTCCTTAACAACGGAAGGCACGCTGTGCGAAAGGAAGATTGGAAGGGGAAGTAGGCGCGTGGGGGCCCCTACGCTGGACAGTGCTGGTATATACTGTTGCGCCGGGGTGTTTCCATCGTCGACCACCCCGACGCAAAGGAGTTGAATGATACGCGGGAACATACACGACATGTCTATATTTGGGTATACAGAGTAATGACAGTATAACCCGCACGTCCGAACGCTACGGCGTTCGGTACAAGAGAGACAACGGCGTCGTCCTGATAGTCTTCTCGAAGGGGGTTGATCCTCTTCTGTCTTTCGCTACGAGCACCAGCAAGCTATGCACGGGCCTATACCCGGTGCTCGCAACATTGCTCCCCCCTCTGGAAAAGCGGGCGTCCCGACCGCGTCGAGTCCTCTTCGGAATCTTCGTACCCCTGCCTGAAGAAGTTGTCGTGCAAGCCCCGTGGCTTCTACAGACATCCGCCTCGGCATTTGCCTTCTCGCTCAGGGGAAAACCACGGAAAATCCCTGAGCAAGGCGTGGGTACAACGGGACGGCTGGTGCATTCTCCTCTTCACCACGTCCTGGAACCCCAACGACGCTTTCGTCCTCTTCCCTTGGTCCCGCGACGAAATCCTCGGAGAACTCCGGGTGCGTTCCTCGATGAGACGTTCCAGCTCCTTGCTCCACGATGTCCCTGGAGCTCCGCCCTCCAACGACGATTCCACTGCGTTGCGCTCCCTCGGCAGGGATCTCCAGCGGCGAAGCATCCTGGCCTCGTCCAGCGTCCTCTGGAACTCCAACGGTGTTCTCGTTTTCTCCCGTGGGTCCCGCGACGTTCCTGGAACTCTGCTCTGGATTGTCCTAAGACGACTCCGTTGTTCCGAGGCCGCGTCCCCCTTTCGGACTCGACACCGACGCTGCATCCTCCCGGACTCGGCTCCCGGCACTCAGCCACGGACAGCCCTTGGGGTTCGTCCTCGATGTCTTTTTGGTGACCTTGCCCGAGACTCTAATCCATCGATGGGTCCGGAGGGGCCCTGAAACAACTCAAGAAAAGGGGCCGAGCTACGAAGGTAGACCTCCGCAGCCCAGTCCACTGGATTAGCTTAAAACTAATCTTCTGTCTCTCTATTCAGATTCTCCCTAGCCATCCTCCTTGCGGGGGTCTTGACGTCCACAAGAAACACTTCTCGTGCAAGAGACTTCCTCCAGTCGACGAACGGCCCATCTCGACTAAACGACTCCATTCTTCGGGGCTCTCTCTCTGTCTCTCGGGGGTTTGGCGATCCTGCGACGGTATTCGCCCTCGAACTCCTTCCATCGCGACTTCGCACTCGGCCATCCTGCGACGATGTTCGCCCTCGAACTCCCTTCGTCCCAGCTGAGCAACTCAGCGCTCTCCAGGCACCTCCACATTGCTTCGGTGGTGCCGCACTCCTGGGGGCGCCGCTCGCCAGCAACACAACTGCATGGATCCCTGGCCGCCACCCAGAGCCGCACACCCACCAAACTTTGGTGCGGTCCATCCACTCCTGAACGTCCCTGCGTCCCTGCCGGAGTCACATCCCCGCCACCAACACTTCGACGCTCCCTCTACAACGTCCTAACCGGCCTCTTATGGTGGTGATCCCCCGAATCCGACGAGCCCCTCGATTCTTCTTGCAGCTTCAAGTCGAATCGGCATTGCTGAACGTTGTTTCTGGATGGCGTTCGACGACTCACGGAAAACCGTTCTCTCCGTCTCAGGAGAAGTTGAAATGTCAATGTCAAAACGTCAATGTGTCAACACGTCAATGTGTCAAAACGTCAACGTTGTTCTATACTTGCGACAGAGCCAAATTCAGTGCGTAGTAATTTCTATTTGACGTCCACTTGTATTACATTTTAACGGCAACAGTCCCTTGCCGTTTTCTACATTACCCAACGAGCTGTTCCTCCAAAAATCTGAATCCCTTTTCATAGGTCGGCTTCCCCATCTTCCAGATCCGACCCAGCAATGTCCTCCGGAGCTCCTTTCTTTTCGGCAGCTTCCTCGCCGAAGCCTCGCAGTCGCTCCGTTGTCGGCGGGCCTCGATCGCCGTCGACGTTGCTCCTATGGCTGTCCCTCGACGTCGGCGGACCTTGACCGCCGTCGCTCCCACGTATGTCCCTCGATGTCGGCGGGCCTCGGCCGCCATCGCCGCCGTTCCTTCTGCGGCTGTCCCCCGTTGTCCTGCCGCAGGCTGGATCGTTTTGTGGGCCCCTTCTAGCATGGTTTAGTAGCTATCTCTCCTCTCGAGAGCAGATAGTTAAGGTATCGAATGTCCTTGCCAATAAGTATCACTCAGGCGTCCCTCAGGGGTCTCATCTTGGTCCGTTGCTGTTTAATGTATTAATTACTGATCTCCTTGATGTATTTGTAGGATCTAACTTTCTGTTGTATACGGATGACATTAAGGTGTTTAGATCAATCCAGTACCGTCAAGATGCGGTTAATTTGCAGGAAGATCTGGATGGGTTCGGGCAATGGTGCATAAATAATAAACTATGGCTCCACACCTCCAATTGTGTAGTGCTCAAAGCCGTGCATGGGGGGCACTGCGAGAAATTTCCCTATGAATTGGCAGGGGACGTTCTCTGCGAGGTGTCTGAGCTCATAGATCTGGGGGTTTCGATGAAATCGTGCTGTGATTTTAGAAATCATTATATGCGATGTACGGGGAAGGCTATGAGAGCCCTCGGATTCATTTCCAGGTTTGTAAGACACTTCACGAATGTTGAGGCACTTAAGCTTTTGTATGTTGCACTTGTGAGGCCACATCTTGAATATGCCTCAGTTATCTGGAGTCCGTTGCACAACAAATACATTAACATGATCGAGAGGGTTCAACATAAATTTCTGAGATTTGCACCTCGTACTTTAGGGTGTCCTATGGATCGTGTTGACCATGATTATGGCTCTATAATGGCCTTATTGAACATCGCTACTCTCGCAGATCGTAGAGTAAGTGCGGATATGTTCTTATTTAAGTTCTTAAATGGTCACTTTGACTGTCCGAATTTGGTAGCGCCGCAAAGGAGTTTGCGACCTAGGAATCTGTTTGACTCGAGGCCACCCCGTTATCGCCACTACTCGGTTGACTCCATCAACCGCGCCATGGCGGTTGCCAATCGGCATTTTTATGATATTGATCTGTTTTGTGGGTCTTTAGAATCGTTTCGGGCGCTGGTTTACAGGCGTTCTGGTCACTTACGGGGTCATGAGTTAGTATAAGTTAATATAATTGAGTTGAAAGTGTAAGTTCGATTGGTTGTACATTTCTGTAAACAATGGGATTTTCCCGTTTATAATAATAATAATAATACTAATAACAATAACAATAACGATAACGATAACGATAACGATAACGATAACGATGTTACGAGCCGGGGCTGCGGCAACGCGAGAGGCCGGCGAGAAGGGTATTTCCCAAGGCATACGGTTTATGAGTTTGTCAGTTAGGAGCGCGAACGAACCCAATGCGAAATCAGGGAGCCGCTAGGATTATTGACGGCGAAGACGAACCTGATGCGAAATCAGGTAGTCACAGGACGGTGAAACGTCGTGACCGAACCCAATGCGAAATCTGGGAGTCACTAGGGTGAAGTTCACAGACGAACCTGGTGCGAAACCAGGGAGCTGCTAGGAGGTTGGATTATTCACAGACGAACCTGGTGCGAAACCAGGGAGCTCTTCGGAAGTTGGTAGATTTACAGACGAACCTGATGCGAAATCAGGGAGCTGTAGGATACGGACGAACCTGATGCGAAATTAGGGAGCCGTAGGAGGGGTGAGGTTTCGTGGACGAACCCGATGCGAAATCGGGGAGCCACTGGGTTGGAGAAGATTCCTTGTTCTGGTGAAAGGTTTGCGAACGAACCTGATGTGAAATCAAGGAGTCGCGGGAAATGTTAGTGATGCCTCGTAACTCGTAATTAAAGTTTGATACAACTCGAGCGGTAAAGTTGTATCAGTGGGTGAGTGCTACTAATATTATAAGGATCGCTGGGTAAAAGATGCATTTAACGAAATCGACTCGAATTACACGTGAACACCATTCGTATATTCAATAATCAGTTATTATACAAATGTAAGTGTCGCGATTAGTTATTAAATAAAATGTGTAAGTTACCAATAGTTGCACGGTGTTGACGCACTGGCGATGCGGGGCGTACGAGTGGCTATTTCAAAGTGCCAAATAGAATATAAACCGGACTCGCGGATTCTATGAGGTTAACTACGATTCTGGCGGAGACTTTAGCCCGATCTTACTAGATATAACCAACTCTGTACGAGCGTGACACGACGTGACTCTACGCGTGACTCTATGACTTTTAACCAACGAGAGTTGAAACCAAAGGGTTTATATAGTCCCGGAAATGAGTGGGGTTTCGTTAGGAGTTTCCATACAAGGAGATTCTTCGGGGTCGTCGTCGTGTCACTCCCGTTCCCATGATCATGATCATGATCCCCATTAGTGGTGTTTGATAAACGAAAGGATTTTTGGCGTTTTCCCTTTGCAGACGCGAGTTCGAAAAATGCTTGAGAGCGGCGTATGTGAAAATTCCACATACGTAACAACGATAACGATAACCATAACGATAAGGAAAACGATATCGATAACGATAAGGATAATGATAATAATAATAATACTGATACGGTACCTTCAAATTGGGTGTTAGTCACCTTAGAACAGTACATAACGTTGCAAATTAACGGCGGGGTGTTTGTGCAGATGCATTGAAGTCCCACAGCGAACTTTTGATTTTCAACTTCGTTCCTTGTCATAAAAAAATGAATTTTAGCTTACTGCGTTTTTAATGTTTTGGCGAGATACTAAATTTTATATTGGAACTTTACCGTGGATCCTTGAAAGGCAACGATGCCTTGCATTAAACTATACTCCAAGTCATTTTAGAAGGAACTTTCCGACCGACGAATTGTTGGCGTTCATTGGTGCCGAAACAAATTATTATTGGCTATACCCTGTTACGTGCCGGTCACTTTTTAAATTCATCTAAAAAATTTTCGCTACACAGATGTCGACCATTGATTCAACCATCACGTGTTATGGGAACTTCCCTCAATCAGTAGTCGATTATCTGTGAATATTCTTAATAGTTGTAATTTAATTCTGCTTGAAGCCTGTCACGCCACGGCATATTCCCATGGAAGACGACGACAATAATCTTCCAACGTCGCCGACGTTCTTAGAATGCCCGCTGTGATAAGCACTCCGAAACATTGTAGTAGACATTTATATTTTTCTTCTTCCGTGCTAAATTTTTGTACACCATCATTGACAATTGATTCAACCATCACGTGTTATGGGAGTTTCCCTCGATCAGTTGTCAATGATCTACAAATCGAATTATTATAATTTTATATAAGTCATTGCGCCACTGTATTTTCCAATTGGTGAGTGTTTTAAAGTATGTTATTATGTTCAACGATTGTCATCGAATAGCGTCCATCATTTGAATCTTCTAATTTTAAAATATCAATCGTATTGGCCATGTCAGTTTCCTAAATTGATATCGTAATTATTTCCTAAATTGTAAACGTTTTCATCACCTCCGATTCACGAATTGTACAATATCAAACGTTTGCGTGATAATTGATCCAACCATTCTGTGTTGCGGGTTTCTCCCTCGATCAATTATTGTCTGATTTTCCTTCGACATTTAATTGTAACCGGATCGAATTTCTTGTAATATTTGTTTGTCGACGACGACCTTACACAAATCCATGTAAATCCCCATTTTTGTTCCACCTTACGAAAACTTCCTTTAATCATTTTTTGTAATACATGGTAATTTTTACTTAAATCCGTTTCATTTTGTTTGAACCGTCTTTACCAAAGTACCACATCCTGACTGGGCAACCTGTATAGGTTGAAGACAGTAGCCGTCCCCACAAAAATCCTGATTTTTGGCGTAATAATCTAATTATGTCGGAATTACAATTATATCTATTAAATTCGTTAAGCGTTGCGTGAGTAATTTACACTTTACCGCTCGGTCGCTAAAAATTAATGCCCTCACGTAACAGCTAAACTGGTGTCAGAAGTGGGATACTGCTTTTGTCAAACCCGTCCCTTGTGGTATTTTCTGAGACGTTCGAGATAAAAGGGGCATATGTAATTTTTTATATGTGATTTAATTGGTATGCTTTACATTTTTGTTTTCTTTTGTGTCTTGAATGTTTTAGGAAAATCCGTGATATCGCTTTCTGATTTATTTTCAGTTTATTTATATACATATGTATTTGTGTATATTCTTTGAATTAATTTGAAAAATTTAGCAAAGTGTCTAGTCCCAATGAAACCGCTAGTGCGTCGGGTAACGCGTCCGCGAATTTATCAGTAACAAACGCGATGATGACGTCTATTGCGGAATGCTTTGCTTTGCAGCACGGGACGCTAAATATTTCTTTCTTCAACGGGAGAAATATACCTTTGAAAGATTTCTTACAAGATGTGCAAAACGGCGCAGTTTTCGTACCGCCTGCGTCGGAAGGACCCTTCGTTAAAGCAGTTCTTGGAAAATTACAAGGGGCTGCTGGCGACAGTACTTTCGGAAAAACATTTAATACTGTAAATGAATTAATTAAACATTTGAAAACTAGATTTGCTCCCGGGAAAGACTATCCATACTACCATCATGACATTGAAAACATTCGTATGCGTAGAAATGAAACTGTAAATGATTTTCATGATCGGCTTAATATTCTGATTAGCGGAGCTCGACTCGCGCTGGAGGACTCGTATGGCGAGGACGCGGATAAAATGTTGCGCCCGATAAAAGACTGTGCGCTAGAAGCGTTTATTCGGGGCTTGCCGGACGAGATAGCCAGGGCCGTAGACGCGCGAGATCCAAAAACTTTAGAGGACGCGCTAAAACATGCGACGCGAGTCGAGACGCGAATGAGGTCTGGCATAATACCGACTGGAGATACAAACAGACTGTTTCTTTCACGGCAGGATGATTCTCGTTTAAATTCCCGTCCAGATTCCCTTGTTCAAAGTAATTCACGTCAAAGCTTATTCACTCATCGCGATTCGCGAAATCAAAATTTTGGAGATTCTCGTTCGCGAAGTCCGAGTCCAAACGCGACAGGAAATTCAGATTATTCAAGATTCCCAACAGGTATTCTTAAACCACCGCGGAATAACATGGACTCGAGTAGATATCCCGAACATGGGTATCCTGTCTATTCCCCGTATCCTTATATGCCTTATCCACCTTTTTATCAAATGCCTTATCCACCATATTATTCACCGTATCCACAGGATCCGCGTTTTCCGTTAAATTCGCCGTACGCACAATCTCCGACGGCTCCACAATTGGCACGGAGCACGAGTCCAATTCCCCAGTCGACGCAAGTCACATCCCAAAATTCAAATTTCCAAAATAGTTTCCGAAACTCGAATTCCGATTCGCGGAATTCCGTAGGATTTCGGGAATCCAGGCCGTATTCGCTAAATCAAAATCGATCGTATTCGCCAAATCAAAATCGCTCCTATTCGCCGAGTCAAAATTCATCTGAACCACGAAACAATTCGGATTTAAACTCCCGAGTAACTCCTCGAACAGACGCGACGACGAGTTACCAAAATTCCGAGCGTCGCCCGTCGAGCGATCAGACCTCAGAGCGTCGTCCGACAGTAAGATTCCTGGAAAAAGATCATCAATATTAAATTTAGGTTGTAACGACGAATCGCCTGTTGTAAAATTAACCGCGGAACAATTACGATATAAAACTGCAACATTTTTGATTGATACGGGTGCTGACATAAATGTAATAAAATTAAACGCATTGCATGAGGATATAACTGTCGACGTACGCGATTCTATTGAAATGAGAGGAATTACGGACGAAAGAATGGAAACATTAGGAACCACAATAGTAGAAATTTTGAATCAACCAGTCCTATTTCATGTAGTAAGATCAAATTTTCCGATACAGAGTGACGGTATTTTAGGAAAAGCTTATTTGAGGCAAGAAAAAGCCGAAATTTCTTTTGCACATGTTAAGGAAAGAGTACTTATCGCGCCATCTCCCGAGTCCAAACGAACCCAGGCGTGACGAATTATTGTAAGACCCCCCACCGCGCTCATGTGGAGCATCGAGCCATCTCTCTTCCATCGATCGGAGATCGATGGAAGGGGGAGAGCACGCGGATTCGAGGAAATCGACGACGATTTCCTCGATCTACTAGTTGACGAGCCGTCTAAGAGGTAACACCAACTTTCTACACGCTGTAAACTGCTAACGCTTTCGCTTGCTTCGCTTTTGCTGGATTCGGGCCGAGTCCACGTGCTTTGCCACCGCTTTATAGAGATCGCCTACCGCGTAGGAACTAGTAATGTTAAAGCACTAGAACTACTTGCGATTATTAGAAACGTGTCGAACAAACCTTTAATATATAAATGTACAAAGTGTAAATATTTCAAACATAAGCGTTACCATTAAAGTCTCCTAAAATTAAACTAAAGAAACTTTTCGCGAGTGTCCCAATCCTGCGACGTGCGCTGTTACAAAAAATCTTGCTAACAGCACACAATACAATAGTTACACAAAGTCAACCAATTCGACCGATCCATTTTATTGGCGAGGCTCCTCCGGAGGAAGCACCTCAGAAAAATAGTACGCCGCGTGTTTATCGTATTAGTAGTCGTACCCGACAAGCAATCGTCATAGATACCATCGATTGTAATTTGAAAGAAGGATATTTACCACTGATTAAAACAATAGATGGAATTTATATTGGAGAAGCGCTGGTAAAAGTTAAAAACAACGTGTGCCATGTTCTCGCAATAAATACCTTGGATAAAGATATTGAAATAGAAATACCGCCTCAAGAAATTTTACCATTTGAATATCATAACTTTCCTGAAGAACGCGAATATTTCGATTCTGACTCTGAACTGCAGGAGTCATCGGTATCGACGGACCGAGTAACCAGAATTTTATCAAAATTGCGTTTAGGTCATTTAAATGACGAAGAAAAAGATCACGTAATTAAATTAATCGAGGAATTTCCTGAACGATTTCGTCTACCAGGTGACAAATTAGAATCCACTCCTTTAATACAACATCGAATACCTACAATAGATGACTTGCCCATTAACACTAGGCAATATCGGTTTCCACGAGTCCACCAAGAAGAAATAGCTCGTCAAATTTCTAATAAATTGGCAGATAAAATTATTGCACTTTCAAATTCTCCGTACAATTCACCAATCTGGATAGTACCAAAGAAACCTGATTCCGAGGGAAATCCAATGTGGAGAATAGTAATCGATTTTCGATATCTCAATGAAAAAACAATTGGTGACGCATATCCCCTTCCTAACATCACAAAAATTCTAAATCACTTAGGCGAAGCGAAATACTTTTCCACCTTTGATCTCGCTAGTGGATTCCAACAAATTGAAATGGATCCGCGAGACCGTGCTAAAACAGCCTTTACTACACCTAATGGTCATTATGAGTATATTCGTATGCCCGAAGGGCTTAAGAATGCTCCTGCGACGTTTCAAAGGCTGATGGATCAGGTATTGTGTGGATTACAGGGTGTGGAAGTATTTGTCTACCTCGATGACATTGTTGTTTACGCGAAAAATTTGGAAGAACACGAAAAGAAAGTCCGACGTCTGTTTACGCGATTAAATGATGCAAAATTAACCCTTCAGCCAGATAAATGTGAATTTTTGAGAACCGAAGTCACATATTTAGGCCATATTATTAGTCGTTCTGGAGTAAGACCAGATCCAAAGAAATTAACGGCAGTAAAACATTTTCCTCGTCCTAAAAATAAAAAAAATGTACGACAATTTCTTGGACTAGCCGGTTATTATCGCCGATTCATCAAAGATTTTGCAGCAAAAGCGAAGCCTTTAACCGAAGTATTAAAAAAGAATGCTAAATTTGTATGGGGTAGAGAACATAAAAATAGCTTCAAAATTCTAGGTAAAGCTTTGTGCAAGAGTCCCATATTGCAATATCCCGATTTCGATAAACCGTTCACATTAACTACGGATGCATCTGACTACGCAATAGGCGCCGTACTTAGCCAAAACGTAGACGGACACGATTTGCCGGTAGCTTACCTTTCGAGAAATTTAACGAAGCCGGAACAAAATTATTTTACCACAGAAAAGGAATGTCTAGCAGTTCTTTTTGCAATATTACATTTTCGACGATACCTTTACGGAAGAAAATTTACTTTGGTTAGTGATCACGAGCCTCTAAAATGGATAGATTCGATAAAAGATCCAGGACAACGATTAGTACGTTGGAGATTAAAATTGCATGATTACGAATATGAATTTGTACATAAACCTGGACGTCTAAATTCCAATGCGGACGCTCTGTCTCGAAATCCGGTAACAGAAATTAATACTAGTTCCGATTCCAGTTCAAAAGATACATCCGATAGCGACTCGGAATGCAATACTAAGATTTCCAAAGTTATGCCTATTAAAAAACCTCCCGCGGATAAAAGATTATCAACGCCAAGCACTTCTAGATCCGTACCTTCAAAATCAAAATCTGTAGCTAAACCAATTGTTAAGAAAAGTAAACGTACATTTCCATTAGATAAAAGTGCCATTGCAACAAGAACACGTTCCGCAGTTCAACCTGCCGAATCTAAAACTCCCATTAATTACGCAGAATTAACAAGTGCCGAATCTTCACAAAATTCCGAAGAAGAACTGCCTACCGAGGTGGTCGATCCGCCGGTATTCCGAGGACGAAAGAGCGTGTTACCTAGTCTCAAATCACCAATACTGGTCCAAGAATTTCAACGTACCCTTCCTAAAGAAGTACTATCTGAAGACCAGTCCGAGGCTTTGGACACTACAGAGGATGAAGCTGCCGCGGCTCCAACAGCCGCCGAAAGCATAACGATAGAGGTTGCACCTCCATCCAATGATAGTGACGATAACGAGATCCACCTCGACACTACTCAACCCATTAGGCTACAGGAACTTCAGGAATCTTTTAACCGTTTTGACCAATCGCTGCAGGAGCATAGCGACATTCTTCAAAAATCATCCGATGAATCAGAACTAGATACAGAAAATTCATTCCGGGAAGAATTGGATAAACGCGCAGAAGACTTGTGGGCACAATATAAATCGCGAAGACAAGATAGTGCTGAAACAACAGGCGCCGAGGTAGGACCTTCGAGATCCGAAATAGGGAGACCTCCTTTGGTATCCATACAGGAAGAAGAAGAACCAAACAATGTCTCAGGATTTGATAACACGCTAATTCGCCGTCCACCGCGCCGATCTATGATTCCAACCCCGTTACCATCAAACAAACCGCTTGCGCTATCTACACCTTATTCGAAACCAAAAACACCAACTTCCGATTTGCCTCCCACTCCCAAACGTGCACCTGCTCCTGAATCGATGGACCACAGTAAAATTGACCAGTATCGACCAGGAATTCAAATAACAGAAAGTATACTTCCCGACGTATTAACGTCACCGACTTTCTCCCGAAGCCCACGCGAAGAGAATATTAAATTTACTCGAAACAGTTTAACAAACATTCGCGAAAATTATGTTCATTTCATTTCTTCCGATGTAGAATTGGTAACTCCGATAAGTAAATTGCTCACAGATATAGGAGCCATAAGCATAGAAAATCTGCGGAATACAAAGCCAAAAGAAGGCCAAGTACTCGTTACGCCGCGAGGTAAATACAAAATCTTTAGTGTAGTAATCAAGGAAAGGCATTATGATGATACTTCCATCGCAAATTAGGTAATGCTTTGAAAAATTTAAAATGTACACTTTTACAATCAGGTATAAAAACCTTCAGAATTTCGAAATCCGGTGAATTTACTGATACACTTCCGCAGGGTACACTAGCTGGTATCTTATCAAATATTTTTGCGGATAGCGATATCAAAATAACATTGTGCACCGGAAACGTACATACCGCCCGAAGACCTCCGTCCGAAAATCATTTCGGAATTACATGAAAGTTTAATAGGAGGACATAAGGGCGTAACAAAAACATATCAAAGAATTCGGGAAAGATTTTATTGGCCATCGATGCGTAACGATATTCAAAATTTCATTAGAACATGCAATAGTTGTCAGGAAAATAAACTTGTTAGGACAAAAACTCGTGAACCAATGCTTATAACTGATACTCCATTAAAGCCATTCGATAAAATATCCTTAGATACTGTGGGACCCCTTCCGTTGACTCCTAGCGGTAATCGGCACATTTTAACTATGCAGGATAATCTTACGAAATACTGCATTGCAGTTCCTGTACCGGATATAAAAGCAGAAACTGTAGCTCATGCGCTGGTCACGCATCTGATTTTGCAATATGGGGCTCCACGTGCAATTTTAACTGATCAAGGTACTAGTTTCATTAATAAAGTATTAAAAGAATTGGCGAAAGTTTTCAAAATTAATGATGTAACTACTTCTGGCTACCGTCCGCAAACAAATGGTGCTTTAGAGCGTAGCCATATTGTCAACTGAATATATAAAACACTACCTAAATGATTTTGATGATTGGGATAAAATAGTACCATTTGCAATATTTTCGTATAACACGTCTGTTCACGAAGCAACAAATTTCACTCCACACGAATTAGTAGTTGGGGAAATAGCACGCTGTCCTAGTGCATTCCCTACAGACGAGCCTTTATTGACGTATAACGGTTATCTTCAAGATTTATTAACTCGATTAACTGAGATGCAGACGTTGGCTGCCCAAAATTTGATATCGGCTAAACATAAGTCAAAATTACATTACGATGAAAAAGCGCGACCCTTTGAGGGTAAAATTGGCGACATGGCACGCGTTTTAGTAGAAGTCAGGAAAGGAAAATTTGGCAGTCGATATCACGGCCCTTATAAAATTGTTGGAATTTTAGAAAATAATAACATTATACTACAAAAGAAATCTGGCGAACGATGTGTAAAGCATGCTGATAAACTATTAATACACCATCAGGGTAATTAATGGTGTAAGCCTCGAAATTTTAGACGTGCATACCCTGCGCATTGTTGCGGTGTATTTACTCTGGTTAAAATTGCCCCATTGCCAATGCATCAAATTTGTGCACACTCTGTATGTTTTCCACTGTTCCGTATGTTCCCACTGTTCCGTATATTCCGTATCTTTCCACTGTTCCGTATATTCCGTATGTTCCCGCACTTATACAGGCCTAGTCTAGTACCGAAACATCCCAATCAATATTTAAAATTCTAGAACTAAATAAGATCAGTAGAATTGTACCGAATCCGGCAAGAATGGAGTTGGTAATACTCCTCTCTGTGATGACCTGGATCACGCCTATCTCTGGAGAGAATAAAAAAACGTACGAGATTTCAAGAATTGACGCCAGCCCTGGACTGTATTTCGAAAAATTACACACCATGAGATTGATGACCGCTGACTGGCGAGTGACAGTTTTCCTTGAGACTCGGAGACTAGAAACCCAATTTCCAATGGGTTATGAAAGACTGAACGAAACATATAACAGCTGCATCTCCGTGATGTTGGCGAGCGATTGCAATAGTCTCCTCCGTACCGCCTACCTCCGGGGAAGAGCGGAAGAAGCTTTAGCGCTGCATTCGGAACTAAAGGATCTAATTTCAGAAATTCCAACTCCAGAAGACTCTAATATCCCCAAATCCATAGTGCGAAGAAGTGTCCCTCTCGGATTCATTGGATCGCTGAGCCGCACTCTCTTCGGCACGCTGACGACAGATGATGCAGAATACTTTAATTTAGAAATTGACAAGTTATATCAGGATCAAAGTGAAATAGTACATATTCTAAAAAATCAAACACATGTTATCACCAGTGGATTCCATAAGTATCATGAGTTGTTAGACCGAAACACAAAATTGATGAACAAAAACAGAATGCAAATTAACGAAATTTCAGCAGCAATAGGTGCTGCTAATAGAGCATTGAACTATACTCAACTATCATATCGGCTATCACATTATACCCATACTCTGGAACTGTCTTTGGACCAATATATAAGAATAACTGAGAAATTCCTGGCCGCAATACATGCCGCCAAGATGGGCGAAATACATAATTCACTTTTGGATAAATCAAAACTTCGCCGTATAATAACGGACATTAGAGATACACGAAATTCATATGAACTTCCGATACCCTAGGGATACCAGGGTATAGAAGAATTAATTGGGTTATCCAGTGTAAAAATTGGCCACCACAAGGGCAAGCTTTTCTTGGTACTATACTTGCCTTTGGTAGACAGGGTAGCATATCACCTCTATCGTACATATTCTTGGCCTATACCACAAAATTTCCCTCGAAATTCAACAGGATCAAGCCATATTCATCCGAAGGCTCCATATTTGGCAATAAGCAACGATCACCGACTCTACTTTAATGTAGACGAATTATATATCAACAATTGTCACAAAACATCCTATGTGCACCTTTGCCCATTGGAACAACCATTGTTTGAGGTCTCGTCCACCGACGCTTGCGAGGTTTCGTTATTATTGCGACCCACCGTCCAGGCATTCAAAACCTGCGATGTGCGTATAAGACCCCGGCACACTCCATTCTGGGCCCGGTTAAGAACAACGCAGGGATGGTTATATTCCTTGGAGTCACCAGAACCATTGCAAATCATATGCAATGGAATGAAGGATGAGCTAATAACCATGGAAGGCACCGGAATGCTGCAGCTGAGGCAAGGTTGTATCGCTAAAACCACTTATGTGACACTGATTGAAATTCAACATTTGGAGAGTCGGGAACAGTACTTCTACCAACCAAATTTACTGCTAAATATTTCGGAACTTCTACCTCAAATCCATAAATATCATGATATTCGACCATTGGACATCAATTATAAAAATACGTTCGTCTCTGTGGAAGACACTATGTCTGAAGTAGAAGAAAAACTTGACGAAATAGGTCGACACCACCGAAACAGAAGATTCAGCACTCATCTGTTGCATGGAGGGTTAACAATGTCATCCATTCTGGGACTGGGAATTCTGCTGTATTACTTCCGAAGTAGCATCGGGAAAGTGTGGTCTCTGCTGCCTTGCAGGAAGCGGAAACCTAGGAGTCCACCTAGAGAAGCAAACACGTCGACCGAAGCGGAGCGCGGCTGCCCATTGGAGACTCATAGCCCGCCTGCCACGGCATCACTGCCATGTCAACGAGCAATCGTGGATTAATCTTGCGCCAAATCAATAATTAATGAGACGATAATTGATCCAACCGTTGCGAGTTATGGGGAAACCCTCGATCAATAATCACATATTCTTCAGGTGTCAATGTATTTCAAATTTTTGCCAGTCTTGTTGTTTTAACAGATATGTCAGATCCAGGGATCAGCAACCATGGGAATTCTCGACGGATCTTTGTGTGTCGCCTAGCGCGATTTACAAAACGCAAGGATTTGTTGAATATCTTCCGCCCCTACGGAGCCGAACACGCGGTCCTAAGGGTCCAGCCCAGCGGGAACGTGGCCTTCGTGACATTCGCCACTTCGCAGCAGGCAGCCAAGGTGGCGAGCAATGCGATCACGCAGCCAATCATCCTTCATAAGAGAAGACTGCGAATTCTGGTCGCTGATACATGGCACGGCTTTAACCTGCCATCCTCAAGTGTCGGACCGTCTGTTTCCATTCCTGAGCGGGACAACCCGTTCCCAGGGTACGAGCCAGTCCGCTCAGCGCTCCTGCCTGTGGAGGTGATTTCACTGATAGCAACATCCTTGCCTTTTGCCGATCGCGCCCGTATGGAACGGGTATCGAGGACTTGGAGGATGGGAGTACACGATTCCTTCCGGAAAATGCAGCGCCTTGATCTGGGCGATTGGAGATGGCCTGGAATGCAGGGATGGAGGCGCATTACAACAGAAGCCTTCTACTGGGTGTTTGGCGCGATGTGCCCCTTACTTAAAAGACATTGTTTTAGATGATGAGCTAGCCGCTAAAGATCTGCGTCCTCAGCTGTTGGCCCTGATTAGTAAGAATTGTCCCGCACTGGAGAAGTTGGATGTATCGGCCATTAATGTCCGACCATCGGCTTTTCGAGAGCTGGCAACAAGCGTCACCTCCCTGAAAAATCTGTCAATTGGACGTTGCACGAACTGTGTTGACATTGAACTGGGAAAGGTTCTTGAAGCCAATAAGGCTTTGCAGGGATTCAGCGCCAAGGCACCGATTTCTCTGGAAGATCCCTGTTGCAAATAGCAAGGGATCTAGTAAGGCTAGATCTAAAAGACTGTACGGCTAAAAGCGAGCATATCGCTGCAGCCATTTCACATTTCAAATCACTGTCACACCTTTTTCTATTCAGACCCAAAAACTTTCAACCTGACATTTTACAGAAATTAATCGAAAGTGCTACACTACCCCGATCCATGGAGTCGATGGAATTCGTGGGGTGCAACCCCCGGCCTGAGGGCGGAGGGCTGCAGGAGGAAGATGCGGAAGCCGAACGGGAGGAGGAAGCGGATTTCTTTGAGTTCGACCTTGGTCCCGTTGAGATAGCAGTCAGCCTTCCATCCCGTTACCCTCTGGTCACTGAACTTGGGGTTGCATTCTGCGGCTGGGTGGACAACACCTTCATCGGCGAAGTGGGTCGGCACATGAAGCATCTTATAAAATTGGATATCACTGGATGCACTAACATCACGGGGCAGTTTAGCCTCGAAGCACTCAGTGGTCTAAATCACTGTACCGAACTACAAATCAGCCTACTGTACCCGGACGTCGGTGCCCAGTTCCTTCAGTACATGTCGTCACTCAGGGAGTTGACGTGCAGAGACAATCAGGGCGTGACAGATGAGGATGTTTGCGGCCTCATCAGAAATAGCGTGAACATAGCAATGATAGATCTGGAGGGCTGCGTACATATAGGACGCCCTTTTATAGAATGCGTATACTCCGCCCTGCGTGGCGACCCTCACAACCACCGAGTCGAAATTCGTGTCGGCGGAACGAGCGCGATGCCCCGCAGGCGTCACAGGCAGCTGCTCCACGTTTTCTTAAATTATACACGGCACTCCAAATGTCCTTACGCCTAATTATCATCGGGGACGATGATTCCAAGGGGGGGTGTTACGTGCCGGTCACTTTTTAAATTCATCTAAAAAAATTTCGCTACACAGATGTCGACCATTGATTCGACCATCACGTGTTATGGGAATTTCCCTCAATCAGTAGTCGATTATCTGTGAATATTCTTAATAGTTGTAATTTAATTCTGCTTGAAGCCTGTCACGCCACGGCATATTCCCATGGAAGACGACGACAATAATCTTCCAACGTCGCCGACGTTCTTAGAATGCGCGCTGTGATAAGCACTCCGAAACATTGTAGTAGACATTTATATTTTTCTTCTTCCGTGCTAAATTTTTGTACACCATCATTGACAATTGATTCAACCATCACGTGTTATGGGAGTTTCCCTCGATCAGTTGTCAATGATCTACAAACCGAATTATTATAATTTTATATAAGTCATTGCGCCACTGCATTTTCCCATGCAAAAATCTCGACACTGCAAAACGTTCTTAGAACGCCGGATGCGATAACATTCTGAAAACCTAAGCACTGTGAGGCTGGGAACGGTCCGAGGCGACGACGGTTAGGCCCGTGTGCACGAGGTGCAGAGTCAGCAATTTTGGCGCTCTTTGTGCGAAGGCCCGAGTGCTCGGGCCTACCCTGCGAACGCTCGGGGCAGTCGCCTGTTAAGTCGCTTGGTGCGTAGTCGATCTGTCCGAGGGACAAATTGCCGTTATATACTAGGCGTTTTGAGCTGGAGTTCCAGTGCATCCCAGTGATCGTGGAAAGACTCAGTCCCCGTAGAGACTTATTCGTTGTAATAATTACCTACTTTCAATATTTTAAATCATTATATATTCGCGTTCTAATATCTAAATCTAACCTTATATCTACATTAACATAAGTGTATTGTGCTCCGTATCCTCCGAACAATATACTGTGCCGGTGTCCATCACTCCAGAGAGCCAGAGAGAAAGAGAGACAGAGAGAGAGAGAGAGAGAGAGCGAAAGAAAGCGAGTAAGCCGTTCAAAATTTTAACAGTCTCATACCGAATTGGTGAGTGTTTTAAAGTATGTTATTATGTTCAACGATTGTCATCGAATAGCGTCCATCATTTGAATCTTCTAATTTTAAAATATCAATCGTATTGGCCATGTCAGTTTCCTAAATTGATATCGTAATTATTTCCTAAATTGTAAACGTTTTCATCACCTCCGATTCACGAATTGTACAATATCAAACGTTTGCGTGATAATTGATCCAACCATTCTGTGTTGCGGGTTTCTCCCTCGATCAATTATTGTCTGATTTTCCTTCGACATTTAATTGTAACCGGATCGAATTTCTTGTAATATTTGTTTGTCGACGACGACCTTACACAAATCCATGTAAATCCCCATTTTTGTTCCACCTTACGAAAACTTCCTTTAATCATTTTTTGTAATACATGGTAATTTTTACTTAAATCCGTTTCATTTTGTTTGAACCGTCTTTACCAAAGTACCACATCCTGACTGGGCAACCTGTATAGGTTGAAGACAGTAGCCGTCCCCACAAAAATCCTGATTTTTGGCGTAATAATTTAATTATGTCGGAATTACAATTATATCTTTTAAATTCGTTAAGCGTTGCGTGAGTAATTTACACTTTACCGCTCGGTCGCTAAAAATTAACGCCCTCACGTAACAACCCCAAACAAATGCTTCCTCGGAGCCAATGAGCTCATTCTACATGCGCGAATAAGTTCCTTCTAAAATGACTTGGAGTATAGTGCGTGAGTAATATTAACACTTGAAGGACCAGAGTTGCTATCTACCTAAAACATATATTTTTTCCTTATAGGTTTAACGTCGCATTAACAGCATAGATTATTAGGGTAAATGTTTACTTAAGGAAGGCATCTCTGATTTCAATGACCTTGACATGTGGTTGTCAAGGTCATCATTCTGAACAACATTTCCCACTAAACTTTTTGACGTTCAACTTTGGTTTATGAGATATTCGCAAAAAAACTTTACTTAACACTCGAACTACCGACGGTTTTACAGCCGACGGTATTAGTATTGGTCGGGGCTAGGTTAGGGCGGGGGTGCGCGTACGCTTGCGGATGCGTAAAGCATGTTAACGAACCGATGTGAATTTGTGGATGTTCAAAATGAGATTGCGTTTACAAGAATCACGCGATTAGGTCAATATCGCTGTTTTCAAGGTTATCATTCTGAACATTTCCCTTTAAACTTTTGCCGGTCGGCTTTAGTTTATGAGATATTCGCAAAAAAATCTTTAGTTGACACTAAAATTACCGAGTTTAACACATACTCACATCCATTTGGTACCATGTTTTATGCCCCCTCCCTGATCTAGCACCATCTAATACCGTTGGTTGTGAAATAAATTTCAATATATTATTATGCTGAAAGTTTTTTATTAATATCTCCGAAACTAAGGCCGGCCGCCAAAAAGTTTACAGGGAAATGTTGTTTAGAATAATGACCTTGAAAACATATATCAAGGTCAAGGTCATCAGAGATGCCTCCCCTAAAGTAAACATTTACCAGATTCTAATATTTTCACAAAACTTGTTTACCTACGTTTTCTTGGTATGATATGGATGTCAGTACATATTTCGATGAGGTTACCCCCAATACAGCAATATCTTCTTTGTGGGGGTTGTCCTGATATTCACTGATGATATGGTCCATTTCTTGATAACCAGATGTTTGCAATCTGACATCAGATTGGCAGCAGGGTCTACCGTGAGAGCTCAGAGCCTGACGTCAGATCCGTAGTCATCTGTGTCCGCATTAGGCTGTGTTCTGAAGTACAGAGCCTGACATCAGGACCCTGACGTCAGATGGGCAACAGATTCGCATGAGATCCTGTCGTTCGCCTGACACGTATAACAGCGCCATCTGAGGGTCAGAATTGGCAAACAATTCCTTACGCGTGACGTCACCCGGCCGTCCCTACCCATAACGCCACACGGCCGTCCCTTCCCTTACATAACCATCAAGCACATTCTACAGTTTATATAAACTTTATTAATCCCCTCAGGGTTATAATCTTCCCATACAAAGACACTTAAATCTACCTTAGCCTACTGTCACGTCCCGGGAGGAGTGCTTTAAGGACGATGACACGGGGATAAAAGTCAGGCGAGAATGTCATAATTCAGCACTCTGAGGATTGACGGAATCAAGCGAGAACGCAATAATTCAGCACACTGAGAATTGGTGGAATCAGGCGAGAATGCAATAATTCAGCACATTGAGAATTAGTGGAATCAGGCGAGAATGCAATAATTCAGCACACTAATCGACCAGGGAAAGATTAAAGGCGAATAGACACCCGGGGGACACCCGTTAGAGCACTTTGCTTTGTTTTGTCCCGGTAATTGCATTTGCCATTGCATTCAAATAAGAAATTCACGTAATACTTCCGCGAAATTCGCCTAAACACACGGCTGTACACGGCTCATGCAAAAGAACATTAGTAAACAAGGTAGGCACTTTCGCGTTCGCGGAGCGAGATCAGCTGTTGCTGCAGTTTGTTTTGGTTAGGAAATCTCCGTGGCCGAAAAATAGACACAATAATTTGAAGCGAAAGGGTATAGCCGGTTAAAATGGTCAAATGTGCCCCTGAACCGAATTCAAATCGCGATGAGTCATTCGAAAGCTTATAAAAAAAGAATGATTTCTGCCAAGTTTCAACTTTGTATCTCGACCCGGGGGGTAGTAAAGGGTAAAAATATAAAATCAGGTTTTTGCCGAATTTCTCCTATATCAGCGGATGAAAAATTTTGAAAAAATTCAGAGGCATGTCTGTTATCGGTGCACATATTAGGGAATCGTGTCAGATTTTTAAATTCAAAAACCAAGCTGTGAAAAATAAAAAACCCCAAAAATGCTGAAAATGCCGGTTTTGTTTCAAAGCAGTCTTGATACTATAATTATATTTTTACTGTAAGTCCGCATCATTGTTACTATTGTCTTGATTTATGTCAGATTTTTCAATTTGGTGCGCCGCAGTTAAAAAAAATTAAAAACCGATTTTTTCGCCGTTTCTTCCGTGTCAGAGTAACTAATAGGTCGAACTTTCGTACATACTTTATGGAATAAGTCTTTCATGCAATCTTCAATGTCTTCACATGCAGCAAAACAGCGTAGGAATCAAACGAACTAAACATGCTGTACCATTACAGTCTAAAATGTCTATCGTATTTTCAACGGCGTCAATGGCGCAGCGGTAAAGTGTTCGACTGTTGAATCGCTGCGAACTTTTTGAACGTAGGTTCGAGCCTCGGAACTTCTAAGTCCCACAGGGTCATATTTTTTTCACATTAATTATGTATTTTTCGATTTCTAGCTACACTAGCGGACAAAAAAGTTACCACTTTTTCGATTTGTTCTATTTTTGTTATTTTTTTTAGCATACATTTAGGACTGTGGTATATTTAATATGCATATTCTGATGGAGAATTTAAAGATGTATAAAATCCAGTTAAAGTTGAATTTAATTAACTGACAAGCAAAAGTGTTGTATGATATTAACCCTCCGAGTACTGGACTTCGAGTCCTGGGCCTGGGTCTTTTTTGACTCACACCGATAGTTCACTAATACTAATTCACGGTCGCTCGAGACCCTCACCGATACTGCCGTAAAGTAGGATGGTCGCCGAGCTCGAGACCCTCACCGATATTGTACACACAGTGACGATCGCTCTAGCTCGAATCAGTCGGTTTCGGATTAGGTACGTTTGGAAATTTGTTATACATATATGAAAGAAATAATCTTGTGAATTATAGAAAAATTACATTTATTCAATATTTATACCATTATCATTACATGTATTGCATAAACTTCTACGGGTTTCTGTCGAGTGGTTCTTACACACATGTTTATTACACGATTCACATTTTGAAGGGTATTTATTGTTATTTCCTACGCAGTAGCAGCATCTCGCACGCTTGTGACCTCCTACTCTCGCTTTTTTAACAATTTTTCTCCCCGTTGCTTCTATCGCCCTCACAATATTTACATTTAGACCTCCTTCCTGATTTTTATATTGCGCAGCCCGTCTGTCAATATTTTTGGCAGTCAATTTTTTGGCTAATGCCTCTAAAAATAATTTTCTCCTCATCGTAGATGAGTGTCTTATCTCCCATGTCGGATTTTTGACATGCCAGACAACATACGCATTATATGCGGCAATATCAATATAATGCATAAATAAAGATAGGGGCCAACGGCGGGTGCAGCGCCTACAAGAATACTCCCTCACTAATTTGTCTAAGACATCGACTCCACTTTTCGTAGAATTATAATAATTTATTATTTCGGGTTTAAATTTTAGCGCAGCTGCTGATATATTATGCTCGCGGTGCAATGTGGACAGTAGCACAACACACTTTCGCAGTTTTGGCACGTACGATACCAAGGTTATATTTTGCGTGAATAAAAATTCAGATGAATATACATTTCGATTTTGTATATCTGTCAGTATTTTGGGTAAATCCCGCCTATTTTTGCGCATCGTTCCGACTAAAAAGAGGTTATTTTGCAATAAATACTCGGCTAAACTTATGTCCGTAAAAAAATTATCGGTCGTCACGCATCGACCAGAATTTCTCCAGAAATCCGTCATTTGTCTTACGACACGTTGCCCTTGTTGTTTCTCAGGTGCGTTTCCTTGTTTCCCCAAATACACGTCCATGTTACAGCAATAATATGTTTGGGAATCACAAAGGCTCCATATTTTAATCCCATATTTGCCAGGTTTGTTTGGCATGTAGACTTTGAAGGAGCAACGGCCGCGAAACGTCACCAACTGCTCATCAACGCATCCAACGTCTGTTGCATTGTATGATTCTTTACAATTTTTCGTAAAGATATTTGTAACTTCTCTCAGAGGTGCCAGTTTATCCGTTGCCTTCCTTTCCTCTCGTGTGGCGGAATCGTCGAAACGAATATACCTGAGTAAAACATAAATGTAAATGTAAGTGTGGATGTAAGTGAAAGCCATCAAAAACCGAAAGGCAAGGATAATAAATAAATATAATAACAATAATAATAATAACATACCTTAGAATATCTATGAAGCGATCACGCGACATTGTTGCCGCATAAAATTGCCGAGAAAGTGCATCGCTAGTTTTCCATAGGTCCTGCTTGCGTTCGCGTGATTCTCTGAACCGTCCAATTAGTAGCAAAAGCCCGAAAAATGCATCCATTTCAGTACGGTCCACTGGTTTCCAGTTTTTATTCGGCGGCATACTCTTATTTGCCTTTATATTGGTATGCAAAATGACGGTGTGGATGATCTCTTCATTTATAAATAAATGAAAACATTCATCCACTGTTTCGACATGCTCACTTTTGTCGGTTAGTGAACACTTGCGCTGGAGGTATTCGACTGCACTGTTGTCGGGCGCAATATAGCTCCAGTGGCGTCCAGCTACCATTTGGTCTCCTGGATGTGTAGATACTGATGGATGATCTTCATCGGATTCGGAATCTTGCTCCTCTGGCTCAGCGTCACTATTGGAAGCACTTCCACCATCCGATGACTGTTCACAGTCGTGCACGTCTTCGTTCTCTTCCGCAAAAAGTGCAGATTGCCCGTCGGTTTGTAATGCAGACATTGTATGAACACAAAGTCAAACAAACAAAAGAACGATAACACGAACAATAATAATAACAACGATAACAACGATAACAACGATAACAACGATAATAACGATAATAACAATAATAACGATAACGATAATAACAATGATAACGATAAAAACAACAAAACCACCAAAAATAATAGACACGGGCAAGAACACAAGAAAGCAGCGAAGCGTCGTCGTCAACTATGCAGTCGCGAATGCCACTCGGCAGCGCAGTCGTTATGAACTTCCCATTCTTGTCCCAAACAGTCACCGGAAAGGCCCGGTTTATGTTTTTATGACACCCCCGACAGCTAAAAGTTCGCTTGGCCGCGGTTGAACCACGCAGCTCCGTCACTGTGTGCGTGAGCGCTCTGAAACGGTGGGTCAAAAATGACACAGGCCCAGTACTCGGAGGGTTAAAGGGGGTAACACATTATTGGGGCCGACAAAGAAGTTACCACGTTTAGCAACTTTTTAGATTGTCCTAAAAGCAAAATGTCCCCCCACAAAATATTAGATGTTTTTATGTTCAAAAGTGGTAACTTTTTGTTGACATTAAAAGTGTGTTGTCTTGTTTAATGTTATGTGCGGTTTTTTGATTGTTAGTTAAATAAATTCAACTGTAACTGGATTTTATACAGCATTCAAATCTCTTTCAAAATATGTATGTTAGGCATATACTACAATTTTGAATTGATATTGAAAAGTAATAGAATTAGGGTGGGCCGAAAAAGTGGTAACTTTTTTGTCCGCTACTGTATATGACAATGATCGATATTTATATACAAATGTTTTAAAAACATATTAAAATTATTTTAAAACTTGAAAACTATTGTTAGGTATCCTGCCAATTAAAGCATTGTTTAACTTCTGAATTTTGGAAACAAGAGAGAGTTGTATGATCTACAAGAAGAGGCGAAATAATTACAAAACAACACACAATTGTTGCTGCAATCCATCCACAATTGTTAAAGGTAAGAGATTAGAAAATCAATTTCATATAATATTAATTTAGTGCAGGGAATGTTATAACAATACTGTAATTGACGGCATACTTGTCCAGAGAAACGGTGGCATCAAATTCTTCTCAAGTCATTTTTATGTATATTTCAACTATTAAAATATTTTTAATATGTTTCTAAAACATTTGCATATAAATATCGATCATTGTCATATAGCTAGAAATCGAAAAAATACATAAGTAATGTGAAAAAAATATGACCCTGTGGGACTTAGAAGTTCCGAGGCTCGAACCTACGTTCAAAAAGTTCGCAGCGATTCAACAGTCGAACACTTTACCGCTGCGCCATTGACGCCGTTGAAAATACGATAGACATTTTAGACTGTAATGGTACAGCATGTTGAGTTCGTTTCATTCCTACGCTGTTTTGCTGCATGTGAAAACATTGAAGATTGCACAAAAGACTTATTCCATAAAGTATGTACGAAAGTTCGACCTATTAGTTACTCTGACACGGAAAAAACGGCGAAAAAATCGGTTTTTAATTTTTTTAACTGCAGCGCACCAAATTGAAAAATCTGAAAAAAATTCAAGACAATAGTAACAATGATATGGACTTACAGTAAAAATATAATTGTAGTATCAAGACTGCTTCGAAACAAAACCGGCATTTTTCAGCATTTTTTGGGTTTTTTTATTTTTCACAGCTTGGTTTTTGAATTTAAAAATCTGACACGATTCCCTAATATGTGCACCGATAACAGACATGCCTCTGAATTTTTTCAAAATTTTTCATCGCTGGTATAGGAGAAATTCGGCAAAAACCTGAATTTATATTTTTACCCTTTACTACCCCCCGGGTCGAGATACAAAGTTGAAACTTGGCAGAAATCATTCTTTTTTTATAAGCTTTCGAATGACTCATCGCGATTTTAATTCGGTTCAGGGGCACATTTGACCATCTTAACCGGCTATACCCTTTAAATAAGAATTGTTTATTCAATTCGAAGCACTTTGATTTGCCATGCATTGTTATCGTGATGGTAGTTATGGTTTATAATTATATGTTGGACGTTAAGCATTGGCACATGACATTTATATAATTAATAAGCAATAGCAATATGTATATGAATATGAAATACAATATATGATAATTAAGTAGAATGGCATAAGCAATAAGCGTTACTAAGACAAAATAATATAGAAAAGCAATAAGCGTTGATAATATAAAGATAAATGAAGAATAAGCGTTGATAATATAAAGATAATGAAAGCAATACGAATAATAATACAAGAATGAATGTTGGTGATATGCAAAGTTTTTAAATGTAATTATAAAAGCTTACAATGATCGATGAGAAGTTGTTTGTTATACACTGGTTTAGTAATACTGATACTTTCGTGGATTTCTTTCGTCAAAAGAGGACTTCTGTCTCGGTCCCCTTGTATTTATATAATTGTCGCGGGGGTACGCGCGGTATAGGCCTTGACCTATTTAATAAATAAGTCGCAGTAGGATTTCCGGGGTTTTTACAAAGGTGCGTCTATTAATTATTATACGCGTTTCTGTCACGTACCCCAAATATTCGTCGCAATTGTACTTCCGGGGTTTTTATAAACGGTAAAAGGAGATACTCAACCCGTCGAATGGATTTCGGATGGTTTAATGGGAAAGGGGTAATTGTGGGCCTGACTTGGAGGGTCGTAGAGAAGGGGTGAGACGTGGTCTCGATTTAAGAGGTTTTTGGGGCGAGGGACTTGTTTAGATTCAGTATGAGGAAGGGAATTCGTGCCTCGTAGGGCGAATAGTTAGAAGGAGGTTTCGTACCGACCATCTTGAAATGAGGACCGCTAAGGTACATCGTCAAGGTGATCAGCGATTGAGGAAATGGAGTAAGAGTTGAGTTTGAGGGGCTTTGGTGGAGTGATATTGAGATATTTGGAAAAGTATTTAGAATAATACCGCGCGAAAAATAGTGGGATATCACAATTCATTTATTTACTCATTTATTTATTCATTTATGAATTCATTTATTTATTCATTTATTTATTCATTTATTTATTCATTTATTTATTCATTTATTTATTCATTTATTTATTCATTTATTTATTCGTTTATTTATTCGTTTATTTATTCGTTTATTTATTCGTTTATTTATTCGTTTATTTATTCGTTTATTTATTCGTTTATTTATTCGTTTATTTATTCGTTTATTTATTCGTTTATTTATTCGTTTATTTATTCGTTTATTTATTCGTTTATTTATTCGTTTATTTATTCGTTTATTTATTCGTTTATTTATTCGTTTATTTATTCGTTTATTTATTCGTTTATTTATTCGTTTATTTATTCGTTTATTTATTCGTTTATTTATTCGTTTATTTATTCGTTTATTTATTCGTTTATTTATTCGTTTATTTATTCGTTTATTTATTCGTTTATTTATTCGTTTATTTATTCGTTTATTTATTCGTTTATTTATTCGTTTATTTATTCGTTTATTTATTCGTTTATTTATTCGTTTATTTATTCGTTTATTTATTCGTTTATTTATTCGTTTATTTATTCGTTTATTTATTCGTTTATTTATTCGTTTATTTATTCGTTTATTTATTCGTTTATTTATTCGTTTATTTATTCGTTTATTTATTCGTTTATTTATTCGTTTATTTATTCGTTTATTTATTCGTTTATTTATTCGTTTATTTATTCGTTTATTTATTCGTTTATTTATTCGTTTATTTATTCGTTTATTTATTCGTTTATTTATTCGTTTATTTATTCGTTTATTTATTCGTTTATTTATTCGTTTATTTATTCGTTTATTTATTCGTTTATTTATTCGTTTATTTATTCGTTTATTTATTCGTTTATTTATTCGTTTATTTATTCGTTTATTTATTCGTTTATTTATTCGTTTATTTATTCGTTTATTTATTCGTTTATTTATTCGTTTATTTATTCGTTTATTTATTCGTTTATTTATTCGTTTATTTATTCGTTTATTTATTCGTTTATTTATTCGTTTATTTATTCGTTTATTTATTCGTTTATTTATTCGTTTATTTATTCGTTTATTTATTCGTTTATTTATTCGTTTATTTATTCGTTTATTTATTCGTTTATTTATTCGTTTATTTATTCGTTTATTTATTCGTTTATTTATTCGTTTATTTATTCGTTTATTTATTCGTTTATTTATTCGTTTATTTATTCGTTTATTTATTCGTTTATTTATTCGTTTATTTATTCGTTTATTTATTCGTTTATTTATTCGTTTATTTATTCGTTTATTTATTCGTTTATTTATTCGTTTATTTATTCATTTATTTATTCATTTATTTATTCATTTATTTATTCATTTATTTATTCATTTATTTATTCATTTATTTATTCATTTATTTATTCATTTATTTATTCATTTATTTATTCATTTATTTATTCATTTATTTATTCATTTATTTATTCATTTATTTATTCATTTATTTATTCATTTATTTATTCATTTATTTATTCATTTATTTATTCATTTATTTATTCATTTATTTATTCATTTATTTATTCATTTATTTATTCATTTATTTATTCATTTATTTATTCATTTATTTATTCATTTATTTATTCATTTATTTATTCATTTTGTATGCGAGTGAGATGATTGAATAGGATTCTTAGTTTTAGATTGAGTGAGTGGAAAATGATTAAGACCACGACGTGGTTCACCACGTGGCGTCCACTACAATTGTATTAATTGGGGACTGAGTGTCGTGATTGTGAGTGTGAGTGTTTAAAAGATGAGTGTAATCTACTGTGATTGAGTTCAATACAGAATGTTTGTGAATTTCGCACAAGAACGCAAAAATACACGCGACGCGTACAAGAGAGTCCGGTAGCGGCGAGAATCTTCACAAGAGTGCGAATATGGCGGACTTCCGCTCGCGCTTCTTCTCGGTTTCTCAGAGAGCAGCGTCGCTGCTTTCTGATTGGCGGAGGGGCTTGCGTGTTAAGCGGTGATTGGCTGTGCGTTCGATGGTGAGTATCGAGCGATCGATTGTCATCGATCGTCGATCAGCCGTTCGTTCCGCTGCCCAGTAGGTGCTGCCGTGAGAGTGAGTGTGGCGGCGTGTGGTACTATACCATTCCCAAACATTCTCCCGCCGTCAGCAACAGAGTTGATGAGGTTAACCTGAAACAGACAGAACTGCCAACTTTGCGATTGGCCTGATTAGAGTGGTGGTCGCCGTCTTGATGGTCACGACCCTCGTGAGTCCGTCCTTTCCAGGATGCAGAGTGAGTACCCGAGCAAGTGGCCACTTGCTTGGGGGAAACCGTTCATCGGTGATGAGTACCAATGACCCGACCTTGATGTCATTGGATGGATGATGCCACTTTGAGATGGCTTGCAGACGCTGCAGATAATGAGTGGACCATTGAGACCAGAATTGTTGCATCTTCTTCTGGATGAGTTGCCATCTCGCTGATGGTGCGAGTGATGAGTGTTCCAGAGACGGTTCAGGCAAGGTTGTTAACGGTTTTCCGATGAGGAAATGAGCTGGGGTGAGTGTTGAAAGGTCCTCAGGGTCATCACTGAGAGGCTCGAGTGGTCTTGAATTGAGCGTGGCTTCGATTTGTGTGAGAAGAGTGCTAAACTCCTCGTATGTGAGAACAGTCTCATGAACGGTCCGTCGCAGATGGTACATAATGGATTTAACAACCGCTTCCCACTTTCCTCCCATATGAGGTGCCGCTGGTGGATTGAAGCACCATGTTGTGTTGTCGCTGACAAACAGAGAAGCCAGTTGTTGATTTTATTTTGAGCCTTGAGTGAACATACTCTTGAGTGTTGTGTCCGCACCGACGAAGATGTTGTGTGGAATTCCTCGTCTGGATGTGAAACGCCTATATGTCGCAATGAATCCTTCTGATGAGTAGTCTGTCACCAGTTCGAGATGGACAGCTGACGTCGTCATACACACAAAAACGCAAATCCAACCCTTTTGTGTTTTTGCTCCTCGCCCTTTCCATGTCTTGAGTGTGATTGGACCAGCATAATCAATTCCAGTGTTGGTGAATGGTAGTGAGGGTGTGACTCTAGAAAGAGGTAGTTGGCCCATCAGCTGATGGGCACGGATCCCCCTTTGTCGAGCACACACCACACACCGCAGAATATGAGATTTTACTGGAGCTCGACCTCCGATGATCCAGTAGGTCTGTCTGACATGAGCGAGAGTGAGTTGAGTTCCTCCATGAAGAGTGTGTTTGTGTGAGTGGTCTATAATCAGATCGGACAGACGTGAGTGACGAGGCAAGATTGCAGGGTGTTTACCTTCGTAAGTGATATGAGCGTTACAAAGTCTGCCCCCCACTCGTATGACTCCTTGTTCGTCGATGAAGGCGATGAGTTGACTGAAGACGTGAGACGAGGGCAGCGTTGAATTTGAGCTGATGACCTTGAATTCGTGCTTGTAGTAGAGTGCCTGCGTGGCCTTTATCCAAAAGATGCGGGCCGTTTCCAAATCCTTTGGTGTTAGTGAAGTGAGTGGTAATGAGACAGGCAATTTCCTTAGCCTGGAAATGAATCTGAAACAAGCTGAGGTAATACGAAAGAGTTTTTTAAGAGTGGAGAATTTATATATGAGGTCCCAGTGGTATTTGATTTCTTGAATGTGGAGTATGGTCGAGGTTCCTGGACGAACTTCTAATTCAGTTGAATTGTCCAGTACAGTTGATTGTGATGGCCATGAGTTACTGGGTTGAGTGAGCCATGGTGGTCCCGTCCACCATAGTTGATGCCGTTCAAGCTGTGATGTTGTAAGGCCTCGAGATGCACAATCAGCTGGGTTCGAGGTTCCTGGAACGTGTCTCCAATGTGCTTGAGGGGTGAGTTCTTGAATTTGAGTGACACGATTCCTGACGTACTCCTTCCAGCGTGAGGCTTGAGCATTGATCCATATGAGTGTCACTTGAGAGTCCGTCCACAAATGAGTGGATGTAATGTTGAGTTGAAGAGTTGCTTGAACATACTTGGCATGCTTGGCCAGTATTACTGCGGCTGTGAGTTCGAGTTTCGGGATTGTGAGTTTCTTGAGTGGTGCTACCTTAGTTTTAGAGCACACGAGTGTCGACACTTTTAGATTTGTGGACGGTGAAGTCACGGTAATGTATATTACCGCTGCCATGGCGAGTTGTGAAGCATCAGAGAATCCGTGGAGTTCCACGGTAGAGTTGGAGTAGGTGTTGAACCACCTAGGAATTGAGAGCCTGGCCAGGCTTGTGAGTTCTTCTCTGATGGTGTTCCAACGAGATATGATTTGATGTGGCAGTGGATCGTCCGAACTGAGTTTGTACAGCCACAGCTCTTGCAAAAGCATTTTTGCACGAATTATGACTGGTGAGAGGAAACCGAGTGGATCAAATATTTGAGAGACCTCTGAGAGAATGAATCGTTTCGTTGGGGTTGAGGTGGAAATTTGTTTTGATGCAAATGTGAAGTTATCTTGGAGGCTGTTCCATTGCAATCCGAGAATTCTGGTATGGCAGTCGTCGAGTGAGATTGTTGAGCTGTCAGCTCGTGAGTTGGGAGAAATCGCCTCGAGTAATGCAGGATATGTAGAGTGCCACTTAGCGAGTGGAAAACCTCCCGCATGACACAGGTCTTTAAGGTGTTGTGCAATGTTGATGAGTTGCTCACCTGTGTCTGCGCCGCCAAAGATGTCATCGACATATCGTGCACGAGTGATTGAGGGTACAGCTAAAGGGAAGCGATGCCCTTCGTCCTCAGTTAGCTGCAGCAGTGCTCGGACAGCCAGAAATGGTGCAGCCTTGGTGCCGTATGTGACTGTCGTGAGTTTGAATGGTGTTTCCTTTCCTTCCTCATCTACCCACAGAATGCGTTGAAGATCTTGATCGTCTTCGTGGACTCGGATTTGCCTGTACATTTTAGTTATGTCTGTAGCAAAGATGAAATTATGTTGTCGAATCCACAACAGCACGTCTGAGATGTTGAGTAAGAGATTCTGCCCGGTGTGCATGAGGGCATTGAGTGAATGCCCAGATGTCGTTGCGCATGAGCCGTTGAAGACAACTCGTAGTTTTGTGGTTTTGCTGTCGGGCCTGAGTACTCCATGATGAGGAAGATAAAAGATTGAATTATCATCAGATGAAATTGATGGTGCTCTTACCATGTGATTGAGGTTTTCATATTCTGACATGAATGCTTGATAGAGTTCACGATACTCATCGTTTTTGTTGAATTTGTTAAGTGTGCGTTTCAAGCATGCACGCGCTGCTTGATACGAGTTGCCCAACAAGCTGGATGGTGATTTAAGAGGGATGCGCACGATGTATCGTCCTGTTGCATCCCTCGAGTGTGTTGATTTGAAATGATCTTCGCACTCTTGCTCTTCAGAGGTGAGTTTTGATTGAGTTTCTTTCGGAAGCTCCTCCTGAATCCAAAACTTCTCCAATAGATCACGTACCGGCGATTCGTCCTCTTGTATAAGTGATGCATGGTGAGATGACTGAGTGAGTGTAGTGGAAGAAGTAATTGGTCCAAGCACAAGCCATCCAAAGACTGAGAGTTGAGCTATCGGCATGAGTGGAGAGCCCCTGATGATGTTTGGCCTTATGATTTGTCCATATGTGTCAGCCCCAATGATAATGTCGACAGATAGAGGTTTGAGAAAGTCAGGATCTGCCAAAATGAGTGCTGCGAGATGTGGCCAATTGTGATTGGGCACCTCTTCAGAGGGTATCCTTGACGTCACTGATCTGAGAACATGGGCTTTAAGAGATATTGTCAAAGGTCGGTAGTTGGATTGCAGAGTTAATGAGACAGTTCCTCGCGTCTGTGATGACTTCTTTCCTCCAATGCCAATGATTGAGATGGAAGAGTGAGTGCGTTTGAGGTTGAGTTGCGTAATGAGGTCCTCCTTAACGAAGGTAAGCTCAGAGCCACAGTCGATAAGCATGCGAACCTGATGAGTTGACGTAGGTGTTAGAAGGTGCGCTTGCGCAGTTGCTAAGAGCGTGAGTTGGCTGCATGATGAGTGAGGCTGCGATGAGTGAGGCTGCGATGAGTGAGCAGGCAATGCGGGTGCAGAAGCGAGTTGAGTGTGTGATTGTTCCGGGTTGACGACTGCCCCAAGACTTCAGTGGGGCTTTTGAGAGACATGCCTTGTCTCCTCAGTTTGAGGTTGAGTGGACTTCTGTTCCGGTATGTGGAGCATCGTGTGGTGTTGAATGCCACACAGTTTACAGCGGTGTGGGGATTTGCAGTTTGCGGATGAGTGACGCCCGCAACAATTGTAGCACAACAGATTGTTGGCTACAACCTTTCTCCGCTCCTGCACCGACATTGCCTTGAACTTTGGGCACACAATCACAAAGTGGTCCGCCCCACAGCAGTCACACTGAAATACCCTCTTTATTGATGATTGGGATGCCTGATTGACTGCGGCTCGCTGAGCAATGAGTTTTGAGGCATTTTTTGTTGGAGTGCTGGTGGAGGCACTTTGGGAAGACGGAGTTTCCGACCTTTCCAGTGCCCTCACTTTGTTCGATACAAACTCCATCACCTGCTGGAAAGAGGGGTATTCTGTTGTTGACCCAATGGAGGTTTCCCAGGCCTCCCTTGTATTTCGGTCGAGCTGACGAACCACATGGTGAGTGAGCATGCAGTGCCCCAGAGTCTCCTTGACACCGAGTGAATTGAGAGCCGTTTCCACGGTCTCGACGGTTGAGATCAGCTGCTTGAGTGCAGCAGTGTTCTTTCCAACCACTGCCTTGGTGGTGAACAGTTTGTCCAGTTGAGCTTGGATTAGCAGCCTCTTATTGGAGTACGTCTCCTTGAGAAGCTCCCATGCAGGTTTGAATGAGGCACCTTTCAGAGGTAGAGCTTCTACCTTCTGGGCTGGCTCGCCTGACAAGCTGGTGCGCAGGTACTGCAGCTTTTCTATGTCGGTCAGCAGCTTGCTGGTGCCGATGATTGAGGCGAAGAGTTCGCTGTACGCAGGCCACTCGAGGTAGTCACCTGCGAAGGTGGGTATCGCCAGCTCAGGGAGTTTCCCTGTTGGTGGCGCTAATCTCGCTGCTTCAGGTGACAGGTGAGGCTGGAATGGTGCTAGCTCCTGCTTCATTTTTCCAATTTGTAATCGGATGTCGAAGCAGAGCTCCGTCTCCTTGAAGAGCGTCTTCTTACTGAAGTACTCATGGTCTCGGTGAGCCCCGGGCCATGTCATTTCGAAGTACGCATGGTCTTTCTGGAAGGCCTTGTTTAAATCCTCCAGGTGAGTGGAGAAGATTTTTAAATCTTCCATGGTGACATTGGGAGCACACGTTGGAAGCCGGTTTTTCAGAGCTTTCAGCGACTCCATCCGGGAGAATTGAGTTTCTGCCTTGGACAGAAGCTCCGATGGAATACCTCCTAGAGACGAGGATCTCGTCTCCCTCCTGTCCCCGACAGTGCTGTTCCCTGAAGTCTCCGAGGGCAGCGTGAGTGTAGGCGGGTTGGGCGAGGTTGTCCGTGACGTCGTCTGGGACTTGCTCGCCTTCGGTGGCTCGTCACCTGCCATGATTGCTGAAGTGTAGCACTGAGTGATCACAACACTGCACTACCAGTCTAAGATCCGGCTCGAAGGACCAAAGTAAATGTATGCGAGTGAGATGATTGAATAGGATTCTTAGACTGGTTAAGATGGAAAAAGAATAGCACTGTTTCGCGTGAAAACACTTGTCGTGATTTATTTAAAATAAAGCGTTGAGTCGATGAGTGTGAGTGTATTTGAGTGAATTTAGCACAGGGATATTACTGATCCACAGCACTGTCGATTGAGTGAGTGGAAAATGATTAAGACCACGAGGTGGTTCACCACGTGGCGTCCACTACAATTGTATTAATTGGGGACTGAGTGTCGTGATTGTGAGTGTGAGTGTTTAAAAGATGAGTGTAAACTACTGTGATTGAGTTCAATACAGAATGTTTGTGAATTTCGCACAAGAACGCAAAAATACACGCGACGCGTACAAGAGAGTCCGGTAGCGGCGAGAATCTTCACAAGAGTGCGAATATGGCGGACTTCCGCTCGCGCTTCTTCTCGGTTTCTCAGAGAGCAGCGTCGCTGCTTTCTGATTGGCGGAGGGGCTTGCGTGTTAAGCGGTGATTGGCTGTGCGTTCGATGGTGAGTATCGAGCGATCGATTGTCATCGATCGTCGATCAGCCGTTCGTTGCGCTGCCCAGTAGGTGCTGCCGTGAGAGTGAGTGTGGCGGCGTGTGGAACTATACCATTCCCAAACACATTTATTTATTCATTTATTTATTCATTTATTTATTCATTTATTTATTCATTTATTTATTCATTTATTTATTCATTTATTTATTCATTTATTTATTCATTTATTTATTCATTTATTTATTCATTTATTTATTCATTTATTTATTCATTTATTTATTCATTTATTTATTCATTTATTTATTCATTTATTTATTCATTTATTTATTCATTTATTTATTCATTTATTTATTCATTTATTTATTCATTTATTTATTCATTTATTTATTCATTTATTTATTCATTTATTTATTCATTTATTTATTCATTTATTTATTCATTTATTTATTCATTTATTTATTCATTTATTTATTCATTTATTTATTCATTTATTTATTCATTTATTTATTCATTTATTTATTCATTTATTTATTCATTTATTTATTCATTTATTTATTCATTTATTTATTCATTTATTTATTCATTTACTTATTCATTTACTTATTCATTTATTTATTCATTTATTTATTCATTTATTTATTCATTTATTTATTCATTTATTTATTCATTTATTTATTCATTTATTTATTCATTTATTTATTCATTTATTTATTCATTTATTTATTCATTTATTTATTCATTTATTTATTCATTTATTTATTCATTTATTTATTCATTTATTTATTCATTTATTTATTCATTTATTTATTCATTTATTTATTCATTTATTTATTCATTTATTTATTCTGTCACGTCCCGGGTGGAGGTCTTTAGGGGACAATGACATGTGGGGTAAGAAATCAGGCGCGAATCTATAATCCAGCACACTGAGGGTTTTGAAGGAAAGAACGTCAGGCGCGAATGTGTAATCCTGCACACTGAGGGTTTTGAAGGAGAGTCAGGCGCGAATCTATAATCCAGCACACTGAGGGTTTTGAGGGAAAGAACGTCAGGCGCGAATCTATAATCCAGCACACTGAGGGTTTTGAAGGAAAGAACGTCAGTCGCGAATCTGTAATCCTGCACACTGAGGGTTTTGAGGGAGAGTCAGGCGCGAATCTATAATCCTGCACACTGAGGGTTTTGAAGGAAAGAACGTCAGGCGCGAATCTGTCATCCTGCACACTGAGGGTTTTGAAGGAGAGTCAGGCGCGAATCTATAATCCAGCACTCTAATCGACCAGGGAAGGTTTAAATAGTGAATACACACCCGGGGAACACCCGTTAGAGCCACCTTATGTTTGTTTTGATTTCGGTAGCAGGATTTACCGTTGCATTTATGTAAAGAAAGCCACACGTAATACTTCCGTGAATTGCACGGCTCATGCAAAAGTATGTTTGTAAACAGTGTAAGCGCTCTCGCGTTCGCGAACAGAAATCAGCTGTTGCGGCAGCCTGTCTTGGTTTAGAATCTTAGTAATCAATGGATGGACACAATAATTCGAAGCGTGATTCAAAATAAGAATTGTTTATTCAATTCTTAGCACTGTGGTGTTGTTTAGTTTTATAATTATGTGTTGGACGTTGGGCATTAGCACATGACATTTATATAAATGTTAAGCAATAGCAATATATGTATGGACATGAAACACAATATGTGATAATTATGAAAAATGGTATAAGCAATAAACATTGATATAGAAAACAATAATATGAATAGTAATACAAAGCAATAAATGAACGCAATAATCGTTAATGATAAAAATAATATAAATGATTGCAATAAGCGTTAATAATATAAAGATAACGAATGCAATATGAATAATAATGCAAGAATGCCATACGCAATAAGCGTTAATAAGATACAATAATATTTAAAAGCAATAGAAATAATAATACAAAATATAAATGATGGCGGTGATATACAATATTATAAATGGTAATTGTAATATCTTACAGTGATTGATGAATGGTGATTATTGGTCACTGAATTTAACAACTTTGAAATAAGCTTTTAAAGATAATGCTTTCTCCGTGATACAGAAGTTTGAACGATAATGAATATTCTGTCTATACAGAAATTTGAATGATAATGAATCTCCGGCCTCTCGGGACCTCATATTTATATATCCTTATAGGAATGTTGCGGGGGTACGCGCGGTAGGAACCTTGACATATTTAACAAATAAGTCGCAATAGGACTTCCGGGGTTTTTATGAACGGTACGTCTATTATTAGACATATTTATGTCACGTACGCCAAATATTCGTCGTAATTAGTTTTCTGGGGTTTTATTAACGGTAAAAGGAGACACTCAACACGTCGAATGGATTTTGGATGTTTTAATGTGAATGGGGTAATTGTGGGCTCGACTTGGAGGGTCGTAAAGAAGGGGTGAGACGTGGTCTCGATTTAAGAGGTTTTTGGGACGAGGGACTTGTTTATATTTAGTATGAAGAAGGGAGTTCGTGCCTCGTGGGGCGAATAGTTAGAAGGAGGTTTCGTACCGACCATCTTGAGATGGGGACCACTAAGGTACATCGTCAAGGTGATCAGCGATTGAGGAAATGGAGTAAGAGTTGAGTTTGAGGGGCTTTGGTGGAGTGATATTGAGATATTTGGAAAAGTATTTAGAATAATACCGCGCGAAAAATATCATAATTCATTTATTTATTCATTTATGTATTCATTTATTTATTCATTTATGTATTCATTTATTTATTCATTTATGTATTCATTTATTTATTCATTTATGTATTCATTTATTTATTCATTCATATATTCATTCATTCGTTCGTTCGTTCTTTCGTTCGTTCGTTCGTTCGTTCGTTCGTTCGTTCGTTCGTTCGTTCGTTCGTTCGTTCGTTCGTTCGTTCGTTCGTTCGTTCGTTCGTTCGTTCGTTCGTTCGTTCGTTCGTTCGTTCGTTCGTTCGTTCGTTCGTTCGTTCGTTCGTTCGTTCGTTCGTTCGTTCGTTCGTTCGTTCGTTCGTTCGTTCGTTCGTTCGTTCGTTCGTTCGTTCGTTCGTTCGTTCGTTCGTTCGTTCGTTCGTTCGTTCGTTCGTTCGTTCGTTCGTTCGTTCGTTCGTTCGTTCGTTCGTTCGTTCGTTCGTTCGTTCGTTCGTTCGTTCGTCCGTCCGTCCGTCCGTCCGTCCGTCCGTCCGTCCGTCCGTCCGTTCGTTCGTTCGTTCGTTCGTTCGTTCGTTCGTTCGTTCGTTCGTTCGTTCGTTCGTTCGTTCGTTCGTTCGTTCGTTCGTTCGTTCGTTCGTTCGTTCGTTCGTTCGTTCGTTCGTTCGTTCGTTCGTTCGTTCGTTCGTTCGTTCGTTCGTTCGTTCGTTCGTTCGTTCGTTCGTTCGTTCGTTCGTTCGTTCGTTCGTTCGTTCGTTCGTTCGTTCGTTCGTTCGTTCGTTCGTTCGTTCGTTCGTTCGTTCGTTCGTTCGTTCGTTCGTTCGTTCGTTCGTTCGTTCGTTCGTTCGTTCGTTCGTTCGTTCGTTCGTTCGTTCGTTCGTTCGTTCGTTCGTTCGTTCGTTCGTTCGTTCGTTCGTTCGTTCGTTCGTTCGTTCGTTCGTTCGTTCGTTCGTTCGTTCGTTCGTTCGTTCGTTCGTTCGTTCGTTCGTTCGTTCGTTCGTTCGTTCGTTCGTTCGTTCGTTCGTTCGTTCGTTCGTTCGTTCGTTCGTTCGTTCGTTCGTTCGTTCGTTCGTTCGTTCGTTCGTTCGTTCGTTCGTTCGTTCGTTCGTTCGTTCGTTCGTTCGTTCGTTCGTTCGTTCGTTCGTTCGTTCGTTCGTTCGTTCGTTCGTTCGTTCGTTCGTTCGTTCGTTCGTTCGTTCGTTCGTTCGTTCGTTCGTTCGTTCGTTCGTTCGTTCGTTCGTTCGTTCGTTCGTTCGTTCGTTCGTTCGTTCGTTCGTTCGTTCGTTCGTTCGTTCGTTCGTTCGTTCGTTCGTTCGTTCGTTCGTTCGTTCGTTCGTTCGTTCGTTCGTTCGTTCGTTCGTTCGTTCGTTCGTTCGTTCGTTCGTTCGTTCGTTCGTTCGTTCGTTCGTTCGTTCGTTCGTTCGTTCGTTCGTTCGTTCGTTCGTTCGTTCGTTCGTTCGTTCGTTCGTTCGTTCGTTCGTTCGTTCGTTCGTTCGTTCGTTCGTTCGTTCGTTCGTTCGTTCGTTCGTTCGTTCGTTCGTTCGTTCGTTCGTTCGTTCGTTCGTTCGTTCGTTCGTTCGTTCGTTCGTTGATTTATTTATTTATTTATTTATTTATTTATTTATTTACTTACTTACTTACTTACTTACTTACTTACTTACTTACTTACTTATTTATTTATTTATTTATTTATTTATATACGGGAAAAAACCCTTTGGTGCATTCAGAAAAGAAAAAGATCAGTAAATGAATAGTATTTAAAAGTAGAAACACAAAAACAGAACACCTAAAACCAAAATGAAATAGTGCCAAGATAGAGTACAAGCAAAAGGAATATGATACAATACAATATAATAATAGGAATTAGCGAGAACTAATTACAGCCTTATTCGCAGAGCGCTTGAAAGAGTATAATGAGTGGCAGATGAAATCAACTAAATGCGCGACAGAATTAGAAATTCTACATAGTCTATCTACACAGTTGTTCATGCCAAAAGTGGTAGAGTGTTTACGCAGCATAAACAGCGGCGTATTCCTTAACATTCTGGGCGGTACATTAAGTTCAAATAGGCTTAAAAGCTCTGGACACTTGACGTGGTGATTTATAACTTTAAAGGTCAGTATTAGATCGGATAAAAGCCTTCGCTTTTCGAGAGAAATGTAGCCCAGAGTAGAAAGGATATACTCATAATTATGAGAAAATCTATCAAAAGGGATACGATGTGGTTGACTGCACTCGCTGAGGGCGGACGGCCGGTCGGTCCAGACACGATCCACCCAAAGATTGTCTCTTGGGCGATTAGGGCAGAGGGGCTGCCGCGGCGCAGCCCGGACAGTAACAGGGCGCCGAAGTAATCGGCCCCGATAATCACGTCGACTGGTCGGCGGGTGGACGGCTCCGGATCGGCGAGCGGGAGTCCCGCGAAAGAGACTTGCGACTGTGGAAGAGCGGACCATTCCGGGAGGTAAGATGAGACCCGCGGGACCACTTTAGCCTTGATGACGATGCCCGGCCGGTCCCCAGAATGCGGCTTCAACAGGAGGCGCACCTGCGCGTGGGAAATCCCAAGCTTCCCGTCCAATGCGCCCGTCAGGTAGGTCCGCGTTGGCTGGCGTAAGAGACGCAGGGTCTGGACGATCGATTCTGATATCAAGGACGTCTGGGCTCCTTGATCCAACAGCACGCGGAAGTCGGTCGCGTCTCCTCCATCCGCCGATCCAGCGCGAACGATTGCGGTGGCGAGCAAAACGGGCTCTACATCCGGAGCCCCGGGTGTTACGCATGATTGCAGCGTTGCAGTCGCGGGCGCGGCGCCGCCCGCCGTCGAGGGCGCCGGGGTCGATGACGGAGGGACATCGGCGCCTGCATCGGCGCTGGCCGTATGGAGCAGCGAGTGATGCCGCCGGCCGCAACGTGAGCACGCGGCGGTGATCGCGCACAAAGGCGCCATGTGGCCGGGCGCGAGACAGTTAAAACACAGCCGTTTCGTGGTTGCAAAATCGCGACGCTGCTCCGGCTGCAGGGCTCGAAACGCATTGCAGCGATACGCGGCGTGGCGCGCCCGGCACATGGGGCAGTGGGACTTGCTCGCAGCCCGAGGGGGATCAGACGTGGCGTTCGTGGCGCACACCCGAGCTTTCGATGAGGCGGCTGATTTCGACGAGGGGGCTGGCTTCGAGGATTTCGGCACCTCGCCGCGAGCGCGAACCTTAGCAGCCTCATGTGCTTGTGTGGCCTCCCGCGAGCGAATGCGCGACCGAAGAAACCGATCTAATTCTTCATAGGTGGGGGGGTCGGTCCTCGTGCCGAGTGACTTCTCCCACTCCTCGAGGAGCCCGGACTCCAGCTTCAAACAAACTTCCCCGACAACGAGATCGTCCCACTGAGTGGTGGGGCAGCCCAAATTTGCGAGGAGAGAGAGAGACCGGTTAGTCGTGTCGCACACTCGCGTTAGCTCCGCGGCAGAATCGTCCGACATCGGCGGTATTGTTATGAATTCACGAACGTGGGTCGCGACGAGAGCGTTTGTTATCGAACCGCCGCGTTAAGGCCGCCCAGGCGGTTGCGAAATTCGCGTCTGTTGTCGTGTAATGCGCGATGACCTTTAGCGCCGAGCCGCTCAACGACGTTTTTAAATACTGAAGCCGCTCGACGTCGTCGAGAACCGCGTCTTTGATGACGAGCGACGTGAACAAATCGCGAAATGCCTGCCACTCCTGGTACTCACCGGAGAAATGCGGAAGATTGAGGCTTGGGAGCATGGCTCGGCTCTTCGCTGCTTTAGATGCAGGGGCGGCTGCTCCGCCGGCGACGGGGCCGCTGAAGGAGTGGATGACTTCCAGCAGGAAGTCTTTGGCTTCCCAGAACTCCTCTTCGGCCTTGGTGAACTCCTCGCCCACCAGATAGGAGCATTTCAATCGCTCGGTCATGGGGATCTGCGCCTCCACCTCCAGGTGGAGCTCTTGGCACTGGGTCCAGATCTTGTCCAGCGTGTCGATCCTCGCCCAGGCGTTCTCGATATTAAATTTCGCCTGACCCATCTTCTTGTAATTGGGCAACAGGCGCTGCCCCGACGAGATGAGCGACGAGGGCCTGCCACGCAGGTATGGGCGCGTTACCCTCGCTCACTCGTTCACCTCCACCAGCCATGGGGTCGTTCGTTCTGCTCTTCCTTCAACGAGTACTCCGGCTCGAAGGACCAATGTTTTCGCCAGGTGCTAACTTTAAAATGCCGGCGCTGGGACAGTTCGATGGGAAGGCGATTCAAAAACGACACGACCCTTTTTGGGGCTGTACTGTTTATTCGCCAGTGGTTATGGTCACTGGACGTCACAAACAGAGATACACTGAGACAGCACACTATAATACACTGAACGCGTGGGCGTTTGGCGACAATGGGTCGCGGAACAAACGGTCTTGCAAACGGTGCAAAGATCTCGTTGACAATAAAAATGTGTGCGTGCGTGTCACAGCGGAGATGTTTTCGAACTAACGGTCGCCGGGCGAGCGCTTCGAAAAGATCGTTGAGGTAAACACCGAGGTGTAAACGGCCTCAGCTGACTCGTCAGCTGTTGGTACGAGTCAGCGGGCAAGCGTTTGAACGCGCGACGCGGCGCGCTTTACGCGGCCGCAACATTCCGGCCGCCTTGGACCGAGTCGCGGTCCGAAATTCAAAGACTTGCGCTCGCCCGGCGGCCGCCATTGAGGTAACTGGCCAACCAAGCCAATGCAGTACCACCAATTCCAATCGATGCAAGCTTTCTAGTTAAGATAGAGTGACCGACTGTGTCAAAAGCTTTGCTGAAGTCGGTATAAACAGCATCAACCTGGCTACCCACTTCCAGTTCATGTGAGATGTAATGGTGGTAGAGCATGAGATTAGTGGAAGTAGATCGTCCAGAGACAAAACCATGTTGTTCGTTAATTATGGTACTTGTTGACAGGGAGGCCAGCTTGTCCGCAATTATGGAATCGAATATTTTAGCCATAACATTCAATATTGAAATAGGTCTGTAGTTGGAGATTAACATTTTTTCGCCAGATTTAAATACCGGGACAGCTAAGCTAGATTTCCAACTGGTGGGAAATACACCCGATTGTAAAGACAAGTTGAAAATTCGCCACAAAATTCTGGCAAAAATAAACTTACACGACTTAAAGAATACTGGTGGGATGGCGTCGTCCCCAGCGCCTTTGTTAACCTCCAAGGAATTAAGTTTCGCAAATACTTCACCTATGCCGATAGTAAAATTATTTAGGTCTAACGTAGAGGTACTATTAAATTTAGTAGAGCAGTCACGTGCAGCTTGAAAGGATGACTTGAAGTGAGTCGCAAAGCCATTTGCAATTTGATTAGGGTTTGTCAATGGTTGATCCTTAAGCAGCATGGTACTAGGTAATCTATTAGAAGATCTAGTTGAATTCATAAAATTCCAAAAGACCTTCAGATTTTCAGGTATCGCAACTTCAACCTCATAGGTGTATAGAAGCCAGCACGCACGAATGATTGATTTACTTTCAGCTCTGAGTTTAGAAAAAGCTAAGTAGTCGCAGAAGCGATTGCTACGCTTGTATACCTTGTGCGCGAGTTTTTTGCCCTGATTAGTCTAATAGCGTACTTTGAGTACCAACGAGGGTACGATGACCTTATAACAGTATACTGCGGAACAAAAGCACCGATAATGTCGTTCAAGTATGCATACAGGGTATTGACTGCCGAATCTACGCACGGTCCATCGAGAACACAGTCCCAATTTACATGATTAAGGTGATTTAGTATTGAGATGTAATCGGCAGGCTTAAAGTTGGCTCTAGTAATAGCAATAGAATTACTGATACTCGACGAAACGGGGTGTGACAGGACTACCTCAAATTGAAGGGGTGGATGATAGGAATCGCTAGATAAGAGTGGGTCAACAGCTCCAGAAGTACTAATAGACCTGTCATTAGTAAACATTAAGTCTAAAAAGGAACCGTAACAATTGGGAATAACATTGCGTTGGAGCAGACCCGCCATGTTAAAAAAGTCGCACAAAATCTTAGCAGAACCGAGCATGGATGAATTCACGGAAATCACATCAAGTAATCCGTCCGTGTTTTCAATCCAAAAGATGCGAGGTAGGTTATAATCGCCAATTAAGTAAATACACGTGTCCTGATACGAGATTGACAGATTCGCGACGGTTCTACCGTAGTCGGCGAATAAGTCCGAGTTCGAGGCCGGAGGTATGTAAACAGAGCCGAAGATGTAGGAAACGCCGCTAATCCGAACCAAAACATATAGTTGCTCAATATGCTTAAACTCGGTAACAATTAACTGACTGCGATAAGTATTACGGACAGCCATCAGAACACCGCCTCCACGCGCACATTGACTAGTCATAGAGTTCCTATCAGTCTATAAACTAAGAAATTGGTAAAAATAGAGTCAATTTCCGTAAAGGAGTCGTTTAACCACGTTTCCACTAAAATAATTATGTCGTAAATCGAGGAACTAAGAGCACAACGTAGGTCACCTAATTTTGTTCTAAGGCCGCGCACATTTTGATAGTACACCAGAGGGTTACGTATTAGTTTTTTTGTTTCGTAAAGTTGACAATTTTTGGCACACCATTGACGTAACGGATGGTTTTATCGGAGACTCCGGCATCAATAAGTTTGTTTAACTCAGCTCTGACATCGCGCAGGTGATTTCGTTGCCGAAGAGTAAGATCCTCGTGGATAAAAACAGGGCCGGTGTACTTCCTCTTGTTTCGCAGTACTGACAGGACATCGGATCTAGATTGAAGAGTGACACGAACAGGCCTGTGTTTATTCGGGATCCTCCTTCCAAGTCTGGTGACATTTATCGCCGACAACACAGCTGGTTGAATCTGTGTTAAGATTTCCTTCACAGAATCGGTATCGAAAGATGAATCCCCAGAGGTAGCTAGTGATAAGGAAGAGGATGCTTCTTCTTCCACGTTGAAGAGAATAATATTCCTAGATCTACTTTCTCTTTCCTTCATCTCCGACAACCTATCCTCAAAATCGGAATTTTGCACAGTGGAGGCTGTGGACTCACTTAATTTTGACTCCAGTTTCGTCACTCTGTCAGATAAATGATTGACGATCGCTTCAATTTTCTCAATGTGAGACGAAAAAAGACCTTTCAACTCGGCGACAAGATCATTCTTTAATTTCGAAATCTCCAATTTAATCAAGTCATGAACATTATTTGACGCTGGTGGAGATTTCCAAGGGGAGGAACCCCTCGAAGATGAGGATAGTGAAGTAGAACAATTTATGAGTTGACCATTTGCATGGGGATGTCCGGTTCTGGGCGCACATGCCGGATGACATGATACGCCGCACGATACACAAGAAACTGGATTGACTACTGCAGTAGAGCATCCCTTGCAGGTCTTCTTCCCCATTGTAGGTAAAAGAATGGGGTAGACAATGACAGAAAGAGGAGAAAAACAACGACACTTAATTTAAAATGCGGTTAGGCACCAAACTTGTGATACGTTATTCAAGCGCTAGTAAACACGTCCGTCCTCTACTGATGCTCGCTTACTAATTTTATTCAAACACCGATAAATTGTGCGTTAAAAATATTGCATCTCTTCGTTCATTTTCCCTAAACTACCTGTAGCGACCGACACACGCGCGAAAGATGATTTTCCTCTTGGGGTTGTAAGGCCCAAGAGACTCTGTGGTACGCGGTGCTAGTGGCTTTATCACTCGCCAAATTAATTTTAAGTGACTATTTTTTAATGCGATGAAAAGAGAACTTGATGGTCCGTATGATGACCAGACAAGAACATTAGTGATTTGAATGAAGGTCGTAATCACGAACGTTTGATTAGACCAATCGAAATTAGTCCGTATGATGACTATAATATGAAAATTGGTAATCGAGAGACTTAGTCACGAATGCTTGACTGTCTCACTATGCGATTGTATTGTAGATGGTAGCGATGTCAGTTTTTTTACGATAGAAGAATGCGTGCGCTCGAGAGACGATTGAATTCTGCCCGTCTCGCCCTTTCGATGTCGGAAGTGAACGAGACATCAGAATTTTGGGAGGCACCAAAATTCTGATTGGCTAGGTTTTCCTTGAAGAGGAGGAACCTTCCTTTCGTGATTCCGGTGGTGGAGGAGGAAGTCTCTCCTTCTTGGTGACGTAGCAGAGGAAAATTAGACATCTGGTTAGCAAAACTAGCTCGGTTGTACGGTCGGACCGTTTAGCCAGGGTCACGGTTTTATGGCTGTATTGTTCGGGTAGCCAGCGGTGGACAACGGTATGTACCGGTCCGAGGTAACCGTGTACCCTCGCTGACAGAGTAATTTAAAGGATTATCTCAGGACGAAGGCCATCGAAAATACAAGAGAAAAAAAACGACACGATGTCGATTGCCTCTTAGTCATCTGGAAGGCAAATGGTTCCCAACGAACGCTTCGAGAACGAGCAATTGCCCACCATAAAGACGTTGAATTTTCGCTTCGCCCTGAGCCCTCTTTTATCTCGTAAGACTGAACACTACCATTAACATTTAAATTTCCTGCAGCAAGACTTTCTGCCATACGTTCTGACCTCCTTCGAACACGTTATGTAGTCTCTACGCTCACTATCGCAAAAGGCCACCCTATTTCTACAAGTTCTACGTTAACATGTAACTAAAATGTGGCGAAAGAATTATTATCAGCCAAATAGAGAAGGTATAATGATGCAACTGAGTTTATTACCTCCCTCTGTGATAATGAAAAGAATGTGTAACCACACGAAGTAACAACGGAATTAAGATGTTTAACGTGAAATTACAAAAGTACTAATATCGGTACAAATTGTGTGGTCCATCTTGTATTGATCGTGGCTAACAAAAAATCATTTGCATTTCAAGGTATAATAAAACACAATTTCACAGGATGGAAAAATCTGAAAGATCCTTGCAATAATTGTGATAATTCAAATTCAAACACAATGAAGAAAGTCGATATAACTGCTCGCAAAAGAATGCGTCCCGTTTTCCAAAATTGGCTCCCGTGGCTACAAATTGTTTGGGCATACCTGCTTCCCAAGCATTCAGCGAAAGATTATTTTCAATGGCAGGCAATATTATAAGTGCAAAACGAACATCGATATTAACAGAGAAAGTCGAACAAATTTGCTTTTTATCCGCTAATTTGCGACGATAATGTATATAGTGTATATGTTTATAGTTACCATGATGTATATAGGATGTATTTAGCGAACAATGTAAATATCATTTGAATATAGCTTTCTATCTTCCAGAATTTCATACACCGCTTCTATAAATAATTCCCATTCTCATTATAATATATTAATCTTAGGATTTTGCATTAATAACATACAAAATATTGAGCAGAAATATATATATATATATATATATATATATCTGAAAAAAATTATATTAAACGATTTTATGAAAAATGCAATAAATACTAAAAAAACAATTCTTTTCTTAAACTACAGTTTCGATGGAGTTTTTCACTTTAAATAAAATCATGGCGCAGGATATTTCACAACAAATTGCTGTATTAAATTGATTCATACTCTGTTATGAAATATCCTGCGCCCCGATTTTATTTAAAGTGAGAAAACCCCGTCGAAATTGACCAAATCGAACAAAAGACAAAAAAGAGCCAGAACTATTTCTGAAACACATACATATTAACAAAATACTTGAAGAAATGTACAGAATTAATTAAAATTGAAATAAAACAATAAAATGAAAAAAAAATAAAAAACGTGAAAAAAATGAAATTTTAGTGTTTTCACACAATTGTCTCTAGGGTATGTGTCCCAATTACGGAGGGTTTAAGCGAGATTGCGCAATCATATATTAATTAAACAATACTGCTACATGAATTTCATATTCTGAAAATCAATATCTGTTGGTGAACAATTCTTCTTTACGAAGGAATGTTTTAGAGTAAAAAAAATTAAATCTTTGTAATGTATTTAATTAAACAAAAACAGATGTTTTTTTCCCTATTACGGTGCCCCGAAAACTGCGCCGTCCGTATTACAGTGCCCCCAATTACGGAGCCCGTCCCTATTACGGTGCCCCAATTACGGAGCCTGTCCGTATTAAGGTCCGTGCACACATATCCGTTCCGTGTCAGTTCCGTGTCCGTCCGGTGTCCGTCGTATCCGTGCGGTGTCCCTAATTTCACTGACAGGAGGCCTGTTCTGGCCCTGTCAGTCCCAATTCAGTCGTTTCTGCAAGCCTGCTGTACAGTTTTGTCAGACAGTAGGTGACAAGAGAATTCGTACACCCTTGAAAACAGTATAACAGCTTTAAAATTGGTTCAAACTACGTGATTTTTTTAGAAGCTGGAAGGATTAATTTACTATGTAGTTTACCAACAGTTAAGCCATTGAAATGAGTGGGGGAGCACGTCTTTGGTTTAGAGCTGTGAAATCGTCCACATGCTGCGTGGATCTTATTTTGTGTACTAAAAAGACTTATAATAAATATTATAATGCAAAAACTCACAACAATATGGTCTCAAATACCGACACGTATCGAGATACATGTTTCGCCCCGCGCTGTGTGAAAGAGTCCGCTCATTTCCACGTTTCATCTGTCGACTTCAGACAAAAAGTATCGTACGGACGACGTTTGTGGGGTACACAAAATCAGTATCGCGATACGAGAATCGTCATGTGAACGGTTCCTATGGAAGCTATAATGAACAATTGAAAATCGGTACGCATCATACCCGTGTATCATACGCATCATACATCATGTATGATGCATGTACGATGCACGTATCGCTGTGTGAAAAAGCTCTAAAGTTTGCACGTCCTGTTGAAACGCACATCCAGCTCCATTTCCGTAACACCCAGCATGCATGCATCCGATCATACCCTCTATCTTACCACGCAAAATTCAAATACAAAACTCTTTTCATTACAATCATTAATAATGATCAGAATTATATCATGTTTGGTATCATTTTCATTGCAAGAACTCCAGCAATCCATTGGTGGTATTTGTATGGAGATCTAATATTAATTATAGAAATTTCCATTTTCATTACTGAGCGGCATATTGTTCTCCTTGTTTTTATGGCTCTAGGGTCTAGGACCCCCGAAGCGCGTGGTTCGAGATCTTCGACTCAAGAACCTTTCACGGTCATAAAAAAGGTCGTCCCTTTCACCTTTCCGTGATTTCAAGACTACGTCAGTCCAAACACCCAAATATCGTTGGCAACCAAATTTTAGTTTCACTGAACGGATAGGGGTTCTACACTGACATCTGCTGACATCCGTGACACGGACAATTGGATTTTATTGTCGCGGCAAGCTGGTGGACTTTAGGAAATCTCGTCCGTGGTAAATGTTTGTAGAATTCTAAAACATTTTCGTACTGTCCATGTTTCAACCTGAGTAATCTTTTATTTTGCAAAGCCAATATTTCTAATTGTAAATGCTCTGGAGCCGAATGCGCGTCACATTTAAATGGAGCTACTATAATACTTAATTCTTTATCTATTTTCATGACATCTTGAAAACGCGAAGAAAATTCATCATGCAGAGTTTGTAATATATCGGCGGATCTATTGAAATTGAAATTATTTCCTACGGAGACTGATTCTAATTTTGGAAAATGAAATGTGACTTGAGTCCGTAGTTGGCCCATGAATAAATGCAATTGTGCTTTAAATAATTGAATGCTATCAAAAAGTTTTATAATTGTTCTGTCTCTACCTTGTAACGATACATTGAGGTTACTCAAGTGATCGACAATGTCGGATAAGAAAGAAAGGTCCCTTATCCAGGCATTATCCTCAAGTTGGGGAACTGGACGTCCCGCAAAATTCATAAATATATCAATGTCCTCACGAAGGCGAAAAAATCTATCCAAAACTTTTCCGCGGCTGAGCCAACGAACTTCTGTATGATACGGCAGTTCGCCATACTCAGCGTCCAGTTCCTCCAAAAATGTTTTGAATTGCCTACGTTTATTTCCATTATGTCTAATAAAATTAGTAGTTTGGACAACAACTGTCATTACATCGCTTAATTCGACGCTTTTAGCACATAAATGCTCCTGGTGAATTAAGCAATGTATAACAATTATTTCCCGAGGAATTACTAAATTTTGTACCTTCGATTGAATGCGGCCTACTAATCCGATGAATCTACCAGCCATAGCGGGGGCTCCGTCAGTTGTTACTGACACAAGCTTATCCCACTGCAAATTAACGCGTTCTAAAACCTCTTCTACGCATGAGAAAATATCCTCGCCTGTCGTACCTTCTTTCAATGGAAGGAAATCTAACAATTCTTCGGAAACTACTAAATTTTCATCTACTCCGCGGATAAAAATGGCAAGTTGTGGCGTACCAGAGATGTCCGTGCTCTCATCCAGAGCTAAAGAATACGAAACAAAATTACTTGTGACGTTTCTTAATCGGTCCGCCACATTGTTTGCCATTTCTTCTGTCCGGCGCAGTATCGTCATACGTGAGAGATTAATTGATTTATATTTATTTACCTGTGTTGGACTTACCTCGTGCACCACCTTCAGTAGCAGTTCCTTGAAAAACGGGCCTGATGTAAATGGTTGACATGTCTTCGCAAGTTCCAATGCGACGATGTAACTGGAACGTAATGCTGCATCGTTGATGGGTCCCTCTTCCTAAGAACAAATTAAACAATGGTTTAGCATGCCACTTCATGTTCTTCAAAAACGGACAATCATACAGTATTCTTAGAAAGATAACTTACTTCGTCCTGTGATTCTTCGTCTGCTACTATTAATGCTGCCTTCAGCGTTTCAATTTCCTCAACTCGCTCCTCCGGTGACAGATGAACATAGTCCTTGGAATGAGACCCCGTATAGTGCCGCTGGATATTATATTTTTCTAATTGTTTCATTTGTTTGTGACACACTAAACACACTGCGGTATCTTTATGTTCCACGAAAAAAAGGCTTCTTCCCACAATGGGTTGAAGCTGGCGCTACACCCCGCACGTTTCTTCGCGTTGGAACTTCCGGCCATGATTAATATTCGAAGTGATGTTACTCGGGTCACTAATGAATACGAACTGACAAGCCTGCTCAAATTGTTTCACCTCGAGACTGTTACCTGCTAATTTGTCCGCTGCGTGGGGGTAAGGGTGGGAAAATCCCTAGCCCTGGATCTCTGCAAGCTCATTTAGCAGGTCAAATAAAATTAATTTCGCGGTACCTAACAGAAATTGGAGCGCAGCGAAGCATGCCCGACAAATACACACACGACCATCGTCATTTTCATTTTGGAATGCGGATTGAGTTACATCCATAGCTTAAATTTTATTAAAAACACAAAACTATTTAGTTTTTTGGTGTCAGGCTACTACAATGGACCCTAAACTGGGCGCAGCTGAACAACTTTGAACGCAATTGCCGCGTTTTTATATAAAAAAATGTTTATTCTCTTTTCGAAATACATAATAATATGGCCTGAAGGTTTTAAAAAGACTGCATGTATAGTTTCCTTACAAAAACTTCCCCATAAGAACATTGATTTTTGCCGATTACGACGCCAACCGATTCCTTATGACCATAATGAAGGGAATTGCATAATTTCAAGTTAACTTCGTTAAAAATAGCCATAAGCGTCCTCTCTTCGGGTTCGGTCACATATTTCTATTAAAATTACCATCATTCAGAGAAATGCATTTTGTAGGAAGAACATAGATGTGGGGTTTTTCTATGTATTGTATATGAGCAGAATGCGCTCCATCTATCGTCGGTTCGTTGCGAACGCGCACAGCGCACAGTGTTAGAAAGTTTATTAGAGGATCGGCGCAAGAAACTAAAGTTTATTAAGGAGCACTAGGACAATTATATTTACAACGTTCATGAACTAAAATACACTTATAAGTTAAATTCTGTACAAAGGTCACACAGTTAAATTAACAGTTATTTTACACAACACGTCTGACTAGATATTACACAAAACAAGTAACACTTAGAAATTAGTATTCAGCTCAAACGTAGCGATTATTAGCTGGCGAAGCAAGGTCGCGAAGCGTAAAGATTCGAAGCAGTATCGAATAAAGCGCAAGCAAGGTGCGATAGAGCGAAAAGTGCGTATTGTGATTAAACCGTGTTTACTTTAGCAAAGTCGCGAACAGAGTCCAAGATCCAGGAAACCGCGCTCGATTTCCTGGAAGGAAGAGAGTCCCCCTTCCATCCATCGCAAGTTGATGGAAGGGGCAGTGATCGACGCTCCACATGAGTCAGCTGGGCCGTTGCCATTGCCTAATTACCGGTGGGCCTAGAAGATGGCGCAAGAATGCAGAATTTCTTGAACATTCTCCCCGGCATTCATCGCCCGATGAATAATTTAGCTGGCGTTTTGGGCGCGGACATGGCATAGGCCGATGGTGCAGCAGTTGCGCAGCTGGGCTCATATGGAGGCGTCGGTCAATCCGGCGGAGTTGAAGCAGCTTGTCTCGAGGCAGCAACTGAACGCGAGGCGCGGTATTCATGCTCGCAATCCAGCACGCGGTTGTGAACGAAGCGAGTAATGCACTCGTTTAGCGACGTGAAAGCCCGCATTTATTCGCCCAAAGCAGGGAGGGCGAATAAAGGTTTTAGCGGTCCTAGTCCAAGCAGATAGGGCTAAATTCTGCGATAACTAATTAAGCGCGTTCGCGGTCTAGCAGCGACGACGAACGAACCCGTTTAGCCAACGGCGAATAGCACAACGCAAAATGTCAGCGGTCCTAGCCCAAGCAAGTAGGGCTAGTTTTAGCGATAAACAAGCTAAAGCGTGTTCGCGGTCTAGCAGCGACGTCGAACGAGCGAGTTTACACTAGCCGCGTAACATTAGCGTAAGCGCGGTACCAGCATTACTCGTCCAAAGCAAATAGGGCGAGTCCCTTAAGCGAGTTCGCGTTTATTTGCTCACAGTATGGAAGGCGAATCAAGCGTTTAGCGTTCCTAGCCCAAAGCAGATAGGGCGCGGTTTAGCGATAAACTAGTTAAAGCGTGTTCGCGGTCTAGCGAGCGACGGCGAACGAGTTAGTTTAGACTTTAGCGACGCGAAAGCCCGCGTTTATTCGCCCAAAGCAGGGAGGGCGAATGAAGCTTTTAGCGGTCCTAGCCCAAGCAGATCGGGCTAGGCTTTGCGATAACCTACCAAGCGCGTTCGCGGTCCAGCAAGCGACAGCGAACGAATTATCCCAGACAAGCCGAGGGGCGAGTCCCTCAAGTGATTTCGCGATGTAGCACACGATCGCGAATAGCACAATGCAAAATGTCAGCGATCCTAGCCCAAAGCAGGTAGGGCTAGGTTTAGCGATAAACTAGCTAAAGCTTGTTCGCGGTCTAGCAGCGACGTTGAACGAGCTAGTTTAGACAAGCAGAGGGCGAGTCCCTCAAGCGAGTTCGCGATCTAGCACGCAATCACGAATAGCGCAACGCAACATGTCAGAGGTCCTAGCCCAAAGCAGGTAGGGCTAGGTTTAGCGATAAACTAGCTAAAGCTTGTTCGCGGTCTAGCAGCGACGTTGAACGAGCTAGTTTCGACAAGCAGAGGGCGAGTCCCTCAAGCGAGTTCGCGATCTAACACGCAATCACGAATAGCGCAACGCAAAATGTCAGCGGTCCTAGCCCAAAGCAGGTAGGGCTAGGTTTAGCGATAAACTAGCTAAAGCTTGTTCGCGGTCTAGCAGCGACGTTGAACGAGCTAGTTTAGACAAGCCGCGTAACATTAGCGTAAGCGCGTTACCAGTTTCACTCGTCCAAAGCAAGTAGGGCGAGTCACTAAGCGAATTCGCGATTTAGCACGTGATCGCGAATAGCAAAAAACGCAAGATGTACAACAAGTGATTCCGAGACAGATACTTTAAGCGCGTTCTCGTATAAGCAAGCTAATCGCGAGTGCGCTATGGTTGTCAGCTGTGCTTCGAAGTAGTGGTCCGGTGGATAGATGGGGAGGACCCTGGTCACGGTCCCTGCTAACCCTTTGCAGCGGGCCTGTAGGGATGGCAGATATCCCGTGGGCCAGCTGCGCCAAAATTGCGGTCGCCTCGAAGCCAGCAAGTGGACGAAGTGGCCGCGGGATGTAGTCGAACGGTGAACAGGAACCGCCTGAAGAGCGTCGCCGGTTATGCAGAGCGCGCTGATCGAGGAGGACATCCCTCCGTGCCCGGACGTTGTTGTCGAACGGTGAGCAGGAACGGCCAGAAAAGCGTAGCCAGTTATACGGTGTGTGCCGGTCGGCGAGGAGGTCTATCCTGGCCCTTTAAGGGGTAACACCACTCCATTAAGCTCTCCTGCAGTGACTCCACGGTGATGAGTCGCGCATCCAAGAATTCCCTCTTCTTGGTGAAGGTCGGAGGTGTCTTCGCCTTGGCAACTTGGGTCTCCCATTCTTGCCTCGATTCGGGATACAGCCGCTCAACCACCCAGTAGATGGGCCTCTTCAGTGTAGCCAGAGCCTCGACGGAGTTGCACAGCGTGTAAAACATCTGTTTAAGCTCAGACCCCGACTCCTGCGTAAGCGTAGGTACGTCAAAGATGTTTGGCATTATCCTTAACCGCCAGTCGGTGGTTGTCATAGCGATTCTGGAGCAATTTCCACGCAGCGTCAAAACTCTCTTTCACAGGCAGGTTGCGAAGTAGCAGAGCAGCATCGCCCCTAAGGGTACGCAGCAGGTAATGGACGCGCTCCTCGTCCGTCAGCGTCGTATTCTGAGTAACGATTGACCGGATGAGTCCTTGGAAGTACGGCCAATCCTTATGGCGGCCGTCGAAGGTAAGCAGTGGTATTCGCGGCAGTGAGGCCATTGAACGAACGGTTTGAGCACTGGCGGCGATTGTAGAATCGTCCATTGACATACGCTCAATTGTTTCAGCGGCAACTCTCTCCAATTTTATAATGTTCTCTGAATTTTCCACCAGACGGGCCTCCTGCACAAGGAAAGCCTCTTCCGTTGCGGATGGCTCGTCCTCCTTCCAATAAGGGTCGTCCGCAACGTCTGGTTCGGCAGCCATGACCCAACTCTTCTAAGGGCCTCTAAGCGATTAGATATATTGAGCTTTGTCCAGTTATTAGCGTCCAGCTCCTTCAAATTCGCGAAGGCACGCGAGATTTGGCCGTTAAAGTCGCGTTGACTTGTAATGAGGTGACTCATTGGTTTCAGATGGAGGTCACGCGCGACGGTTGGACGGCACTACCGAACGTTCGCAAACTGTTTCACAGGCACCAGATCCGGCTCGAAGGACCAAAAATGTTAGAAAGTTTATTAGAGGATCGGCGCAAGAAACTAAAGTTTATTAAGGAGCACTAGGACAATTATATTTACAGCGTTCATGAACTAAAATACACTTATAAGTTAAATTCTGTACAAAGGTCACACAGTTAAATTAACAGTTATTTTACACAACACGTCTGACTAGATATTACACAAAACAAGTAACACTTAGAAATTAGTATTCAGCTCAAACGTAGCGATTATTAGCTGGCGAAGCAAGGTCGCGAAGCGTAAAGATTCGAAGCAGTATCGAATAAAGCGCAAGCAAGGTGCGATAGAGCGAAAAGTGCGTATTGTGATTAAACCGTGTTTACTTTAGCAAAGTCGCGAACAGAGTCCAAGATCCAGGAAACCGCGCTCGATTTCCTGGAAGGAAGAGAGTCCCCCTTCCATCCATCGCAAGTTGATGGAAGGGGCAGTGATCGACGCTCCACATGAGTCAGCTGGGCCGTTGCCATTGCCTAATTACCGGTGGGCCTAGAAGATGGCGCAAGAATGCAGAATTTCTTGAACACACAGTCATGTGCAGTCATGTGTGTCCAGAAACGTTACGTCGCTTAAAATATGTATAATGGTCTATATTCAAATATATCTTTACTTCAATATATATATATTAAACTCTGCGCATATTTATTCTTTTAACCAACATTTGGTTATGGACCCAGGTTGCGCAGAAAGGGAAAAGTAAGTGATATAGTCGGAAATAATTTAGAAAACGTGTGGAAACGCCACGTGCGAGTAAACATAACCTCAGAAGTGTATACGACCACGTGTTGCTGAGATGGACACAGAAAAGAAAACCTATACCATTAGCAAATTAAATGGTACGAATTACGCCTCATGGAGTTATCAAATGAAGTTGATATTGTTAGAATGTGAATAATTCACAGTGATAGAACCTGGTGAAGTTGAACCAGCAGATGCGAATGAGAAATTGAAATATCTGTCTCTTCCATAAAGTTAAATGATTACGAGTCAATGGAAGCATACTTAGGTCAAATAAATCAAACAGTAGCAGAACTGGAAAACGTAGACAATCAGATAGAGGATGGAGACCTGACAATGACAATCTTGTGTGGACTACCAGAAGAATGTGATACGGTAGTATCAGCTTTGTGCAATGTACCCGAAGATGAATTCAAGTGCACAAACATTAAGAGAAAAATTCTGGCTGAAGCTGAAAGACGAAAAGAGAAATGGGAAGGTAAGCAATCTGCAGCAATTATGAAAGTAAACAATTCTCAATTTCAGCATAGAAAAGAGAAACTACCAGAAAAAGGAAAAATAGACACACAGAGAGAAATAATATGCTTTAAATGCCAAAAGCCTGGACACATTAGCAAGTATTGTAGAAGTAGGACAAATACATTAAGGCACCATACCAATGCAAAAGGCATGAATGTAGTTTTAAGCAATGCAATCAACGATAAAGATGCATGGGTGATAGATTCTGGCGCCACGCATCACATGACGCCAAATGAAAAATACTTCGCAATGCTCAAAACAGATACTGAAGTTGAAAATCTTGCAACAGCGGATGGGACAACAGTATGCGTATCTGGAAAAGGTAAAATAAAGGCAAAGATCATTGAAGCCAGAGGAAGCTTACAGGAATTTTACGCCGATAACACCTTATGGGTACCAGGTATTAAAAATAATATCTTATCAGTCACACAAATGATACAAAATAGAAAGAGAGTAATTTTTGACAAGTACGGGTGCCGCATATGTGATGAAAGAAATCATACTCTAATGAAAGCTTTCAAAAAGGATAGGTTATATGTAGTAAAGGCAGAACCACAAATTACACATAGTGGAAAAGTTGCAAAGTTACAGGTAGAGAGGTCGAATAAACTATACTTAGACGTATGGCACAAACGCCTAATGCACATTAATAAGCAGCGAATTATAACAATGGTAAAGACTGAGGCGGTAAATGGTTTGGACTGTGACATATCAGAACCGACACCATGTAACAGCTGCTTAACAGGTAAATCGAAGAGGCAACCATTTCCAAAGCTAACCAAAGATTTGAAGACTGAAGTTCTTGAACTTGTACACGCTGACGTGATGGGTCCACTTGACGTCAAAAGTTGGGGAGGTTGCAGATATATACTAACTATAATAGATGATGCAAGTCGTTTCATCAAAGTCTGTTTTCTAAAGGCCAAATCAGACGTACTTGGAGAATTTAAGAAATGCAAAATTCAAGCAGAAAAGCAAGCTGGAGAATTGTTAAAACGAGTAAGAACTGATAATGGACTGGAATTTTGCTCAAAAGGTTGGGATGAATTTTGTCATAAGAATGGTATAGTACATGAGAGAACAATGACATACACGCCACAGCAAAATGGGGTGACAGAACGCATGAACAGGACGCTCCTAGACCTCGTACGAAGCACGATCAGTGATACGAATCTACCAAAGGAAGCTTGGGCTGAATTAACATACACAGCTGCGTACATGAGGAATCGAACAAAAAACACTCGTGACGAAAATAAAACACCATACGAAATATGGAACGGCAAGAAACCAAGCATAAGACATCTTAGGATAATAGGATGTGAAACATTCGTACACACACCAAAGGAGAAAAGATTTTCAAAATTGACAAGCCGAGCGCGTCAAGGAATACTTGTCTGATATGCCATTTTCGGAAAAGGTTATAGAGTATGGATCCCAAAAACAAGAGAGATAATAGAATCTAGAGACTGCGTATTCAAAGAAAATGCAAAACACAACGAAACGCCAAACTCGCATGCGATAACGGAAGAAAATTGCCTGAAGTAATTGAAATTGAGAGTGAAACCAGTCTCGATACAAAGGAAAATGAAGGCGAGGGACAAGATCAGGAGGATTTTGTTCCAATTGAAAGAAGAAAAGGAAGGCCAAAAAGGAATCCTAACGAACCGCGTGTAATACCTCAAAGACATCATCCTATGGAACTAAGAGGCAATAACAACGCAAAATCAGAATTTGAAGACAACAATAGAGTTAGAAACGTGCAATCGAACTTAATAAAGAACACAACATCCGAAGAGCCCAGATCCTACGAAGAAGCTATTAAAAGTGCGGATGCAAACGAATGGCTTGAAGCTATGAATGAAGAGATGGAATCACTCAGGAGACACAATGTATGGGAATTTGAAGAACTACCTCCTGGCGTGACTCCCGTAGACTGCAGATGGGTATTCAAGAAAAAGGACATTGAATCTTCAGATGGAATTAAAAGATTTAAAGCACGCCTAGTAGCGAAAGGCTTTACACAAGAAAAGGGCATTGATTACGAACAAATATACACACCTGTGTCAGGGTTTGATACAATAAGATTGCTAACAGCACTCGCAGTAAGGAACGATTGGCAACTAGAACAATATGACATAAAGAGTGCATATCTTCACAGTGATCTCAAGGAAAAGATATACATGAAACAACCCAAAGGATTCGAGAAGGAGGGTAGCGGAAAGCTATACTGCAAGCTGAAGAAGTCGATATACGGACTGAAACAAAGTGAAAGATGTTGGAATGAACATCTGGATAAGAAACTAAAGGAAGCAGGATTCTAAAGAAACGTGGTGGATCCCTGCATATATGAATTGAGACATGATTGGGGGCTAGCAATATTAGCTGTTTACGTTGACAACATATTAGCAGTCACAGAAAACACAAGTATGAGCAAACATGTTAAAGGAATCCTAGAATCACAATTCGAAAAAAAATACTTGGGACCTGTTTCTAATCTATTGGGAGTGAAATTCAACCGACTAGAAGACGGAGAAATGGCACTATCTCAAGCTGAATACGTTGAATCATTAATAAGACGTTTTGGACTTCAAGACGCAAAAGAAGCGAATACGCCGATGGAGGTGAGGCCAGAAGTAGGTATACTAAGCGGATTCTGGATCAACGCTTGGCGAGGGGGTGAAGCGGGGCGAGGGGAACCGCAGCGGCGGCGAGGGGGAAACGGGTGAGGGGACCGCGACTCGTGTAGGTGGGGACCGCGACCCTGGATCAGTGAAGGGGGAATGGGCCTTGAAAGCAGGTGGAGGGGATACCTCGGTGACACGTCACGCGTCGTATGAAGCGATCCGCAACCCTCTTATCTCCCCAAGGCCATATGGTACCCCGATATCAGCGACGTTTAAAGCGGGTGTATGAGAGAGAGAGGTACGATATTTTTGTATATCCCTCTCTCTATTCCTCTCTAGGATCATAGTCAAAACAAACGGTGGTACGACGACGCGTAGAAGATGATGCAAGTCGAAGCCTGCATTTTCGTATCGCGTAATCCGATAATAATGCGCGGAGAGGTACGATATTTTGTACGTCTGTCTCTCTCGCTCGCTAGGACCATAGTCAAAAACATACGGATACCGAAGGTCACTTTCCGAGAATAATGCGCAGCAGCGGTGTGTGCGCTATCTCGAGACCGCGAAATTCAAAGCGGACAGCGGCGACGTTTGATCAAGGAGCGTGAGAGAGGTACGATATTTTGAACATCTCTCTCTCTCTCTCTCTCTGTCTCTCTCTCTCTCGTTGTCGACGGTCAGAAAAAACAAACGGTGGTACGACGACGCGTAGAAGATGATGCAAGTCGAAACCTGCATTTTCGTATCGCGTAATCCGATAATAATGCGCGGAGAGGTACGATATTTTGTACGTCTGTCTCTCTCGCTCGCTAGGACCATAGTCAAAAACATACGGATACCGAAGGTCACTTTCCGAGAATAATGCGCAGCAGCGGTGTGTGTGCTATCTCGAGACAGCGAAATTCAAAGCTGTAATGGATGGTACACTGAGGGCGACAAGGGTTAAGAAAATTAGAGGTGGTGATTTATTAAAAAAAGGTATTTGTCTATTACACGTCTTGTCCTAACTATTCGTTGACCGACGACTGCGTACGTGCGTGCCCTTGCTTTGCATCGCGAGTCCCGAGCATCGACGACCGCTGCCGAAACATCGGTTGCCGCCGAAAACAATCGCCGCCCGCTAGGCGTTTTGGCGGGCGCTGTTACTGCCCGTCCACCTCGGTAGGCTCGAGCCCACGTGACGGCTTGGTGACCGCCTCACACACACTCTTACAAAGCGGGCAGCGGCGAGCTTCTGTTTGCGATAATGATCGAAGGTAAACTGTTAAGAATAATACGCATATGCCTAAAAGCGATCACGTAGCATCAGAATATGAGTGATTCATGGTCACGCGAGTATAGTAACAGTGCAGGAGACTAAACAATAGAGTGTATGCTATTCGAAATATTGTATCAGACAATACAGGTTTTCGTATGAAAAAGTAATGTATTTATTGGTAAAGTATGTAGACATGTATACATTTGTACGATACGTTGCGAGCATCGCGTATCATCGAATCCAAGCATAACGCTAATAGTTCACAATCTAACAAAGAATGCGGTTCGAAATATTCGCTTTCGGAAATCAGCTTTTCATAATCCGTGGTCGGTGTCGTAGCGGCGCGTATAATGGCGACAAAGGACGCGTACTTCCCGCGTACGGAGTCTAGAATTTCCGACAACCACGAGAAAGTATGATCGATACAGCGATCGTATTTAAACATTTGGCGGATCGTAGCTTCGGCCAAGTAAATGGTGGAACTGCCATCTGATATTTTGGATACTCGTTCAGGTCCCACGATCGGAAACTTATCGCGATCGGTCGATCGCTTTGCAGGAGACGTAGCATCGCGAGTTTTCGAGTGTCTTCTAACGCGACGTGCGGCATACGCCATTGTATCTTGCGTATCTCCAGTTTCGGTAGTATCGCGGAGGACAGAGCGCCCGCGTACATCGCGTTCGTATCGAGTCGCGCGCGAATCAGTATCAACTCGTGTCGCGCGTGCATCAGGATGCGTCTGTAATCTTCGCAGAATCCCAGTAACGTGTTCATGGGAACGCAGAAATTGAACGACGCGCTACTAAAAATGTCGCGGTCGTGCGCGATGGTATGGTCCCAACCGGCATTCATCAGCGCGTTGCTCCTGTCTACGGACAACGACGCGTAATGTTTCAACGCGGTTGTGATTCCCGGATTCCTGGAACGATCGATCTCCACTCCGTCCAATTCGTATCGAATCTCGTCGAACATGAACGCGACGCAGTTGTTGTCCAGAAAAACTCTCGCAGAGGCTTTCGCGTCCTGTTCCGTTGTCGCGGGTGCCATCAACGAGAGACGTCCTTCGACGTAGAGATAACTTTCGCACGGGAGCGTGTACACATCTTGTTGCTGAACGGGTATTCTTATCTCATCGTTGTTGGCGAACGTCGTGTTGGCGTACGGATTGTAAGAGTGCACCTCGATCTTCGTGATACGATCGTCGAAAGTCAGTATGGTATACATCGTGTTAGACATGTGTGTGTGTGTGTATAAGTGGTATGTCAGTACGTTACGACGAATCCCAAGGATCGTAGGAAACGCGCGTTTCGACGAGTCAACGGCTTTCCGCTTGTTCCTCTTCTTCTTCCTCTTCTTGTTCCGCTCCCTGTCTTTATCAGCGTTGTCGGTGGCGGTGAAGGTGTTTCGTTTTGGCGATAATGCGGTGCAGAGACCGGAGGAGCGGTAGCAGCGGTGAGCGATGACGATGATTCGTACGCATGATCGAACACCAACATGCTACATATGCACTCACGTTATTTTATCGCGCGAACGCCGTTGCACGTGCAAGCGAATCGTTATTTCCTCTCCGCGAAAATCTATAGGGCGATCGTATTGATCGACGATGCGTACCGTTAGATCGTGTATCGCTCGCGCTACGATCGGCAGGTACATGACGTGTCGCGGAGTTTCCGATATCTTGAACGTTGATCACGTTAACGGTTATAATGTTCACGGGTTCGTCGGACTCGTGCCACGTTCTCGGCAACAAGACACGCGTCTGGGAAAATCCCAGCAACGAGCCCACGTTGTTCGGTTTCGTAAAGTCCACGAAGAACGAGCAGCGCAGTTCGCTTTTCATGGTGTTGTTGTTAGCTCGTAGCACTAGTGGTACGAACTAGTGGATACTCGTCGGAGTCGTCGGAGTCGCCGGAGTCGTTCTCGTTGTCACCGTGTCTTCGAGGATATCGCTCGAGCAATCGTTGCTTCAGGTACTTGGCGATAGCGTCTAATTCGTAGGAACCGTGGGGGATCGTAACGTATTCGCGAGCGACATCGCCGCTGGGTAGCGCGGTGTTCGTGTTCGGGACGAAGTAGAATTTATCGTTGCTCGCGTCGATGTTCAGTATCGTGTGAAACGTCTCCAGGTCGGCGAGTCCTAGTTCGTACTGTCCGTCGCTCAAATCTATCAGTGGAAAATAATTGACCGTCAGCACGCTGCTCCGACCCGTTACCGTGAGCGTGAGCGACATCGTACCGCGGTAGGTTACGCTAGCGAGACTGAGAGAGAGAGACAATGACTCGAACGTACGGTTGCGCGCGAATTTATTTAGGGTAGCGTCGAGGACAAAATTCCAGAGCTTTTTGTCGCAGAAATTGTTCGCACAAGTGACCGCAATTGGTCTGATCGAACCGTTGAAAGCAATCGTGATCGTGGTTGTCGTACCCCGTCCGAAATAATCGATCAGTTCAGCGGGTGGTCGCAAATTTCCAAAACTGTCGAAATACTGCACGCGCGATCCGCGTTTCGCGTACGCCACCCAGTGCGTGCCTTCGCCGCGATTCTCGTCCAGATTCGCGATACCGCATTCGTTCGGTCGTACGCGCGCGGGAAGCGTGTCGCGCATAAACAACCCCCGAAAGAACGGTACGTCGATGCACTCGCGCTCTAATTGCAGGTTAGTCATAGGAGGTTGTCGTAGCTGCTGTCGGGTTATCGCCGCGACCCTGGTCGAGCGGAGTTTTTTTTCCTCGACCGTCGTCGTCGTCGTCTCAGGTTCATGCCGGCGCCGCGCTTGTACGGTGCCAGATACAGTCCTTTCCCTTCCATCTCCCGATTATGACGCACCGTTTCTTCCAGTTGTTTTCGCGCTGCCTTCGCGTCGTTGACCGTTTTGGCGATATCCGCCGCTCCACCGGCTAATGCCCCGATAGCCGACAGAGCGGGCAGAAGAAGCGGGAGAAAGCCTCCGCGTTTCCCTACCGGTAGGATACGGCGTCGTTGTCCTCTGGACTCACGTTTCCGTCTCGTGGTTCGTCTGCTTCTTCTTCTTCTCATACCCATACCGAGTTTGATCTTAGCTTTCATCGCGGCCCACACTCCGGTCGCCGCTGCTTTTTCACGGAAAGTCGCGTCGTTCGCGAACACTCGTTCTCGCGCTCGTTCGGCTAGCGTTTGATCCGCCTCGTGTCGTCCCTCCAAATCCTTTCGACGAGAGTACGCGATATCGTGCTCCCGACAAGCGGCGTCCAGCGGATTTATACCTTCGTCGCCGCGAGCCAATCGCGTCGACAAACGCGTCCCCGGTCCGCAGAACTGATATCCCGGAATGTATAGCTCTATCGGTAAACGGTTTATGATCTTGTTCACGAGTCCCGATCCTGTTTTCGTTATCGTTGGTCTACCCGTTGCCGACGCAACCATACACGTGAAAATGCGGATACACGGGGATGCAAGGACAGTCGTAAATCGACGGTTCTTCGATAGCGATCGATTCGAGGAACGCTACGATTCTGATTCGCTCGACAGGTGTCGCGGGTATAAATAGCGGTGACGGTAGGGTTTCGGTGCGTGAGAGAGAGAGAGAGAGAGAGAGAGAGAGAGAGAGAACATGCAATTCGCGAAACAACCGAACGCTATTCGCGTGACCGCGAACAGGACGTTGGAGGATTCGACGTGGGACGAGAGTCGTTCGCGCAGGCACGGTTCGTTGTTGCCGAACAGCGTGCGAACCGTGATCTGCGGTCCGTCCGGATGAGGAAAAAACTAACGTGCTTCTCAGCCTGTTGGAGAGTCCGAACGGATTGCGTTTCAAAAGTATCGGTATCTGAAGCGAGTGTTGTCGCGCGTCGGAGGACTCGGGTACTTACCCGTACTCGGACACCGCCGAGATCGTTCCGCCGAGAGACGCTCTGCCCGATTCGATCTTCGTGTTCGACGACGTGGCATGCGACGAACAGAACGCGATCCGCGAATACTTCTCCATGGGCAGGCACGCGAACGTGGACTGCTTCTACCTGTGCCAATCGTACGCGCGAATACCGAAACACTTGATCAGAGACAACGTGAATTTTCTCGTGCTGTTCAAACAGGACGGGACGAACTTGCGACGCGCGTACAACGATCACGTGAACACGGACATGATGTTCGAGGCGTTCACCGACTTGTGCGCGAGATGTTGGAGACGACGCTACGATTTCGTGGTCATCGATAAGGACCGCGTCATGTACGATGGTCGGTATCGACGAGGATTTAACGAGTTCGTGGTAGCTCGCGAACCTCAGTAGATCGCGAGTCCTTCGTCGAGCAACACGAGGATGTCTAACGGAGCACCGACTAGCGGCGTCAACATGGAGAGCACGCAACAACAACAACAACAACAAGAAAGGAAACAGAAACGGCGTTGTAGACAACAGCCGGGAGACGGCGAGACGAAGAAGAAAATCTCTAAAATCAGCGACGTTATACGACGGAAGTACATGAGCCTGAAACTCGGTAAAATGGCGACGAAAGCTGCCGCGGAGGAGAGCGCGCGTCCGATCGTCGAACCGCTGAAACACTTGGTCGAGAACACTGCGACGTTGAAAACCAGTCCAGCGATACCATCGATCGTCAAGCGGAAGCAGCAACAGCAACAACACCAACGTTTGAAAAAGAAACGCTTATCCTTTACTCCGGCCACAGCCGAAGCGACGATACGACCCGAAACGACTCCGCTTCCGCGGAGCGAGATGGACGAAACGATTCGAGAAGTTCTCGATCCAAAAACCCCCACCACAACCGCAATCGAAAACCTCGACGCGTACACCCGTAACGTCAGCGGGCCGCTGTCGCGCGAATATCTGCGCTTGTTCTTCACCGACACCAAGAAAGTGATCGGCAACGTGTACGGCGTGTACCTGGACGACGACGAACGGCTGATGATCGGTGATTCCGTGCTCACCGTTGGCGAGAACGACGACGACAACGATGTTAGCGTGAAAGGCAAGCGTTACGCCGGCACGCGAGGCTTGTACGAACTGCTGTTTAAGCGAGTGCCCGACGAGCATGCGTACACGAGCGACGATCTCGACGCGTATCGCGAAATCTTGTTGTCGACGAACGCGCATCGCCGGGACCATTCGGCTAGCAAACCCACGCTAGGCAACAAGGGCTACAAGTACAGAAAGATCGTGTCGGCGTTGATTAGTGGAGACCGCAACGTCGGTGCGATCACGCACGAAGGTCGAGGATTACCCATCGACGACGCGATGACGGTTACCGATAACGCGATCGATTACGTGTACTGGGACGATCCGAACGAATTGGTCGATCGACTACGATTACTCGTGGCGTCGCACGACGCCGGACACACGGGACACGATAACGAAATCGCCTCCATCGTGGAGGAACTTCGCGAAGCCGGTCTCATCGTAAATTGATCGATCGGATCGACGCGATCACCGTCCACCCAACATGTCGGTGAACAAGTTTGGCGCATCTTTGCACGGTAGAACCGCCGATACTGCCGGCGACAACGATCGACGCGTGGAGACGATTCGCTCGCGGAATCTGTACGTCGCGAATTACGCGCGGGAGAACGCGCTGTGTCTGGGCACCGATCGGTCAACGTTCGACGCGATGGAACGCAAGATACGCCGGGTGGCACATCCGGAGGAGAATACCAACGCTGCGACGAAACGATACGTGGACGACATGGAACGTACCGTCGGACGTGCTCTCGACACTATGGAGGAAGACATGTACGAATTGACGACGAAACGACTGGACGCTTCGACTACCGCGATAAATACCGCGATGGAAAAACGTTTGCGCGACCTGACAACGACTCGACGACCTTGCGACACCGATCGCGGAGGCGCAGACGCGCAAGGAAGCGCGACGATGAGCAACGACGACGACGACGACGAGAAACTCCGTCAACACCGTACGTTCTTCGAGTGCCTGGTACAGTATCTGCTGCTGCTACTGGAACGTTACCTTCGTAGCCACCACCGCCATCGCTATGGACACGAGTAAGGAGCGAATACAATTGGTCGACGAACTGCACGCTCCCGCGAGACGAAATTTCCCGCGAAGACACGTAGTTACTCGAGGCTACGACGATCTGTGGCAGGCGGATTTGGTGGAAATGCGCGCGTACGCGACTCACAATCGCGGCTACAACTACATACTCACGATCATCGATACGTTCAGCAAGTACGCTTGGGCCGTGCCCGTGAAAACGAAAAGCGGGCGCGACGTGACCGAGGCGTTCGCGACCGTGTTACGACGAAGCGGCAGATGTCCACGAAACCTACAAACCGACATGGGAAAGGAGTTCTACAACGCGGAGTTTCGACGATTGACGACGACTCGCGGAATCAACCACTACTCGACGTATAGCGTGATGAAAGCGTCGATCGTCGAGCGTTTCAATCGTACGCTGAAGAATCTGATGTGGAAACGATTCTCCTTGAACGCCTCCTATCGCTGGTTGGATCTGCTACCGACGCTCGTGCGCACCTACAATCATCGTAAACATCGTACGATCAACGCGCGACCCGTCGATGTCACCTCCGCGACTCGTTTACCGTTCGTCGTATCGTCGTCGGATGTCGAGCAACGACGACGACGACAACTACCCGCGAAGTTCCATGTCGGCGACAAAGTACGCGTGAGCAAATTCAAGACGATCTTCGAGGAGGGATACACGCCGAACTGGTCGACCGAGGTGTTCGAAATCATCGCGGTACAACGAACGCAACCTGTGACGTACATTCTACGCGATTCCGCGGGAGAGCCGATCTCGGGCGGATTCTACGAGCACGAACTGCATTCGGTCGCGAATCGGGACGTCTATCTGATCGAGAAGATTATTCGTCGCAAGGGAAACCAGGTGTACATGAAATGGTTGGGATTCGACTCGTCCAAGAACTCGTGGATACGGAAGAAGGATGTTTAGTGACGCAACAGCGACTCTTTATTACTATTAATTAAAGAACTATACATTTATATCGTTTATTTTATTATTTGTATTGTAAACAAAAATAAAGCAACAATATTACACGATAATTGTGCATTATTTACGTGAACGTGTAATAATATATATATAAGTATATTAATAAACATTTTACATCCATCCATCAAAATGCATTACGCATACCCCGACACCCGTTACGTCGGGGTTATGTGGGACTCTCCATTTCTGGCATACCCACTAAAAACCCCCTCTACGTTCGTACAGTGCATCATACTCGTATACATGACAACATATATATATATATCGTACGCGACATTTTTTACATATATACATATATACATATAACTACTGTATCTACTTAACAATATACGTATCACTATCACTCTCGTCGCACTCGGGAATCCTACAGTGTCCCCACCGAAGGGTGTTGACCTGGTCGGGAAGTACGTATCGCTTATCGTCGTACGGACTGAGCGCGGTCTTCAGTTCGTTCACGGAATAGACGTCGTGTAATCGCGCGCGAATATGGTTCTGTCGAATCGTCGTTTCCGCGTGTTCGCGAAGACACCGCACGTAGTCCTCGAAGCGTATCTCGTTCGCGACCACATTCCTCTTCACACCCTTCACTTTTTTCGTCTCGGACGTTCCCGACGCGTCGCACACACGAGTCGCGTACATCTTAGACCGCAGTCCCACGAACTCTGTCATCAAGGCACGGTTGTTCTCGTCTTTCATCAAGCCCGGCACCTTCTTGTTTACGCGCGGCATACCGTACGGGTTGCCCACCGCGTAATCGCTCGTATCGAAGCGCGCACTGACGTCACTTTTCAGCTGCTCGTAAGCGTCCTCGCACCGCAGCAGATACATTAAACTATCGGTGTCCGTGTACAACACTTTGCACCTATCGCCGAACTTTGTACGCATATAGTCGTAGTGAAATTCGTACAGGCATACCTTGGACACGTCCAACACGCTCATGCCTACGTACACGGGTTTATCGAATTTCACTCTCAATTTACGCAGTTCGATAGCGACTCGGAAAATATCGCGCGACTGTGGAAATTCGGTTTCGCGATCAACGACTCGGCGCCGTAACGTCCGTCCCACCGCGTCACTAGTCGCACGTCCACTCGCTTTCGAACGTTCTCCATCGTTTTCCCGTACACCGCGTTGTTCATTAATTTGTACAGTGTTTTCTGGAAATCGCTGGTGGCTCGCGTTCTCAAGTCCGTGTTCAGTTGGATGTAGTCGCGCAACCACGGTTTCTGATCGAAACGTAGAACGCGATGAAGTCGCGATACTCGAAGTCCGTGTCGAATGCACTGCTTCAGGTAGCGATAGTGGGTCACGTATCGTTCTTTGTCGCGGAGCGTGGCGATCAGCTTGCTCTCCTTACCGATGGGCGCTTGCTCGCGCACAGGACAGAACGGAAGGTCCGCGTGCTCGTCGTGAATATCCGGCGGATACTCCAGATCCACTTCCAGCAGGTACCCCTCCGGTCCATCGTCCTTCGGCACGGAATTCGCGTCCAAAGCGGTCATCGCCTTGCTCAACTCGACCACTGCCGCCTCGTCTAGCCATCGGAAACCACCGTACGGCATCGCCTGCGACATCGCCTATCCGTACAGGTTGTTCACGTCGAAGTACATCAAGTACGTTGATGCTTGCGACGCGTCGTACATCGACGTCGGCAGATACTTGTTGTTGGCGCGAGCGTACCTGTGCGAACACTGACTCAGGCCGCCGCGTATACCACGCTCCACGAACAACAGCATGTCCACGTCGGTGAACAGCTCCAATTCGACGCGCGTGTACTTCAGCATCGCGTCCCACGTGAACGCCGATAACGTACAGTAATGCGCGGGATCCAGTTCGTAGCTCGCGATAGATGCACTGCGAAAGTATTCGAACACGTCGGCGAGTAACAGCACGTCTGTCTTCAGGTACACATCACTGTACTCGCCTAACGTCTGTATACCAAAACACGTCCACACGTTCCTAGCGTGCGCGTAATCACACTCCGACACTTCGCTATCGTTCAAGCGATTGTAGAACGCGTCACGAGGTGGTAGTCGCGTGTCGTTCAATTTGTCGTACGACGACACGTAATCGTACAGGAAGACCCCCTTTCTGGTGAGAAGATCGAATTGTTCGTCCGGGAGATGTTGGAACTCGCATCTGAGAATCGTTAGTCTGTCTTTGCCGAGATCCGACGCGAGTTTCTGCAGACTCGTAGCCATGAACTTGAACGAATCGACGAATCGAAATTTCAACATTCTTCGCCAGTCCTTGCCAACGCCCCTGAGGTCCTCCACGGTCTTTGTAAACGAGATGTATCGTTCTTTCGTTATCGGTAGGAGGCTGATCTTTCCATTGAACGCGTCTGCCAACTCCTTGATAACGAAGTGCGCGTCGTAGCCGGACAGGTTGCGGAACACCACAGGTATCGTGCACGAACGTTGGTAGCGCAAGTTGCACGATCTATGCGCCGCACCCCTGTACTCGTCCGTCGAATGACAATGATCGCGCACTTTTCTATCGTCCTCGCCTCGGTCGAAGGGTCCTCCGCACACGTGACACGCGGTAGCCGCGTCAAAACTCCGCTTCTGTTGTTGCGTTAACGGTATCATCGGTTTCTTGACGCACAACCACGCGTACGCGACGTCCGCGAATTCCCGCACAAACCACTGTACACAGTCGGTGCCGCTGCGATACGCACGATATCCGCACAGAGTCTGGTCGTCGGAACAATGTACGTAGTATCCTACGCTATGGGCTCTGTGCCTTTGATACTCGTACGTGCGACGACGATGCTCCATCGATGGCTGCTCCACTTCCTCCAGCAAACACTCAAAGTCCGCGTAGATGACGAACGGCACGCGTTCGTTGCGTTCGTGATGTTGGAACCGCAAAGTTTTCTCCTCTTCCGACGGCAATTGCACCGCGCACTCGTTTAATCGCCGGCAATCCTCGGTGTGTCGCTGCAATCGCTCAGCCGAGGAGAAAACGTTGAGGCACCTGAAACGTATACGAGAAAGACAACAATGTACACGCTTCTTCTTCGTGTGTCACGTATAGCTTAAAATTTTTTGTTTGTTATCCTTATTTGCTTACCTATCGCAAATGAACACTTAACCTTTGTGTTTGCTGAGTTGTTTGGAAATCAAACGGGAGAGACTGCGGATGCACGCGAAATGATACCGCTGCGGATCCTTCGGATCCTGTACCAGCAGCACGTTCGCGTGTCTCCCTTCCCGCTTGTTGCTGGACACGCGTAGAGGTACGCAGCCATCCTCGTTGGACCACAGGTAAATGTTCACGGATATGTCGTTCGCCACCTCGAACTTCCGTACCTGATCCATGGACATGGGAAGTTGCACGCCTTCCGTACGGAGCACCGTCGAGTAATGTGGATACGACGCAATCCTATTCCCGTTCGTATCAGTAGGAAACAGACTGGCGACGATGGACCACAAAAAACACGCGTTGTCGTTGCACCGAACGTTCACCACCGCTTTTTTCGTTGCGACCACTCGCGGAAGCGGCACGTCACAACCGGCACGCAATGGATTATGCTGGTTTACGTTCATCAGGAGATTCTGTACTGCCCGTACTGTCCAGCCACTCTCGCGCTCCTGAAACTCCTCCATCGCGACCAACGTCGGAGCTACCACTTGTTTCGCGTACCACTCGCGAACATTCAACGTCATAAACAGTACGTGATTACGCGTCGCGAAACTCTTTACGTCCGTCTCGTCCCGCAACATGAATTCCGCGTTTAGCACAGTGTTCGCCGATACGCTGCGGTGCTTCGTGATAGCGTTCGTAACGCGCGAAATCACCGTTCGGCGGGCATTCTGAAAGAATTTGCGTGGACCGACGACCTCCACGTTTATCACCGCCCCGGTCGACAAACGCTTCTCGAACGCGGTTTCAAGTTCCTCCCACACGACCTTGGGTGTCAACGTCACTCGTGCAGCGTGTCCACGCCCTACACGCGATAAACGTCCTCGCACTATCGCTCGCAATGTTTGGGTACGCGCGAGCAACGACACCATCCGCTGCTTCTCCCACACCGGCATGCGTTCGCCTCGTTGATACGCGACCATGTAACGTATCGTCTGGTCGCAACTGTCCATCCAATCGCGAAATTCCGCGGTGGTTTTTAAAAGTTCGGACATCCGAGACAGCGTCAAAAACGCGTTCTTGACCGTATCCATGTTCTTCTTCTTCTTCTTCTTCTTCTTCTTATTTCCGCGTACGCACTCACTTGAAATACAAGACTCTTTCCGACGCGTTACCATTCGCGACTTTGTCCTGTCGAAGATGCGAGCTGCCTTAAATATACGAACATCCCTACCTTAAATCTCCCCACCCCCTTACAATTACATACAGGGGAATAGCTAAAATCGTACCTTAAGTCGTATCGCGCTTTTACTCATCATATTCTTTTCGAACACCGCCACTATCGCGGGTGCGATCTAGCCTTCGGGAGACGATAATTAGAAGCGCGCCGATCCGCTTTGAATTTCGCGGTTCGGAGATAGCGCGCGCATCGCTGCTGCGCATTCTCCTCGGATGCAGACCTTTCATCGTTACAGCTATATATTTTTGGTACGGTGTTCGCGCGATAACAAACTATAAGATTTACCTTACATCTTCTACGCGTCGTCGTACCACCGTATGTTTTTTCTGACCTTCGACAACGAGAGAGAGAGAGAGAGAGATGTTCAAAATATCGTACCTCTATCACGCTCCGTCCTAAGCACTAGAATCCTTTCGAAGCGGGCTAATTACCATACTCTCTGGACACATTTTGTTTTCTCCAAGGAAAATAAGGTATTGTCTCGAGCTGCCCATTGTTGCCCCAACACGATCACCGAAAAGGCCCAGTTTATGCTTTTAGGACACCCTCGACAGCTAAATAATCGCTTGGCCGCGACCGACATTCACAGCTCCGTCGCTGTGTGCGTTAGCGATCTCAAGGGGTAGGTGACTCAGGCACCTGGATACGGAGGGTTAATTGAGATTTGAAAAATGTTTAAATTTTTGTATGCAATAATAATAATTTTATTCAAAGTTATAATGATAGCAGTAAGAAGGGTTTAAAAAAGTTTTTGGCTGGCGTAGTCATCGAAAACAAAAACCGCAAAATTTTTCTAAATCAATATGAGTGTGGTTATCGCGTAAACTAGAATGAAGTAAATATTTACGACAATCCAATTTTGCAACACAGAAATCTAACAAATGCTTTTCCAAGAAATTAATGTTTCCTTTGAAATACAACCATTTTTGTGCTTTTCAACATTATTCATTCGACATGAACTAAAGTTCATACGAGAACCACACTCATATAGATTAAGAAAAATTGTAGGTTTTTTGTTTCAGACGATTACGACAGCCAAAATCATGCTCGCCAGCAACAAACTTTTTTCTCAAACCCCTCTTACTACTACCATTATAAATGTGAACCAAAGTATTATTATTGCATGCGAAAATTTGAACTCATTTTTTAAAATTCAATTAATAAAAGTACAGAGATTGGAATTATAATACTCAATACTTTTCTTTTAAAAATTATTATTTTTATTATTATTATTATTAAAATTCCCCAAAATGTGCCTTATTTTCACTACTCCAGCCGCTCCCCACTCCGTTGCCGGACTCGCTTCTACCTGAACGACCTCGGAGCTCGAGCTGAGCTCAAGCTCGGATCTGAGCTCGCGCCCGGAATTGGGGGTCCTGTGCATGCCTGCCCTAGGCGATCATGCATGCTCCTACGAACATTAACATTTATAAGAAAACATGTGTTAAATTATTATCTACTAAACAAGACGCTAAACATTTGCACTTCGCGCGTAACCCTACTTTTCTGTCTTGCAGATAATGTAAATCTCGATTTCCGCGACGTAGATAATTGGAAATTATTCATTTCCATAATGACATTTACCTTCTGGATACGTCGAGATGATTTGTCTGGATATTGTTGCTTAGAATCGCGTGGAATATTCTTCGAGCGTATGTACGGCTTCAAGCAGAATGGATACCACTTTGAACAAAGGGTATGTAGGTATGTAGATGTACCACGAGTACTAATGTGGTATAATGGGCTACGCTCGGATTGGCTGCGCCATACTGCCGAAACTCGTGATTGGTCAAGACTCTACGTCCAGTTTGCGTTCGTTTTCGCGGTCTGAGGAGGCAATCACTGGCAGTGGCAATCAGTGCCGGCAAAATCGAAGAATATTCCACGCGATTCTAAGCAACAATATCCAGACAAATCATCTCGACGTATCCAGAAGGTAAACGTCATTATGGAATTGAATAATTTCCAATTATCTATGCCGCGGAAATCGAGATTTACATTATTATCTGCAAGATAGAAAAGTAGGGTTACGCGCGACGTGCGAATGTTTAGCGTCTTATTTAGTAGATAATAATTTAACATATGTTTTCTTATAAATGTTAATGGTCGCAGGAGCATGCATGATCGCCTAGGATGTGTACTGTGCGGAGATGAAGCTGAAGTAAGTATCGGATGTATCCTGTTTATTCATATGTTACGTTTAATTTTATACTAATATTGCGTTTGTTTTCAGCGCTAACACAAGAGGTAACATGATGCTTTTACACAAAAAAGAAATCGAAAATATTGAATGAAATTTTCTGATATCGCCCCTACTAGGTATCAGTTGTTACGGGACGTGGATTTGTAAATTGAAATGTTGAAAGTCCCTCTTTGGATTTATATGCGCTACTTATATTATTTTGTAATAATTGTAATCACCGATCCTGTATATTAATAAAAAAAGAATAAATATTTTTTTAAATAAGTAGAATTAATTATTTAATAAACTGTAGAATCTGCTTGATGGTTATGTAAGGGTAGGGACGGTCGTGTGGCGTCCCGCGTAGGGAATAGTTTGGTAATTCTGGCCCTCAGATGGCGCCGTTATACGTGTCAGGCGAACGGCAGGATCTGATGCGAATCTGCTGCCCATCTGACATCAGGGTTCTGATGTCTGGCTCTGTACCTCAGGACGCAGCATAATGCGGACACAGATCTGGTTATCAGGTTTGATAGGCGAACGTTGCAGACAACACACATAACCGAAGGATTATTGTTTAAAATACATGTATAAGTCAGTTTGGTGTGTCCGGTTCTTATTCTGGTTATTATAACTTGTTGCTTATGATTGAGGTCTGGATGGGTTTTGATATTATAAAAGTTAGAGATAGATTTATGTAATGGACTTGCTTTATATGATTTCCATATTTGTTTGCATAGTGATTCAATATACTTATTAGTATCAGAAGACGTGTTGCATCTCGTGCGGAGGATGTGGCCTCCACTGTAGCCCATACCCAGGAGAAGAACTTTTAGACGCCGTCAAAGCAGTTCAAAGTGGCAAAATGGGTGCGAATGCTGCATCTAAAGCTTCCCAGCTCCCACGTTTAGGAGACGAATGAAGAATAATGACTTATCTCAGAAGATGTTAGAACCACCTTCATTATTGGGTACAGAAAATAAGGAGAAACTGAAAGCTTATATCAAAAAGTTGCAAAAATATGGTTTGCACCTGTTTAGGACTGTACATATGTATATAGTAGGTTTAAGATCTAGTTCGTTTTATTAGTCCTTAAGTGAACTTTACATGTTATCTCGCGCTCATCGGCGGCAGTCTGTGCGGGCTGTCGCGATAATAACAAAGCGTCACGGTGTCACCATCTCGATAATCGTAGCCGAAACAAATGTTCTCTCCCCACTCTCTTCCTCGCTCGCGCTGATTTCGCGATCGCGGAATCCTCGAGTCAGTCGGTCTTCTGGATTCGGTACTTGAGCAACATACTCGCAAATAGAAAGAGAAACAACCAGTAGTGTCTAAAATCTAGATCATCTTCGCTTCAGAATTAAAACTACAAATACCGGTTACTACTAGTGCTGGTGAAAAACTCGAATTATACTTACTATTAATTAACCTACTAAAAACAAAACTAAACACAACTAAAACAAAATATCAGTTTTAACAACTAACAGCACCAATACGTGAGTGCATAAGATTCATGGCATTCAATTTAGCTGATAGTTTCGGTATAAACAACAAATTCAAAAAGGAAAAACAATTGACAAGATATGACTGGTTAAATATTGTTCGAGACTGAACGAATGTATCGTCGACATCAAACGCGTCATTAGGCGTGTCGACTGCTACGCGCGGCAGCCGACACGAGTCCGTGGCAACCGCGCCGATTTATGAACTAATTGCGCCATCTGTAGGCCACAATGCCTAATTAAGACTTCGCCAAATCACCTGGCGACGTGTGAGTCACGTGCTCATTGGTCACGTGACTTCCCGAAATTCACGACTGAATTCATCGAGATGTGAGCCAGCACGCACGTGTCGCGATTGTGCTAATTAAAACGATCCGTTATATATCGAAGCAGTCAATTCGCGAGTATATCTTATTCATTCTTTATTTCCAATTCATATTTTTCAATAAAGTTGTTTCTTGTGTGTGTGTGTGTGTGTATAGTTTGTGATAGTGTAAATAATTGTTGAAAATTATAGACTAGCATTAGGTCCGAAACAGTGTGATTTAATTGAAACACGTTTTACAATTGATCCTTTCCTTATTCTACTGTGAACAAATATGTTTTTAAAACATTATCAAGGCCTCAATCAGTGGTCTACGGACTTTCCAGGCGGCAAAACGTGTTTGGCGCTCTGTCCCCCAACTGTATCTCCAAAGTAAATAAACACGAACCATTGGAATAGGTGAATAAGAGAAAAAAAGAAAACTGTGGTGAAGTGACAAATTTAAGTATTGGAATACCGCAGTCATTGCAGTTCCATACAATTAAAAATTATAGCTCCTGAGTATAGGAGCTCCCTTTAAATAAGTAGCCATAAGAGGATTATACTGTCAAATGTTTGCCCGCAATACGACATGAAATTATAAAAAAAGAATTGCTGAAACTAAACGTGAGGCCTACATACGTCTCCAATATCGTTCCTCAGGGACGAATTATCTTGTTGTGCCAAGGCGCCTGGCGTCGAGATTCTGGTATTGAATCTCAGTGATGCTCCGGGGCGTCCTTCGCAATTGTTGTCCAACGGGCTCCGAAGGTTCGGGTGAATGTGCTGGGACGGGAGGATTCTGGTTGGAATCGAAAGATCGTTGCGGGTTAAAGAGTTGGAACTCACAGCAAGGTTTAAGGGGGGAGACCACTGTCTCGGTCCGAAATGTAAGGGTGTTTTCGGGACTTTATTTTAACCAAACAACGCAAGTAAATCAAAATTATTGCTTAGTATAGTTAATAGTGTACATATCGTAGGGTAAGAAAAATTTTTTTTCAATCAAATTCATAAATCCGTTTCCTGTATACTCTTCGTCAAAATTTGCGCTCCGGCAAAAACATGCTAGTCGCGTTGACAGTCCCCAGGCCATATGGTTCATCGAAATTCAAAAAAACAATAATATTTAGAAACTAGAAGTCTGCCCCTATTACGTGACGATCGAAAAATGTCAAAATTGTAAAAAATAACAAAATGGCGGACCACTGAAAAAGAAATGTTTTCGGGGTACAAAATTGGGGAAATGTTGCTAAAAAAAATAGAAGCAGGTCGAAAATTGAAAATGTCTGATCGTCACGTAATGGCGACGGGTTTTTCGTACAATAAATGTCCTTGATCATGCCAGTTGGACGTATAGTTTTCTCTGTAGACTGTCAACGCGGTTGAAAAATGTCATTCTGTGGAAAACGCGTTCAATGTTCCGCGTGGCTCAGTCGCGCGTTTGACACCGCTTCACGAAAAACACCATATCTCCATCAATTTTGAGAATTTCTTCATAAAATTTGCAGAGAACATTCTCGAAACACACGATTTTCAGAAAATGTAAAAAAAATTTCAGATTTGAGACAGTGGTCTCCCCCCCCCCCCCCCCCCTTAAATAAGTTTATTCTGTCCCGATCTGGGTGACGGGGAACGCGTACTGTATCGACGGTGTTCTGATTACAAGAGAGTGCCACTCGTGGCTCGTACATCGTTCTTATACTCTAATCGGGGTGAAGCGGGGACCATCGGGGTCTCCGTCTTTGGCCTGCTTTTTTGTGGGTTTCGCCATGAGCTGACGGTTCTCGACGCGCTTCCGAGAGTCCTTACGCGGCTGTGCCACATTTCGGCTGTTCGGTTGCGGCAATCGGGAAGTATGCGGTGTCGTTGCTTTCAGGCGTTGGTTGGCTCACAACAATCTGACAAGTAAACATTCGCTTATAAGGAATGGAGTTTCCCGGTTTGGAATATATTTATAAAGTACTCATAGTAACTAAGGAATCCTGAAAATTATATCTGCAATGGACATATTTTACTCATGTTATCAATAACATTCAATATAGCCTGAAGACTAGGGTGTTTCAATTTTCCAAAGGTGCTATTTTCATATAACTTTGCGTGACCCCTTGGCTCTATTCATCTAAGTGATCTGTATGCCAAATTTTAGACAAATTTAATAATATTTAGGGGTTGCACAGTTTCATCACTAGGGTAGGCCTAAAGCGGTAGTAACACTTTGGCTTGGATGTACGGTTACGCAGAAACTATTACATTTACAACAAAAACCCTTATACGGAAATGTTACTTATCTGACATTATTGAGTCACAATAGTTTCACTGTACGTCATTGTCAGGTATTATCCAAGTTATTAATAAAAAATGAGAAGTGGCGTGTTATAGTCCTAACGATACAGTGTAAAGTGTTGCAACCGTATCTGATCTCAGGTCGGTTGTAACACTACATGGTTTATATGTAAACAAGACAATATTGTTCGCTTCCTTTGACACTATTCGGTTCTGTTGCGGTACAACCGACTCCGACTGCCGTGGTTACAATCGCCCTGGCCATGGTTTTGAACTTCAATTATAAATTGTGACTAATGAGACACTTAAAAGTGCTAGGTAACGATCAGTATTACTTTAAAAAAGGTCAAATTACAGATTAAAAACGCACATACTTGCAAAGGGCGTGTTTACATTAGATTCATAAGTCAGTAAGAAAAAGTTACTTTAGGGCAGGGAGTCGAGACCGAAGCAGAAACCGAATTTCTGACCGGTCGCGACCGGTCTAGCGACCAGTAACCGAAGCGAAAAGGGACCGCTGTTGTGACCGTAACAGTGAGAGGTTGTGGAGGGAAACCAAACTCCAGACCGATTGCCTCTCGACCGGGAATCTCAGACCGTACTTTTAACGAGACCAATCGAAACCAAACCGAAGGCATGACCAGTCGGCCGACTGGTCGGTTGACCGGTCGCAAACGGTCGCGTTAATTTATGGAGAGATTTCTGTTTCTCTCCATAAATTACGAGTCGGAACGGTTCGGAGCGGCTCGGTTCTGTTCGGATCGGTTCAACCTAGCTGAATAAGCCGGGAAGGTATGGATGCTATTCCTGCCGCTCACACTGTTTGTCACTCTCGTGACGGGTTTTTTGATAACAGACTTTTGCAGTTATTTGTTATTGTAACACTGTCCATTCCAAACTATGTCGATCTGCGGAGATATTATTGTATTTCAAATACTAGTTATGTATTATTTTAATAGAAGTAGATAATATAAATAAATTATTGTTAATATACAAATAACAAGAAAATGGTTGAAAATATAATTCTTCATGTGATTATTTTAAAAGTATGTCCAAGTGTGGAAAAACAGAAGATAGGAATGTAATAAAATTTAAATATATTTAACAATAGCATAAATAACAAATTTCACAGCAAAATTTATTATAATGTTTTGGTCGAGAGAAAACTCCTGACCGCTCGTCGCTCTCTAGTTCGGTCGAGAGAAAAATCCTGACCGTTCGGTCGCTCTCTAGTTCGGTCGAGAGAACCGTAAATGCCATATTGGTCGGTCTCACTGACCGCGACCGCGACCGAAACCGAAATTCTATCGGTCTCGACTCCCTGCTTTAGGGTATCGAAAAGTTATTTTCTTCACTATCCATGTCTATTGCGTATCTATACTGCTAGGACATGGATGTGTGTATTTCAAATGTCATTCTTTATCATATGTATATCAAAAATTGGTGTTAATATTCATTATACGTATTGAGATTCAACACAATTTATGTGTTATATTTGCCCCCCTATTACTACCGCCCCCGGTCTACCCTACATATTTTCCCTTCTTCAGGTTTTAAAAATGTGGGTAAAATAATAACGTACAGAATTTTTATAGGTGTGAACAACAATAGTAGTAATAAAATGTAAAGGGTATAGCCGGTTAAGATGGTCAAATGTGCCCCTGATCCGAATTCAAATCGCGATGAGTCATTCGAAAGCTTATAAAAAAAGAATGATTTCTGCCAAGTTTCAACTTTGTATCTCAACCCGGGGGGTAGTAAAGGGTAAAAATAGAAAATCAGGTTTTTGCCGAATTTCTCCTACACCAGCGGATGAAAAATTTTGAAAGAATTCAGAGGCATGTCTGTTATCGATGCACATATTAGGGAACCGTGTCAGATTTTTAAATTCAAAAACCAAGCTGTGAAAAATAAAAGACCCCCAAAAATGCTGAAAAATGCCGGTTTTGTTTCAAAGCAGTCTTGATACTATAATTATATTTTTACTGTAAGTCCGCATCATTGTTACTATTGTCTTGATTTTTTTCAGATTTTTCAATTTGGTGCGCCGCAGTTAAAAAAAATTAAAAACCAATTTTTTCGCCGTTTTTTCCGTGTCAGAGTAACTAATAGGTCGAACTTTCGTACATACTTTATGGAATAAGTCTTTCATGCAATCTTCAGTGTCTTCACATGCAGCAAAACAGCGTAGGAATCAAACGAACTAAACATGCTGTACCATTACAGTCTAAAATGTCTATCGTATTTTCAACGGCGTCAATGGCGCAGCGGTAAAGTGTTCGACTGTTGAATCGCTGCGAACTTTTTGAACGTAGGTTCGAGCCTCGGAACTTCTAAGTCCCACAGGGTCATATTTTTTTCACTTAATTATGTATTTTTCGATTTCTAGCTATATGACAATGATCGATATTTATATACAAATGTTTTAAAAACATTAAAATTATTTTAAAACATGAAAACTATTGTTAGGTATCCTGTCAATTACAGCATTAACATCTGAATTTTGGAAACAAGAGAGAGTTGTATGATCTAGAAGAAGAGGCGAAATAATTACAAAACAACACACAATTGTTGCTGCAATCCATCCACAATTGTTAAAGGTAAGAGATTAGAAAATCAATTTCATATAATATTAATTTAGTGCAGGGAATGTTATAACAATACTGTAATTGACGGCATACTTGTCCAGAGAAACGGTGGCATCAAATTCTTCTCAAGTCATTTTTATGTATATTTCAATTATTTAAATATTTTTAATATGTTTTTAAAACATTTCCATATAAATATCGATCATTGTCATATAGCTAGAAATCGAGAAAATACATAAGTAATGTGAAAAAAATATGACCCTGTGGGGACTTAGAAGTTCCGAGGCTCGAACCTACGTTCAAAAAGTTCGCAGCGATTCAACAGTCGAACACTTTACCGCTGCGCCATTGACGCCGTACAAAATATAATAGACATTTTAGACTGTAATGGCACAGCATGTTTAGTTCATTTCATTCCTACGCTGTTTTGCTGCATGTGAAGACATTGAAGATTGCACAAAAGACTTATTCCATAAAGTATGTACGAAAGTTCGACCTATTAGTTACTCTGACACGGAAAAAACGGCGAAAAAATCGGTTTTTAATTTTTTTAACTGCAGCGCACCAAATTGAAAAATCTGAAAAAAATCAAGACAATAGTAACAATGATGCGGACTTACAGTAAAAATATAATTGTAGTATCAAGACTGCTTCGAAACAAAACCGGCATTTTTCAGCATTTTTGGGGTTTTTTATTTTTCACAGCTTGGTTTTTGAATTTACAAATCTGATACGATTCCCTAATATGTGCACCGATAACAGACATGCCTCTGAATTTTTTCAAAATATTTCATCCGCTGCTATAGGAGAAATTCGGCAAAAACCTGATTTTCTATTTTTACCCTTTACTACCTCCCGGGTCGAGATACAAAGTTGAAACTTGGCAGAAATCATTCTTTTTTTATAAGCTTTCGAATGACTCATCGCGATTTGAATTCGGTTCAGGGGCACATTTGACCATCTTAACTGGTTATACCCTTTATCAAAGTGTAAGTCTGCTTTGAAGTTTAGCTTCTGTTTTAAGGATTTGAGAATAAAAATAATTATCATTTGAAATCGTGTTTCCTTAACCTACTACATATTATTTAGTGTGCAAAGTGTGTAACCTCTAAATATTACTCAATCTTTATAAAATTTTTCAGATATTTTTTTTTATATGAATAGGAAACAGGACATGCGCAAAGTAAAATAAAAATATAATATTTTAATTTTAACGCTATAATATGAAACACCCTACTCAAGACGTATGCTAAAAACGGCAAACTCCTCTTATTTAAGAATAATTGGCTAAAATCTGGCATCTGTATGTTTTTTCTGGTTTTGAATCCGAATATGATGTTATTGTTTGTGTCAAAAAAATTCCTAAGGTAATTCTAGTAGGTAGGTAACGAGAGTTCTGGATACGGGGGGCCAGGGGGTGAAACGGGGCGGGGTGTACCGCACCTAGGGCGCGGGGGCGAGGTATGGAGGGGGTACCGTACCTAGGGCGAGGGTGATGACGTCACAGGGGAGGGGGATTTCAAGACTGCGTCGCACGCGCAACCGTTGGCGGTGGTGGGGGTAATTGATCAATTGTTGGAGCGAAAATTCCCTCGATTTGATTCAGTGACACCACCGATCGACGAAAAATCCCCAGAGGTACGATATTGACGCCACCTGCTGGATGCTCAAGATACTTTGAACACGTGGCCTTGCCGCGGAATCTCCATACACGTGCGGGGATCGGTGCGCCGGCGCGAAAGGATGTAAAGCGGTTACTGTAATTCGACACCTATACCTATTCGAGATTAATTAATTTAAATAGCGCAACCGTCTCATGAAAGAATGCTACTTCGCCCTCGTATAAACATCCGCCGACGATTCGACGCGATTTCGCATGACGAAAGACTGCAAACGTCGCGTATAAACATCCGCCGCCGCCGAAAGATTTCACAGGGAACGTGGCAGATTGGTGAGTAAACCTGACATATTAATATTAAGATTTTTAAGATTTAGTAATTTATTAAACTTAACTTTCCCACTCGACTACATCGTCAGCGAATAGGGCACTATCGTCGTCGGTAAAAATAGCATTGTCGACCATTTCATTAAATAGATCCTCATCAGTATAAAACAAATCATCGCAAACTTGCTCGGGGACTATCTGAATAGCAATATCGCGAGCCTGAAGCCCCGATACCGCATTCGCAAAAACAGCGTTAAAGTCAATCAGTTTCGCATTGACACATTTCCAAACTACACTTTTTGGATCCATCAAACTGTGCAGTTGATATATATTATTATAATCATTGTTTTCATAATCATCATCATCACCACTAACATCTAAAAAGAATGGTTTTTGCCGCGCATGCCTATTTAACCAATATCGCTCGCTCCCGTAGTTGTCAGCCGGCATCTCGCCGCCAGATACCAGTAGCATTGTAAAACATTTTTAAAAAGATGTCGCCATCGCACAGTGCGTTGAATCAATGGGAAGTTGGGACAAAAATCATAACTTCCGAACTGATCAGTTTTCGACCTATATACCCCAATACTTTTTTAACCAGAATATATAGATGCATCGATTGGTGTATAAAAAAGTATACAGTTGCCTTAAAAAAAATTGAGGTGATCTCGATTTTTTATTGAATAAAAAGTTTTTTATCAATATTTACTTTTGCAATACGTTGTCAACTGAATACTGACTAACTTTTGTTCGAAACATTTTTTTATCAAAGTATTTTTATCACGTGCATTTGAAGTTAAAATTTTTTCATTGAAATATATTTTACGTATATAAGCTTATTTAGACTAAAGAAGACACTCTTTTATATTCAAAAGAACCAAAATGTGGTCATAAATTCCATCTATTTTTTTTCTGGTCTAAAGAAAACCACTTTTCAAAGACATCAGAATTGCTGATGCGCACACGTCTTCCTAAAAAAATTTATTTCTCAAATAATTGCACGTAGTAGCAGGAAAACGCGATATTTTCATAAAGTATACACTTAGGGGAACCAAATATAAAAAAATCACGGATACGTTTTGATACGTATTTTTTAAAAAGTCGGTTGAAATAAAATTTTCATTCTCGGGACTAAGAAGTTTTCTAGTGATCAGTAAGGGCATAAGCCTAAACAATAACTTTGTAACACACATACCCATAATACTAGAATCCATTGTGAATAAAATGAGCCAAGAATAATAAATTTTCTTAAGGTCTAAATGAAAAAATAGAATGTAACTCTACCGCATATGAATTTCCAGTGACGCTTGAAGTCCTGAGATTCCAAGTTAAGATGGTAAATAACATCGTAAACAACTACGGTATCCTAGCAACCATAACCGAACTCGATTCCTGAACATCTTAATGTAAATATTAGATGATAATTATCACCCTGCAAAATATTTGCTTTTTCACTTTTTGTCCATGCATCAACGCACTGTGCATCGTGGACAACTTCCGCCTCATGAAGTGTTTCAGTATAGATGTGTCGAGATCGTACATACCTAGTGTAAGAAGTGAAGATCGAAAGAACATTACATAGTTTTTTGGGGGGGAGAAGTAATATCCTGCGCAGGTAGGAAAGCATCGTGTAAGGTATCAAACAATACAGGTATTCGTATGAAAAAGTATTGTATTTATTGGTAAAGAAATAAAATTTATATTCGACAAAGTTTAAGAAAAAATTTGCCTCACCCAACTAGAAATTTTAATGTTGCGGATTGATATAAAATTTTATTTCAGTAAAGTATAAGAATAATTTATCTCCTCCAACTCAAAATTTTATGGAATCAAATTAAAATAGAATTTCATTTCAACAAAATTTCCAAAAAATTTATCTCCTACAATTAGAAATTTTAACGTAATTGATTGAAATAGATTTCAATTTTAACAAAACATACGATGAAATTAGGTCCTACCGCAAGATATTTTAAGGAAATTAATTAAAATAAAATTTATGTTCGACAAAATTTACAAAAATTTACCTCCTCCAACTAAATATTTTAACGAAATGGACTGAAATAGATATTAATTTTAACAAAACGTACGATAAATTTAGGTCCTCGAACTAGAAATTTTAAGGAAATGAATTAAAAGAAAATTTATGTTCGACAAAATTTACAAAAAATTTACCTCCTCCAACTATATATTTTAAAGTAGTGGATTGAAATAGATATTAATTTTAAACACGAACCCCGTCTAACGCAAATTCCAATTACGATGCGGTTGTACGTGGTCAAAGTCAATGGGTAATCGCGCCCCATGATTCTTCGGCGATGTTGCAGATTTATCTCTGTAAGAAACACGCACAGAGTTAATGCTTCGATCGGTTTCGTGTAAAATCAAACAGTATATAGATGTATATATACCTTATATTCGAACGATACTGTTTATTAGGAAAATCCGTATCGTTGCAGCGGTTGAGGGGGTTCTCGACCATGTAGGAAGCGTCGTTGAAACGTCGGTTAAACATTTTAAATACACTGTGACCGAGTATACTGAACGGTTGCGAATACTAACTGTGTAGGCACGAACGTACGCGATGTAATGTGGTCTGCAAGGCCGATCGGTACTTCTTTTAGAGTGGTTCACAATCACACATGTGCAGAAGAACAGTATGTTGATGTGGGGGTAGTGAAGTTGTACGAACAAATGAAAAGAAAAAGAAAACGTGACGATGGGAAAAACAGTGCAGGAAGAAGTGTATATTGAGAAGAAAATGTAGATGGAAGAAGCAAGTGTCAGTATATGAAGTAGTCCCGTAAAAAATATAAAAATATTCCGTGGGGACACATCTGAGATAGTGAGTCGTGCGTATGAGCTATTCCACGTCAAAACGGATAGAGGGAAAATTTCGTTTCACCGATTCTCTTCAAAATTACAACATTTGTCGATAACCTTGCAAAAACAAAGTATACTCAATTTTGAAAGCCTATGTCAAATAGTTTTCGAAATATTTAATGTTAAAGTTTTAAAAATTGAAACAAAATTGGCTGACGCATCATCACGAACTTCAGTAACATTCAAAATAAGCGAAAATCTTTGAAAATATCAGGAATGAATCTTTATGCAATAGTAAAACCCCTCGCAAAATTTTAGAAAAGTTGATTCGGTAGTTTTTAAATTATTTAACTTTCAATTTAACATGTATTCTTATGGGAAAACGCAATATTGAGAATATAACTACAAAGTCAAGAGTGAAATAATAGGCCAAATTTTTTTAAATCTTGTGTACAGAAAGTTCAATCACTGAACAAAATTGTCACAAAAATTTCGGACAATTGATTCGCTGTTTTTTTTTTTAAATAAAAGAAAAGGACACGGAAAATTGGTTTTTCTTCGATTGTAAGCTGAGCAACTGTGAAAGTGCGGCAACACCGCAATCAGCTCTAGAGGCGGGAATATTTGAACTACATTTCTGCGTTTTGTTCCATATTCGTGAAAGTTCCTGCGATCTTTAATGAAAATGCGTAATTATCAGTATATAGACATGTGAATATAATTTTCATATTCATCTTTTGTCAAAAAGTAAAAAATTTCCTTGCAATATAAACCAGATGAAATGGCAAGGGTTAAACAAAGTTCAACAAATTTTTGAAGTATGAATTTTATATGATAATAAAAAAAGGAAAAATTCTACGGTGAAAGAAATGTAGAGTAAAAATAATATTACGAAAAGGGCAAATTTCTATGTAAGAAATTAAAAAAATCGATATAACAATATTTTCAATAATAGTATTTTATTTATATTTTCAACATCTTATCTTCCTAAATGTAGTTTCACAGAAATTGACAATTTTCTGAATCGTGGTTTCTCGTAAGCCCTTCAATGGACCCGTTTGTTTGGAAGAAAGGAGTATTTTCACTCCTTTTTCAGTACTTTCAAGATAAGTTATTTGTAAAATATCTAAGGAAATTCCAGCTTTCACTAATTTCTTACGTGTCAGTGGAGTAAGATCTTTCATGACACTTAAATCCCAATAATTGGTTTGGTCAACAAAATTTTCCATGCTTTCTATCAGTACACTATTGGTGATTTTACATTTTTTCAAAATTTTGTCCAATATAACACAATCGTGCATAGCATTATGTGCGCCAGTCGTTACTATACTATAATGTTCCGCCAACCCCGTAATCGTACATTGACCTTTGGTTTTTCGCCCCGTAATATTTGAAATTACTCTTAAAGTATCGACGAAACCCTCGACAACAGCTGAAAATTCTGGTTTCAACGAAAACTGATTTATAGCTGTTAATAATCTTGGCCCATCAAAACCTAAATTGTGCGTCGCGATGCAGCATTTTTTCCCAATCAACATCAACCAGTTCAAAAATTCTCCAATAGCTGCTCTCAAAGGAATTGACGATACTTTTATTCCATTGTAAAATAAATCGCCGTGTATATTCATTAATCCATTGACCGTTGTCACTGCAGAGGTAATTGGTCTTGTTGGATTTACATATGTCTCGAAACGTTTCTTCCCGCATTTTGCACCTATTTGTAAAATGCAAGAATTTTTGTCGAAACCAGAAGTTTCCAAATCCAAGAGGACAATTGGAATCTGGCTTATTTCATCGACTACTTCTTCAGAATCGCAAAGGCGATCGTCATCAAATTGTACTGCTGGTTCCAATAAGAGGGAACAGTTTGACTCGTACGTCGTGCCCTACACATTTTCCTTTCGTTGACGCAACGCAGTTCGCATTTTTTGCAATTCTATTCTCCGTTTTTTATGAGCTGGACTGTTCATCATCTGCCGTCTTTTTTTTAAAATTCAATTACTCCTTGCAATGTGCCTCAAATGATGTTTCCCGGGAGAGAGTTGTAAAGGCCTTGCAATCGCTTCAGTAAATCCTGCTCCAAGATTTTTCTGGGCTACAGTAAATGCAAAGCGGTGATCGGCAGATGCACTCATGCTGTAGCATCTAGATTTCGGTGCGAAGCTGGCCATTGATGCATTCAAACTTTCGTTTATATTCGTAGAAGTCGCAGAAGCGAATTTCTGCGCATTTGCCGCAAGTTTACTAAAAATATCTTTTAGCGCTGTTGTTAATTGCGGATCTGAAAATCCATCAGGGACAATCGGGTGCTTATAATTATCTTGATTTTGTACATACCCACACCATGCGCCACATTTGCTGTGATCATTGGTTGCATGGTAGGGTATGGACAAGATGGCAGCCGCCATTTCTTTACTCTTTCCTTTATTTTGACTCACTGCACAGGTGCAGCATCGGTGCAACCAACTAATCGCGTCTTTTGTGAGGTCGTTATGACTTTTTTAATATTATAGAGTTGGTTCTTGACTCCTTTAGCCGCATGATTTGTATCCGACTCCTTGATTATTGGATGCGAACTGGCAGCCCGACACTGTGCAATGCTGGAACTATCGTCGTCTCCTATAAATACCCCGACATCCTCTAGGATAAGTTTTTTAGCCACGTGAGATTCTATGCCTTTGGCTGATCTGAAGTAATTTTTACGGCAATCGTGGTCATCACGGTTCCCACCATTGGTATCGCATTTTTTGCATTTGCGATTACACGTTGAATAGTCCAGTACCAGCCCCGACATCCTTCCTACGATCGCTCCAAATCCATTCAAGCTATCATAATCACGTCCTGTTCCTCTTCTACTCCAACCCATGTCGTACGAAATTATAATTCGTACAACGTCATTAAACGAAACGGGATACTCATCTACCCCGGGCTCAGTGGTTTGTTTATTGGGAATTAGGAAATTGGAATGGAAGTTCTCAGGTCTGGGAAGGAAACGAAAAATGATATGAAATAACTAAGTATGCATTCAATTAAATTTATTGAGGTTTTCCATAAACGCTACGGCATCGGACGCACGGAATAGGGTCCGCAACGCATCGTACGCCCACCGCCAGCCTCGTTCGTCGGGTTTAATACGAATGTTTACTGTATACTTGGACAAAGCAAAGGCAAAGGAAAACTTTCAATACATGCTCGTAACATTAAAGCGATTATTACAATGATTTTTCAATGGAGGTTGCATTTTGAATAGTCAGCATTCGTTCTACAGCTGCTGCGTCCTCACAACTTTTTTTTGCCACTTGCTCTGCTGCTTTCCCGACTTCTTTCTCGTAAACTTTGAAAGTGTTATAGTTGAAGCAGGGAATGTTTAGACACGCGAAATGTTTATTAATATGAGTCCAGCCCATGCCACCATTCAGGATACCTGAAGATATGGAAAAATTTCTTTATAGGACATTTTTATTCATTGCTTATAATTATTGTGTATGTTATAATTCTTGTTAGGCAAAAACAAAGAATACATATGATTCGTACCCATTGTTGCTTTGTAATTTATGTCGAAACGTGATGCATTTCATCATTTGATGCATTTGATGCAGTGATAAACATTCCTTACAAGAAACGCACCACATTGCTGTCCCAAAATTGAAAGATCAACAATTCGTAGTCCGTCCGACAGAGACTTATCATTTTGCTCCTCTGCATCTTTGGTGTTTTCGATAACATTTTCCGAATCATCGTTTTCCTCGATTGTCAAGGCAGGTGGTGGGACATTTAGTTTTTTGGCAAGCCCCAATGCACGTCCACGGAGTTTAGCGTTGTATACAGAATTTTTTACTGGTTTTCCTTTCCAACGACGCGCTGATTGTATTTTGACCATTGTTTAATCGTGTAAAATGCCAACAAGGATTGTTGGTTATGCGACACACACGCGACGCGATTGAAGTTCGCGAATATTACCAACTGCTGTACGAGAATATTTTCTCATTGAGCAACGTTGCCACGATCGCAAGGAATTTCCAACTCATGAAGATTGTATATTATATAATATTTTTATTAATATAATTAAGATATATATGATCAACACTCACCAAATACAACACATTGGCACACTTTTCACTGCTTTTCATGTAAGTAAAAAGGAAAATTATAGTTTGATTATTTCATTTCTAGCAGTTGCATGTCAGGTACATTCCAACAAACAAGTTAGTGATTAGGCACCAAATATTCAATAAATTGGCAAAATAAGATAAAAACTAAGAGCGAATTCAACTGAATTTGCGATAAAAATACACCATTGCCATTTCTGACTGGTTTTCATCACAGGAAAAAGCCTTATTAATATCTTGGAAATGGATTAACTTTTGGGTAAGATTGTCACTGAAGTTCTACCTTAACCTTTAGGCTGCCGCTATTTTTTCGTAAAAATAGGGGTCCTTTTTTCCCAAAAATTTTTATGTATGAGTAGTCAATAGGTCCCATAGAGTCGAGGGGGTAGAACCGTGCCAATATAGTGGCTATAGCGGCAGCCTAAGGGTTAAACTGTTATATCTCGGTCATTTTTAAAGATAATGCCTTCGTCTTGGGCTCATTTTAAAACTGAAAGAATCCTCTCTCAACCCGTGTATAGAATATTTCGTTTATTGTTAAAATACTTGACAGTAATCGGTGTCAAATCTTCAAATCGCGATTTGATGTCGTTCCCACCCACGTTCGGGCTTGAAAAACAATACCATTCGATTCGTTAACCCTTCAGCTATTAAATGCGTTTTTCAAAAAGGTGGAGAGATTTTGGGAACAGTCAACAAAAAAATAAAACTTACGATAGTGCACTTACTGTCAAAGTTTCAAATCGCGATTTGACGTCGTTTCCACCCACAATCCGGCTTGAAAAATATACCATTCGATTCTTTGATCCTTCAGCTAATAAATGCGTTTTTAAGAAAAGTGGAGAGATTTTGGGAACAGTCAACAAAAAAATAAAACTTACAATCGTAAGACCACTATCCTAAGTTTTATTTTTCCATTGACTGTTCCCAAAATCTCTCCACTTTTTTGAAAAACGCATTTAATAGCTGAAGGGTCAACGAATCGAATGGTATTTTTTTCAAGCCGGACCGTGGGTGGGAACGACGTCAAATTGCGTTTTGAATCTTTGACATCGATTACTGTCAAATTTATTAACAATAAACAAAATATTCTCTATACGAGTTGAGAGAGCATTCTTTCAGCTTTAAAATGAGTCGAAAACGGAGGCATTATCTTTAAAAACGACCGAGATATTACAGTTTAAGTGATGACGCGTCAGCCGATTTTGATTCAATTTTTAAAACTTTAATATTAAATACTTCGAAAACTATTTGACATAGGCCTTTAAAATTCAGTATACTTTGTTTTTGCAAGGTTATCGACAAATGCTGTAATTTTGAAGAGAATCGGTGAAACTAAATTTTTTCCTCTATCCGTTTTGACGTGGAATAACTCGTATGCGTGTGCAGGCACCCGTGAAGGAGGTTGAGAAGGAGAAGAAGGAAAAGAATGGTAAGAAGCATGAGGAGAAGAACGGAGTCAGTATAGTGAACAAGGACCACGATATATGAATGGGCAATGGTGATAACGATTCGATAGCCCCTACTGTGCGATGGATATACCCACCATGCATTGTGTTTATCGCAGTCTTTAAGAAAGGTTGGCACGCCACCGCGAGGGGTCATTACGCCTTTCAATCAGGATGTCGTGCGACGACAGCAACGAGATGAAGCAGTATTTGATAAGTGATATTTGTACGCAGCGACTACGAGGCCTTTTCATAAAAAGCACATGTTTCCTATAGTTTCTAATATGTTTCAGCGAACGGAGTATCGATATACGCAGGGATACTACAGCATTAAATGTGGAAAACTAATGCAAGGCTTCAGGCAGTTTTGACGCGAGGGTGTTAAAACTGCCTTTGGGCGGTGGGCGTTCAACGACAATAAGATGATCCGGACTTTTCTGGGCTATGACGATTGTTCGAGCCGTAATTGTACGTATATGTGTTCAGAGGATTTATTTGATATAATACAATCACGATGTGATGCACGTGCATAATGATTACAATATACTGTATGTGCATGACTTTGCGGGTCGTAGAGAGTATTAACTCGCCACCGAGACAGTCGTCGCATCAGAGGTATCTTCCGATGCAGACACCGGCACGACACAACCATCGTTATCGACATCTAAACAGTCATCGTTAACCTCTTCGATATAGACACCGTTACCGTCATCGTCATTAACATTATCGAGGCGGTTATCGTTGTCATTGTGGAGGCAGCCACCGTTACCAGCACCGAGACAGTCACCACCTGAGGAAGTAGCCCTTACCGATACCGGGGGCAGTTACGATGAGCAATTCCGTTGTCGCGGGTAGTTTGTTTTCTCATTGAATCATTCGGACCTAAAACATCTGCGCAGTGATGTAAATTTGTATCACGAACAAACAGAAAATGTATTATATAATAAGATGATATGATGCTTTACTCGTTCCGGTCAGAAGTATATTGTCAATTGGTAGAAAGCCTACACCATTAGGACTAGAATTGATCGTTCGCGATATATCATACGTCATAGTACTGTTAATGATGATTATATACCTCATAACCTATGTATAATGATGATGAGAATGATGAGTAAAAATAATAAAAAATTTATGTCACATAAGAAGAGTACGTTTATTTGCATGTGGGTCTCCTTGTATGTTAAAAATATATTTCAATACAAAATTGTATGTATTTATTCATGTATAGAATATATAACAAGTATGTAAAGTATATGAAGTATCAATGAATGTACAGTATATGTATAGAGTATATGTTTAAAGTACTGCACGTGCTTCGCAGAATCTGGAAACACAAACAGAACGGTTATGCTTATTGGTAGATCTCGTATGTACACTATGTGAAAGTAGGGTGACATGTCCAGTAAATGAACACCTCTGAGTCAATGAACGTTGCTCATGTAATATGAAAAATTAACGCCTATCGCACTCATTTCACGGTGAAAGTTACACCGAAATTTAGAGTGGACAACCACAGACGTCTCGCAAAAGCGTTTTTCTTTTTACTTATAACTTATACGGCAATAATTCCGTTTTATTCAACAGTTGTTCTCACGGCCGTTAATTCACGGGCAAACGTGGACATTTCTAAACATTACCAATGAATGAACAACTTACTCGGTCTTTGTTTTCTCTTGACACTTTCGCCGCCAGTGTGGAGATTATGTTAAGGGGGAACACCACTGTGAAAGTTGAAAAAATTTCGATTTTTTTTCTCTTCACTTTCTTAATGTTTAACTCTTCAAAAATACTCTCTGAAAATTTCAAGTTGATATTCGAAGAATTGACGAAGATACAGTGCATTTTGTGAGACGCGTCACGATGCCGTTCCGAGCGCGCTATGTTAGCGGCAAATAGCGCGCCGACATTTTTCTTACCCACTGTTCCCCCACATTGTTAAAGGTTATAAATTTTGGGTTTTTCCCGTTTTTATGCACGGTACGCTGTTCGTTCGAGAATCGAAGAAATGCAACCGTTGATCGGGCATTCGAGTGACAGTGAACGTCACGAACGGAAGTGTGATTTTTCCCGTGCAAACTTTAAACGCGATTTTCTCGAAACGACATTTTTCTAACTGATCGAATCAATAGCTCTGTCAATTTTTATCCGATCGACTTGAAATTTTGATAGGATCTTTAAAACAAGAGTATCTTCAGTTGTACGTACCGATTTTTTGATCGAAAACATATTTTTTTAAATACGCTCGAAAAACTATCCATTTTTTTGCGGATTTTCGAAACTTTTTCTTCCCAAGCGCACCATTTTTACAAAAATAATTTTTTTTAAAAATCGGTACGTACAACGGAAACTCATACCGATTATATTAAAAAAAAAATTAATTTCAGAGTTGCCGTTCCAAAGATATCGTTTCGATAAGCGACCTATGTTTTCTTGTGGGGGATGTAGGAGATTAACTGTATATGGAAATTTATGCATGTTTTTCTATTACTTTTTTTTTTATAGTCTCTTAAGACATTGTACTAAAGATAGGTAATAACAATTTTATAATAAAACTGTAAGTTGTCCCTTAAAAAAATCTTAAAAATGGGCTCATTTTTCCGGCCGTCACAGTGGTGTTCCCCCTTAATCCACCCCAGAAAACAAATTTCATCTATGCATGATTATAATCTTATAAGACTGCTTATGGTCGAGTCCAAATATATTGGCCGGTGAGTTTCGTTTCGCGAGCAGCCCACGAGGAGAAATCAGGCACCACCACCTGACGATCGTTGATTGGTAGTTGAAGTTGCTGGACCCCCGAAGGGTATGGTGGGGTAACAGGAACGCTGCTCGACTCCGCCTGGACGAAGCCGTGTGGCTGTTGTGTATTCTTAGCGTAATAGTTGTGTGCGTTACGAAGCTATGTGTAGACCAATACGAGATGAAGCTAACGAGGAAGAATCAATGTTCTGACCAATAAAACTTCTGAATTTTTTCGGAGCGAACGCACGCCTATTCTGATGTGTGTACAGTATTGTCTGCATACGGGTTCGGTTTGGTGGACACGGTATGGACTTGTCGCTATCCCTACCACTTCTGTCTCACTCTTGACCGGCGAAGACGAAAGCGAAATGGAACGAGAGCGAGCGAGAGGTACTGAAAGCGAGCGAGGACGGTACGAGACAGACGACGCGTGGATGTTTTGTCTCGCTTCGTCCTTCGGGCGCCGTGACACTTCGTCCTTTACGTGTGCGACGGGCGTGCGCGACGGAAACGCTTTGTAGAATCTTGGCGCAGGCCTGGCGCAAGTCTTTTTTTGCGCCATAGGCGAACTTGTCAAATTGCGCCCATTATTATAATACATTTATTTGAGATTATTCATGACTTTTCTCTGCAAAATTAGGCAACTGCTAGGGCGTAAGGTTGACAAGAGGTGCAAAATGGTCTTTTCATTGTTGGCATTATTGAAAATAAATTTTTAAATGAAATACTACAAATTGTACTACAACGGTTTTAAACTACGAGTAAAAATTAAGAGTACGAATATAAAAAAATCTGAATTAAATATATATTTAGGATTTAAGGATTAACGGATTTAGCGCGTTCGAATTGAGAGGTTCGCGGGACTACTATGTAACTCCAGATTACTTTATTCGTTTAACACTTGTCAATTATTCTAAGTTTATATGTCTATTAAATTGGATGTTACAATTTGGAGTAAAAATTTGTCTCTTTTACTTTTAGCAGGCACCGCGATTTAGAGGGCTCTAAACGCACAGAGCAATTTAATCTAAAGCAATTACACAAGAAAGCAATTAGCTTTTAGCGATTAATTCTAGCAAGCGAACAATCCACCAAGCACTAGCCGAAAGCAAAAATAGCGAACCGAGTACAAGCTGAACCAAACCTGACTGCAGTCGGATCCCAGAGAGAGTGATCGAGGAATCCTCTCGCGATTTCCGGGAAGCGTTATCTCTCCCTTCCATCGATCCGCATCGATGGAGGGGGTCGGGATCGACGTTCCGCACGAGTGAGTAGGCTCGCCAGACGTATGTCGGTTAAGCTTTATACACGCAACAGAGAGATGGCGTTAAGTTGCCGATTTCTCTTACAATGTATTATAATAAATGGCGGAATTTGGCAAGCTCGCCAAGCACGCAAAAAAGACTCGGGCCGTGCATGGCAATCTGACTGTCGCGCGCATGCGTTGAGCAGTCATGCCGTGAAGCGTTCCATCTCGTTCCCCCCTTCGGCCAGAAAGAAGCGAGAAACGAACTCTTGGAATTAGAGCTCTGTTCACGATACGGGTTCAACGCTGGTAGGCGTAGCCCAAGAGAGAGAGAGCGAGAACGTAGAGAAAAGGAGCACCGAGGCAAGCAAGCGGTGTGGTGGGAGAATAAATCTGAACTCGACTTTAGTAAAGTATCAAATCAATAATATTATTGCAATAGGAGAATGAAAAATTATTTATACAAACAATCGGCTAAATACATTCCAAACCTGACCTCTGTTATTATCCCGTTCATTCAGTGGTCATTGGCGCAGTTTTTATATAATCCTCTGACAAAAGTTTAATGAAAGTTATGACTGTCAAACATTGCTAGAATGATGTTTCGGGATGTCTAACTCTAGTAATAAATCATCTCGCTTATAGCAATAACATTCAGGGGATTAAATAACGACTTTTGAATACTAATTTTAACAGACATGCAGCTTAAGTGTTCATTGACTGGACAGGTCACACTATGTATGTACTATTCACATTAGATTCCAAAATGCATGAACTATCGTATTTTCTGTACGTTTTATAGTGCACACATATTATTGCGTTTTTCATGGAAAGGACATCGTACGGTGTTCATCGCAGACGTTGCTTTTAGGGAAGGAACAGCTGCGGCAGGTACGATTCCACAAGAATCGTTAACGACATCGTATCCACCGTCGTCATCGACGTCGCTAACGTTGTTGCTATTATTGTTGCTGTAGTCCGCAGCGTTGTTCACGTTCTTTTTCCTGTTGTACAATTCGGTAATATCCTCGATACAAATGCTAGTTTGCAGGAGATGCTGTAACAGACTTCTTTTCCAATCCCTTCACATTCACTACATCAATGTTAGTGAGCTGTCACCGGAAGTGACAGCTCACTAAGTGACGGATGTGCTGTGATCCGGAAGAGAGAAAGTCGACTTCTGGTTATGTTTTTGTATTATATGATGGACCCACAGCCTGGTCGTCCAGTCTGCAGACAGAAACAGCTCTCTCGTCGGCAGAGGCTGAGTATACAGGGTGTCCCACCTAAGACTGGACAGCGCGATATCTCCTAAAGTATTGTCGATAAAAATATAAAATAAATAGGGAATTGCATGGTTCGAGGGGGCCAATTTATTAGCGCGAACGAATTTTGTTTTCGATTATTATTTTAAAAGATACGATGGTCAAGTTCGGTTTTTCAAATGGAACTATTTTTTAAGACCTGAGGTGATAGTGCGTTCCAAGACAAATTCAATAAGCTTTAATGTATACACTTTATTTCTACTGGTTTTTAAGATATTGCGCTTGCACATTTACTGATTTTCACTGGAAGAAAATCAATTTTAAATCGCCCACATTTTTTAAAACATGTCCGTAAAGAGGAAAAACAGGGCTATATTCTCCTATTTTTTGCAAATTTTTAAAAAGGTGCCTTCAACTATAAAATTGCATTTGTTAAGAATAATTGCTAAATAAATGGTCAAATATTCGTTTTTATTAAGTGAAATAATTTTTATTAGGTACTCTTATATCTCCACTGTAAGCACCCAAAAGGTCATTTTTATCAGTTTGTTAGTTCAACAGTTAAAATTTTTGGAAAAAAGTAAACACTATATTTCAAAGAGTTGTAACATCCACAATTTTTGACATTTCGAAAAATCCTTCGAGATATGTTTATATACCCCTAAAGACTACAGCATATCCAACTTGCACCAAAATCCGAAATGTTACTCCGAAAAGTGTCCGACTACATGTGGAATGACCCAAGTGCGAAATGAAAGTAACGGTGCGCTTCTCGATACCGCAGATGTAGCTACTTAAGTAGCATTTCTGACGGAAAAGAATTGTCCAGCCTTTGGACCTGCCCTTCCTGGCATAGACCTTTGGCAGGTAGGTATCAGTTTCAACAGGCAATGCCACCCGTGGCGCCAGTAAGACCGTCCCCGGTCCTTGCTATTCCAGCGGGTTTTCTTCCAGAGAAAATCAATAAATTTGCAAACGCAATATCTCAAAAACCAGTGGAAATAAAGTGTATACATTGAAGCTTATTGAATTTGTCTTGGAACGCATTATCAACTCAGGTTTTCAAAAAAATAATTCTTTTTTTGTATTGCACTAAATATAGCGTGATATTCGTTAAACTGAAGGGTGTTTATGTATATAAGCCTCATTCTTCTCAACAATTGCAATAAGCAAGCTGATTTATTACTAAAGTAGATATCCCGAAACATCATTCTACCAATGTTTGATAGCCATAACTTTCATTAAACTTTTGTCAGAGGATTACATAAAAATTGCGCCAATGCCCACTGAATGAACGGGATAATAACGGAGGTTAGGTTTGGAATGCATTTAGCCGATTTTTTGTATAAATAATTTTTCATTCTCTTATTGCAATAATATTATTGATTTGATACTTTACTAAGTAATCTTATAAGATCATAATCATGCATAGTTGAAATTTGTTTTCTGGGGTGGATTAACCTAATCTCCACACTGGCGGCGAAAGTGTCAAGAGAAATCAAAGAATGAGTAAGTTGTTCATTCATTGGTAAAGTTTAGAAATGTCCACGTTTGTCCGTGAATGAACGGCCGTGAGAACAACTGTTGAATAAAACGGAATTATTGCCGTATAAGTTATAAGTAAAAAGAAAAACGCTTTTGCGAGACGTCTGTGGGTGTCCACTTTAAATTTCGGTAGGGTGACTGCACCTAATATCGCCAGGCAAAAGTTAAATCGCTGTCAATTGAATAATAATTGATATTTTTGCATGCAGTTCGTTTCAAACTAAAGAGAAATAATTCCTCTTTCATGTAGCATAAGCTAAACTCGTTGAAACCTACAAATTTGAAATTAGGATTAAAAAAACGTAAGACATGTCAAAATCGGGTCCTGATAAAAGTGTATCTAATATCGCCAACTCAAGAAATATTGATTAATTCATGTATATATGAGTATTTAAAGTCATTTTCACAGGTGCTTTTATTATTTCTTGCTCTATAAATGTTTTTGTATCAATCTTTAATTAGGATTAGGTTTAAAAAAATTTTTTTTTTTACAAAAATATAGAAATAGGTTTTTTAAAATATTTGATTTGTTACGTTCGGATGTACATGTTGGGCAAATAAATTTCATTTCGGTTGCTCCGCAAATTTCGTGACCCCACCTGTAACAAACATTGCACCGAAACCATTGTTCTCCATGATTATCATTTTTGAAGCGATTGCCACAGTACAAACATTCTGCATCATCGTCTTCATCTTCGTAGATGTTTAGTTCTTTTTCAGATTCTTGTGTGCTGCGTTTCACATTTTTGTTTTTATTCTTTTCTTTTTTAATGAATAACTTTTTTGCAACGGTTGTTGCGAGGTTTGCTGGGGTCGAGATTGTAACTCCAGAGAGTGTAACTCCATAAGCCAATAGTGCATTATATAATTCATATACGGTTGAATTTACAAAAAAACAACCTATACTTTTAGTTATTATGTAAATGGCAATATTGTTAAAAATAACGTGAGGTAAAATTTTTTTTTAAGAAAAAATCTTTTTCAAAAATTTTGTTAACGTTATTCTGTAGCATTTATTGTACCATTAAACTTTTGTTTGAAACTGTTACGCCCCTATTTTTAATTTGGGAGCCGCGATTTTTAAGGAATTTATATTTTTTTGATCCGCTTTCGAGCTAGTCCAGGGACTTTACGCACTGGGATAGTTGGGAATTCTTTAAGCGTACATTAACGCGATATTTTAGGCTGGTTACCTGTTTTATACGTCGAACGGGATTATTTTCCAGGCGTTGGGCGCGTCCGGGACCCCGTTGATCTCCTCTACTTCGTTGGTTTTTGGCGGGGACCAATCGCTACTGTCCACCACGAACCCTCGATCGTCCGGGTTTATTATTTTGACCTCGCGGACGCAGGCACCGCTGACAGCTCCCAACGGAATGGAACTTTCGGCCGCTTCTAATTTATATTTCAACGTCAAACGTCTTAACTGATTTATCCTCCCGGCTCGATGGCCTTTGGGCATTATCACTCTTCTAAAAATAGGGTTGAATTGAGTTGGGTTTGTTTTATTTCCCGAGATCAAGGTTCGCATCGAATACCAGGTGATACCGTGGGCGGCTGTCCTGCTTGTAAGTATCACCTCTGACCGATGCAAAACATGATTGCTCATAAACCATTTTCGATCGGCTAATAACCGATTTTAAAAGGTTGATTAACGCGCGAATCGCTCTTTACAACCACTGTTTGATGACACCGTGGGCGGCTGTCCTGCTTATAAGTGTCACCATTGGTTGAAACAAATTGCGAACATTTAAGAAACGATTTCAACGATAAGAATATTAATCACGGAAATCGCGTTTTGTTGAAGATAATCGTTTCGCTTCTATTCAAATCTCGAACATTCTTGTATATGTGTGATGGTGAGCTAATGAGAGTGGGGAGGTTGTTTTTGTTTGTCTCCGTACTGAGGTCGAGGACTGTCGCCTCGTGCAGGACTAGAGCCGTTCGAACATTCGTCGGGGTAACCGCTACCGCCTGTAGCTCACTGTACACAACGTTTTTCCTTCTGTTTCATTTAAATATATACTCTTCATATTGTTCAATAAATAGAAAATCGTAACAGGTTATGGGCCCAGTCGTTACGACTGCTGTGTGAATAAAAGTGAATTGTATAAGTTGTATTAAAATGGAAGTGACGAATTTGAAAATTGAGAAGCTGCGTGATAAGGACAATTGGCACCAGTGGCGTTTCGTTATGCGCACTATGCTAGAAGAGGACGAAGACTTGTTGGATGTTTGCGAGGGCAGACTAGACCGACCAGTAGCAATCAGTGAAAGTGGGTATACTGAAAAATTAAAAAAGTTCCAAAAGGCAGACAAAGCTGCGAGGAAGTTGATTGTCACGACAGTTGAAAGGAAACCGTTGGATCTTCTTTTGAGTTGTACGACTGCGAAGGAAATGTGGGCAAAACTAAACGCGGTTTACGACATGAAGTCGGATGAGAATCTATCGTTGATTCAGAAACAATTCTTTGACTTCAAGTGGGAAGGTAGTGAGAGTGTTGCGCATAATTTGTCGAAGCTTGAGCAGCTGGCGACGAAAATGAAGAGTCTCGGCAGCGAAATTCATGATTCGTTGCTATTGACGCGCGTACTCTCCACTCTACCTAGAAAATTTAATCATTTTCATAGCGCGTGGGATTCGGTAGACGATAGAAAGAAGAATCTAGAAAATCTCACCACGAGGCTGATGGCTGAAGAAATGAGACTTCAAGAACAAAAGGATCCCGACGAAACGACGGTTGCGCTGTTTACAAACACAGAGTCGCGAGACTCTGTTTCGAGGGACAGAACAGAGCGGAGAACGGGCCAGAACGAGAATATGAAGAAAAGGAAGATTTTTAAATGTTATATTTGTGGAAAGAAAGGTCACAAGGAAAAAGACTGTGCAGTGTGTTACACCTGTGGTGTAAAGGGACATCTCAGCAGAAATTGTCCGAAACGGAGTGGGGGATCAGAGGTGCAAGACAGTACGACGTCCGATCAGAAGTTTGCGGGGGTCAGGCAGGCGTTCCTGGGAGCCAGCGACGCTGTTGATGACAAAGTTGACGACTTCTGGGTGATTGATTCGGGCGCATCTGATCACATGACTCATCGGAGAGATTGGTTTTACGAATTTGAAGAGTTCAAAATCCCAATGACAATTAGAGTTGGAAATGGTAACGAAATTCCTGCATACGGCAAAAGTAATATAGAAATTGAGACTTTCGTAAATGGTAACTGGATTGCGGGTACTATGTATGATGTTTTGTTTGTACCGCGCGTGAAGCGAAATTTGTTTTCTGTGAAAGTCGTTGCTAGAAAAGGTGTAAACTTTTCAATTAACGACTGCGGCAGGCGATGTTTATTTACGCGGGATAAGAATATAATAGCAACGGGCTCTGATAGCGGCAATTTATATAAGGTAGACTTACGCGTAGTAATACCGAAAGAATGTCAAGTTGCTAATAAGGTTGATACCCTACAGTTGTGGCATGAACGACTCTGTCATCAAGACAAACGACACGTTAAAGGTTTCTTAGAGAACTTAGGAATAGATGTGTTAATAATCAATGATTTCTGTGATGGCTGTGTATATGGTAAGCATCATAGATTAAGTTTTCATGAGAGGGTCGAGCGCGCCACAAAAATTCGTGAGATTATACATACTGATGTGTGCGGGCCTATGCAACAAGAGTCCCTTGGCAAGAAACGATATTCTCTGATTTTTAAGGATGATTTTTTCGGGATTTAGGCAAATATACTTTATGCGGGAAAAATCGGAAGTATATGAGAAGTTAATGATATTTTGCACTGAAATTGAAAACCAAAGTGGTGAAAATGTAAAAGAGATTCATAGTGATGGTGGCAAAGAGTACGAAAATAAAAGTGTTAAAAATTTTCTGAAGGTTAAAGGTATAAAACACACAGTAAGTGTTCCTTATACACCACAGCAAAACGGGGTTGCTGAACGTGATAACCGCATTATAGTCGAGGCCGCGCAATCTATGATTTATTCGAAACCAGGTCTTCCTTTGTCCTTATGGGCAGAAGCAATGAATACAGCGGTTTATGTCCTTAATAGAACGGGTCCTACTAAACAGCCGGGTAAAACTCCTTATGAGTTGTGGTATGGCAAAGCAGCTAGTATAGATAATCTAAAAGTTTTTGGGACGGAATGCTTTGTCCATATACCAGACCAAAAGAGAAAAAAACTAGATAAAAAGGCGGTGGGGGGCTGTTTAGTTGGATACCTTGAAAATTGCAAAGGATATCGCGTTTACGTGCCAAGCCTGAGAGATGTGATTCTGAGCCGTGATGTTCTGTTTAAGCCAGAAAAACCAGTCACAAACGAAGTAAATGTAAAAATTCGGCCAGAGGGCAAAGAAGATCACGACTCATCTGTTGGGAGTGAAGGAAGCGCGTTCAAAAATGAGATAGATGACGAAAAGGCTAATGAATCGGTGGAACGTTTGCAATCTTCAAATCAAAATAATTCCAATACGAGACAGCTGAGGGATAGGGCGATGATTAGACCAATAGATTTTTACGGATGTCCGATATCACTTCTAGCAGAAGCTGTGCCTTCAGATTATAATGAAGCTATTAATTCGAAAGCAAAACGGTCCTGGAGGGCAGCTATGCAAGATGAAATTGAGTCGCTACATGAAAACAAAACGTGGGTACTTGTCGCGAAACCAGAGGGGCAGAAGGTAATTAGCAATCGTTGGGTCTATACAACAAAGGTAAATCCTGATGGTACTAATCGCTATAAGGCGCGTTTGGTTATAAAAGGTTACTCACAGACTAAAGGGATTGATTATGAGGAAACGTTCAGCCCAGTTGTTCGTTTTGATACGGTAAGAACGCTACTGAGTGTTGCGGCCTTAGACGGGTTACATCTTGGACAATTTGACATTAAAACTGCTTTTTTATATGGAACGTTGAAAGAAAGTATATATATGAAGCAACCCGAGGGTTTTTGTGACGGAACAACGCGAGTTTGTAAGCTACTGAAAAGCTTGTACGGGTTAAAGCAGGCTCCGAGGTGCTGGACTGAGCATTTCATGAGTTTTGTTGAAAAATTCGGTTTTCAAAAAGTACTGCTGATCCTTGTTTTTATGTATTTAAAGAAGGTAATAAAATAATATTATTAGCGATCTATGTAGACGATGGACTCTTAGCTGCCACGCATGAATATCTTATAGATAGGTTCCTGGATGCATTGAATAAGCAATTTAAGACGACAAACACGAAAAATGTAACCAGTTTTCTTGGAGTAGAAATCCTTAAGTTGAATAACGGATCTTTATCAGTCAACGAAAGTATGCGGAAAAGATTTCAGGAAAATTTAAATTGAGTAATGTCCATTGTGTTTCCACTCAAATGAACACTGACTGGAATTTGACTAACTTTGAGGCGGGAAAATGTACAGCACCGTATAGAGAAGCGGTTGGAAATCTTATGTTTTTGCAAGTGGTCAGTAGACCTGACATTGGTTTCGCTGTTAACATTGCCTCTAGAGCATTAGAGAACCCGAGTGAAGCTCATTGGTTGCTAGTAGAACGAATCCTAAGATACGTCAAGGGTACTTTAGATGTAGGATTGCTTTATCGTAAAACGGGTGGTTTCGAAGCGTATAGCGACGCTGATTTTGCCGGAGACAAAAAGGATCGGAAATCCACGTCCGGTATAGTCTGTAAATATGCGAGTGCAGCGGTTACATGGCAAAGTAAGCGACAGCGGTGTGTGGCCGTATCTACGACGGAGGCTGAGTACGTGAGCGCAGCCTCAGTTGCTAAGGAAATAGTGTGGTTAACGAGATTGATAACCGAATGTACTACTAATATTGTAAACTATTCCTTGTATGTGGACAATACGAGTGCGATAAAACTAATTAAGAATCCAGAATTCCATGAGCGAAGTAAGCACATAGACGTTATGTATCACTTTGTGCGTGATCTGTATGGAAAGCGTGAGTTTGACGTAATGTACATTAACACCAGTGAGCAAATAGCTGACGTGCTCACGAAAGCCTTAGCGAAGCCGAGATTTTTGTATTTAAGGTCAAAGTTAGGTCTCGTACGAAAAAGCGAGATTGACCATATGATAAATTAGAATACGTTGATTTTTAAAGAATGTTGAGTTTTAGGGAGAGTGTTGAAGATAATCGTTTCGCTTCTATTCAAATCTCGAACATTCTTGTATATGTGTCATGGTGAGTTAATGAGAGTGGGGAGGTTGTTTTTGTTTGTCTCCGTACTGAGGTCGAGGACTGTCGCCTCGTGCAGGACTAGAGCCGTTCGAACATTCGTCGGGGTAACCGCTACCGCCTGTAGCCCACTGTACACAACGTTTTTCCTTCTGTTTCATTTAAATATATACTCTTCATATTGTTCAATAAATAGAAAATCTTAACACGTTTCACACCCAATACCCGATGACACCGTGGGCGGCTGTCCGGCTTATAAGTGTCATCTTTGACGGGTGCAAATCACGATCGGTTTAATGATCATTTCTCGATTAATCGTATTTATTATAGAAAAGGGTGATAATGCCACAATTATGGATAAGGAACACGAATGATAAAACTTCACTCACTTATATAAAGTTCACAAACACTTTTATTTTCTCTTAAAAGTTTTGATGCTAACACTTTTTAATTATTACACTAGTAATTAAACAGTTTGAAAGGACACGAATATTAATTATTGTAATTAATGAAGGTAAAACAAATAATACATAATAATTAATGAATGCCGCGGGTGGTCAGTCCCTTTTTATAGGACTACTGATCACTTCTTCTCCAGGTTTGTCACATGACAATTAAGACGGTGGGAGATGAAATCTCCCAATCATCTGCCGTGGGATCCACCTGAAGAATTCTTTCCAACGGGCTATCCGAGAGTTTTGTTTACTAAAGAATTTGAGCTATTGCGCACCTATTTCGGTGTCTTCTGCATGACTTAAGACGTGTTTATGCAGTTATACGACCCTCAGTAGCGTCGATAGTTAAATTCTTATTTTAATTCATTTTTTAGAGGTTTACGCTTTTGGGTTTTCGATGTGCTCTTTGCGATTGGTTTCGTACAGCCCACATACTAGGGATTGAAGTTAATATCAGGGATGGTAACCCGTACCCTTACCGCATTCGGTATCTCGTACCGTAGACTAACTCGCCTAACCGGGTAACACAAAACATATATAACCCGAGTAACCCGGTTAACCCGGTTAACGCGGGTTACAGCAGGGTCGTGACACTTCCATGTATTCTACTGTTAATGCGGACAGCACCCTCTAGCGAATTGGGGTGGAAACAAATTTCTGTAACCAGGAAATTTGAAACGTGGAGTAGGTACTATTCAGTTAAATTCATCGAACTTCAGAACAGAGATGGGCAAAAAATTATTTGAAATAAAAATTTGTGTACGATATTTTTATTTCAAATAATTTTTTTTGCCCATCTCTGCTTCAGAAACGACTAGTACAATTTCTGTATGACTACTGGACTACACATAATCATATTGTATGCCTCCTATTTACAATTTTAGAAGTATGTGTAGTCATGCAGAAATTGTATCTCAGACGTTAGTTTTTTCAGGGAACAGAAATTAAACCGTACACATTATTTATTTGCTTAATGAACTCTTTTATTCGATATTTTGGTCGCTTTACAAACGAGTTCATTAAGGACTCCATGCTGTGGCATTTCTTTTCCATTAATTATATTATTCATTTTTTTTTCAAAATTGTGTTGTACAGAATATAGTTATACATTTAAGTAATTTCTCTTCCAATTTTTCTGCATGTTCGCAATTAAAACTAAATTTAACATAATTATTTATGTAACCTATAATATGTACAATCGTCTGCTCATTAATCTCGTGATTATTTAAAATACAAATTGAAATGAGGCATATTTGTTCAATACATTTAAGAAATGATCGATTATATTTGTCGTTTATACTTCGTGCTTTGCAATCTTTAAAAATATAGTCTGTGCACAAATTGCAGGTTATGCCGCGCAATACTGCATTGTATACATATTTGCATAAATATTTTAAAGATGTTCTTCGCAGTGGTTTTGTAAATGCATACGCAATGAATAAAATACCTTCTTTTAAATAAAATTTACACAACTGAACACAATTCAACACTATTAACACCACAGCTCCAAATGAAATGGAATGAAATTGCCAAAATATCGTCGGAGGACGCGTCCAACATGACGCTGCCAATACCATCTAGCGTACAATTCTGTCACTAAATTGAGTACAGCGCCGCTAGGTGAATTGGGGTGAAACTAATCTAGTGCTAACAGTTCGCCCATAAGAGTGTCACGACCCTGGGTTACAGTGAGGGCGGCATCTCTTAGCTGTGTCTGACTGCTACGTTTGACTTCAATGAGGTTTCTTCTTTCAATTATTTTATATTATTCATTTTATTGTATAAAGAAGAGAAAATAATATGAAAGTAATTGTTGTTCTAATATAATTATGAAACACACATTGGAAACACCGTTCCTCGAAGAGGGGGGGACCTTCCCCCCTGTGAATTCGCCGGCGGAGGAGGAACTCTCTTGACCTGTCCCTCTGGATGAAGTAAAGGAGGAAAATGCCATACCTGTGCCCCAAAAATTAATTAGGCTGATCGTCCAGAGCATTTGGCCAGGGTCCCGGTTTATAACCGTATTGTCCCACGCGTCGGCGGTTAACAACGATACCTGCGGGTCTGAACTCATCGTATGTACTAATCACAAACAGAGCAATATACGGATTAACTCAAACTAAAGAATGTCTACAATTCTTAACGGCGGCACCAAATTCTTCATTGCTCTTTAGAAATCTGGCAAATATGAAATTACCAATTGTAAACAACGAATGAATTTTCGCTTCGCTCTATTGTAAGCCCACTTTTGTACCGACGCAGAGTGGGTCCCGATCCCAAGAACTAAAGAAAAAATTATTAAGCTACTCAAGAATTATGAAGAATCTTATTAACCTACTATATAGAAAAAATTTTTTTGTTTTCCCTTGGCAAATATAGAAAACTATGTATTACTGAATTTGAAGAAATCGATATACAGTTTAAAACATCTTCCTGTGTATTACAATGGGAATATTTTGAGCTACAATGTTTTCTATAGTATTTAAAATTTTTATTTCTGGTTTCTTGGTTCTCTGCACCCAATTGGCCGATTGGATGGTACCAAAATAGTTTTTTCATTTCGCAGGACTGTATTAAGACTTTGTGAGCAGAATTTGGAATATATGATAACATTGGTGCAGATTTACAAATACTTCTGCACTTTCCTTGATATATTTATTAAAATCTTTTAGTTTTATTGCAATTATTGACACTAATTATTGACGAACTGACCGTATTTTTTTAAATAACGTATAACATTCATATGAGTTGTATATTAACTGTTTTTTATGAACTTCCTTAATAATATTCAGCACTTATTATATTTATATTTTTTACCTAATGATCCTTAACTTATGTTTGTTCGTTGTATATTTATTGTGCTTGTTTTGACTTTGTTGCTAGAACAATAGTAACATATGACTATTGTCAAGGATTCTTGGGATAAATTAAAATAACTGTTGAAGTTCAAGAGATAAAGTACAAATTCCGTTTCTAACAACCCTCTAAATGTAATCAATCCTGCATGCATTTTATGTACTCTCATATTTTAAACATTTTGTATTCATTTGATCTGAATTGGCACATCGCTGACAAGCTTTAAAGGGAAACTCTCGGACTCTGAGTCCGAAAGACGCATTTTTTTTGCATTTTTCGAAAGTATTTAGTTGTTATAATATTCTGTTATGAGTTGAGAGCAATATTCGAAGTATTTCAATATTTACAGACCTCTGAAGTGAACTCGTTACATCGTGCTGCGGAAGAATACTGGACACTTTTAACGCGTATTTCTCAACATGATTTTCTCTCGACTCTCATTCTCTCTAACTCATTAGTTAGAAATAAAAAAACACTATCCGACAAATCGGTCTGCAACTTTTTGAGGTTATTCTACAAACCATTAGCTAAAATTTCATACTTTTTTTACACCTTAAACTTGCCAGAATATGTTGATTGCTTATATTCAAATTTTGAGCGTTTGCCATCTTGTTCACTTGTGATCTAAGTGGCTAGTTGTGGTTCCCGCAATAGTGGCACTTATACAAATTATCAATCTCTTTGGAATTTTTGTTTTAGATAAGTTTATGATCCTAAACCTGACCCACCACAGAGGTGTCTCTTATTCAAGGCGTCATATTGAAGCACAATTTTTGCAAAAATAGTTGCCGAAAAATTTGTTTTGTATGCTCTTCAAGTAGATGAATATTACGTAAAAAGTTTTGTACGATTATATTTGTTATTCATTGAGTAAAAAATTCATAAAGATTGCTCAATTTTCGGGCGGATGACAAGAGTATATACCCCCTTAAGTGTCTGTCTAGATTAGACTGTCTTATGTTACTAGTAATCCGCTTCGAGCGGGTTAACCGGCTCCTTCTAGAATTTAGAAACCGTTCTCTCGCGGTTAGTATGGGTTACAGTAACCTTCTTTCGGTTAACCGGCTTCGGGTTAGGGTACGGCGCGGGTTACAATCCCTGGTTAATATACATCGGTTCCGTATTGGAGCTCGATTTACTGGATATTAAGGGAGGGCAAATTTGTGGCGATGATCAGGAGCGCAGCATCGTGAAGGTGTCGACTCCGCTGGCGGAAGGGGCCTCTGACCCATCAGCTGGCGTCCACTGGTCCCCTTGGTGTGCGCGCGGTTGGCTAGCTGGTGTGCGGCTAGTTGGTGTCCTACCTCCTTCGTGCTGGTTCTCCTGCTCGCTGTTACCGTCGGTAGATTCACGACTCGAACTCTTCTTATCGCGATCTCCGATTACAGTGCCATATCGGCTATGTATTATATTGGTAACTTATGCGAGTTGGTTATAACACCTCTAAAGTACGAAATAGTAAATATAATTGATCCAAAGAGTTAATTAATAGTAGACTCCACGTCGCGCGACGTGACAGAAACATTTTTTTCTGTCTGTTGTACTTTGAGAGTTATTCGCGAAAAGTGGAAGTGCCAATTTGACTTTGAGGTTAGTTTTCATCCCCTTAAAGGGCGATATGGCCAAAAAATGAAACACACCGTTGTTCTTATCTTGAATCACTCTATAAACCCACAAAGTTGCGTTTCAATCGGTGAGTCCGAGTTCGAGGTGTTTCCTTGTGGATCCTATCTTGAAGATAATCTTGGGAGAGCCTACCAGGTATCTTACTGCTAGGCTGTATCGTGAGCCGTTCGTTGATTTAATCCGGGGTTAATTGGGGGGACACTTGGTTGAAACATATCAAAACGCTTTGGTCCGGTTGACCGTAACGAAAGATATAAACCAAATCCCATATAGAGTCAAAATGCACTTCCCCCTCTCATTCAGGATGGGGGGTCTATGACTGCTGTTCTGCCTGCTTTACTTTCGGGATGGCTATTACTCGTTGTGGTGATGGGCTCCCATCGCTATTGTGCATTCTGGACATATAAAAAAATTTGTTTGTATGAATTTCATCACGAGTACATGTCTCCCAAGTACGGACCAAATTGTAAAAATTCTATATACAGACACAGACAGCCTTATTTATCACATTCGATGCGAAGATATCTACGAGTCCATGAAACGCAATATCGATAGATTCGACACAAGCGATTATCCTATCAACAGTCCATATCAGGCCTGGGATTTAAGTGAACGCAGCGGCCGATTTTCGGAGGCAACGCCTCCTTTCTCCCGCCGCGCGTCTTGACCCCCGCGGCAGCCTAGGACAGCGCTGTTCAAGGTCGCTTACGCGTAAGCCCGGGGTTCTCCCACTCTCGTCCGCCTTGTATGAACCGCGCGTAGCGCATTGGGGCGCCCCCCGTATCAATAGGTTTCCACATCACCCATGGGGTACTATCATCGATGCGTTTTTTTTAATAGTGGTATCCCCTATAGGCCTATTCCACTGTGTCGCGCGATAAAAAATGTATTGGAAAATCACGTTTTATTATCAAAATTTCAAATATCTTTGGGAAAACTAGATTTTCGCGCACGTTTAGACGTGCTAGGTAAATCTAAAATATTAACGGGGAGGCTGGACGACGATGTACGTATTAAAGTAGAAAGCGAGGAATCATTTAGCCCTGTGCGCTGTACGGTCTTAATGCTTCGCATTTTCGAGAACGAACATTCGCACAAATATGTTGATCCAAACATGGAAAAAATTCGGAGCGCGAAATCCCTAAGTTTGAGGTATGTCGATTCTTCCAGTGTTTTGAAGAATTCGGCTCCTTTTTCTTCCCTCGTTTTCAAAGAAATGTCGTGCTGAAGATCACACAGTTCTTCTTGATATTCGAGGGCTTGTTCTTCGATCTTTACGGTGAGGGGATTCTCAAAGAGAATTAGATCATTTCTGAGCGAATCGAAGTCGGTGAAACGCTCATTGAACTGATCTATCACCGATTGAAGAATATGCAAATGATTATGAAAATCACACTCGTTGCCGAATTCTTCGAAAATTAAGCTACATGAGGGGAAAAAGAAAAATTTTTTTCTTCTAACAGGAGATGATTTTAATAAATTACTAGCCTCCTACGAAAAGAATCGACGTGGCTGCACAACTGCGAAATGGTTTGGCCGGGATTTTGAAGTTTTAAAATTCGGGTGTTCATATGGTTGGTAAGATCCACTATAAGTGAGAGTTCACAAAGGAAACTCGCATCTGTTAATAAAGGGAAATATTCTTCTGCCTTTGAATTTGGATTTTCCTGCAAGAAATGGAAGATCTCATTTCTTATAGGATAGAATTGGCTTCTATAAATTTCCTGTGAGATAGAAATTTATTTCCGCCCTTGATAGAATTGATTAGTTGCGTAACCTTCTTCATGGCGGAAGATAATTTTATATCTTTCCCACATAACGCTTCCTGATGAATAATCCAGTGCATCATTGGGAATTTGAAACCGCGTTTTCGAAACTGCCCGTTCAGTCCTATTAACCAACTGTCGTTATTTTTCTTTGTGTTTGGACGAAAGCACCGATAACCGGCATACGAGTCAATTGAGCATTTTCGTTCGAATTGTACAAAATGATTTTTCGCATATTGAGGAGCTTTTGGACTTTGTGCCTTTGCACAACACAACGACAGGACTGGATATTTTTAACGCAGTAGAGAACACTGTTAAAGAATTCCATGTAGATTTATCGAAATGCTCTGCAGTGGTAACCGATGGTGCGAAAGCCATGACAGGAGCTTCTTCAAGTGTTATACACTTGAAGAAGGATTTAACCGCTTCAATGAGACATTTCTTTACGAAATCGCCCTCAGTGAACGGTTTATCTTGTTGTGCTATTAAGGGGGGAGACCATTGTCTCGGCCCGAAATGTAAGGGTATTTTCGGGAATATATTTCAACCAAACAACGCAAGTAAATCAATTTATTGCTTAGTATAGTCAATAGTATATATATCGAAGGGTAAGAAATTTTTTTTTTAATCAAATTCATAAATCCATTTTCTGTATACACTCCGTCATAATTTGCGCTCCGGAAAAAACATGCTAGTCGCGTTGACAGTCCCCAGACCATATGGTTCATCGAAATTCAAAAAAACAATAATATTTAGAAACTAGAAGCCTGCCTCTATTACGTGACGATCGCAAAATGTCGAATTTGTAAAAAATAACAAAATGGCGGACCACTGAAAAAAAAGTCGTATTTTCGGGGTACAAAATTGGGGAAATGTTGCTAAAAAAATAGAAGCAGGTCGAAAATTGAAAATGTCTGATCGTCACGCAATAGCGGCGGGTTTTCCGTACAATAAATGTCCTTTATCATGCCAATTGGACGTATAGTTTTCTCTGTAGACTGTCAACGCGGTTGAAAAATGTCATTCTGAGGAAATCGCGTTCAATGTTTCTGCGTGGCTCAGTCGCGCGTTTGACATCGCTTCACGAAAAACACCATATCTCCGTCAATTTTGCGAATTTCTTCATAAAATTTGGAGAGAACATTCTTGAAACATACGTCTTTCAGAAAATGTACAAAAGAAAAAAATCGATTTTTCCTAGTTTTAATGGTCCGAAAATTAAGGGTGTTTTCGCGAATTTATTTCAACCAAACGATGCAAGCAAATCAATTTATTGCTTAGTATAGTTAATATGTACATATTGAAAGGTAAAAAAAAACAATTTTTTCAATCAATTTCATGAATTCATTTCCTGTATCCTCTTCGTCTCAATTTGCGCTGCGGCAAAAATATGCTTGTCGCGTTGACAGTTCCCAGGCCATATGGTTAATCGGAATTAAAAAAAACAATAATATTTAAAAACTAGAAGCTTTGCGCACTGAAAAAAGTCATGTTTTCGGGGTACAAAATTGGGGAAATGCTGCTAAAAAAAATAGAAGCAGGTTGAAAATTGAAAATGTCTGATCGTCACGTAATAGCGACGGGTTTTCCGTACAATAAATGTCCTGGATCAAGCCAATTGGACGTATAGTTTTCTCTGTGGACCGTCAACGCGGTTGAGAAATGTCATTCTGAGAAAAACGCGTTCAAAGTTCCGCGTGGCTCAGTCGCGCGTTTGACACCGCTTCACGAAAAACACCATATCTCCGTCAATTTTGCGAATTTCTTCATCAATTTTGGAGAGAACATTCTTGAAACATACGCCTTTCAGAAAATGTAAAAAAAAAATTTCAGATTTGAGACAGTGGTCTCCCCTCTTAAAAGAGAAATAGCGTAAGAAGCTATGCGAGCTTTTTCCGACGAAGAAGATTCTTCAGGAATATACGTACGACCTTCTTGATATACTAATTTGAGCCCCTCTATTAATTCAAATTTTTCGCGGCCTTCATATGATGCATACTTTTGCGCATGACAACATGAATAGTGCCTTTCAATAACATTTTTCTTTACTAGGGCTGGCTCAAATCCGCAAAGAAAGCAGATCGTACGATTACTAATTTTCGTGAAAAAGAAGTTTTCCCATACCTTGTCAAAATTTTGATAATACTTCTGTTCTGTGGACATCTTGATCTGATTCGTGAATTCCGAATTTACTGAGAATCAAATGCATTGACACCGTCTATTCGCTCTGAACGAATGGAGACGTCTGAGAAAAAGACGTACAGTTTCAGCGACTGTTTTCTGTCTTACAACATTGTATGCAACGTCTTTTGTCAGACGTCTCCATTCGTTCACAGCGAATAGACGGTGTCAATGCATTTGATTCTCAGTAAATTCGGAATTCACGAATTCTTTTCGTAGGAGGCTAGTAATTTATCAGAATCATCTCCTGTTAGAAGAAAAAAAATTTTTCTTTTTTCCCTCATGTAGCTTAATTTTCGAGAAATTCGGCAACGAGTGTGATTTTGATAATCATTTGTATATTCTTCGATCGGTGATAGATCAGTTCAATGAGCGTTTCACCGACTTCGATTCGCTCAGAAATGATCTAATTCTCTTTGAGAATCTCCTCACCGTAAAAATCGAAGAACAAGCCCTCGAATATCAAGAAGAACTGTTCGATCTTCAGCACGACATTGAAAACGAGGGAAGAAAAAGGAGCCGAATTCTTCAAAACACTGGAAGAATCGACATACCCCAAACTTAGGGATTTTGCGCTCCGAATTTTTTCCATGTCCGGATCAACATATTTGTGCGAATGTTCGTTCTCGAAAATGCGTAGCATTAAGACCGAACAGCGCACAGGGCTAAATGATTCCTCGCTTTCTACTTTAATACGTACATCGTCGTCCAGCCTCCCCGTTAATATTTTAGATTTACCTAGCACGTCTAAACGTGCGCGAAAATCTAGTTTTCCCAAAGATATTTGAAATTTTGATAATAAAACGTGATTTTCCAATACATTTTTTATCGCGCGACACAGTGGAATAGGCCTATAGGGGATACCACTATAAAAATGAAAAGCGCGATACGTGGCTTGCGCACTAGTGCAAGGGAGAAGTACATATACATCTGTTTCTCCTTTGCACTAGTGGGACCGCCGCCGGCCGCATATTGGAACGGCCCTAAAGGTTGCCGTAAAGGCTGCCGTACGGCTGCCGGAACGGCCGTAAAGGCTGCCGTAATAAATAAGTATATGAAATTTCAGAACTGCAAGAATGACGTTATTACGCTAGAAATTTGACCTGGTTGACCGTCCACCCCCGCGTTAGTTCCCCGGACTGACGCGGTAGAGCGGCGATTTCGTATTCGGCAACACTAATCCAACATTTTTACATAAAAACTGTGACTGCATTGAGTTAAGTTGACCCCTATGTAGCCAGCTCTCGGTCTACAATGCCGCCAATAAACCGCGCCTCGCTGAGTTTCGTGGAAGTGACGAATTCGACGTTCTGCATTTCTCAACAGATCTTTGCGAAAATGGCGTCAATCGTTGTCGTGCCGATGAAAATGGTACCACGCTAACTTCGTTAAAAATAGTCCGATTTACATGACATGATTTTAATCCGGAGAACGCCAGGAATTCATTGGTATCACTGCCATATCGATGCGATGAAGAATAAAGAATTTTTTAATACGCCGTAGTGAATCTTGTTGCGAGCTTCGACATCCACGAATCTCAGCGAGGCGCGGCTTATTGGCGGCATCGCCTTTGAATACTCTAGCCAGAGAGTCACTCTATATAATAGTATACAATATAATACTTACATTTTCCGAATTCTGCACCTCAATTCCTGTGACGTTTATTCTCAATTCCTGTGTCTTAGGTATGTCTTGTCTTCTCTTGCTTGCAACTGACTGACTGGCAGGAATCAACGGGCTCCAGCTAGCGCTGCTGGAGGGGGAAACACCTACAGGAGCGGTGGTTACGGGTGCGCGACTGATGCAGGCGCAGTTCACGCACACACAACCACCGCTCCTGTAGGTGTTTCTCCCACCATCAGCGGTGGATGGAGCTCGCCGATTCCTGACTGACTGTTTGTGCCCTTGCCTGGTTTGTAAAGCGTCATTTGTTCGAGAACGCACCACAGACGAATCCTCGGAGTCACGGTTCGCGTTTACGATTTTTTGTAACGGGCAGAACGATTTTGAGTTGTGTTGTGTTGTGTTGTATTGTGTTTGTGTTGTGTTTGTTGGTTTAATGTAAAATGTGTGACACTCTAAATGTGAATATGCAAGATGTGCAAGAAGATATGTGGACAATAATTCTCCGTTTCGTCCGCGAAAATTACGTCCGTCCGCAAGGAGATTTTCGAAACGAAAAGTACATCGCCAAAAGAGAAGGTCTTCAGCCCTTCAGAAGAAACAAAAAAACGCAAAAACCGCAGACGGCACTGCCTTAGGACAAAGTCCAGAAGAAGTGGCCGAGGAGCGTATAGTAGAGGAGCATCAACATCCGATGGACGAAATCATACACATCAAGAGATAATGTACTTGCCTTCTGATCAAGATACTGATACGGCCAGTTCGGGAGAAACTGAAGAGGCGCTTGAAGACTTTGATATAGAAAGTAACGAAGAAGAAAACTTCGTTATAGAAAAAGTTGCGAAAAACGTGCCGCAAGAGCAATCGCGTCTCCTAAATAGCAACGATATAATGAATTTCGCAAATGTGCTTGCTCAATTGCAGAAAATAGGTCAGTTTGCAAAACGTAGGGAAGACTGTGGCATTGAACACCTACGAATAACTGGTGTGAAACGGTGTGGCTTCAAGAGCATCTTCAGCGTAACGTGCACTTTATGCCATTACAAAGCTGAAATCCGCAATCAATCGGACGAAGCCGAAGAAGTGGATAGCAATCAGGACGCCGTTAATGCAACAATTTTATGTGGAGGCAGTTATGCCCAGCTGGAACACACTTTTGCAGGAGTGAACATACGTTGCATGTCGAAGAAAGACTTCGTGAATAATCAAGATGAATTCGTCAAGTCTGCAATTGCCGCTGCAGAAGAAGAGATGCTAGCAACGGCTGAAGAAGAAAAACGATTGGCGATTGAAAGAGGCGACGTTCTTTCCGGATCAGGGATCCCTCACATCCCGTTGTGGCCGACGGAAGCTGGATGAAGAAATCCTACCGCAGTGGATGTTACGATTCTGCGTCTGGAGTCGGCGTGATAGTTGGCTATCACACGAAAAAAGTTTTATTTTACGGCGTTCGAAATAAAGTTTGCAGAATTTGTCGGATTGCTGCGAAAAATGAGAAAGAACCCCGAAAGCACACATGTTTCAAAAACTGGAACACATCTCGAGCATCGACTGCTATGGAAAACGATGCTATAGTAGAAGGATTCAATACTAGCGTAGAAAAACCTGGGCTCGTTTATTCTACTCTGATTGGTGATGGGGACAGCAGCGTGTATAAGAAGATTATTGATGCTGACCCATATAAGAGACAGATTCGCGTAAAAACAATTGAATGCACGAATCATTTGTTGCGAAACTTCTGCAACAAAATGAAAGCGATTGTGAAGAAGACTACACCTGGACCATTGAGACAAGCTGTGGAAAGCAGCATTCGCCGGATACGCACGGACGTCGTAAAAGCGGCAAAGTTTCGATACAATCAAAATGTGTCAATCGAGGAGAAAACAAAGAATTTGTATGACGACATACAGAATGTTCCGAGCCACGTGTTTGGTGAACACAAAGAGTGTGCCCGACTCAAATATTTCTGCGATGGAAAGAATAAAGAAAATCAAAGAAACATCGTTACAGAATTGATGAATATTGGTGTGTACCAGGACGTACAAGAAATACTTCGTACACTGTTAGCTCATGCAGAGAGCTTACTCTACAACACCAATAACGCTGTGGAAAGTTTGAATGCAATAATTGCCAAGTACATTGGCGGAAAAAGATTAAATTTCGCCGAAAGAGGATCCTATACAGGAAGATGTGCTGCTGCTGTCGTGGACTACAACAGTAACCTTGTGCACTCGCGATTGAACGCAATAATGAATAAGAAAACGCCCGAGGTTGTTCGCCAAATGGAAGAAAAGAGGAAGAAAGAAAAGGAAAAGAGAGCTGCAAAACAGAAGGAAACGAAGGTTGCGCGATATGTACGCAAGGAATTGTCCTCGCGGAAAGATTCCGATTATGGACCAAACGCACAGAAGCCAGACATGCCATCCGAAATGTATGAACTGGAGCGGGAAAAGCATATGCAAATGCTTAGTGACTGGCAAGAGAAAAGACACGCTATTGAAGATGAAATCATCGGACAAGCAAAGAACCGCAGATGGTTGCTGTACAGGTCCAAATTGTTGACAGCATCCAATTTTGGATAAGTGTGCCGCCGCCGACCTGACACGCTTTGCGCAAATGCAGTGAAGTCATTTCTGTATCCGAGGATAATTAGTGCACCCGCGGTGGAATACGGGAAAGAATGCGAGAAAATTGCTCGGGAAGAATTGAAGAAGCAATATACAGATATTGCAGAATGTGGAATTTTCATCGACAGTTGCATCCCCTTCTTAGGAGCTTCACCGGATGGAATCATCGGTGAAGAGGGTATTGTGGAAATCAAATGCCCCAAATCAGTGGAGAACTTTTCGCCGGAAGAAGCTATTGAAAAAGTACCCGCTGTCCGGCGCATGTTCATACGTAAAACAGGTATTTCAATGAACAAAGCGCATCACTATTTTTATCTAGTGCAAGGTCAGTTACATATTACTGACAGAAAGTACTGTATATTTTGCCTTTGGACGCCGAAAGGACTGAAATCTAGAAAAGTAGAAAGAGATGATGCGTTTTGGAAAACAGAAATGGAGCCAAAACTGGTTCAATTTTATTTAGAATGCATGTTGCCCGAATTAATAGATAGTCGGCACAATCGGTGCATGCCTATTCGGGAGCCACAATTTATATTAGCAGCGAGAGCGAAAGAAAAACCGAAAAGCTTGAAAAAGCGAAAGAGGTCTCCCTCCGAAAATAGTGAAACTAATGTATCGGTCCGGCGTCGCACCGCACTATATAGCGCGGTACCACTGATTTTGTCAGTGGTCACAAGTGCCAGCAATGGCACTTTTACTCGCGGATCCTACGATCACGCGAGTCGACCGACGCCGCCGTCGCTTTCCCGAGAAAGTGACGAGGGAAATAATAAATTTAATTCACCCTTTAATTTTTTCAGACACATTTCTAAGTTCACAGAAGCAGACAGACGGAATCCGGTTCGGTTAAAATGCGCCACGCTGATACATACGGGCCTCGCAGGTATGCATGATGTTCGACGAATTATTGAAACAAACTTTTACTTTTATACCAAACTTACCGAAATGTCTGCGATCATTTGTTACAGGCGGACTTTTTACCAAATTACTACAAACATGGAGTTTGGGACAGTAATGCTAGGACAAATGAAATAATAAGTAGTACCATATTTCAGGTAAAGTTTAACAGCTCATAAATGTACTGTAAAATTTTGTACGCTTATGAAACAACAATTAAGTATTTCCTAATGTATTTTATAATGTGTTACAGATCCACACTGCCTACGTTATCTTTCTGTATGAGCGACCTGGCAAAATTGTAGGAAGACCGTCAATGGAGATAATATTACAGTATTGTCTCGTTAGCGTGTCGCTGTTCGTGACCGGCGTTGAGCCCGTATCGCGAACAGAGCTCTAATTCCCAGTGTTCGTTTCTCGCTTCTTTCTGGCCGAAGGGGGGAGCGAGATGGAATGCTTTGCCTGCGCGACGGGCGCGAACGCAAAAGACGGAGTGTCAGGCGTCTGAAAGACAGAGCGAGAAAAAACATCATCCCGTCGTCTGTCTCGTACCGTTCTCGCTCGCTTTCGGTGCCTCTCGCTCGCTCTCGCCTTCGCCGGACAAGAGAGAGACAGAAGTGGTGGGGATAGCGAAAAGTCCACATCGTGTACACCAAACCGAGCCGCTAACGAGAAAATACTGTATTCTTCGAAAAATATACTTTTTTATCTGTAATTGTCCATTTCAAGGAGGCGAAAGCTAGAATGTCGAGTTTCAATTCTCCAATGAAGTTGGATTGATTTATTGAGATGACTGTTACTTGATTAGAGACAAAAAGAATATATAAAAAAATGTTCTGTTAAACGATTTTGTCAAAAAGGCACTAACAACTAAAAAATACTTCTATTCTTGTACTACAATTTCGATGGTGTTTTTTTAACTTTAAATAAAAACGTGTAGCAGGATATTTCATAACAGAATATGAATCAATTTAGTACAGCATCAAGTGTCGGAATGAATTTATTGTCAGATATCCTGCTCCACGATTTTATTTAATGTGAAAATAAACCATCGAAATAGTAGTATAAGAAAATAATTATTTTTTAGTTTTTAATGCAATTTTAATAAAATCGTTTATTAGAATTTTTTTATTTTCTAGTTTTTAGTGTTCGTGGATTTATATTTCATAGTTCAAACATCTGTACAAATATCTTTTATTGCTGTATGCAGTTTAACAGTTTGCTTGAACGATTTGTGGTTATGGGTTATTATTTATTGGTGACTGGGTAATTTTGTCAACCCCTTGGGTTTTTTTCATAATTTTGTATTGTCATCCAAACTACGCACCCCTGCAAAATTTCAAGACAATTGGATGGTTGGAAGTGGATTCAAATTGAGTTTCCAGATTTGAATCAAACATACAAACAAACAGGGGATCGTAGCCGAATAAAATTGTTTATGAGACATTCCAAAATATACGTATTGTTAGTACTGATCTCTAGTTTATATTGATAAATTTTTACAATCGTGGAATAACAATTCCGAAGAAAAGCATGTACAAAAGTATTAAATTGAAATATACTTTTGTCCAAATTGATGTTTTAAAAAAATGTTTACGTTATTAAATTTGTATTTAAATAACAGACATTTCTTGTTGATAAAACAGATAATTTGATGTATAGTTAGATAGAAAAGAAAGCGTCATATGTTTTTAGAAGGATTATAGCATTTTAGATTTTATTACGATCGGCGTGTTACACTTCGGTGATGTACCCTATTCAAATTGTATGCTTTGAAATTGCACATTGATTGTACAAAGTATTACATCCTTCTATGTATAAATAAAAACTATTGATATGCAAATTAGTATTGTTTCAGTGACATGTTTCCTAACTTCACTACCCAACCTCTCTATCTTTCATTATTGCTATCCTCCTTTATGTTCAGCGAGGCTCTGATGCTAGACGCAGCAATCAGACGCGCTACATCTATAGATGATGCAGGAGGAAACACCTACAGGAGCGGTGGTTATGTGTGCGTGACTGACGCCCGCTGTTCCGCACTCATAACCACCCCTCCTGTAGGTGTTCCCCCTCCATCAGCTGTAGTTGAAGGCCGCTGATCCCTGCCTAGACGCAGCTCTCGTGCCGTATTCCCCCAACACAAAATGTGGCAACTATGCGTCAAAAATTCGTCTACATAGAGTACCTGGAGATGTCACCTCTTCTTTTTACCGACCGCAGTAGTTTCATTAGTGTCCGTTTGTTTACTGGGGACGCTTCGATCGATTCGGACCATAACAAACTTGAGACGGCAGCCTTAAGGGGGTAGACACGTCACGTGACCTGGCCGATTTGGCCGGTCGGTATTACAGCAGCTTTTTCTGCACAGAAATGGTAATACCCATAGATACGCGGTTGCCTGTGCACACGAGAGGGAGCTGTTTGCTATTTCCATATTTTATTTTGAATGTGGAAAGAAATTGTCAGCTGTTGCGTTGAACTTGTAAAAATTTAAACAGAAAGTCTGCTGGTACTGCAAACGTAGAAAATTCATTATACATTTACTTGAAATGTACTTATGCTATAATATTCTACGTTGGCAGTAAGGAATTATAAGTGAAAAGGAAAAATACACGAGGGCTTGTCCCCAGAAAATTAAGTTTGTTAGGATAGACATTTTTTAATTAGCAAAACACAGAAACAGAACATGAAATACACATCCTATGCAGAAAGCAGTTATGAACAAACATATATAAAATTGTGTTTGATGTTGAATCCAACGCGTGATTATTATGTGGTCCCTCCTCGAAGTGACAGAAAATATAACCTATGTATATGCTATATGACAATAAATGTTTAGCGGCTATTTCGTTGTATTACGCTACATTTGTGAACTTTTCATCATCCTTCCGAAACATTATTATTACGCCGCAACAGTATCTTTAGAAAATCGGGTACAGCATATAGGTTATATTTTCTGTCACTTCGAGGACAGAAAATCTGCTCCTCCAGCTGACAGAAAATCTGCTGCTGCACATTTTCTCTAGCCCGGTAGGCGTCATAGAAGGGGTACCTCTTCCACCCTGCATTTGTGGTAGTTGCAACGATATTCCTCAGCCCAGTGTACATATGTACACCCTGGTTTCATCTGCAAAAATAAATAAATTTAATAAAAATTATTTTTTGTGTTTATACCACTTGAATGTAAGAACTGATACGTACACTTATTGAAGAAACCATTATTGTTGTGTCCTATTTCTCATAAATATTTTCTTGGAATGGCACTGACCCCTTTCGATTCCAGTTAGTTGTGGTAGTACCTGTGATAAAAAGTTAGAACGAGTTGTAATCTGAATGCAGTAAAAATGTAAATGTATGTATGTTATTTACTTATCTTTATGCTTACGGAGAAAACTGTCTTCCTTTCCTCGCTTCATAGAGCATGATTTCCAACGTTGATATTGGTTGGTGGAAATATCTAAAACAAATTCATATATGAGAGAAACATTCATGATGATTTCCAATTAATCTAATTATTTGCATAACAAAAGTATGTGTCATACTTACGCTTGTATACATGTCATTTCCACTTGATCTGAAAGAATAGCTATAGGTATTTATTATTAGGAGAGTGTGAAAAGGCCCACCACCACCCCCGTCATAGACGGTCCTATTCACTCTCCGTATATATCTTCTACATACTTTCTTACTTACATTTTGGAACATTACTTATTTGACAGCTCTTCATATGCGCTGGATGCACTCGCCGGTGTAATAGTCACTTTTGATTGCAATTGCTTATTCGACAGCTCTTCATATGCGCTGAATGCACTCGCCGGTGCTATTGCGATGTTGTCATCAATCGTTTTATGTACTCTCTTGTGTACTCGTACCTGCTCCTCCTGTTTTTATGTACGGAGGTTCTCTAATCGGCTGTTGTCGATTGTATCTACTATCTATAATTTCTGGCAACATGCAGTCCTCATAGAACTTCCTCAGTTTTTCCTCCATCTCTGTTGCCCAGAAAGTATCATCTCTTGATACTGTTGTAACCTTCATTCCTTTCGGCGTCCATACACAGAATAAAGCCCGTTGCCTTTTCGTTATGTGCAATTGTCCTTGCACTTGATAATAGTAGTGATAAATTTTATTCATTCCATCACCCTGGAAAATACGCCGTATTGCAGGAAGTTGCTTTATTGCTTCTGCAGGCGATAAATCCTTCGCCGATTCAGGACATTTTACTTCGACGATGGTATCATCGCCCACGAGGCCGTCAGGAGTTGCACCTAAGTGAGGCACAGTGTCATCGATGAAGAGGCCACACGATAGAATATTGATTTCTAATTCTTCTTCCATTTGTCTCAAGGCGTTTGTCTCATTTTCCCTTCCGTATTGGAGAGAATGTAAATTGTGGAGTTGCGGGTACATTATACTCTTCACAGTATTTGCCCGTGGTGTAGTCTTTCGTAATCGGCATACCTTGCCCAAATTGGATGCAGTTAATAATTTTTTCCTATAACCAATCCACTTTTCGCTATTCGCCTGATCGCGAGTTTCCATTTCGATCTTGTCTCCCATCGTTTGCCACTCATGGAGTATAGCCGCGTGCCTTTCACACTCGGAAGAGTATACTGTCTCTTCCATATCTGGTTTTTCTGCGCTGGGGCCGTAATCCTGGTCGCACGATTGTTTTTTATTTCGGAAGGAGGATGCTTTCGCTTCTTTTTTATATTCAATTGCTTTTTCTGCAGCACGCTTCCGACGTCCTTCCAGCTTTCTTACCACGGCTGTCGGCTCTTTATTCATTGCCGTACACAATCTGCTAAACGCCTCTTTTGTATTATATTGGACGACAGCGGCGGAGACTCTACCCTGATACGAGCCCCCTCGTCCAAAGTTTATTCTTTTGCCTCCGATGAATTTAGCAATTATATTATTAAAACTTTCAACAGCATTGTTATTTAGACCGTACAGCAAACTTTCAGCTGTAGTGAAAAGTGGCTGCATCGCTTCTTCGATACTTTGATAAATACCAGCTTCTTGCAGTTGTGGAACGTGGTTTACTCTGTTGGGATCAGAGTATTTGTTACAGAAGTATGCTAACTTCTGACACTCCTTGTGTTCGTCGAAAACGTGACTCGGTACATTTTTCAAGTCTACCTTCAAATTTTTGATCCGTTCATCGAGTGTTACTTTTTCTTGGAACCGGTATTCTGCAGCTTTCTTTATACCAGTACGCAGACGGAGAGCATTATTATTTACGACAGCTCTTAGTTCTTTATAGCGGCCTTTTGCTCCGATTTCCCTTATTTTTCTACAGAAATTGCGTAGCAGGTGATTGGTGCATTCTATTTTTCGTACCCGCACCATGTACTTTCCATATGGCTCATTGTCCAATATCTTCTTGTACACACTGCTATCGCCATCGGCAACTATTATAGAGTATACTAAGCCGTGCATATCTATGCTGCATTTGAAGCCTTCGACCATAGCAACGCTTTCCATGCCAGTTGAACTCTGATTACGACCCCAGTTCTTGAAGCAACGATGCTCGCGCGGTTCTTCCTTCTTCGTAGCTGCTATTTGGCAGGTCATGCAGAATTTATTCTTCACACTGATGTACAGCACTTTCTTCGTGTGGTATCCCACGATGGCTCCTACGCCAGAAAGAGAATTGTAATCTCCTCCGCGGAGATGACCTTTTCATCCAGCTGCCATCTGCGACAACTGGGATAAACGGTACATTGGATTCTGGATATACGTCGCCTCTTGCTATAGCTAATGCTTTTTCCTCTTTTCCAGCATCTTCCATTTCGCGTTGTGCGGCCACTTCGAGGGCATCGATTAGGTCATTCTGACAGTTCTCGTAGATCCTTTTCGTCATACAGGACACGTTCACGGCAGTCAATATGTCCTCCAGTTGATTATATCCGCCGCCCGTCATCATTGTTGCGGCAACAGCGGCGCGGTTGATATCCATAGTGGCATCACTCTTCCGAAGACAGGATATGCGTTCTGTGCGTTCGCACATTTTGCACTCTACATAATACACATTTTCTAGTCCATTCCGTTGACATCTAATTATTTCAAAATGTTCGATGCCGCAGCCAATAGTCGAATGTTTTCGAAGATTTTTTATTTGTTCGAAAACATACGGAAAATCAACGAAGTCTATTCCTTCTGAAATTGGATTTTCCGGCTGTTCTGGTTCTGCATTTTCCACCATCCAGTAATCGGCATCACTTTCAATATCTTCATTCGTTTCTTCGTTGATGTCTCTAACGGAATGTATCTCATCCCTGTCTGTGTCGAAATGCACTTGTTCTACAATTTCCTCTTCGTCCGCATTGAAATGTATTTCTTCTAAAATATCTTCCGCGTCCGTATCGAAATGTACTTGTTCCATAATTCCTTCGATAATTGGGAAGTCTTGAAAATTTCCTACGTCTTCTTCGTGTATACTGTCCGTAGGAAAATAATACGCAGCAGATGTGCTTGGAAGTGTTTCGTCGTACGAGGTACCTGCACGCGTACCTGCTTCCGCCGCGGTGCCCTGACCTACCGTGAGGCACGCTGCTGTTTTCAATCGTTGCCTGCATGTAAAGAGTCAATAATCAGTAACACGTGGTACATACATAGAAATAAGAAAAACATACATTAGAAAAGAAAAGCAGGCATAGTAAAAGAAGATATAGTACAATAAAGCCTCGATGTAAGTGAATACCCGTGTGCGTGTGAGACAATACTAACGCAATCAAAATTTAAAATTAAGACTTGTAGAGTGTGTTTGTACGAATGCCGCGAAACTGGAGAGAGAGAGAGAGAGAGAGAGAGAAAGTTGGTAATAATATAATTGAAATGGTACAACATTGTATATGACACACAGGACCATATTTCTAATAAATTATAACCCGAAGGAATAAAAATATTGCCAAACAAACATTTTGTCCTTTTGCACATTCAGACAATACGACGCAGAGAGGATAGACCGGCAATCCAAATCATTATCATATTTTTAACGTTGTATCTCTTAAAATTCAACGAGGGGCTGCAGGGTGGTATTTCGTTTTATGGAACGTTGTAAAATAACGAAGAAACGAAGGGTCCGAGAAACACGTGTCGTTTGCCTTTCGCGAAGTAAACCCTACTTGACCGCGCCGGTGTTGTAGGTGCGTCTGGTTCTCGTCAACGAGCACGCTTTCCAGCACATCACCCTGTCTCTTTAGATAGCTTTTCGAAAGCGTGGGACTGACCTCGACTTTCGTTACCCTCGCACAAGGCGAGTCGATGGGGGCGCGAAGAGTTGTTTTCGATTTTTTTTAGCACGGATGGGCAAAATTTTTGCCTGTAGACCCCTTGGGGTCAGTTGGATTTTAGCTTGAGTCAGAAAAAATATAATTATATAGTTTTCTTATGTCCGGATAGATGTTTGTGGTACTCAGGAATGCATGAAAAATTTCACGATCGATATTGCCAGGAAACGGGACCGATCGATCGTTCTACGGGGACGTAGACGTTCTTCTTTTCCCATTCAATGTGATCAAGATCTCGGTTACGTTTGTTTATTTTAGATAAAGTCAACCCTACACATCGGTGGGGATACCGATTACATATTACCCGGACGAAATCCCCAAATAGATACATAGCGAGAAATCGAAATACAATCCTGTGACATCTCAATAAAAGAATATACCGTTCTATTACAAAAAACTAACTGGACCTTGACATCGCTTCCAGTACTTCATTCATAAAAAAAAACGTTTGTACCATTATGTAGGATGGGACTGATACTAAATAGGAATATATTAAACAATTTTCACTTATTGGAGTAATTCGTAAGTAAGAAAAGATTAAAAAGGGGACAGTGTTACACGTATTCAGTAAAATCTGTCTCATCGTCCCTCTAGGTATAGGTATTCAGCGAACGGTATTCTCCGATGCTTGCGGTTACTTTGTCGCTGTCAATGGATCGTAAAAGAGAAGGATAGAAGGCAGGTCGTAGCAGCCGAGAAATAAAGCCAGCGCCTCGGTCTGCTAACACAGATACGCAGCGTTGCCAGCGCAACGTTATGCGGGACCCCTTATTTAGCGGAAGGGGAACACCTACAGGAGTGGTGGTAATGTGTGCGTCAGCAACGTCATCACGCACCCGTTACAATCACTCCTGTAGGTATTCCTCTCCGCTAAACAAGCGGTCCTACATAATGTTGCGGGCAACCCTGCAGATACACAACCATTTTTCAAATAACAATAATGGTTCAACTCTTTTACTTTTAATTTTTTCTGCATAAATATTTCTTTCAAATATACATAACATTTTCCTGATTATAATGAGAGCAAACATGACAAAATGTCGACCATTTTTGGTCGATACCGATATTACATCGTGTAACGTGTACGAAAAAATCTGTGTGAAAATATCTTGCTACGGAATAGAATTCGCTTTCCGCGTAGAGGTATCCACAAGTGGAGGGTACTTTAGATGCCATAAACATTGCCCGGGCTGGGACAAAGGTTGCCAGTGAGGCCTGGAGAATTTTTCGAAGACTGCGCTTTTCAATGAAACAATTTCGCTGAAGGTACACATGGACGTATATATTGCGGACAAAATTCCACAAAAGAAAAAGCACTGTGTATTTCATATTCCACAAGTAACTACATATGCTGAACACCGAATCGCAAATCATCGATGACTGCTGCTAATTTTAAAAATTATCTTCTACATCACATAAATAAAATCTAAAATGCATGTTTTATCCATTCAAAACTACGTACAACGATTGAAATAGTCGCAATTGCATTATATAGGAAACATACGTATTTTCTGAACATATGTAAAGAAGAAAAGGAAATGAAGTGTACAGAAATGTTGTGTATCGTATATAACGAAATTTAAAATTTCTACATTCCGTCTCATCGGCCCGAAAGTTGCAGGAACGTATTGCTGACAGTTTTAACATAAAAATGAGTCCAAACACGGTATAAATCGGATTATTAATTAATTTAATTAAACAATGATGAACGTACGAATAGGAAAATAATAAGTGGGAAAGAGGTGTAAAGTAATGACATGTGTTGCTGTGCGCATACCATAGAATATGTGTACGTAAAGTGTCGAAGATAGCTCTTCATATACGTATTTGAAGAATATGAATAATACTGTATTATATACGACAAAATACCGTGCTGCTACTACTACATCACAAACTGTAACTTCATACTAATCTGTACTATAACACGTAACTTACCTTTCTCGATACTTTCTATTTTTCGACAAACGCTTTGCAGATAACTTGGGCTGCTTCGCTTTTGCATCACCCTTCAAATAGCGATAGTTCCTTGCATCTGCAGCTTCCTTCTTTGATTCCATGCCAATGGAATGATCACACACATTTATCAATACTATAGTAATAAACCACGCAGGAATGGAACAATTCACAAATTATGAATATTCCATATGTATCAATATCTGCGCAGTAAATAAAAACCCGATATGCTTTCTGCGTCTTCACCGTAGTGCAAACGACAAGAAACTGATCAGCTAGCTTTGTCACTGCATTGGTTACAGATGCTGAAAGGCTAAACAGAATATAGTGGGAAAGGGACGGATATACGCGTCCTGTTCCTCTCTTTCTCATTAGTATTGGTGGCATGCTGATACATTTACGTAGAGTATGTACTTCCGGGAATACTTTTTGGTGCACAGAAATGTGCACAGGAAAAAGTTTTTGATTATCCTGTGCATATACTTTTGACGTATCACCGACTTTATTAGCGAAGAATTCATATTTCGTTCTACCATTATCCTTTCCCACTTGCCTGACGCTGAAGGACCACCCCGCAAGTATGCGCGGGCATGCTCCGCGTTTTCAAACCTTTGCGCATTCGAACTTTCACGCGGGCCGATGACGCGCCGCTCGGTCCTTGGTGCAAGTGAAATAGAAAATATTGAGGGAGTGAGAAAGGCAGTTTGGGCCCTGTCCACCCTTGAGGGTAGCAAAGGCTCGATCGTCAGAAAAAAAGTGACTGTCGAACAGTAAAGATCGTAAGTACCTTCCCGCTTACTATTCCTGTCTTTTCACTATGTGCCGGTTATTATGAAAGTGGTCTAAGTGCAAATTTTTCGTTTATTACATTTCATTTCTTTTTTACGTATTATATCAACATGATACATAATAAACGTAAAGTTCAATTTCTTTTTGTTTTAATTTCGACCGACGCCACTTTCGTAATAACTGACATACTTTTACATTTTACTTTCAACCTAAGACTGTATTTAGACACATTCCGGATGAAGTGTCATTACCGTCATAGTATTGTTGTAATTTTTTGTGCAAAATCTATCGTGTGTAATAATTTTTTATTAAATAGTTTATAAATAACAAATACAATATTGTAGCACTGTGAGAGGCTTACCGTGAGCGGCTGGGTTACCTACCAACGCTGGCCGCCGCGCGTGCCGCCGCGCCGTTGACTACCACTGTCGGCTCCGCGCGTTTTGCCAAACTATTTCGTTTCTGTATTGAAAACGAAACGAGACTTACCACTTTTGCCGACGCTTTCCGAAGTAACAGTGTCTGCTGCATCGCGTGGGATGGTCAGATTTCGTCTCAGACCCTTAGTTTTGGAAATAAATTGAAAGATATCCCCAAAAATTGGTGCATTTCGGGTGTCCTTTTCCCTTTGATCGTTGTTTAAACATATTTAAATGTTCATAACCCAATAATCACTTACATCGTTGTATTCGGGAAAGTTCATAGAATAATTTGACGCAACGAACAATCGAATAACTATTGCCGTTTCGACAAAAAATATGTTCAAAGTTGAAAATTTGCAGTTTTTTTCAAAATCGATTTTCTCAAAAACTAAGGGTGATGGCAACAAACGGGTTGCGGATTCGTTTTCAGGGCACGAAAACCTATAAGAAACGCCTATTGAATGTTACAAGTCCGAGAAAAAGTCAAATTTTGTTGTACTGTGTTATTACTTTACGAGGCATCAGCCGTCGATTTTTCGGCGTGCTCAAAAGTACCTCGCGGCCCGAAGATCAAAAATCGCATGGCTCGGGCGACGCAAATATCATGCTGCAGGTAGCGCGAGAATGTCGCACGAGCCTGCCTGCCTCGCAAAGTGATCATGATCGAGGTAGTCTCCAGACTCTCCACTCCGCGAAGCGTGCCTCGCGCGGCATCCTCGCAATGTCGATACGCAGCTTCGCGCTCAGAGATTCGTGTATTCATTCTCACGTAGAATAAGAAAGTTATGTTATAATTTACCCGCAAAATGTCTAAAAAAGGTACATACATTCGGGTGCAATATTATAGGCTTCCTTTAGTTGAAAGTGAAGAATTGGAAAAATAGGAAATTTTAAAATCACAAATGTTGGACATTTGACAATACAAATATTTTGAAACTTGATAACCTCACAATTACAAATTTTGTAAATGTTTGAATCTCAAAGCTTTCGGACTTGAAAATACCAGCATTTAGAAATCTGAAGATTCTCCTCCTGCGCTAAATCTTGGCTAAAGGAAGCCTGTATTGTACCCAAATGTACCAACTTGATAAACGTGTACTCTTCTCAGAGTTGGGCAAAATGTAATCTAATAACAAATTACAAATTACGAAATGTAATTGTGTAATTGATTACACATTATTTTCTGCAATCGTTAATTTATATAGTTGACAAAATTGTGGTCAACTACCTAAATTAACAATTACAGAAAATAATGTGTAATCAATTATACAATCACATTTTAATCGTAATTTGTAATTAGATTACATTTTGGCTAACTCTGGTTCTTCTACTGCACTTTCAAATCCATTTCAATTACATTCAATAGTTTCACTGTTTCTTCGATTCGTTTTTAGATGGCAAGCAATGCAGAAAATTCAAGCAATCCCAAGGGAGAAATGGAACGGGCTCCGTCCCCGCGACGGACACCTTCAAACAGCGGACGGACTCCGTTGCGGGGACGGAGTCCTCCAAGTCCAACCAGCAGCAGAAATGGAAAGAAAAGGCGGACTTCTTCCCCGCGACGGAATCCTTCAAACAGCGACCGGACTCCATCGCGAGGACGGGGTCCTTCAAACAGCGACCGGACTCCGTCGCGAGGACGAAGAAGCAGGACCAGCAGCAGAAGTCGGACTCCGTCCCGACAACGGAGTCCGTCCTCCAGGAACTGGAGAGAAATCGCTTTTTTTATAAAAATCAGGTATGTAGATACGTAGGTGATCTCCCGCAAACATTTCTTACATTCTCATGAAAGTGTGAAAATATCTAGACATTATTGTAGTAATTAACATAAGATTTATGTTTATTTTTCATATTACAATCTAGTGAGCTGAAAAAGGAATTGCGGGAGTTAAAATACGGAGGTGGCAGAGGAGGAAGAGGAGCCAAAAATGTTTTTTATTTTAATTGAAGTTTTTATATTAATAAACAAAAATTTATCATATATGTAGTCAATCATTTTTTTATTCGAAGGCCTTACATCCGTCGACCATGAATAATTTTCTCGTATTTATTCGTTCTTTAGTCGAGAAAGTACGAATAAATACGAGAAAATTATTCATGGCTGACAATTGAATTCCCCATGAACGTTGGACATTTTTCGATGACGTGAAACATTGCTCTTGTTTTCTTTAAAAAGTTGAGTCAAATTATTTTTCTTACATTTTATTTGATAGATACGTTTAAATTGATTATTATACTAAAAGAATATTACTTATAAAGTTTGATTTGATCAATTTTTAGTTTGTAATTGCATGTTGAAATTCATGTAACGTATACGTCACACTGGACGTGTACGGATTAAAAAAGCGAAATTTTTTCATTTGTATAACGGTTTCTATTGCGCGGACGTTTCCCGGTAAATGCTCCACCACCAAACAAGTCACGGCAAGCATCGACTTCAAATTCTAAACCCTCGGATCTATATACAGCGTTTCGACAATGTTGACTATTGGATCGTGTTCAGCGATGACAGACAGCGCTGTAAACTTTGCCCTTCTGGCCACATTCAATCAAAGTTCAATCAATTGCAATGTTCACTTATGCTCGAGTGCAAAAAGAAATTGTTTTGTAAATTACCATAGTAAAAATTAAGATTTTGTACTTCGTTTATACATTCTATAACAAAAATATGTATTCTTCTTTTCATTTGTAAGAGATGTTATAAGTATAAATGAATCAAACACGAGTACGAGTATATCGTTTAGAAAACATATACTCGTGATTTATTCATTTATACTTTTAAGATCTCTTACACATTATAGTAAACATGCATTTAAAACACAAATTTTGTATTTTAAATATTGAACCACATGTTACTCCGTACACGCCCAGTGTGACGTATACGTCACATTTAGAAAATCATATTTCCACTGGCTTTTTTGGGGGAAAAAAAGACGAAGTGCATGCATTGGCACCATTTTTGAGTTAACTAATCGCAATAAATAATTTTTTTCCGTCGGGAAAAGTGTCTGGACACTAATTAGTAATGCCCATCTCTTGTATTTTGCCATATAATTGAGGCAGTGAGAGCAACAAAACGGACTAACCAACATTTTTTACAAAATTGAGTTAGTAGCAATAACGTATTCCAATAGGCTCTGCTAATCATATACAATAGGAAAACAATTTTTTAACGTGGGTTAGTCTGTTGTTGCTCTAACTGCCTCAATTAGTATAACATAAATTCGACAGCGGTGAAGTATGTGTTAAAAGTAAAAGCGTTAATTTAGTAAATGTACACAGTTCCCAGCAGTTCCTAGCAGTGGTGGGTCCGTATTTTAGCTAACGTAGAAAAGAGAATTCTCTGCGTGTAGAATAAGACGTAGTACAAAGCTCAATTTTATTACATTCATGTATTTTACTGTATAAAATTATATTGTTTGAAAAAACATTGCAGACTGTGGAATGCGATAACCTGCATGGACATATCGTATTCATTAAATTCAGAATTGCAACAACATACATATTGTTGGATTTACTATTGTTCAATTTTGCGTTATGTAAATTATTCGACAATGTTGTTCGTAGTTGGAATTTTATAAGCTGGTTTCAATTTATGAATAAAGTTCCTAAAGTGGTCAGATTCAATAATACTAAACAGAATGGTACATCCAAAGAAACAAACTGCTAAAGCTTTACCAATTTCTTCAGAATCCATGTTGATATACGTAAAAATTCGAGTATCTTATGCACACCAAAGATATGACTACAAAAATTTCATATTATTTATAATTTTGTTATAATTATATTCCAATCTTTCTTTTCAAAGTCATTTAAAATATTGTGCAGTAAAATTCAATGCAATAGGTAGAGGTTAATAGTTTGTATTTAAATTTTTGACATTTTCTACATTTTATACAATTATTTTCATTTTTTACGCGTGTCACGTAGTAAATTCGATATAACGTAGTAAACCCACCACTGGTTCCTAGTCAATATATGCCTAAAATGCATATAACCTAACCTACAATCGTCCGAAAATGCATACATTGACTGCATCACGCTTTTACTGTGGCACATGTATCCATTTATATTTTGCTATGATTCCACGTTGGCAGTCCTCCCGAGTAGGCGCCATCTCGTGTCCACTAGCTCAACTAAATTTGTCACGTGACTTGCTCTGTATTATCGCTAATGTGGCGGAACTCGTATTTGGGAATGCAGTCAGAAAGTTACGCTTGATTTCCTTATATGAGCGAATTTTGGGCTGGGTGAGGTCTCATTCGAAAGAGGAAGGTTCGATGAAGCCCGCTCTGGTAATCGTTTGAGTCAGAAAACTCTTTTAGTGACCTACAAATACATGGAATCTGCGAGTGCATTTTGTCGATTTTTTCTCTACTTTGGACACTCGTATTATTACATATAAACACAATCTCTTTGAACCATGACCAGAGCGGGCTGCATTGAACCTTCCTCTTTCGCACCAGACCTCACCCAGCCCAAAATTCGCTCATATAAGGAAATCAAGCGTAACTTTCCAAACCCATGTTTCGGGCCAGATTGTGTTGGTATACAGTGCGCTGCATTACCCGTGTCTACCCTCTTAAGCGTAAATAATTTCCACATATTGTTCTTCAAAGTTCGATTGAAATGTTTTACGACGGAGGCCTTCATCACCGAATACGTCGAATAATGATTAATGTCATGCTTTGTCAAGAGTTTCTGCACATCGGCGTTGTAAAATTCTTTTCCTTGATCGGTTTGCAAATTTTTCGGATATCGATCTCTAAATATCTTTGCAAACGCTTTAGTCACCTCAGCGCCATTTTTAATCTTGAGCGGCAACGCCCATGCGTACTTGCTCAGCACATCGATGACGGTGAGTATGTAGTGGTGGCTTCGGTTGAATCGCGAGTATGGACGCATTTCTACAATGTCAGCTTGCCACATATCATCGTATCCATGCACTATGACGCGCCTCCGCGGAAAATATCTTCGAACTGGAACATGCAATTCCTCAACAAGTTGTCGCTTCTTGTGACTATGGTTTTCTTCTTTACTCTTGGATTTCGATAATGGCAGTATGTTTGATCGCAGAGGTGTCTTTGACACGAATGATGCGATAATTATCGTGTACGTGCATTATGTGCTTCCCATCGGTCCGGGGACAAGTTCAACAGTCTCGCATGATTCTCCTTCGCAGTGCTGCTGCGAGATAGAATTCGACACGTGCAATATCTTTTGAACGCTGTTTTACAACGTCAGTATATCTCTCTGAAACACGACCAGCTTTCTCTCTAATTCTTCCTGCTGCTCTCTCAAAAGTTTAATGCTCTTTTCCATGTATAGTTCATTGACGGCATCGGTGTCGGCTACCGGCTGGGTCAGGGTTTGGAGGACCCCGGCGTGGCACCACACCTACAGGAGCGGTGGTAATGTGTGCGTGAATTGATGCTGGCGCCAAGCCAGCCACGTGGCGACATCGCGCAACGAATATGACGTCACAGGTGGACCCTGTGCCACGTAAAAAGTGTGCTTCGGAGGACCCCGGCATGGCACTTCGAAATTTCAGGCAGGGTCCACCGGCCACCGCTGCTATTGGTCAGAAGGAAACACCTATAGGGAGCGGTGGTAATGTGTGCGTAAGACGCACTATGGGAGACGAACCGACACCACGGCCAATCAGCGTCGCCGGGGAAATAGGTTGTCGACGCTGATTGGCCGCGGTGTCACTCGCTTGGCGCTGGCGTCGGTTCGTCTCCAATCGCAGCGTCTCACGCACACATTACCACCGCTTCTGTAGGTGTTCCACCTCCATCACGTGACACTGCGTGAATTATGGCGGTAACATTCAAGAATATAAGATCCTTTACGTCCCTGTTTCTATTAAAATTAATTGAAATATATGTAACATTGGTGGCAGGTAACAGAAAACACAAAATAATAATGAAAACATTATGTATTTATGTATAGTATAACGTAAATATGTAAGGAACATAAATATGTACAGAAAATATAATATAAATATGTACAGAAAATATAATATAAATATGTACAGAAAATATAATATAAATATGTACAGAAAATATAATATAAATATGTGCAGAAAATATAATATAAATATGTACAGAAAATATAATTAATTACAATTTTCATCGTCCGCAAGAAGATTTCCTAGGAATTCTATTGGTATTTCCGTATTGTCGTACATACTATTATTGAATAACTGGATCATGTCATCAGTAATTTCATAATTATAACATGTTGCTTTCTGATTTGACATGTCCAGTTTGATTCTTGTAAAAGCAGTTAGAGTTTCTGGTTGTAATCTATTTCTACCTTTGTTTTTGATTTGAGTGACGATGGAAAAATATCGTTCGATATCTGCATTAGAATGCGGCAAACATAAGCACAACTGTGCTAGTTTTGATATATTTTCATATAAATATGTGTCTGTAACGGAAATAGTACTCGTTTTGTGCCAGAACTGAGGTAAACTCATATTATTTATATCTTCTTTTGACGTCGTCAAATAAGCTGACGGCAAATTACTCCAGTCATTTAGGACCACAGAATCAAATTTTGTACTAAATTTTTCTAAAACACAATTTAATTGGCCATCCTTATGATTGGTTATATATGCAGCTGTTTCCGGGTTTAAAAAATCTAGTGCCTTTAAAAATGCGTCATCGAATGGCACTCTATTGACAATCTTTTGGTAGCCAGTTTGGTAACATTTCTTGATGTTTCTAAAAAATTGTACCATGTCTTCGTTCTCTTCCCAATTATCAATTGTTAATTCATGCAGTGTATCCATACATTTTCCCCCAGTAAAAATTGTTGCCAGTGGTTTTAAATTTTCTTCATTATAAATGTCAATTTTGTGCATATTTGATACACCTATCTTATCATGTTTTATGAAATTGGCTGCCAATGAAGCTAACAGTTTGTTACATTCAGGAAGTAGGCGGTGAACTAAGACTCCCGAGCTTTGAAATAATTTGTTCGCAATAGTAAAACCTGTTAAATAATAATCTATAAATTCTAAATATGCCTTCATAAAAGGAGAATTCATATTTGATAATAATTTTTCTGCAACAGATTCATTCTCTGCTGCTGCCTCCGCAATCACAACAAATAAAACTGTCCATTGTTCTAACACTCTTTTTATGCATGCAGCTAGTGCTAGCCATCTAGTTGTCGATGGCTGTTTAAGTTTCCGCTTTGGAACCTTCATAAATTCTTGCGTATCTTCCAACATACACAGTCGTTTGGGACTCTGCGAGAAATATGAATAAAGGTTCTGCAGAAAATTCACAATGTCCTTTGGCAAGCAATCGCACGCGTGGCGTGCAGCCAAATGTAATGAGTGGCAAATGCATGGTAGGACATAAATTTCGTCATTGGCTGCTAGTATACGAGATGTCACTGAATTATACGCTCCCACCATCACATTGGCATTATCCACGCACACGCCAACCATGTTGCTTATAGACAAATTAAACTTGTCCAAACACTGTTTAAAATGGTAATATAAGTTTTCTGCTGTAGCTTCATTGATCCTAATTAAATCTAATAAATCTAATGGCTTTCATTTTCTTCCCACTTAGAGACATGCGTTTCAGAACATTAGGATTTTCGAATACCTTCTGTGAGTGTTCAACATAATGGTCGAACGAGTAAAAAGGTGTGTTATGTTCGATTGCATTAGTGCATACTCTAATTTCAGCCTCCTTTACCTCGTCTATAAAAGTCCTCGTTCCTTCACCTGGTAACACTCTTTTTCCATACTTTACGTTGTCAATATGTCGTTGGCTAAGTGCCTGTTGCTGTAAATTACATCTCTTCGCCTTAATGGTTATATTACAAAATGTACATTTTCCCTTATACTGGTCGTCTTGGACTTGTTGTAGCCACTTTTTAAAGGCTGGGTCCTCCAGCCAATCTTTCAAAACGGTGTGTCTCCGTTCTTTTCTTGCAGCGGGAACGGTGAAGGTGTTGTCACTGCCTGTTCATAAAATACTAAATTTTATTCACACAATATTAGAAAGCAATTCACGAAAATAATCATTGGACAAAGAAACTACGTTACGTTTATAATTCTATGATTTCAGACACTAATATATTAAAGATGTATCTCACTTGAATTGGTCACTACGTCCGATCTTGCATGTCGACTAGGTCCCGCAATGTTTTCATCAGTGCCTAGGTATCAAATATACATTATTAGTACATTTCTACAATTCTATTGATGCAAAAGTATTAAGTATTTGTCTTACCTGCTTCCTTATTCATATTTTAACTTCAATCACTGAATGAAAAACTGTAAAAATGTACTGAAATCACTGTCTCGCGTCACGTTTCGTATACAAAAGCACATGAGTAGTAGTTCCTGTACGCGCCCGTCACGCATTTGGCTTGGCTTGGCGTTGGCGTCGGTACATTTGTGACGTCACATTCGTTTCGCGATGTCGCCACGTGGCTGGCTTGGCGCCAGCATCAATTCACGCACACATTACCACCGCTCCTGTAGGTGTGGTGCCACGCCGGGGTCCTCCAAACCCTGGGCTGAGTCGGCACCAGCCATGCAAAGAGCGTTATCTTGCATGTAATTTCGAAGCAATCCGTTCCATTTGTAATAGTCCATTCTAGCTGCTCCACTGTTCTCGAGCGATACCCCAAATTTGTTGATCGGCATCTCGATGCATACAGTGCACATCCTCGGCGTGCGGTTTAATTTATGTAATGATGCCTATCTCGCGGAGTTCCTCGATAATTGATAGACTTTCGGGGCCATGAGAGTTGTTACCCGCCTGACGCGACGCACAGTGGTCCCAAATCGCCAAAAGCTGGCCAAAACATGAAGGTGACCTTTGATTTGTAACAAAATGACTAAGGTTTTCGAGGTCGCTGATTACGAATCTGAACTCCAAATTTTTGAAAACAAAATGGCGAATCCAATATGGCGCACGTGCTAATTAAAAAATTGATAGATCTGCACGAAAATTGGTATTCTATTGTTTTTCGGGTCGCTGATTACGAATCTGAACTCCAAATTTTTGAAAACAAAATGGCGAATCCAATATGGCGGACGTGCTAATTAAAAAATTGATAGATCTGCACGAAAATTGGTATTCTATTGTTTTTCGGGTCGCTGATTACGAATCTGAACTCCAAATTTTTGAAAACAAAATGGCGAATCCAATATGGCGGACGTGCTAATTAAAAAATTGATAGATCTGCACGAAAATTGGTATTCTATTGTTTTTCGGGTCGCTGATTACGAATCTGAACTCCAAATTTTTGAAAACAAAATGGCGAATCCAATATGGCGGACGTGCTAATTAAAAAATTGATAGATCCGCACGAAAATTGGTATTCTATTGTTTTTCGGGTCGATGATGTTTGGGATTGGTCGCAGAGATGCGCCCAATTTGCGTTTGCGCACTGATGCTTGGACCCGCGGGAAATTTGACGCGCCGTTGTTGTCAACGAGACAACTGAGTGGTCGCGGAAACGAGCTAGTTGGGCCATCTCTGGATTGACACCTGGACTAATTACGCCCCACTAGTTTGCATAGCATCACGCGATCTTACGTGGTCCTCGCGGATTGGCCAGGTGTCCGCGTTCTCTTCCGGTGGCTTGGCTCGTCCCTTCGCCTCGATCGCTCTCTTCTGTGTGAATCGCGACAAGGTGCACCTCGTGGTCTCACGGAAATCTTATCGCGAAGAGCAATCGGCGCTCCGATTATCAATCCAGTTGAAAATTCCGTGCTTGGAATTTTCATACACGCACTGGCGTGTTCTTTAGTTAAGCTTAAGGTTTCTTTGTAAATATAGTTCAGTAAGAACAAGTTAAAGTCACACGCGAAATAAAATAAACGTGCTCGTTTATTGTGACGCCATTAAATTACACCGTGAAACTTTTACAACGATTATATTGAATACTAAGTCGTGCGCGTTAAGTTATTGTGCGGTAAAGGCAGATCGTAGGTGCTCCTCGATTCTTCTTGAACAATGATTACGAATCTGAACTCCAAATTTTTGAAAACAAAATGGCGAATCTAATATCACTGGTATAAACGTTGGTTTTAATTTTTGCGAAAATGGATTCTTCCAGTTTTTACTAAAATTATATAATTAGAATGTCGAATTTGATATGACAATGTTAATTTCCAAACGTTTTTGAATTTTTTTTTCGGATTTTAGTGACAAACTCAACATTTCTACGTTTTGTAGATCACGTAGGTAAAATATATCGACGAAAATAATAAAAGGGAATTATGAATTATAAGTGTTGTTTGAAATAAAGAACGCTGTTTTATTCATATACTGCCTTTATTTATATTCTCAATCCGAATCATCAGAATTGGATGTGCTTTCCTCTGAACTAAAAAGTATTATTTCTTTGGTATCCGAAACCATTTCGAACACCTCTGGGGGAATATCTTTCTTCCTTTTCATTATTTTTTCTGAAAGACTGATGTATGGATCAGAATGAAGCAATAGTCTGTGAAATATGTCCTGATTCGTTTTTATTCTAGATGTTTTTTAACTATGAGCTCTTCTATACAATTTACATAACTTATGACATGCTTCCAACACTTCTTCTGTGAAACATCCAATGGGTAGAATACAATTTTTCACCACAGAAGGTCCATGGATCAAAATTTTATGCACCGTGGGTGGCATGTAATACCACGGATACAGTGATACATATAACTTTGCTGTATCAATACAGTAGGTTTTAAATTTTGAATAATTAATAACTCTACCACAAGAAATAATAATTAAGATATTATGATATCTTTCAATTAATCGTTCGTCGATTCCTACAATTGAAATATTTATCTAATAATAGTAACTGTTGTACAAAAATATATATTACGAATAAAATAAAGATCAAATAAATACCAGTAATTTCGGCAGACTTAGCATGATGTTCAAAAAATCTTCGGGCCGTATTTCCGTCATTTGATGATCCAAAGCCACATTTTGGAAAATCAACTCTTAAGCCCAATTCTTTAAAAAATCTATCTTGTATTATTTTTTTTCGATTTTTCATAATTATATTTTTTCCATCCTCCTTAGTTGCCTAATGTTAAAATTATTAATATATCAAGTCATTCTTTATATGTATAATGATGATTACAACTTACTTACCCGCCACTTTTTAAAGTCTAATCGATAAGAAATATGTAAGAGGGAATCGAAAAGATGTATATATGAATGCAAAATTGGAAGACTAAATTGCAGTGATGTTTGATCTTCCGTCTTATTTAGAATACTTTTTAAATTGTTCATCTCTGAAATTTTTGTTTTGCAAATACTACAGCACATGCTAGATATATTTGTTAACGCATTACTAATCTAAAAATACGATTATGAAATATTTTAGTAACATTATTTTACATATTCATTTCTATTTATTAGAGAAAAAACAGCATGTAAAAATTTTAGAATTTCGAAGCTGCAGCGGAACAATTGTTGTCAAAAAGAGGCTTTGGTCATCTACATTTTCTGCACTCCAAGACTGTTTATAATTTGAATGTCCACTACTACCATCAAAGCCATATTTGCAAATTAGTAAATAATTTTTCTGCTGTGTATCATCTGTACCAGGTAGTTGTAAAGTTTGTAAAAGTCTATTGCAAGTATGATGTAATAGGGATTGTAATGGAAGTTTGCATATTTCTTCACTGATTACGATGTCTGAAGGATAAGCAGCTTTTTTGGCTTTTAGAAGTTTTGTATAACTGGGATATAAATCCACATTACGAATTTTTGCTCCTCTACGCATAGCCATATATTGTTTTTTTTTGTGAAATTGTGGCTAATTAAAAAACATAAAACCTCTTCAGGCGTATACGCAGATTGCATTGTGTCATGGCTTTTTCTCCACGTTTTTAAAATTGAACGGGCACGTGTCGGTGAATTGTCGGTAATTTCTTTGACGAGTTTGGCTCCGTGATCATTACCAGCTGAACGTAAAGACATAGAAGTTGCTGCAGACAATTCTTGAACATTATGTAAAGATCTCAAAGTTTCCGTTTTTCTTCTTTTACTTCTTTCACTACATTCAGTAAACGGTATTGTCCTTCTTCCTGTCGATGAACCGTACGGAATATATAGTAGAATTATTTTATGTTTATTATTAATAGTAATTTAATACTATCAACCATAAATTAATAATTGATAGAAAATAGTTTTACGTAGGAACCGAATGTTATTTTAATATTGATCCAACAATCATTTCTTAATTACTTTGCATACAACTGAAGAATATATAATAAAACACCTACTTGAAGTACTTGGAATATTTTCCAAGTTCTCAAAATCAAAAATTATATCTTCGTTCAACCAATTGAAATTTGTTTGAATAAAGTGGTCATTTTTCCGATTACTAATCTCCCATTTTTGGAAATATCGATTGAAAAAATTTAATTTCAGCGTTAGGTTTACGTTTTCAATTTGTAATATGTTGTTTAAACAATTAAATTTCTGAACCAAAAAGTTAAGAAGCTCTGATTGTTTTACGCTTCTTAATCGTGCTGTGCTATTTTACATAATATTATGCAACTCTAACCTTTTTATTCGATTCATTATATATCTATTTGTATAATAAATTAATAAATATTAATACTAATTTGTAGTGTCATATGCTAATATTCTATTAACTTCACCTATTATGTCAAATAGACGAGAGGTACTTACGTATTTAGTCGATAATTTATTTCGTCAAATATGATTTTCACTTGTTACACAGGAGGTCTTCACTTTTGCACAGGAGGTTTTCACTTCTGCACAGGAGGTTTTCACTTTTGCACAGGAGGTTTTTACTTTAACGCATGAGGTTTTCGCTTTTACACACAAGGTTTTCGTTGGCACGTTAACGAAGGACTGACTGCCACGCATTTTCCTCTTGGCTCTGAAATCCATTCTTGCTCCTTATCGATGCAGTATTTATACAATCCGAGTTGCCTTCGACTCTATAATATAAACAGCCGATCTCTTCCGCTCGGTATACCATCTACAACAATCTGTCATTGGCTAATAGAGTGTCAGTTTTGTTTAAATCATTGAAAAAGCAGATTGTTTGGAAGCGGTCTTCCTGTATTGAACTGGTCGGTTCATACCAAAACGTTGTCAAGTTATAATCTTGGACCCATTATTAAGTAAGATCACATTAGTGTTTTAGGTAAATTTTTTACAAATATATTAAATTTTGCAGAGATATCGCCAATACGCTCTGGTGGGACAGCGTGTAGACAGTGTTGATACCCCTACTTGGCACTTTAAATTTAAATATCTTAAAAAACCGCAAATTTCCGCAAATTTTCTCAATTGGATATGATACTTGACATGTTACTTTATATCAAGAATCTTGTTACAGTGTGACACTCGGTGACCCTCATCTTTGTTTTCCGTCCGTTTTATTAAAACATGACTTATATTTATGACACATTGAGAAGGGAATTACAAAGGTAAATTCAAAGATATTTTACTTTGTTTCTATGGAAAGTTTATGTTTATAACACCTACTTTAATGGTAAATTGTTTCATATATGGATCTTTTCAGATAAACTTTCTCTGACACATTAAACATGCTCCCATTTTCAAGACATTAAGGAGCATGAAATTTCGCCAACTTTGACGGCCTATATCTCAATAACCAAACAATATATTTAATAAATTCAAGCGGCATTTGATGCACTGATATATATACAACAAATCTGCTATAACAGAAACAAGCTACTATATACTTCGAAAATTGCATTTTGGCCACTTTTTGGCGATTTGGGACCACTGTGCGACGCTTCCAGCAAACGCAATCGATCCACCAGCTCGTTGGGATCGTCCCAGTGCACGTAATCAATCTTGTTATCGTTTACCACCATGGTTCGCGGCGTCGAGAGACCTTTCGCTGCTTTATTCATTGATGCGCGGGGGAGTAACGGTGCAATTACATGTTTGTAATTGTATCCCTTGTTGCCCAATATGGGATTTTGAGCGACATGATCGCGTCTGTGGGCATTCGTCGCCAGCTGTATACTTTTGTATTTTTGTTTATCGGCATCGGTGTATGTGGCATCGTCAGGAATTCGCTTGAAAATCAGTACGTAAAGACCGAGTGTTCCTCTGTATTTTACACCATTGATGATTATATTATCATCCTTATCCATGTCGAAAACCTTATCCCCAAGCATCATTCTGTTTTGGTCAAAGTATACACCGTACACTGTGTCTGTGACAGTTTCCTTATCCCTACATCCATATATTTTTGCCCTAAGGAGCCCAAATGGCTGCGAAACATTTCTTGTCCTTCGGGTGTTTGAAGTTGCTCTCTAATTGTTTGGGAATGCGTTAATTCCCAAAGCCGCCACGCTCGCTCTCGGTGCAGCACCTCACGGGCACACGATTGAAACGATGATGAACGGTCGATTAACCAACGCTCAGCGACAATCGATCAACCAATCAAAGGACAATGTTAAGTCCTAGAGGGGATTACTGACCCAAGAGCGTACAGCATATGCTATACACCGTTGGAAAGGTCTCGCCAAGACGAATCGATTGATACCATTTTTAACTTCGATATCTGATGGGATAATGTCGAAAAATGGCCTCAAAGTTCGAGATTTTGCGGTTTTGAACAAAAGAAACCGGTAGTAAAAGCCCATCCGGCCCGAGGGACCTCGGGTAGGCACCTGAGGAAAAACCGAGGGGTGTAAGCGATACTCTAGCAGGTTGGGACGGCAAATGTTCCCCACCACCTTCATTTCAGTGCCGTGTTAGGCTTGAGTTTGCCGCATGGGCCCCGTTCCAAATGCCCAGGGCGAAATCGCCAATGGATCAGTTGTTTTTCATGAACATAATATATTCATGATAGACGATTCGCAGGTATGAGTTGGGAATGTGCAGGTTAGTATTCAGACTAATGCGTCACTTACAATAGTGAATGGAGTGACATTTTATTGATTGAACGAAACATATTCATGTGAAGATGATTAATCTTAAAATACTTAAGCCTGAAATATGGAGTGGATGGGGCTTGAAACGCATGACTATTAATACGCGTCACGAATTGATTTTAATACGATCGCGCAACGATAACAATTCTCTAATAGGATCGCCGATGTCGGAACCAGAAATTGAATTACTTAAACTGCAATGGCGGATGCCTCATGTGACGCTGAACGACGTTATCGTTACTACATACTTTGGAAAGTGGACAAAACCTGAGCATTTGTTTTCAATCGTGGGATCTGTACGAGTATCCTCTCTTACAGAGCACAACCAAGCATTCGTGGGCCCTGAAGGCATCTGCACAGTTGGAGAAGCCGCGAGGCTTTGCTCTACAGACTAATCGAAAGAATCTGATGAGCGAAGATATTACTAGGTTCAACAACTGTAAATTGACCAATGTAAAACTTTTTCTCAACTCGGAATTTTACCCATATGATGACCTGAACTTGGACTTTGAACAAGAATAAGCACGCCATCTTGTTTCACATGTATACGCAATTCCGTAAATCGAATTATGGGCATAGTTGCAACGAGGCATTATTCACCGTGGCCAAATTTTTACAATTTGGCCCACTCGTGGTGATTGATTGCTCACGACAAAATGAGTCGATCAAGAATGGCAAGTGGAAGTGCGCATAGAATTCGAGTATAAAGAGAATGTACCAGCAAATACTATAGCCTACTATCTGATTCTGCACGATCGGGTGGTTGAATAAAATCCGCTGACAAACGTGGTGCATAAAATTAATTAAATTGCCACGTCCTCTCCTGTGCCAAATTTTACAAAATTTCATATTTCTGGGAATTGGAAGCCACAATATCGTCTTACAAAATCCGACAAATCAAGCATCCGATGGTTGGTGGCAAAACATCATGGACTACGGTGGGACCATGGAGATGTTCCATACAGTATGGCTAAACAGCTAATTACGAAAGCTGTAGCTGATGCGATCGATGAAGATGATGACGCATCCCATATCGTATACGTTAAAGGGTTTGCAGAAACGTGTCTGGTTTGCGGATTTCCTCGACGAAAATACGAGAGCGGACGTGATCATTGAGACACTGGACATTTGCGGCCTTTACACGGACGTTCTTGCGTGCCACTTTTGCGCGCCACGCGCCAGCGCACCACGCATTTGGCGTGGCCACGTCAAGACCACAGCGAATAGGACGGAAAATTTTTAAGTCGTCTGCATATATAAGAAATTTACTATTTCGAAACACTTTTTTGAGGTCATTGACAAAAAGAAGGAATAGAAGGGGACAAAGATGCGATCCCTGAGGGACCCCTGAGCACAGATTAACCGGAGTCGATAGCTGGTCACCCACCCTGATCACCTGCACACGGCCCGCTAAGTAGCTACGGATCCACGACAGGAGTAGTCCACCGATCCCAATCAGTGCTAATTTCTGCAGCAAGATACCATGATCAACCGTATCGAAGGCCTTACGGAAGTCCGTATACACCGTATCGACCTGCAATCGGTCGTTAAGAGCCGCCGAAACGAAATAGTGGTATACCGCTAGATTGGTTTCCGTCGATCGACCAGGGACAAAACCGTGCTGCTCATCGCATATGACATTTGCTAGACATGGCGTTAAAAACTCTGTCACTAGTTCCTCGAACATCTTTGGCATAACGGATAGTTTACATATTGGTCTGTGGTTCCTGACTATGCTAGTTTTCCAGGCTGTAGGAAAAATACCCCTTGAGAGAGAGGAATTAAGGATATGCCAAAGGGGCCTCGCTAGGATGAAGCGACCTTCCCTTAACAGTAGAGGTGGAATGCCATCCACACCAGGACCCTTGTCAATATCAAGAGAGTCTAGCTTGGCATATATATCTCCTATAGGAACGGATAGCACATGAATATTTACATTACTGCCCGAGTAAAGAGCTGGATTTACGGCAGGCGCCACACCAGACGGAGAAACGTAAACAGAGCCAAAGAATTTCGCAAAGAGGTCAGCGGCTGTTCCATGCGTCGAAGCAGACATACGATCGAGATGCACTTTTTCAGGAATAACATGCCCGCCACGCTTAGTGTTAACAAACTTCCAGAAGCAAGATACATTATCAATGACCGCACTCTCTACCTGGTCAATATAAGCTCGGTGATCACGCAATAAGACTAATTTAGTCTGCGATCGAAGATGGGAAAAGTTTATATAATCGCTATATGCACTTGAACGCTTGTACGCTTTGTGCGCCCTCTTCTTCTGTCTAATCAGGGCCCTCAGTCTCGGGGAAAACCAGCGCGGAAATGAGGAGCAAACAACAGCCCTTACCGGAATAAAGGTAGAAATTGCCCAATTGATATGGCTATACAAACGTTCAAGGGCTATACACGGATCGACATTACTGGTCTCGATATCCCAGTCAACGGAATTAAAGTAACCAACCATTCCTTGATAGTCACCACGCTTAAAGTCCCAGAATACTAAATTTTCGCTCACACACTCAACGGTTGCATCTAAGTCGTTACATAACATGTAAAGCGGTGGGTGATAGGCGTCAGGTACAATTAAAGCGTCGATAACACGGTCGACTATCGCATTAGAGTTAGTTGCGAAAATAAGATCCAGCATACCATCAGAGTCATTAAAAACAGTATTAACCTGGGCTAGATTACAGTACCCAGCACATCCTAGGAGATAATCAATAGCATCCGATTCGCTTGCCGATAGCCCCGGCTTCCTGAAACACACTATCCCCGAGTCATTATACCAGACAGCATGCGGAAGGTTATAATCTCCGAACAGCGCAAAGCTGTCTTCACTATATTTATGGAAGACTTCAGTAATACAGTCCACATGGCTGGCATAAATAGTAGAATGTGATGCTGGCGGCATATATGCAGCATCCAGTATTAAGTATTTATTACACTGAAAGTGGACACGGACAAAAAGATGTTCTATAACAACTGACCATTATAGGACAGGCAGATAGCGACTTCTTGGCAGCAATGAGAACACCGCCACCTCTTGAACAGCAACTCGTTGCTTGAGATCTATCGCACCTGAAGACAGCATAATTACCTAACCATAGCTCGTCTGAAGAAATAGCAGAATTCAGCCAAGTCTCGACTAAAATGATCACATCATATGACACAGCAGATGTAAGTAAGGAATTGCACAAAGTATCCAGTTTCGTACGCAGACCACGGACATTCTAGTAATACACTAAAGGGGTCCTCTTCAGTTTTTTTGATTTTCATCCCTTCGGTGGTTGCTCTTCACGATCCTTGGAGTACCATGAATGTACCAAATAGTCATTTGAGACTCCCCTTGCTCGTGTAGTTCACGCAGTTTCGCCCTTAGCTACATCAGCGTCTCACGTTCAAGTCTCGTTTTATCCTCAGTTATTTTGAATGGTCCCTTATACAGATGCCTATTTTTAAGGACCATCTTAACGTCCTCTGCCGAGCCTAGACGCACACATAGTGGTCTAGCAGATGCATTACCCCGTTTCCCAATGCGATAAGTGGCCGAAACTGGGACTTCCTGGGGATTAATTTCACCCAGTATGGCCCATGCTCCCGTTGCGTCAGCCACCCTAGCGAGCTCCGATGTAGGTTCCTGTGACTCCGGTATGCCAAATATCACAATATTCTTGGCCTTCACCTCCCTCTCATGCAGCTCCTCTAAGATGTCCTGGGCTGATGGAGCGAAAGGTTGTCCTGTAGGGGGGTTTGAGGATTTCTCTTCAAGCACCCTGACCCGCTCAGATATTGAACACTTCATGTCGGAAAGATCCGTTCTGATACCTGAGAGAATTTCATCTCTCATTACAGCCAGCTCCTGCTTAATAACGTCCCTGATCATATCACGCATTTCCATATTGGCTGGTACAACAGAGAGGGATTGGAGTGAGGCCTTCGGTAATGCAGAGAGGGACTGAGCCGACGAGCCGCTGGAATGGGTACCGACAGTCCGGGGCCTAGGAGATCCTGGGCGACAATTTATGAGTCTCCCTTCATGCCAGGGATGACCCGAACGGCCGAGACAAGTTGCTTCCGGGTGGCAATTTATACCACAACCAGGGCAGACGACTGCATATGCAACCGTGGAACCACAGCCCTTGCATTTATTTAAACCACCCATCGACACAGAGTAAACTACAGACCCAGAAGTTAAGAAATGGAGTACTCAGGTAATTATACAGGGATCACAGCACAACCCACTATAATCCACCGCTAAAAGCAGTCAAAACCTGATAAGGTATCAGCTTATACAGCGTAAAATGTGATAAAACTGCCACAAACACCAAAAATTAACGGTCATGGAGCCTACGATGAGTCACTCTGTCACACACATGCCGACGATCGCTCAAAACAAAAACACACAACCTGTCACCTCGATCGCTGAGAGTAGACTGATAATAGAAAATAAACTATAATTTCATAAATATTTACATTCTTTTTTTGTGAACATTGCAAAATTGTCAATAAAATACTATTATTCATTAGAAATTCTGTTTCCTCTTTACTTTCAGCCTTACATTCAAATGATTTTTCTACGTAGTCAGTACTTTTGGCCCGTATTAATAATAATAATAAAATAAACAAAACTTACTCGAACATCAGGCTGGGTTTCATTTTCAGCGGGGTCCTTTTCAATTATCGATGCCTCTGCATCTTCTAAATTAGGTATTCATATGTCGTTTGCGTCCACCTCGGTATATTCCTCCGGGAAAGATGATCCTGGATCTTCGTCAGTGTTCGAGCCACTTGTGCTTGGGGTCTCCTGATCTAACGTAAATAACACTTTTTCATAATACCATAAGGTAGGCACGTATATATATTCCGCCCCCTTGCCGGAACGTTTAGACTCCGCCACTTTAAGGACGTCGTCCATTTCGCCGAAGCGAAGCGCGGCGACCAAAGCGAACTGTTCGCCGGCGCTGTTCTGTCATATGGGCGATGCATGGTCGCTGCTGTTCTATCATATGAGCGATGCGTGGCTGCCGCGCTTCGCTTCGCTTCCGTTCGGCCTAGTGGGCGACGACCTTTAAGCATCTGTTTCCGGAAACTTCCACGAAGACTTTGTATCCTTTTCCGAATAAAATCCTTATCGGCTTCCGGGAAGTGTGGTTTCACCAAGTCGATGAGCCTTTGTACGAGAGAGTTTTTAATTTCCTATTGAAGTACGACTCTTTTCAAATTACACGCGGATCCCTTATCGCTCGAGTGTATATATATATATACACGCGCTCGCATATAAAAAAAAACTACTCGGGACGTATTGGGTGCAAGAAAAGATGGGGCATAGGGACGAGACATTACTATGACGATGTGTAAACTTCGCGTCTGCAAGGAATGCAGGTCCGATTGGTCCTAATCTTAATATAATAATATGTAATCTAATCTTATATAATAAACCTGGTTTACAACTAAGTAGTTAATTGCTTGTTTTCGAAGGTTTCGTCGGGAAGCATTTGTCTGCCAGATGTCGAAAAGGAAAAATCGACATCGTGCCGTTTTTCAGCGATTTCGAATTTGTTCGGTCTGTGTTAATCCGTACATTACGGACTGCGGGACAATACGGTTATAAACCGCGACCCTGGGCGAGACACTGATGGATCAATCTGGCTAGTTTTGGTAAACAGATGTCGACTTTTACACCTCTACGTTATCGAGAGGGGGAGGATGGTGCCTCCCACACCGTAAAACTCGCAGAGGGAAGGTCACTCCTCTCCAAGGAAAATTTGGCCAATCAGCAATGTTCTTTACTCGTTCTGGTCATCGTTCGCACCACCGAACCCGAGCAGCCCTCATAAAACAAAGTTTTCACAATTATTTTGATCACCCTACGGATCACAGAGATCTAATCATGCTTCTGGATAAGTTATTCTCTCGTCGGACTCCAGGATGAGCCAGGAATCCATTGATGTCACTTCCATATTGATACGATAAGAGATTGCGTTTAAGAAATGCCTACTCCTTTTATAATTTGTAATGCTTGTGTAAAAGTAGTCTGATTTGCATGATATTTGCATGATTTGCGTGATAATTTTAATTGGGAGAACGCCAGGAATCCATTAGTGTTATTTTCATATCGATACGATGACGAATAATGAATCTCTTAACACGCTGTAATCAATATTTCACCGTCGACTGTGGGTCGCCGCCCTTGATTCGCTGCACTCGGCCGGAGATTCATACCTGTTTCAGAAAAACTGTATTCTTTATTCTTTATTGTATCAATATGGAATCGATACCGATGCATATCTTATGTTTTTCAAATGAAAATTGTAACAATTTTCATGTAATTCGAAATATTTTTAACGAAGTTATGGAAATCAATTTATTATGAAGATTCCTTAATTACGATCCGATTTATGTTGTTTTTGGACAAGTTTCTTCGGGAAAGCATAAGGAAACGATTGACACCACTTTCGCCAAGATCCGATGAAAAATGTAGAATTTTTGATTCGTCACTTCTTGGAGGGCAACATTGAACGGCCCCCCCCCCCCTGGGCTCGAGGGTCGAAGTCCTTGAAACCTATCGAGGCACGACTTATCGGCAGCGTTGCCTCTTGAGTCGAGATTTGCGTGCGGCGAGAATTCTTGCGCACCACACTTTTGGACGCGACACGCCTGATAACGGTTCTACGCGCACGCAAGAACGTGGAATTCCGGCGAGCCACACTTCTAAGTTGCGAGCAAGAACGTCTGATTAGGTGGAAACATTTTTCTGCAAGGAATGCAGATCGCAATACAGTCGTTATAACTGAGTAATAAATCATTTCTATAATTTATATCACCTAAAGGTAAACCAAATGTAGCTTCGTAAAAACAGATGTTTCAGTGTGCCCTACAGTAACAGCATTTCTGATATCCTCTATAAGCCACGTATATCGAGGAATTCGTATACTTTTCACGAACCTACGTATATCGCGATCGTGTCTTGCCGATCGTTTCATAGATCGATAATATACATGGAACAGGTAGTACACAATACAAGACTGAGCTGGATCCTGGCAAAGCATGTAGAGTCAACGTAAAAATGGGAGCCCGAACTCGTTGTCTCTAAGTAGTGATGAGTACAACCTTCTGGCCTGCGCGAAGGAGCGCGCTCCTTCCGACGTTCCGGCGCGCAAAAGTGGCACGCAAGAACGTCCGTGTAAAGACCGCAATTGACTACGAGGATATCAAATCCCTAAATAAGCTGAATGTAGTTCATACTCTGCGATGTGGCAGACACGCAAAGCACTGGGCCTTGCAAAATGTATTTAAAATATTCAAGTGGTGGCCTAAACACCAGAGAGAAATGCATAAATAAATATAATCAAATTTTAATGCATATAAAAAATGTTTTTCTTCACCCTCCCCAACCTAACCTCCTGCATGTGATGTACGCTAGATTAAGACGATAGTTACAGGGTGTCCCAAAAATGTCGGAGTTCCTTGGAAGGGGTAACTCAGGGGGTGATTTGAAACAACTTTTTCCATAGCGAAAATATTGTCCGAAGTTTCGTTAAGGAGATATTAACAAAAAACCCCGACCAATCAGAGCGCACGCCTTCCGTCCGAGCTCCCGCGGTAGCGTTGGCTACGCATAGGTGACTGCGCTTGTACTACGAACGTACGAACAAGCAAGTCGGCATGCATCAAAGGAAACCGCGTTACACATTTTTTTTTAAAGCAGAATCTTAAATAACAATTATTTGAAGTGAGAGGACCAGAAGTACGTAAATTTGGTTTTTAAATAAGGCATAAACGAAAAGGTAATGTGGCAGAAAATGTACGACATGTGATCGTAATTCATTATTGAGGTAAAAATCAGTAGTTTAATAGCGGCCAACACAACTAAATTTAAACAATAATATTAGGTGTATGAATAAATTCTTTCCGACTGGATTTACATAATCAGTACAAAGCTACTGAATTTCTATCGCCGTGGTATTCATAAGCTGCCAGAAAAATGGCAAAAGGTAATTAACAATAATGGAAATTATTTGGATGATTGAGTTGTTTTCATATTTTTTAAATCGAACTGTTATTGTATCCTAAAATCGGAAAGAATTTATTTCTACACCTAATAATCACCAATAAATTACATAAAACTCACCCATTCGGACATTCCTTTCCTTCCTTTTCGGAAACCTGTGTCACTGGGTCACTGTACCGATCCTGGTCATCGGTGGACGAAAAGATTTATGGCAGGGTAGCGCCCAGTGCTCAGCTGATCGCAGGTATTCGCAGGACACCACCCGAAGGTAAGGGTCGCAACGTCAAGTGTGTCCGGGTTAATGTACCGAATATTCACTTCACTGCACTGATATTAACACTGATCACTTAATTTATTTTTCACGGAACGTGTTGTTCCTACGTTATAAAAATTGGTGGCCCCGAAAGGGGCCGATTACTGTTAATTGAGCAGTTGCTCAATGTGGCCACCCTCAGCGTCTATGCACGCCTCCGCACGTACAACCAGCTGCCTTTGGACGGCTCGCAAAGTTTGTGGCGTTATGTTTGCCACCGCAGCGTGAATCCGCACGACTATGTCTTCCATATGACCCCGCTGGATTTTTTCTTCTGGGGCTACCTGAAGGTAATTTCATTAGTACTCTTACTTTTTTATAGTTATTCTTTTTTTACTTACGTTTTGTATTTGTTGTACAACCATCAATTCAGGATGAGGTGTACCGTCAGCCAGTGGATTCACTGGAAGACATAGTCGTGCGGATTCACGCTGCGGTGGCAAACATAACGCCACAAACTTTGCGAGCCGTCCAAAGGCAGCTGGTTGTACGTGCGGAGGCGTGCATAGACGCTGAGGGTGGCCACATTGAGCAACTGCTCAATTAACAGTAATCGGCCCCTTTCGGGGCCACCAATTTTTATAACGTAGGAACAAAACGTTCCGTGAAAAATAAATTAAGTGATCAGTGTTAATATCGGTGCAGTGAAGTGAATATTCGGTACATTAACCCGGACGCACTTGACGTTGCGACCCTTACCTTTGGGTGGTGTCCTGTGAATACCTGCGATCAGCTAAGCACTGGGCGCTATCCTGCCATAAATCTTATCGTCCACCGATGACCAGGATCGGTACAGTGACCCAGTGACACAGGTTTCCGAAAATGAAGGAAAGGAATGTCCGAATGGGTGAGTTTTATGTAATTTATTGGTGATTATTAGGTGTAGAAATAAATTCTTTCCGATTTTAGGATACAATAACAGTTCGATTTAAAAAATATGAAAACAACTCAATCATCCAAATAATTTCCATTATTGTTAATTACCTTTTGCCATTTTTCTGGCAGCTTATGAATACCACCGCGATAGAAATTCAGTAGCTTTGTACTGATTATGTAAATCCAGTCGGAAAGAATTTATACATACACCTAATATTATTGTTTAAATTTAGTTGTGTTGGCCGCTATTAAACTACTGATTTTTACCTCAATAACGAATTACGATCACATGTCGTACATTTTCTGCCACATGACCTTTTCGTTTATGCCTTATTTAAAAACCAAATTTACGTACTTCTGGTCCTCTCACTTCAAATAATTGTTATTTAAGATTCTGCTTTAAAAAAAAAGTGTAACGCGGTTTCTTTCGATGCATGCCGACTTGCTTGTTCGTACGTTCGTAGTACAAGCGCAGTCACCTATGCGTAGCCAACGCTACCGCGGGAGCTCGGACGGAAGGCGTGCGCTCTGATTGGTCGGGGTTTTTTGTTAATATCTCCTTAACGAAACTTCGGACAATATTTTCGCTATGGAAAAAGTTGTTTCAAATCACCCCCTGAGTTACCCCTTCCAAGGAACTCCGACATTTTTGGGACACCCTGTATAATTATTATATAGATGCGGTTCAATACGCGATCAAAGTGGTACCATACACGTTCGATACACGATCAAAGTGGTACCATGCACGATCAGAGTGGTACGATAGATGTTCAATACACGTTCAATACACGTTCAGAGTGGTACGATATACGATCAGAGTGGTACCATTCACGTTTGATACATGTTCAATACGCGATCAATACATGATCAAATTGTTTCGATTCACGTTCAGAGTGGTATGATACACGTCCAATACGCGGTCAAAGTGGTTCAATAGACATTCGATACGCGATCAAAATGGTATAGTGTAATAAAATGATGTGTCCAAAGAAGAGGAAGCGTTGCAGCCAAATGATGAATGCAAAGAAGAAGAAAAATGAGTGGTTGGCGAAAATGAATGCGGAGAACAATAGCATCTTACTTTTGCAAAGCTACGCACTTCTCGATTTCATGATAGGAAGGGATTTTACATGCGAGAGGTTGGAGATGCAGCGAGACCAGTTGCTCATCAAATCTTTGACGACAGCAGTCTGTAACGAGTTATTCTCGGTAGGACGACGATCTTGCCCTCCACCGCGCACCCGACCGCGTCAACACGCACCGCGCTCTGCCAACGGTCTTGCCCCCCACCACTCGTCCGCGGTTTCCAAGAACTGGCGCGAGAGGGTGACCCGCTAATTAACTCTCTCGCTGCCGAAAATCCGCGGACGAGGACATATAAGCCGGGGGCATGGGCCTAGTTGGCAGAGACCGCTTAGAGCGAGCGTACGAACAAGTACACCTCTCCCAGAGACCTCCTGTGCGATTCCACGTTCTTGTGTAGACACTCGTTCTTGCGAAAGACAAACGCCCGTGTTAAGCACCAGTTCTCGTGCGTCGACAGACTGAGTCACTGCGTCTTTTTTAATACACCCCCTCCACGGTTCCCAGAAGGACAGCGTGAGCCATCCTCTGCACGCAGGCCGTTATCCGCCATCGACCTCCCGAACAGATTTATCTCCGTTCTCGAGAGCGTCCTTACAGTCTCCGATTCACCCACGGGTTGTGCCCACGGCGTGACCGGACTAAAGACTCTCCGACCAGGGTCTAACGGCAGGGTTGGCCCGCCAAAACACCGAACGGTCAAACTCTCTATCCCCTCCCCCTTCGCCGCCTCGTCATCGACTCCGATACACGCCATGATATTCGCCGCGATACGCGCCGCGCCTCGCGCCGCGATACACACCGACTCGTACTCCGACGGGTACGCCGCGATCCACACCGAACCGCGCGCCGTCGTACACACCGGGACCCGCCGCGTTAGTATAAGGCCTAGGTTAAGCCGCTTACACACTGTGTGCCAGCATAGACCTGGCCGGGATATTCTGTACCTAGTTCCTAAGTCAAATAAACAGTCTTTCTCTACACTCCATCTGCACACGATCATTCGATCGGCAGCCCTGGAGCTCCGTCCTGAGCTGGCGATACGGCACCTCCACCGTCCGAACGGTAACCCCGCGTTCAACGGTTACAAGTCTGATTTTTTTTGTGCAACTTTTGTGAAATATCTCCGACAAAAATGGAACTTTGGAGAATAGCGCCGGAAGAAGGGCCTGAACCATGTCGGGACAATCCGGAAGTACAGTCGGGGACGAAAGTAAGTGGACAGCTAGTGGAAATGGTTGTCATTGAAGTTTAGTCAAACTAGTACTATTGTTACAAACATATATTTTATGTATTATATATGCATATGATACATAGATTATTTAGTCAATAATTGATGTTAATATTTACATTTCTCTAGGAATAAATTGTGTTTATTGAATAGGTCAACAAATTACAGAGGGACAGAAATAAGTGGACACCTTACAGAATATGTAATATAGATAATTATTATTATAACTAATTAACAGTCAATATTTAGTGTTACCGCCTTTTGCTAGAATTACCGCCTCTAAGTGTCGTGGTATGCTATTTATTAAATTTTTGATGTAATCTTTATTAATACTTTCGAATGCTGATTGCAAACTGTTAAAACAGTTTATTTTCGTATCCCGCTTTTCCAAGGGCACCTTAGCATTTCAATACCCTCCATAAATTTTCAATTGGATTCAAATCCGGACACTGTGCTGGCCATTCAAGTAATTTAATCTTTGAATTGCGAAAAAAATGTCTTACTCTTCTTGGCAGTGTGTTTCGCGTCATTGTCTTGCTGTAAGACGAATTCTTTGTCGAGATCCATTTTTAACACTGCCTCTTCTAAATTTTCGTTTATTATATCGATAAACTTAACCGCATTCATAATCCCATCTATAGGTGCTAAAATTCCAATCCCATTCCACGAAAAACCAGAGAGTCGAGACCGATAGACTTTCGGTTACGGTCGCGGTCGCGGTCCCTGAGAGGTTCCATGCGGCATTTACGAGTCTCTCGACCGAACCGGAAAGCGACGAGCGGTCCGAAGTTTTCTCTCAACCGATAACCGAGAGAGAATTTTTCTCCGACTTACGGTCCCCCGAAAGTCTAGACCGGTCAGGAATACGGTCGCGTTAATTTATGGAGAGGTTCGAGTTAATGTATGGAGAGGTTCGCAAAACGGTCACCCGAGAGTCTCGACCGATTCCAATACGGTTGACACAAAGTCGGGAGAGATAGAAATGCGGGCAACTAGAATTCATCACCTCATGAGAAATAGGAAGAAAATAGAAATATGTTCGATTACAATGTGTAATTGCATCTTTTGCAATCCACAGCGAAATACATAGTATAAATGAAACAAATTTATAATAAAAAATAAAATCAATTAATTTAATTCATATATCAATTTTTAAAAATACATTTACGTCTTTTTCTAAATTTATTAAATTTTATAGATAATTTTATAAACACCTACTTTAAATATTTTTATAAATGAAATATTACTTTGACAGTCGCAATGAAATATTTTTATAAATAATTTTCAGAAAAAATTCATATTTTTATCAACAAAATGTTTAGTTATAAACAAACAGAGTTAATGATAGATAAGTTTTAAGGATTAACAATTTGTTTTGGAAACAACAACAGTCAATTTTCAAAAGTTTGCACGCTGATAACACCAAAGTTTTTTCAAAAGTAAAACGTTAATGTTAATAAAATTTTCACCCATTATAATGCACCTATGCATATTGTACAAGAAATGGAATTTTTAGACCAATTGATATAATGAATGAAATTGCAAACATTTATGATGTTTTCAATATTACAAACACAATACTATGTGTTTTTATTTTTCGAATAACATAGCAGGAATGTCATCCCACTCGATAACTTTCTGACGTCGGTCAAAATGAAAGATGATGTACTTAGTCGATGTGAAATTAGAGGGAGTTTGCTATTATTTTCATGGTTCAGAATTTGTTTCAGAATTACAGTTGTGAATTGATTACTTTTTGCATATCCGTTTTTGTAATTACGCTATACTTTAGATTATTTTGCCTATTCACATAATATTTTATGAAATTCATTTTTGCAACATCAAAAAATATTGGCAAATTCTTATTTTCCAAATTTTGCCTGCAACATCATATGTTTTTAAATTCTAAATAAGTATGACCATCTTTCTAGCCTACTGTCTACAAAATAAGGTTTTTCGTAGGAAGGTATGTTCGAAGGGTGCGCCCCGTTTCAGGTAAGCGAGCCGCGTGCTGCACTCTTGCGGGCGGTTTACAATATCCATCGCACCCCATATTACTGCAGTCAGGGCGGAACTTAAAATCGACTGGTCCCGTATCCGCCTTAATGGTGTCATTTATGCCTGCGGAAGAGTCTTTAACTGCTTTTGTTTGAATTTCAATAGAGCTTATCCCCAAAAGTCCCTGTCCCATATAATGTTACGGTTCAGTGCCATAGGTATACTAATGCTGCCGACTAACGTCGGAAAGCACCTTTATGTACTGGCAGCTCATTTTGATTTCACATCTTTTTTGTATTGTATATTTTTTCTGTTTTTTTGTGATTTATTTGATTTTCATGTAGTTGGCATAACTTTTTTACTTTTTTGAAGTTTTTATATGGGTTACATATCTACTCTGTGTTAAGTAAAGATTGTACTTTATATTTTTGGTCACTGTACATGATTGTATGTTATTGCGAGAGATAACTATTGAATCATTATAATAAATTTCGTTGTGTAATTTGTTAATTAAGTTTACGTTAAATATATATTTACATTTTGTTACATTTGTATCTTCTGTTTTTTCCACCCTTGGACATACTTTTGAAATAACCACATGAAAAATCAAAAAATATATTTTCAATCATTTTCTTGTTATTTCGATTTTAACAATCATTTATTTTGAATTAACTACTTCTATTAAAGTCGATGGGAGATGACGAGCATCTTCTTAATGTAGTGTAACTCCAACAGTCTGCTTTCACAAATCCCGTCACGAGAGAAACAAACAATGAGACCGACACACAGTGGTCTCAAATCCCGAAAACGTGGCCAAAAGCTCAAATATTATTCAATTTAGGCAAAAATCGGTACTCTGGGGTTTTTGGGGTCGCTGATTACGAATCTAAACTTGAAACTTTAAAAAACAAAATGGCGAATATAACATGACGGACAACAATAAATATTACACAAATACAAATAGTAAACAAGAATAATCGATAAACATATTAATAACATATTATAACATGACGGACAACAATAAATATTACACAAATACAAATAGTAAATAAGACTAATCGATAAACATATTATGAAAATGAAATTTCAGTGTCCGAGTTTTCTTCCGAGCTATCTGAGTCATCATCAGACAATATGTCTATTTCGGACCAATCATCCGTATCTATTACCGCATTTATGGATGGCTGTAGTAACAGATTCACCGTTTCTGGCGATAAATTCCTCATTTTTTTCGTTGGTAATTTCCTTATGCTGGAAATGTATGGGTCTGATGCTATCATGAGTCTCGAAAAGACATCCTCCATTGTCTTAATTCGCGAACACTTCCGCGAGAAATCTTCGCGAAATCTCTTTATAGATTTATTTAAGGCTTCTTGTGCATCCTCAGACATTTGCCCTATGGGCAACAATGCGGCTTCTATTATCTGCGGTCCGTGAATTAGAAGCTTGTGTACAGATGTCGACATGTAATACCAGGGGTATAAATGAACAAATTGCCTAGCTGTTTCCATTGCATACTCTTCAAATTTTATATTATTTATTGTATGACCGCTCGAAATGACTTGAAGGATAACGTGAAAACGTTTTATTAAGTTTTCAGAAACTCCTGTTATAGACGCAGATACAGCGAAATTTTCGAAAAAACGCCGAGCTGTATTTCCATCATTGGAACTACCACACCCCGGCTTCGGATGATCCACAATCAGGCCCAATTGCAAGCGAAAGCCTTTCTGGATAATAACTTTACAGTTTTTAACCATCTCTTTGTCTTCTTTACTTCGTGCTTGCCACTTCTTTATATCCAATTTGTAGGATAAGTGCAAGCAACACTCAAAAAACCGTATCCACGCGTGTAACGTTGATAACCCAAAACGCAAATGGTCTTCGTTGATTTCTCTTTGCACAACTTTATCAATTTCATTGAATTGTTTTGACGTTGCTTTGCATAAATGACAACGTTGAGCGGATGATGTAGAAGACACTGCGTGGCATACTTTGCCATCAATCATCGCTAACCCTAATTCATAGGTGACAGAAATTTCTTTCCCGTCTATAATTATTACGAGAGGAATAAGTGCCTTTATTTGTTTCTCAATATGTAACACCTCCTGTAACGTTGACTCCGTATTTTCATGGAGGAACTGGAGTCTGATTGGTCTGCAGAACCGCGACCGGGGAGACGAAGGTCGTGGATTCTTCCATATAACAAGTTGTGTTGCAGATCTGTTGTTATCCGATAAAAGCTGTAGTGGAACAAGCGAGGACAAAAAAATGTCAGAATCTGACTTATTGCCATCGCTAAATGCCTGCTTATATACACTCTGACCTGAGCTTCCATCACAGCCCCATTTACAGATTAAGACCATATGCCGCACATCTTCTGAAGCCAAACTTTTAATCACGTCATTCTGGTATAACAAAATACGTTTGACTGTCTGATTTAATAAACTCTGTATGTTCACTTCTGCGCTGTACTCTGTTATAATAATATCACTTTTTGTTGGATAGCTCTGGTCTTTCGCTTCCAATATAGTTTTGTATGGCGGATATAGGTTGCAATTATTTTCTTTGCTTATTGCTGTCAAGCCTAAATATTGCCTTTTTGATAATTTCTGTTCGATTAAGACCGAAAAAGCAGCATCACCAGACAATGTTGTTTCACTCTTTGATTCTATAGCTCGTCTGTATCTTGCAGCTATTGATGGGTTTCCACATGTCACCTCTTTCACAATTTTTGAGGCGTTTAATTTTCCCTCGGCACGAAGGCTCATCTGTGTGGCATATGACAGAACGTCTATTGTGTAATTTGTCCGCATGTCTTCAGTTTTCCTTCGTTTTGTCCTTTCACTCACAGACGAAAATTCTAAGACTGGACGACCAATTTTAGTTTTTGTATTAATTGGGATGGCTGCAGGTACACGGAAGGCAATAGAAACGTTTAGCCAATCCTCAAATTTTTTAAAGAATTTCTGTTCAGTCCTTTTTACGCTTTGCCACTTTGATCTCATCTTATTCAATAGTGCGTGTAAGGCTGATTTCATTTCGTGTTCAGTAATTAGAATAGAACATCCAAACTTCTTGGACAGCTGCTCCTCAAGGTGTTGTAGTATGTCGCTGAAGTTGCTCTGAAGACGGTTCTTCAACATGACGAATACTTCCTGCCTGGTGACCCGGACTTCTGTGTCACAAGATCCTAAAGTTAAAACGGTAAAAAATGTGCTGCTGATACGTCTTGGCTACGCGCCTACCTACGAACCACTTTCGCGGGCAGTAAGGCAGCAAGATATATTTAAAATTGGTAATTTTTAATGTTTACAAAAAAAATTTAAAATAAGATGCAGAGAAAATCATTCTTGTACAATTTTGTACCATAAGGGTGTATAATAAATGTCATCTAAATGTTACAAAATCGTCAAATAGTTCAAACTCGTTGGGGAGAGCAATTTTACTCTCGTATGAGCAGGGTGGCACCTAGTGGCAGTCAATTTTTTAAAAATTTGCAATGTATAAGCATTAGCAATAGGCCAGAACAAAAATTTCGGTGGAAGTTCGTGGAAGTTACAACTTTTCAACTACATTTATAAAATACGTGGGCGAAGTTTTGCTTCTACGTTCTCCAAGTAATTTTGCAGTCGTGCAACCTAAACGCTAACAGTTATGGTTACTTAAGAGTAAACAAATATTCTACTTACTTCCTGGAGTAGTATCCATTTTTCGCAATGGAAATTGGTCAACTCTTTCAGGAGTTATTGACTTTCAAAATCGGTGTTCGAGTTTGTATCGGCGCGCACAGAAAACGTTTCAATAACAGAGGTTAACTTTGAATTGACTTACCTGTCAAACCATAAACATTTTGCCGTTTTCCTTGCCGGTATTTTATACCCAACCCAACGGCTAAAAATCCCGAAATTAAAAGTTCATTTTCGACCTTTTGGCCACGTTTTCGGGATTTGAGACCACTGTGCGACAGGGACAGCATACATACCTTCCCGGCCTATTCAGCTAGGTCGAACAGAACCGAACCCACCCGAACAAAACCGACCCGGAGCCCTAACCAGTCGGCTGACCGCTCCATACATTAACTGGCAACCGATCGACCGACCGGTCCCCGTTTGTCTCAGAACGCGGTCCCCGATTCCCGACCGAAGTGCAATTGGTCAGAAGCTTCGGTTCCCTTTTGCAACCTCTCGCTATTACGGTCAGAATTTCTCTCCTCTTTCGTTCCGGTTACTGGTTACTTGACCGATATGTCTGAATTTCGGTTTCTGCTTCGGTCTCAACTCCCTGCGAAAAACATTCCCACACCATCAGTGATCCACCACCAAATTTAACTGTTGATATAATAAATTGACTTTTGTATGCTTCATTAAGTTTTCTCCATACTTGCTGTTTCTTTTTTAATTGTTGCAACTCAAATTTGCTTGCGTCAGTCCATATTATTTTTTTCCAGAAAGACATTGGCATGTTTATGTATTTTTTAGCAAAAGCTAGACGTTTCTTCATATTTCTTTTATTAAGGGAGGTTTCTGCCTTGTTGGGCCAAAAAATGTTCCATTTTTCATCAATTTTTTATGCGAAAAGTATTAAATATAGAATCGTTGATATTTGGTATGTTGACTAAGCGGTCTTTATTGAATATAAAAATATTTTTTAAAATTTGACAAAACATGGTAGTGGGAGTGGGAGGAGCTACGTATGTCGGTGCGCGGGTGATGACATTCTTCGCTTGCGGAAGTCCTAAGTCCCGGACAGGTGATCTGAAGCAAAAAAATGAAACATATTTTTACTTTGTAGAATATTGTGTATAAGTTGAACTAGAATCAAGAAGAAAAATTGGAAAATAAAACAATAGTGAGCGATCGAAGGGAAGTTTGTTTTTTTTACCAAAATTTTTTGCAGTTTTTTGTTCATTAAATAAAAACGTTTGAATATTTTTGGATAATTCTAATTCAACTTATACACAATATTGTACAAATTAAAAATATGTTTCATTTTTTTCGCTTCAGATCACCTGTCCGGGACTTAGGACTGCCGCAAGCGAAGAATGTCATCGCCCGCGCATCGACATACGTGGCACTCCCACTCCCACTACCATGTTTTGTCAAAATTTAAAAAATATTTTTATGTTCAATAAAGACCGTTTAGTCAACATACCAAATATCAACGATTCTATATTTAATACTTTTCGCATAAAAAATTGATGAAAAATCGAACATTTTTTGGCCTAACAAGGCAGAAACCTCCCTTAATGTGTGGTTTGCGTCTAGCTCTGCTACATTTCAATCCAACTTCGTGTAATCTCCGTTTTACAGTCTTCGACGACACATTTAATTCTACCATTTCTAAAATGTTTCGTGACGCGATTGTTGCATCTCGCCGACTTTCGCGGACAATTCGACGGTCGTCTTGTGTAGTGATACATCGTTTGCGTCCACTACGTCTCAAATTTTCTACAATCCCGTGTAGTAAAAACTTCTTATAAATCTTATGAACTGCACTTTTTGATACACTGTATTTCTTAGCTATTGTACGATAACATAATCCCTTACGGCACTCCGAAACAATCAATTTTCGAACTTGCAGTGACATTTCTTTTGTTTTTGGCATTCTGGGAGTATTTGAGAAGTAATTCTACTATTACAAAGGCTAACTTTGCACTGATAGATTTGCTTATAACCACTGCATGTAAGAGTGACGTACGCACGGTGTTTGTTTACATGTTTTGGTTCTGAATGACATGTTAACCAAGTGTCCACTTACTTTTGTCCCTTTGTAATTTGTTGACCTATTCATTAAACACAATTTACTTCTACAGAAATGTAAATATTAACATCAATTATTGACTAAATAATGTATGTATCATAAGCATATATAATACATAAAATATATGTTTGTAACAATGGTACTAGTTTGACTAAACTTCATTGATAACCATTTCCACTAGCTGTCCACTCACTTTTGTCCCCGACTGTATGTATGCAACAAACCTCGCGGAGGATGCGCCTCAGGCCGAGCCGCTGGATCTGCCGATGCGGAGGTCGGTGCCGGTAATTAGGGCCCTTTACACGGACGTTCAGGCGCGCGGTCCGGAACGCGATCCGGCGCGCGATCCGGCGCGCGGCCCGCAAAAGTACGTGAAGCCGGATCGCGGCGGTCCTTCACGCAGGCCAGGAGGTTGTACCCGTCACTACTTAGAGACAGCGAGTTCGGGCTCCCATTTCTAGGTCGACTCCACATGCTTTTTACACGATCCACCGCAGTGTTGTATTGTGTACTACCTGTTCGATGTATATCATCGATCTGCGAAACGATCGGCAAGACACGATCGCGATATACGTTTGCGAAAAGTATACAAATTCCTCGATATACCTGGCTTATAGAGGATATCATAAATGCTGTTACTGTAGAGTACACTGAAACATCTGTTTTTAGGAAGCTACATTTGGTTGACCTGAAGGTGCTATAAATTCTGGAAATGGTTTATGACTCAGTTAAAACGACTGTAAAATTTTACAAGGGTACATTATAAAATATCCAAATGTTTCCCCGGCAATGCGTTGGCAAATGAAATTGCAGTTAACACATTCACTGTTGTGACGATCATAATTATTATTATTGATGGCAATAATTACCATGTCATTGTTTGCTTTAATATAAAAACTAATATTGATAGAGAATAAATACATATAGGTATGCAAATGATGTTACATGTAAGATAAATGCTGAAGAGATGTAATATGCAAGATGTTTTGAAGAAAGGGGGTAGTCTTCTGAGTGCGCGTGATGCAGGTCAAATTTTTCACCCACGCTCTTGCGTGGCGCGCAAGAAAGCACCACGCTCCTGCCCGCGCTCCAACCTCGACTCCAGAAGTGTTTACATAAGAGACAGAAAAGGTAGTTAGAAAAGGAGAAAACGGCACTTGAAACCAGGCTCGTCGCGCGCCTCAGGATTTCCGACAGTGCAGAAATCCTGAGGCGCGCGACGAGCCTGGCAGCCGATCCTGGCAGCCAAGACTCCAGAGGCAACGCCGTCGATAAGCCGTGCCTCGATGGGTTTCGAGGACTTCCACCCTCGAGACCAGGGGGCCCGTACAAATGTTGCCCCCTAAGACGTGGCGAATCGAAAATTCTACATTTCGCACCGGATCTTGGCGAAAGTGACGTGGATCGTTTCCTTATGTTTTCCCGGTGAAAATGGTGCAAAAACGACACAAATCTGATTGTAATTAAGGAATCTTCATAATAAATTGATTTCCATAACTTCGTTAAAAAAAAGTTCGATTTATATGAAAGTGAGAAATCCATCGGTATCGCTTCCATATTGATACAATAAAGAATAAAGAATACAGTTTTTCTGAAACAGGTATGAATTTCCACAGTCGTTTTGAGAATAACGTGTTTAAAGTTTTAGGTACCCATTTTTTTAAATTAATTTTTTTTAAATGTTGCCTAAATATGTACAAATATAGGCATAAAGTTTTCAATTAATATAATTTGTGGGTTTCTCATAAAAAAATCCCAAATATCGGGCTCCTTTGCAGGCCGTCAAGGTAGGGTGACCCCTTAAGAAAGGGTGAAAAATGATTTGCGCAGCGTTTGGTTTCCTTAAACGGTTCTTGTCCTCGACATCAGCAAGCCACTGCTAGTATATTTTCAGAAACACCTGATATAAAACCGGGGATCAGGTAGTCTACGCGCGCGGGGTCCCGCCAGCGCCGTCCTCCCTTCAAATTACAAACGGATTCCTTATCGCTCGAGTCTATACACGCGCTCGAATATCCCGTTCGAATATGAAAGGTCAACTTCAGATCAATTTTTTTGTAAGTAACATGAATACCTACGACATATTTGTTTGCATGGTTACATACTTTGTTCATTAGCTATCAGAATATTTATTTTTTCTGTTTCTGCAGCTATTTCTAACTTTCAGTTTTACTCCTTTGTATGTACCTACCTTTTCCTGCCGTCTAGCTACTTAAGGCTGCCGTCTCAGTGGGCCTTGAATGTGTGCGTACGCTCACACAAGCTAGGAAAAGCGTGTACGTATACGCGTTTAGTAAACAAACCGTAAATTACAACTTTCGTCCTGGAATCGGCCAGAAGGTAGTTTTTGCGGGTACAGTTGCCTTCAGTAGACATCTGTGCAGGGTGGTCTGGTGCGTTTGAACGCTAATAACCACCGTACGTTGAAATAATAATGAATTTATGAATCGAAAACTTAACAGAATGAGGCTCAAAGGCTTCTTCGTTGGTGGCGCTAGTGGTGTACCGCAGCCACGTAGCACCAGCGTGACGTATACGCAGGGCCGACGCGAGGTTAGTTGGCGGCCTTATGCAAGAAACTTTTTGGTGCTCCCCAATTTTTGCACCTGTTTTCTATTTAATATGATTTGTCTTTACGGGGTGTACATTTTATTTATGTGGGGGTTGGATTTCTTTATTATTAAGCGTGCCATATAGTTTTTTAGCGCCCCATTCGGCTGGCGCCCTTATGCAGCGCATAACTTGCATAATGGTTCCGCCGGCCATGCGTATACGCGATGTAGTAAACAAACCGTAAATTACAACTTTCTCCCTGGAATCAGCAAGAAGGAAGTTTTTGCGGGTATAGTTGCCTCCAGTAGACATCCGTGCAGGGTGGTCTGGTGCGTTTGAGCGCTAATAACCACCGTACGTTCAAATATTAATGAATTTATGAATCGTGTACTGAGACAGACTGGAGAAATGACAGAATGAAGCTTCAAGGAATCTCCGTCACCGGCGCTGACGGTATATTCGTGCCTTGTACCATCAAAACCGGTGGAAGACCAAACTAGCCGATAAATGTAGGAAAGATATAGTTGCCGAGACGTATCGAGTGTCGAATCGCGCTGTTGCCGCATGTCCCCTATTACTATTTTGTCGCCACGGAGGCTTGGATGAATCACGGCGAAGCGGCTGGAGAACAGAGATGGGCAAAGATAATATCTGGATAAACTCAAATAAAAGATGCTACAGTATTGTCTCATTCCGGGCTCGGTTTGGTGTACACGATGTGGACTTTTCGCTATCCCCACCACTTCTGTCTCACTCTTGTCCGGTGAAGGCGAGAGCGAGCGAGAGGCACTGAAAGCGAGCGAGGACGGTACGAGACAGACGACGCGTTGATGTTTTGTCTCGTTCCGTCTTTCGGACGCCTGACACTCCGTCCTTTGCGTTCGCGCCCGTCGCGCACGCAAAGCGTCCCATCTCGCTCCCCCATCGGCCAGAAAGAAGCGAGAAACGAACACTCGGAATTAGGACTCTGTTCATGATACGGGCTCACCGCCGGTGCCGACCAACGAGGACTTGGGCTGTTCGGCGGCAGCTTGTAATCTCGGTTGGAGGGCCTACAGTTTTGATAAAATGTAAAATGTGATGTTTTCAGTATTCAGTAACATACTGCTGAGATTTTCCACATTAAACTGAATTCAAATACGGTATAAATTGGATTATTTCTAGAACTGTACTAGATAATTAAATATAAATGCGTAACATTTCTAATCTAATAATGCTACAAGTAATCCGATTTATACCGTGTTTAAATTCATTTTTATCTGGAAAATCTCAGTAGTATGTTACTGAAACGTTCATGCCGATACGATAGAAAATATGAAAGTTTTACATTCTATTAAAACAATCAAAATAAACAATCATATAATTATATATTTTTCACAAGAAAATATAAATATTTCCCTCACCGCATACGTTATATTTCGCTCATTTGCTGCAACTACGACATATATAACTCAAAATTCACGATTTTTGGGGAAACGGGTTTTGTTAACGGGAAAAGTTTTGTTAGACAACAACCGCTTTTTCTATACTAATAACTCAAAAACTGCAAATTTTGAGTTGCATCGTTGTTACAGCAAATGAGCGATTTCATTACGAGCGATCTGATAAAATTGTAGGAAGACCGTCAATGGAGAAGAGGAATTACACAGAATGAGAAAAGATAATTAGAATTGCGAAGTGTAGAAGAGATATTGATACCGAAATAAGTATTGTTTCATTGATATATTTCCTAACTTCAATTCCCAACCTCTCTATCTTTCATTATTGCCATCCTCCTTTACGTTCAGCGAGGCTCTGACGCTAGACGTAGCTCTCGTGCCGTATTCTTTCCAGACTTCTCGATAGAAAGAGGTATGGCAACAGCGCGGCAGAGACGGAGAGAACAGAAAATGTGGCAACTATGCGTAAAAAATTCGTCTACATAGAGTACCTGGAGATGTCACCTCTATATAAGTTCTTTTTATCGACTGCGGTAGTTTCATTAGGGTCCGTCTGTTTACTGAGGACGCTTCGATCGATTCGGACCATAACAAACTTGAGACGGCAGCCTTAATTTCAAGGGTTCGCACAGGTCTGGTCACCGTCAGGAACATTTGGCGACCAGGCCTTTACGAACCGGAGGTTCGTAAGTTCTTTCCTATTTCATCTATCTTCTATCTTCTTTTATTCGCTATCTCTAACTCTGTCTAGTCTTTCCTTTTTAACCGGCGAAAATTCACGGAGCGGACACTTGGTCTCGAACCGGCTCTCAGACATCACGTACCGCGGACGCATTTTTACTGTTTTCCCATTTTACTGTTAATTTATTACTATTAATTGTTACTTTTAATTATTTCTGTTAATTGTTACTCTTAGTTGTTACCGTTAATTATTACCGTTACTTGGTAGTGTTAATTGTTTCTGTTAATTGTGACTGTTAATTGGTCTTTTTAATTGTTATTGTTAATTGTTATTGTTAACTGTTATTTTTGGTTTATCTTGAGTGAGTTGTGGGTATTATCCTTACACCAAACCACTTCAAGTGTAAGAAGCAGTAAAGTTCGGCAAAAGGCGAACAGGTGACTGAGTGAGAGAGGAACAATTGTATGGACGGGAATAAGAAGAGGATGAGAGAGTTTAAATGAAGTCGAGCGAGCATCGTGCAATTGTACAGTTATGCTATTTCAATTACACCGTAATTTAATTACGTAACAATTAAATTACGCCGTAATTGAATTACATAACAATTAAATTACGCCGTAATTGAATTACATAACAATTAAATTACGCCGTAATTGAATTACATAATTAAAACTTTTCAATTAATTGAATTGCTAATTACTGTAATCATCTGAGGAATTGCGATAAATGTTTATATTTATCTTTCATGTCTGTATGACTATAATATGTACTCGTGTAACAAACTTCGATTAGCGATATGCCCCTTTCTTTTATTTACATTCTTTCATTTGTTGTACTAGCGAGTTTAATGTGTTAAATAGTATTAATATATATGTTAATAATAATGATTTGCGTAGACTGTACAACAGGGATGCATAGACTTATTAAGACCAAGGGCCACATAGAGTCACTGTGACTTATGGGAGGGCCGCCAAAAAACATGAATGTTACCTATCATATATTATTTGTTTTATTCATATGTATCATATAACATGACTTGTTAAAATTAAAATAACACATGGTGAGCGAGCCGCCAGCAAATCACCGGAGCCGCGGTCTGTGCATTCCTGCCGTATAGAGTGTTCAAAAAGTAATGGTCATTGATTTGGGGGCGGGGGGGGGTGAATGTGCACCCCTGGACCAGTGGAGATTTGTTAAAAAAAACACTTGCTACAAAATTTGTTATAGCACTGAAAATGATGTTTCGACGATTCGATTGTATAGAGTTGCACGTATAGGCATGGACCCACCAATATTCTGCGGCTTTGCCAGTATCTACCCAAATGGTGGGGCCTGGCACAGTGCGAAACCCCTAAACGTAAACAAACACAATTCGACGTTTAAAGGGACAGAAGGTAGTGCAAGGTGCATTGACCTAATTTGGGCCACTGTGCCAGACCCCACCATTTGGGTGCATACTACCAAAGCGGCAGAGTAGTGGGTAGGCCCATGCCTATACGTGCAACTCTATACAATCGAATCGTTGAAACATCATTTTCAATGTTATAAACAATTTTGTAGCAGGTTTTTTTTAACAAATCTCCACTGGTCCAGAGGTGCACATTCCCCCCCAAACCAGTGACCATTACTTTTTGAACACCTTGTACATTAAGTCGATCTGCGCATGTGTTAATATTATTGTTTGAATACTATTTAATTGAATTATTTTGTAATCATAATTCATGAAGTAATTCAAATGTAATTCTGCACATCTCTGTGCAATTGTAATACCTACATACTTAATCACCCAAATAAACTATAATTTCATAAAATGACAACCATATGTTTCCTTTTTTTGTCTGTGTTCATTGTAAAATTAAATTCCGTTTCTTGTTTACCTTCAGTACTACATTGAAATGATATTTCCACGTAATTGGAGCCACAGAGGCTCCCTAAGAATAAAAGTTTGCAGTGACAACTGCATTGTTCAGCATTTCTCATTTAATCTAGTTCGGGCGGTAGCCACACTCATACAGATTACACAAAGTAAATATATTTAATTGTTTGGTTTTAAAAAATTCGCGTTCACTTCCTATCGCTTGTAGCCGCTCGCAAAGGCTTGGCTGCCAGGCTTGTCGCGCGCCTCAGGATTTCAGACAGTGCTCATTCTGGTCATCGTTCGGACCACGGAATGCCTACTCCTTTTTACCCGACTGCGGCACGCAAATGAGGGTATTGTGTTTTATAATTTGTATTGCTTGTGTAAAAGTAGTCCGATTTGCATGATATTTGTGATAATTTTAATTGGGAGAACGCCAGGAATCCATTAGTGTTACTTTCATAACGATACGACGAAGAATAAAGAATTTCTTCATACGCTGTAATGAATATTTCACCCTCGACTGTAGGTCGCCGACCTCGATTCGCTGCGGTCGGCCAAGGATTCATACTTGTTTAAAAAAAACTGTATACTTTATTCTTTATCGTATCGATATGGAAGTGTAACCGATGGATTTCTCATGTTTTTCAAATGAAAATTATGCCTACCAACTTTCATATAAATCGAACTTTTTTTTAACGAAGTTATGGAAATCAATTTATTATGAAGATTCCTTAATTACAATCAGATTTGTGTCGTTTTTGCACCATTTTCACCGGGAAAACATAAGGAAACGATCCACGTCACTTTCGCCAAGATCCGGTGCGAAATGTAGAATTTTCGATTCGCCACGTCTTAGGGGGCAACATTTGTACGGGCCCCCTGGTCTCGAGGGTGGAAGTCCTCGAAACCCATCGAGGCACGGCTTATCGACGGCGTTGCCTCTGGAGTCTTGGCTGCCAGGATCGGCTGCCAGGCTCGTCGCGCGCCTCAGGATTTCTGCACTGTCGGAAATCCTGAGGCGCGCGACGAGCCTGGTTTCAAGTGCCGTTTTCTCCTTTTCTAACTACCTTTTCTGTCTCTTATGTAAACACTTCTGGAGTCGAGGTTGGAGCGCGGGCAGGAGCGTGGTGCTTTCTTGCGCGCCACGCAAGAGCGTGGGTGAAAAATTTGACCTGCATCACGCGCACTCAGAAGACTACCCCCTTTCTTCAAAACATCTTGCATATTACATCTCTTCAGCATTTATCTTACATGTAACATCATTTGCATACCTATATGTATTTATTCTCTATCAATATTAGTTTTTATATTAAAGCAAACAATGACATGGTAATTATTGCCATCAATAATAATAATTATGATCGTCACAACAGTGAATGTGTTAACTGCAATTTCATTTGCCAACGCATTGCCGGGGAAACATTTGGATATTTTATAATGTACCCTTGTAAAATTTTACAGTCGTTTTAACTGAGTCATAAACCATTTCCAGAATTTATAGCACCTTCAGGTCAACCAAATGTAGCTTCCTAAAAACAGATGTTTCAGTGTACTCTACAGTAACAGCATTTATGATATCCTCTATAAGCCAGGTATATCGAGGAATTTGTATACTTTTCGCAAACGTATATCGCGATCGTGTCTTGCCGATCGTTTCGCAGATCGATGATATACATCGAACAGGTAGTACACAATACAACACTGCGGTGGATCGTGTAAAAAGCATGTGGAGTCGACCTAGAAATGGGAGCCCGAACTCGCTGTCTCTAAGTAGTGACGGTTACGACCTCCTGGCCCGCGTGAAGGAGCGCCACGATCCGGCTTCACGTACTTTTGCGGGCCGCGCGGCCCGTGACGCGCCGGACCGCGCGCCGGATCGCGCGCCGGAACGTCCGTGTAAAGGTGGGATTTCCAATGCGCGGCTTGCCGCGTCGGCGAGCGGCGCGGCGCCGCCTCGGCCGCGCCGCAGTACACTGGTACAATGGAAAAGCATTCATCTGTTTTCCTATCTGCGACTTCGACCGCGCGCGGCTGCGGCAGATTGCTATAGTGTGTGCAAGTCTGTTCCAGGAAGAGCCTAGGCTGCTGGAAAAGCAACACAATGGGATGAGTGTCTGTTTTCCGCCATTATGGCAAAATCTACTAGCCTGCTGTTGTACAATCTACGGCCTGCGGCTGCCAGTCGCTACACTGCTCCAGAATCAGTGTAGCCGCTGGCCGCCCCGCGGCCTATTCGCCACATTCCGAGAACTTCCAAGCAAATTTCTTTTCTGCTGTATAATTAATATATATTTGTCCTTGTATTTGGATAAATATTTGCCAATGATGAAGTAATTACCTGTATCCTATATCGTACAGTGGGTCTAGATCCCAAGAAATAGGGGAAAAATGCAACATCCCATTTTTCGCACTGAAAATGCCGAATATTATTAAGGAAGTTCATAAAAAGAGTGTTCATATATAACTCATACGAAGGTTTGACGTTATATAAAAAAATAACGTCAATAATTGCAATAAAATTAAAACAATTTGATAAATATACGTATTATGGAAAGTACAGAAATATTTGTAAACCTGTATCCCTGTTAATTCCGGTACCAATATACTAAATGGGTACGGTCCACAAAGTATTAATACATTCCAACGAAATTATACAGTATTTGGGGAACTTTCTAATCGGCTAATTGATTGAAGTGACCCAAGAAGCGAGAAATAAAGATTTTAAAAAATAGGGGAGACCAGGGATAGTTGATTAACGAGGTTAGTTGACTACTTCCATTTAATTGTTGTGCACAAATAAGTAAAACAAATGCAATCTTTAGGTGGTGTATTCCACCATTGTTGTATTCCATCGTTAGAAACTTGGGAGTACCTATTTAAATGTAGGGAAAGATTGAAAAGCAAAGTGATTGTAAATTCAAACTTACGAGCACAGAAATTTGATTTCGAAAGTAAAAAGGATGAAGTATATATGATTCGATAATTCAGGACCCGATCTAGTTCCTCCGCCGCTCTGGGAAAAATTATTCTTACCGCCCCTTATAATTAATTATAAATAATTATTTTAAAGTATAATTTTTAATAATAGAGTATATTTTTCTGTACATAGATATTTGTCACATAAGAAAAGACTCCTTGCTGTCCTTGACGGTCCAGGATTTATGCTGCATTTATTCTGCACTGTGTCCAGCTTCATTTTCTGGAGGCTGTTAAAAGAAAGTCATTTATAACTTATTGAAGTTTGCATGATGATGGCGAATTTTACATATAATTGATAAAAGATGCAATAACTATAAATGTTTAAATAAAATTATTTTAATGAAGAAATTGAAGCGCGAGACCAACAAAATTTATTCTATATTTTCGTGTTACTTTAACCTGTACATACAATCACATCTTAAAGGATGACCATGAATAGACGCAAAATGTCCAGTTTCTTCTTATATACGCTATTATTTCTCTAACTATTTAAAAAGCGAAAAAAATGTATAGATGTTGTTTGATTTCATGAAGAAAACTTAATGTAAGATTAGGATTTACGTTTAAACTATTATTTACAGAGTCTTCGGTATGAATGTAATATTTTAACTGGAACCATATATTATTATTAATGGCACTTTATTCTGCAATTTCAAGACACGTTCAACGATGTATATGAAGTGTATATTGAAATTTTGTGTCAATAATAGTTTAAATGTAAATCCTAATATTCTATTAAGTAAGAATGCATCAAATGCATACAACTCAGTATCAAATGCATTGTCCATCAAACGCAACAACATCTTTGATATGAAACATTTTTCCGCTTTTACAATAATTAGAAAAAATAATAGCGTGTATACAAACAAACCGGACATGTTGTATACAGTGTAAATCAACGACAACTGCTAGCTATATGAAATAAGTCGTTAGTTATTGACTTCATCAAAGAATGGTAATATTTCAGGCGGCAGTCATTATTTTATTCACCCCTGTATTTTAGGTGTATATTTATATACTGTACTGTACAAGCACGTGTTGCAAACAAGCTCTTTATATGCCAAAAATACGCAACTTACACTAGTTTACAAAATTAAATAAATTTCATGTACATTTGATGAGAGGTGACTTTTATTATGGATTTTCTCCCGCTGAATTCGAAAATCAAGGTTAAAATTTTTTTATGGAACAGTTTTTAAGATATTGTGATTTTTTCAATTTTTATACATCTTTTCACTTTAAAAACCATATCTGGAGCTAGATGTGCCCGATTTGGTCGTTCTTGGTACCAAATAAAAGACATTGAAATGTTGAACAAATATGTATAATGTGATCTTTAATTGGTTAAGCGGTTCAAAAGATATTGATGAAAATAGTCCATATTTTAAAAAAAATTAAACTTTTGAGCTTATTCTGTGGCCACGGAAAAATAGAAACCGATAAAATACGTCCGGTTTCTCTTCATATACGTAAACCTGATACTTTTACGCAAAAAATAACACCAACCAGAAGTAAATCGACCGAGAAATGACAAAGTTATTAGCGATTGAGTGAATAAATCCAAATCCCACATTTTGACAAGTGGCCATGCCGGCAACGGTTTTTTTCGTTCTCACATTGATGCAACTGCTACAGCGAAAACTGACATTTCGTTTTGAATAAAACAACACAATTTTGAGTGTAAAAAAACATACGAAAGAACCCAACTTTATTCTTTAGAATATTTTAGAAATATAGTTTTGGCTCTTGCTCTGTCTTCGTTTGGTTTTGTAGTTGTGTTGTTTTATTCAAACGTCAAAACGTTCAAAAAGTCCCTCTTGTTTACGCCTATACCTACTATAAATATATATATTTGCATAAACTTCGGCAGTCTAGTTATTATACATATATGCTGTATGTTGTACGTACATCTTCTGTGTTGCAACTCCTACTGCGGTTGTCCCTGTCGGTTAAAAATTGCAACCTGGGATAAGCAAACCACATGCTCACGTATATTTCGCTGCGACCTGTGACATACATAAATATAATAAAAGAGTTGTTTTGAAATTTTAAAATATTGTACCGTAAAATGGGGGAACACTGGCAGCAGGGGATAACATTGGCACATGCCGGAGCTACATTGGCACCTATGATACGCATGAACATATAAAGTCGCATTCGAGATCGAGATTTTCGGTATTCAATTGTTTCAACGTTTGCGGTTAGATATCCAATAATCGCCTGTCAAATAGATAACTTTGTTACGTTATACACTATATTATTAATAACATTAATAACATCAGCATTTCTATACCATCTACATCTGGATTGCATGACATTATAAATAGAACTATTAATATAATAGACGATAATGTCTGCAAAATATGTTTTTGTAAATGGGAAACATATAAAGGTCCTGACTAGGTGCAATGCATAATGTGTCGTCAGTGGGCCTGCGGAACTTGTAATCGAGGAACCGAAACAATTTCTTATGAATGTCCAGTCTGTCTGGATGACAATTAGATTTTTTTGTTAAGATGTAAAAAATAAAATAAACAAATTTAAGTGTCAATGTATCTAAAGGTTGGAACCGACAGGTCCAGTAATTGAGTCGAGTAGCGAGTAATTTAGTAATTTACGATTGTTTTACTAAGCTACTCGCCTAAATTTTAATATCCACACACGAAAAATGATTAAATTATTTGCTAATCGACTAAACTACTGGACGTGTCTGAACCAGTCTTTACTGACTTTAGAGTAGTAAAACTTAACCTGTTACTGCTATTTATATTATGTGCCAATGATGTTACCCCGTACCGGCTGGTATTTAACATGTATTAAAGAAGAAAATGATAAAAATTTTATGCATTTTAACACTTGTAGTACAATCACGAAACATGCAATGTTATGATAGGATACTTAAAGCAACTGTAAACATTTTAATGTTTACATTATATAACAAAATGTATCAAAAACCTGCCAATGTTCCCCCATTTTACGGTACATTACAATAATAGTAGGTACCGTAAGCGGGGGTGACTTTGCGACAACCTCAAATTTTATTTCTAACTTAACTATAAAAGTAGTCATTGATTTGTCTTAAAAGAGTGTATTAGTTGGGGATTATAATGTATAGGTTTCGTGTGATATTTCAAAAAAATCAAAAAGTGCCGGAAAGTCATCAAAGCTTACGGTAACGAATAATATTGAATTGTCCTTACCTCTCCCAGTTTCCTTGGCTATTCTTGCTTTCGCCTGCTCTCTCCTATACACAGACAGCAGTATCTTAATTTTTGCCATCACTACTGCTACTCTCGAATTAAAACTTTTGGCAATTTTGCTCCACGCAGCGTATTTCGCGGGTTTTGAGTGGTACGCGATATCGCGTGGATTCCACAATACGGGACTCTCCCGGTATAAATCAATCAACTGCAGGACCAGTTCTCTTGTCCACTGCAACGGCTGTTGTTCACCCATAATGCTGACTTTGGACTGACTGTGGTTTACTCGCAAATGACCTGAAGGGTACATTTGCAGCTGGTGTATATATACCTGCGTCCCCCCCCCTTCCTTCGAAGTTTAGGGGAAATGGAAACGTAAAACTTTAGGGGAAATGTAAAACTCCAATTAAACTAGAATTAAAGGGTTGGATGCAACAACGGGACTAGCGCTCGAAAATTGTGAAAAAGCATTGTCCAATTGCTAAGAATCATTGGAAAATTAAATGTTGTTAAACTGTATTTTAAAAAATATAGTGCTGCAAAGCTCGCCACGGCACATATTTTTTCTATTTGCAGTTCTTTTATCGAATCATTATTTTTCGAGATAAAAATTATAAACAAAACAAAATTCTTCGACCGAAATCATTACTTTTTTAAACATAAATTGCGATAACTTGAGTAAATACTAACAGATCGTTATGAGACTTGAAACATAATACTCAGAAAGCTCTAGCGAAGCCGTAAAATGTATACACAAAACCCTTATATTAAAAAATGTAATAATATTTCATTAACCCTTTAACGCCCACAGCCGTTATTTCAAAATTGTGAGGTAATATATATATTAGTCTATATATACATATAATGGTTCTATAGGATAACTAGATCAAAATTGAATATTGATTATTTCAATTTTTGTCCATTCCGTGCCGAAAGTTAAATATAAACAGACGATAGAATTTTACGCACATTCAAAATGAGTGTTGCACCGGTACAACACTGGGAGTTTCAGGGTTAAAAATTAATACTGAACCCATGGTTTTCAACGTTCGCGGTTAAAAAGTATCGAGGCAATTTTGAGGTACATATAACTTGCAGCGACAAAGTTTATCCTTAATATACAATGAAGTGTTTCACCAATTTTCACACTGATTAATAAATAATTGTAGAAGATATGACGATGTATATAAATCTCGCGCGCCACCATCAGTAAATCGCCACGTATAATGCGCTATTTAGCAGTTTTAGCACTCGCGTTGACAGTTGGCGCCGTGCGAGAATTATATATATCCTCATATCTTCTACAATTATTTATTAATGAGTATAAAAATTGGTAAAAAACTTCATTGTATATTAAGGAAAAACTTTGTCGCTGCAAGTTAAGAAAACCATGGGTTATGTCCACTATTAATTTTTAATGAAATATTACATTTTTAATATAATTATATTATCATTACATTTTTTAATATAAGAGTTTTTGTGTATACATTTTACGGCTTCGCTAGAGCTTTCTGTTTATCGCAATTTGTGTTTAAAAAAATAATGATTTCGGTCGAAGAATTTTGTTTTGTTTATAATTTTTATCTCGAATACTAATGATTCGATAAAAAACTGTAAATAGAAAAAAGAGCCGTAGCGAGCTTTATAACACTATATTTTTTAAAAATACAGTTTAACAACATTTAATTTTCCAATTTTTCTTAGCAATTGGACAATACTTTCTCACATTTTCGAACGCTAGTCCCCTTATTGCTCAAACTACTTTTACATAAGGAATACTTTGTATTCCTTATGTAAAAGTAGTTCGACTTGTATGATATTGGGTATGATTTTCATCAGAAAAACACAAGGAATTCATTGGTCTCACTTCCATATCGATAAGATAATGAATAAAGAATTTCTTAATACGCTGAAATGAATATTTCACATTTTCACCCTCGACAGCGGGGCGCCGACCTTAATTCGCTACGGTCGGCCGAGGATTCATACCTGTTTCAGAAAAACTGAATTGTTTATTGTTTACCATATCGATATGGAAGTGATACCGATGGGTTCCTTACGTTTCGCCGATGAAAATTATACCAAATTTCATGTAAATCAGACTATTTTTAACGAAGCTAGCAAGAAATTGTATAAATTTATTTTTCATCCAATTTCCTTCATTATGCTCCGAATTGCGTCGTTCTTGGTGTTAGTTTCATCGGCGAAACATAAGGAATCTATTGACACCGTTTTCACATAGATCTGATGAGAAATGCGGAAACGAGACATTTCGCACTTCTTAATGGATACTCCAACCCCTTCGAGAATTACCCTGTATTTATATACCTACTCAAACGATAAGGAATCCGTCTCCAATTTGAAGAGAGGACGGTGCAGGCGGGATCACGCGCAGGCAGTGGCCTATCCCTTTCCTTCCTGTGCCACACGAAGCGTGTTCATGGTAGATAATACTTTTTACATAATTGCTATATTGGTGGCATCTCTCTGATGTGCGTCGCGGCAAAAGCGGCCTCAGAACCAGGCGGAAATTCATTCGTTCTTTACGATGGGTAATTTCATATTTTTCCTAAGAACGTTTCAACATCTGTTTCCCAGGTTTCTAAAGGGCAATCAAAAACGTGACGGTGCCGTCTTTAACAATTTTAGACGTTCTTAAGCCTGAGTTAATTTGTATATTGCTCTATCGGCGGGTGCTACAGGTACACGGTGCCTGCGGACCGGCACATACTGTCATCCGCCGATGATTCCGGTCAAAACTGCCATAAACCTGCGACCCTGGTCAGAGTGTTTCTCCTCCTTCGAGGAATTTAAAGCTAGGGAACGATCCTTTCTTCTTTATGGGGTCCTTAAGCATTTTAAACATTTTTCAGTCCGTGTTAATCCTTAAATTGCTCTGTCACCGGGTAGTATGTACGATGGTTTCGGACCCGCACGTAGGTACTGTTGTTAATCGCCACGCCGATTCGCGGGAAAATACGGCCATAAACCGCGACAGATGTGACATTTTCCTCCTCTTCGTCAAGGGTGAGAGGGTTCCTCCTCTACGAACGAATTCACTCAGGGAAGGTCCCCCCTTTTCGAGGAACGGTGTTCCCAATGTGTGTTTCATAATTATATTAAAACTACAATTACTTTCATGCATCTGAAAAAGATGTCACCAATATAACAATTAAAATGTATTGTCCACCATCAATACGCCACCTGCAAGAAGAAAAGGGGTTGCCCGCTGACTGCTTGTGTTCCCGCCTGCGTGGCACAGTGGGACAAAACGACTAGTCCGTGCTAGGCCCGTGTATTTAGACCCATGTTTTCAAAAAGCGGGTCTACTGGCCAATCACAATACATATTTTGTTAACATACTACTTACTGAATTATATTGCGGTAAACCCCGTTTTTTAATATTTGCTATTGTTTTCATGTGATCGGTGCTCAAATACCGAATTTTTCAGCATTCGCGAGAAGACCACAAGAAAGAACATTTAATATTGTTTGTCAAATTTCTAAAGGCCAGTAAAAAACGTGGTGACATTGTTCAATCTGAGTTAATTCGTACATTGCTCTGTCGGTGGGCAGTGCGTACGATGACCTCGGCCGCGCAGGTAGCGTCGTCAACCGCCAACTCGCCGCGGGATAAAACGGCCACTAAACGGGGACCTGATTAATTTTTGGGAACCAAATGTGGCATTTTCCTCCTCTACTAGCATCTGGTTACCAAAAATTAATCAGGCTGATCGACCAGAGCATCTCGTCCCGAGCGTTTTGTCCCCCACGTCGGCGGTTGACAACGCTACCTGCGCGTCCGAATTCAGTTATCTTTTATAGCCGGCAATTTAGTATTTTTGAAGCAAAATTTCTTCATTTCTTTACGACTAAGTAGGTAATTAGTCGCTCTCCAAGCGTTCGTCGGGAAACATCTGTCTCCCAAATGTTGTGAAGGGCCAATCGACACCGTGCCCTTTTCAATGGATTTCGACTTCTTTCGCTCTGTGTTAATCCGTTGATTGCTCTGCCGGTAATAAACCGTGGCCCCCCAGCAATCCATTTTAGGGCATCATGCAGATGGCTACATCATGGGAATCACGTCCGGGGAAAACAGAGAAAATCGCCTTCTTTTGTGTACCTGTATTTTTCCAACTCTGCGCCTACGATTTGCGAAGGTGGGATTTTTCGTGACCAATAATATTTGGAGTGTCGCACAAAACTCCGCCTTCAAGAGGGTGTACGCCCTGAAGGAAATGATATTTAAATTGAAACTTACAGCGATAGTTAATCAATAATACGGAAAAAGCTCGCTCGCGACGACTTCGTGTACGGACGTGTGCTCGTGTAGTGTTTTTCCGAATCCTCAGTGTATTCCTGTGATTATCTGAAATGGCCCCCGAAGTGACCAAGGTGCTGTTCTCTACGCAGGAGGATGATAAATTGGTACAGACAGTAGCAGGCCATTTCTGGTAGCAGTCACATTTCACAGTAGCAGTCCTGTTCTGTACGATGCCAAACATAGGGAATATAAAAATCAAGGGTTAAAGGTGAACGTGTGGCAAGAAATAGCGACCATAGTGAACAGAACAGGTAAAGTATTGTTTAATTATATTTATTTGCAGCAACCATAAACTAGGGCTAATAATGCAACCGAAAAGTAATTTTTTTGTAATTAAAGTATAGTGATTCACTATTTTGTGGATAAAATATTTGAACATGCTTCCCATCAATCCCTCCAATGCAGTTTAGAAAATTACATTTTATCACTAAGTGTTTTGCATTTTTTTTCAAATCGGAAATATTAGTTTACGTTAAAAATATGGACACTAATTTGTCGCATAATTGTTTGAGTCCGTTTCTTAATATAACACTTATGTATAGTAATGTGGTATTGGCGCACTTATGTATAGTCTTTGTTCTTGAGAATTCGATTAAATGCATTATGTTTTCTAAAAAAATATTTTACAAGAAAAATTGAAGCCCCCAAAATATACGCGTGAATAATTTTTAATTATCAATTGTCATTTCTTTCATATAAACATAAAATTACAATAATCAAACATCAAGTTCCGACTACTTGTAAGTTTATTGTCCTTCTTTATTTATTTAAGTAAAATATTATTATTATCGTGCGCGTCACTATTTTTCGCCGATGCGTCACGCGAAAGGTAGGCCTTGGGGAGGCTCTTCAAGAAGCCGGCCGTTTGGGGGGGGGGGGGGAATCGAACTTGACCATCGTATCTCTTAAAATAATAATCGAAGAAAAAAATCGCCTGCGCTGATATTTGCCCCCTTGAACCATGCAATTGCGTACATACATTTTTTTTATCTCCAATACGTCGGAAAATATCCAGCTGTTTACTGTTCCCGCGGACATTCACATGATCAAATATCAATCTATTAATTAAACACATCCTATGTACAGTGCGCGTCAATATTTTTCACCGATGTGTCACGCGAAAAGTTAAAAGGAATTCATGTAAAGTAAATAGTGTATCCTCTGATATATAGATAGCATTGTTGTAAATTATCAGTTATTAGTTAGAAGAAGATGGCGTATTGTTTCAAATTTAAGAATTAGTAAACAAGTGACTATTCAAAGCGACATATTTTTTTCCCGATAATTCCCTGTTCAATAGCCATCTGGACTCGTATCATTCAATAGCCGTTTCTTATAGATTTTTATGTGCTGAAAACGAATCCACAAACCGTTTGTCGCCATCACCTTCCGTTCTTGAGAAATTCGATTTTGGAAAAAAAACTAATTTTCAACTTTGAACATCTTTTGTTTTGAAACAGTAATAGTTATTCGGTTGCTCGTTGCCTAAAATTATTCTCTGAACCCGCAAATTTTTTCTTCGATTATTATTTTAATTATTATTATTTTATACGATGGTCAAGTTCGATTTTTGCCATCCAAACGGCCGGCTTCTTGAACAGCCTCCCCAAGGCCCACTACTCCTTACACCAAATAGTATAAAAGTTCGGGGAAAATAAATAATTAGCGTTAAAAATAAGGTGTCCGAATGCTTTAATAACACTAGTTTACACTGAAAATGTACATTTGATGAGAGGTGACTTTTCTTCTGGATTTTCTCCCGCTGAATTCGAAAATCAAGGTTAAAATTTTTTTACGGAACAGTTTTTAAGATATTGTGATTTTCTCAATTTTTATAAATCTTTTCACTTTAAAAACCATATCTGGAGCTAGATGTGCCCGATTTGGTCGTTCTTGGTACCAAATGAAAGACATTGAAATGATGAACAAATATGTATAATGTGATCTTTAATTGGTTAAGCGGTTCAAAAGATATCGATGAAAATAGTCCACATTTTGATTGTAAAAAAACATACGAAAGAACCCAACTTTATTATTTAGAATATTTTAGAATATAGTTTTGGCTCTTGCTCTGTCTTCGTTTGGTTTTGTAGTTGTGTTGTGTTATTCAAAACGAAATGTCAGTTTTCGTTGTAGCAGTGGCATCAATGTGAGAACGAAAAAAACCGTTGCCGGCATGGCCACTTGTCAAAATGTGGGATTTGGATTTATTCACTCAATCGCTAATAACTTTGTCATTTCTCGGTCGATTTACTTCTGGTTGGTGTTATTTTTTGCGTAAAAGTATCAGGTTTACGTATATGAAGAGAAACCGGACGTATTTTATCGGTTTCTATTTTTCCGTGGCCACAGAATAAGCTCAAAAGTTTAATTTTTTTTAAAATATGGACTATTTTCATCAATATCTTTTGAACCGCTTAACCAATTAAAGATCACATTATACATATTTGTTCAACATTTCAATGTCTTTCATTTGGTACCAAGAACGACCAAATCGGGCACATCTAGCTCCAGATATGGTTTTTAAAGTGAAAAGATGTATAAAAATTGAAAAAATCACAATATCTTAAAAACTGTTCCATAAAAAAATTTTAACCTTGATTTTCGAATTCAGCGGGAGAAAATCCATAATAAAAGTCACCTCTCATCAAATGTACATGAAATTTATTTAATTTTGTAAACTAGTGTAATCGACTTTAATAAAAGTCGACCGTTCCGATAGCTAGATGTCGACCACCTTTTTCTAATATGAAATTGAAAATAGGTTATCTGCACATTACAAACTAAAATTTATTTTTAAATATAATGCGCAACAACGGTAAATAATTAATAATGACGGAAATAACGCATAATTAAAATAAGTTCTTTTAAAAACTTTATCAAAATTTTAATAAGAAATAGAAATTATTTTTTTCAAATGTAAATTAAATTTTTCGTTTTTACGATAGGAAGCAATAACACATTTTAAGTTTTTAAAGTATTTGTATACTATAAGTAAATTACATCAACTTTATAGAACATAAATCCATAAGAAACTATCTAATTATTGCAGAAAAAGATTGCAGAACGAGGTGGAAAAACATACGGGACACGTACATGAAAAAGAAGAGGCACAATAAACATAGTACGGGATCGGCAGCAAAACCCAAAAACGAATGGCCGCTGATGCACCACTTAACGTTTCTGAATAGTGTGTCTTTTGAGAGAAGGCAAGTATTTTGTACACACACAATGAGTTCTAAAATATAATAAATTTAAAAAATTTATTTATTTTATTTATTTTATTTATTCTGTTATAGCACCCACAGTAATCTCGACACTATACGCGAAGACGTTGCACAGAATGATGCTTCTGAAACGCCGACCAGCTGGGAAGATGTTCTTGAGCCAGAAACATCGCTAGAGCCGATAGAGTCGCTAGAGGAGGATAATATCGCTCCATCGAGGAAGCGGCCTTGCGGGAACGATGCAAGTTCAGTGCCAAAAAGGCATCGAAAGGATTCTAACGGCGTGATTAGTGTGTGGAAGGAAAGAGCTCGTGAACGAGAAACAATTTTAAAAAGTATTAACATCTCCAAGGAAGAAGAGAATGATGCCACAATGCTATTTTTTAAGTCTATGGGGGCTACCGCCAAAACATTTCCGCCGCATGTACTTGCGCAAGCGAAGAGTGCTGTATTTAAAATAATGAATGATTATGAACTAATTTTGACGCAAGACACCTGTGCTTGCAATAGTGCCGTTTAATGTTACAACTCTCTACTTATTAACCAATACACAGAATTAGTTACACTTTTGTATGGTTTTATCATTTTCCTATGTCTACTTAATACTTGCGAGATATCGCGTCTCAAAGTTAACTGTGGCATATTACCCCGAGTTACTCTATGTCATTAAATAATTGTTTTTTCCCAACTTGAAACGAAATGAACCTGTTCTTTCCTTAATCTAAAAAATGGTTTGTATGTTTCGTCGTTATCCAATAAGTGATTTCTTATTAATATATTAAAATAGCCCTCGGTGATTCGATTCTTCTACATGGTTTCCAATCATGGTCCCGCCTACGTAGTCCTACCTTCAAATTAAATACGAATCCCTTATCACTCGCGTGTAAATTATAAACATGCGGTTGAATACCAAAACAAAACCACTTATTTCCCTTATCCCTCCTGTAGGTGTCCCCGCCCCCCCCCCCCCCCCACTGAACATCTTGTCCGGCAGAAAGTTTCCTGCCAGTCCTGCTTCCACCTAGACATTTTATTACCTTTGGGTTAGGACGTCTCCCACACTTTGCTAGAACGTCACTCGTTACTGTGACTTCGAGGTGCAAACATCGTGACAGAATCGAATCGTGGTTGTAAGAAGTGTTCGGAAATGAATCGGAAATTGCTTGCCGTTATACTACAAGAAGAAGAAGATGACGACGCACTTCTGGTTGCCCACTTTGAACGGAGGAAAAGGAAGCGGATGGAAGTGAAAGCCTTGTATAAAACTCGCCCCACTGAGGGCTATTCAAGCATACTAGTAGACAATCATCTTTTGGAAGATAGCGAAACGTTTAGACAATTCTTTAGATTGAATAAAGATCAGGTCGATTTTGTCTTAAACCTTGTGGGGGCGGATTTAAAAAAACAGTCGTGTAGGAGAGTGCAGTCTCTCATCTCCCCACAGGAAAAGGTGCTCCTCACATTAAAGCAAGTTAATTATAACATATTTTATTTTTTCGTAACGTAATTTCATTATAGCTGTTGTATACTTTGACTGGTTTCTTAATAATCACGCGCCGACTACTGATTTTCACATACATACGTTGTACGCATTCGCTTCGCTCTCTCCACATTTGGTGGGGCCTTTGGGACATCTCAGACACAGATCATTAATCAATTTAAGGGGTCATATACGTTTCTCGGCGCTAAAACGTGGTCAATGTTTGCTAGTGATTCAGGGATAAACTATTAGTCCGATTGGTTTAATTCTTGTTGTGTTTTAAAGGTATACGTTTATAGATTATAAAAAAGGTATGAGAATTGCAAAATTTTAAAAAATGTGGCGTCCGCGGGCAGTAGCGTAGAACATGTTTTCTGGCGCCGCCCAAAACGGTGGGCATGATTCAGCCCGTACGAGTGGTCCGAAACAAAGGTTTTTTTACAATCTTTGGGATCTTTTCGGAAAAAAAATTGCGGAAATGCTAACACTTTGAAGAAAAGGGTCGTGATTTTCGCTATAAAAGTCGTATATTTTTGCTTGTTATTAAAAAATGGTTCAATGTAATTGAAAAAGTTCGGCGTCACCCGATAACGAATCTTACCTACAATATGTGTGCAAATAATGAAGTTAATCGGATGAACAGTGAGGCAGTTATCATGTCCATCGTCTAGAAAATATTGTTTCGAGAAAAACCCACATTTTTAATAATATTCCAATTCTCATACCTGAGCTATATAACCATAGGTATATAAACATATACCAATAAAACACAAAAACAATTAAAACAATCGGATTAATAATTTATCTCTGAATTACTAGCAAACGTTAACCACACTTTACTACTGAGAAACGTACATGACCCCTTAAGCACAGATGCATTTACTTGTTCCGCAATTAAGTGCGGCCGAATATTTTTTAACACTCATCGCCATACTTTTAAAAAATATTGAAGTAGAGTCTAGAAGTAGGAGTTTCTATAATATCCACCGACGTTCCTATAATGTCGCTATCCGTACTGCTTCCAATCTGTTAAACCTCTTCGTTTTCTTCTATATTACTGTGGGTATTATAATAAAAGAAATAAATTAAATTTTTAAAATTGATTACATTTTAGAACTCGTAGTGTGTGTACAACATACTTGCCCCCTCCAAAACGAGAGACAATCTCCAAAAAAACTTAGTTGTGCCAACAACGGTTATTTCGTTTTTAGCATTGGTGCCAACCCTATATCGTATTTGTTACCCCGCTTCATTTTCACGAATATATCACGTATATTTCTCTATTTCTTTTCCAATCACCAGCCGAAATAATTAGCTGATATATTTTTTACAGGTTCCTTGGTACTGGGGAATCATTTAAATCCCTATCATATGCATTCAGGATTTCGCCAGGGTATATCAGCATCATTATAAAAGATGCTCTTAAACACCTATGCCGCACATTAATTCCAATATGTATGCCGCAGCCCAATGTTTCGGATTTTAGAAAAATTGCACAGCAATTCTCTGAAAAATGGAATTTTCCAAATTGCATCGGAGCAATCGATGGGAAGCACGTTAAGATATTGTGTCCGAAAAATAGCGGCTCATTGTATTTCAATTATAAAAATTATTTCTCGCTCGTGCTATTAGCATTAGTCGATACCGATTACAAATTTATTGTAATTGACGTTGGGTCCTATGGAAAAGAAGGGGACAGTGGAATATTAGAAAACTCGGTGATGGGTCGTCAGATTCGGACGGGAACATTCAATTTTCCCACTGCGAAGGCACTTCCAGGATCTCGCATAGTGGTGCCACACGTCATCGTGGGTGACGAAGCCTTCAGACTCACGAAGCATATGATGAAGCCGTACCCGAAGAATCAAGCTGCGGAAGATGAGACAAAAAAGATTTTTAATTATCGTTTGTGCAGAGCACGAAGGGTGTCAGAAAATGCATTCGGACTGTTGTCGCAGTGTTTCCGCATATTTTATTCACCCATCGCGGTATTGCCGGACACGACGGATTCCATCGTCACTGTAACGTGCTGCTTGCACAATATGTTGCGTGACGAATATATGCAGAAAAATAGTGCAAATCCCCAAAATTCCGAAGCGCAGTTGCCAACGGGCAATATGTTGCCATTGGGTAGAGCAGGAGGCTTCGGGAATTTAGAAGGTTTCGAAGTACGAAATAAAATTCGAAGATATTTTAACGCACCAGAAGGGTCTGTAGAGTGGCAACAAAACTGTCTCGCAGTGTAAACCGAGAACTATTTGCGTACTAACTACGTAGCTCCCAAAAACTATAAGCTCTATTTAGAAACCGTAAAGGTAATTTTTAAATTTTTAAATTAAAACTACATACCCATTGTTTATGTATCATTGTGTAAATTAATTCATTTAATTGTGTATACAGAATATCCCAAAAATGTCAGAGTCCCTTGAAAGGGGTGATTCGTGGGGTGATTTGAAACAACTTTTTCCTTAGCGAAAATGTTCATCGAGCCTTTGTTAACGAGATTTTAACAAACAACCCAAAGCAATCAGAGTGGGAGTCTGCTGATCTCCCTCCCGCTGGACTTGTACTACGAACAAGCAAGTCAGTATTCATCGAAGGAAATTGCGTAAACTAACAGCTGGAAGAAGAAAGGAACGATTCACTTGCAGATTAAAAATCCGTGTCACTGGATCACTGTACCGAACCCAGTCATCGATGGACGCCCGTAGTGCACAGCTAGTCTCAAGTATATGACCTAACCCAAGCATAACAGGTATATTAACGTCACAACCAAATTCTATATTGAAAAGTAATATTAGAATTTGTATTCGTAATTATTCAATTGTCAAGTTAATATTCGTTTTTATTTATAATTAGTTGTTCCTTAATAATGTTTTAGACTTTTGGGTACTAGAATGTCTTTTCGAGCATTGGACACTATATAATTTGGTGCTTTGTGAAGATAGCAGCAAAGACAATACGCAAAATATTTCATCCTCGGGCGTTATGCAAGACTGAGTAAACAAGCTATGGACATTTGCAACGCATTCGTAGACTGGTTCGTTTGGCCCGCTGGAGAAGTTCATTGGCAATATGAAGCCATAATAAAATAATATTTTATTATTTGATGTATATATTTATATTATGTTCTAATTATGTTCTAAAACGAGTCATCTTCCAACCGACTCGCATGTCGCTTGTTTCGGCAAGAACGTCGCGACATATTTCCAATAGCAAACGCAATATTATATCATTTTATTCGTACTTTCCTTGATAATGGTCCAAACCAAGGACCGAAACGTCGAAATATTATATAATACGTTGCAAAATAGCTTTGATTTGTTATTTTATATTTAAATAGAATAACTGTTTTTAAGTGACCGAATCAGTGCGCCGATACCACTTTTCATTATGTTCTAATGTACAACATCTTCTGAATTTTGAAGTGTAAACTTTTAAAGTGTATTTCCACTTTTGTAACCTGTTATTGTATCTCTGGATGTGCTGCACGGCTTTTAATGTTTTTGCTTTCGATAAATAAAGAGATCATAAATAAAATAAAGAGATCAAGTTTGTGAATTTTCCGAAAAATTTGTTTTTTTTCCTTTTAATCACAGTTCCTTTCAGAAAAAGATACGAGAGTTTAATTATACAGTAATCGAAAGGGTTCGAGTCATACGACAGCCATTGAAAAAGAAAACTTTATTTTGATCGGTTAAAAAAGATATAGTTATTTGGCAACGTGAAGTTGAGTAATATTTTACCTCTATCAAACGAATAACTGCGCTCGGGCAGTAAGTACTTCACGCGAGGCAATATCTAGTCTCTCCCTTGTTACGCACAATACTTTTTTAAAGACTTGCATGAAAGATGTGTTTTTGAAAGCCTACTGGGCGATTTGCAAAAAATATGCATGTTCGATTGCTTTTTCATTCTGTCCAAATTAATAAATATGTTTAAGTAAGTAATAAACATATCTGAGCAATTAATAATTTGAAGGCTCTTGACAGAAATTTCCATGTAACCTCCTGCTACTTTAACAATTTTCAAATTAGATTTCGACATACTAGCGATTCTCTGCGGAGGGAGGGGGGGATTTGTAGAAGACGAATGGAGAACTCCGCATACTTTACCGTTTAGAAATGCCAGGTGTTTTCCAGTTGGACTGGATTAGTGTAACCCACTGTGGTGTCCGAGAGTTAATGAATTACTAATAAAAGATGATAGGAAAATATAAAAGGAAAATATTTTTTGGGGACCAAAATGAGTAGTACCTATCGATTCTGCAAAGTAATAGCGAATAATTACTTCCATATAGTTCTTTTTCCATAAAAAACCCATTGAAAAAATATCAGTATTGGCTGTTTAGTTACTTTCCGAGAATTTCCAAGTAAATCTTCTATTTTCGTATTACAATTATTTATATTAACATTGCACTTTTTAAAATATATATACATGATGTTAAAAATTATTATTGTTATTTCCATAGTATCATACTAATTTATATTTATCGTTTATTATCCAACTCTAACTTGATTAACATAGTTGGTTAGGAACTACCTTAAAAGAAACAACTAAATGTCACTGACTTCTTCAATCCGGCACACTGTGCCCGGCCCACTGTGCCGTTGTAAATCGGACTACTTTTATACAAGCAATAAGGTGAAAAAATGCCTACTCCTTTTATGATTTGTATTGCTTTTGCAAAAGTAGTCCGATTTACATGACATTTGGTATGATTTTCATCAGAAAAACATAAGGCATCTATTGCTGTAATTCCCTTATCGATACGATAAACAATAAAGAATTTCTTAATACGCTGAAATGAATATTTCACCCTTGTCTGTGGGTCGCCGACATCGATTCGCTAGGGTCGGCCGAGGATTCATACCTGTTTCAGAAATAAAATATTTCTTTATTCTTTATCGTATAGATATGGAAGTGACACCGATGAATTCTTTATATTTCTCCGATGAAAATCGTACCAAATTTCATGTAAATCGGACTATTTTTAACGAAGCTAGCGAGAAATTTTATAAATTAAGTTTTCATCTACTTTCCTTCATTATACTCCGAATTATGTCGTTCTTGGTGTTAGTTTCATCGGCGAAACATATGGAATCGATTGGCGTCGTTTTCGCAAAGATCTGATGAGAAATGAGGAAGTCGAAGATTTCTCAATTATTAATATGCTCTCGGACCCCTTCGAGGGTTGAAAGCCATAAAATTCGGTGTCGAAGATGGTCCTCGAGACCTCATACAACAATAGACCTTTTCAAGTGCTCGAAAATGGCCAGCGCGGCTCGTCGTGAGGCCCTCGCGGCGCCGCTTTGGTATAGGAAATACCTTCTTAAGGTGGGATCTCCTAGCTGCGACAGGTCGCTGCGACTTGTCGCAGCGACTTGACCTAGCGACTGGCCCTAGGCTGAATCTCCTTGCCTGCGACAGGGTGCTGGCTACAGGGTAAGCCTGGAGCCACAGGACACAAAGAGATGCCGCCTGGCGCCCCGTGGCCGAGGTGAACCCTCGGTCGAGAGGAAAAGCCCCCGCAGTGCCTCCCCGAATTTTAGGGCTTTCGATCCCCGAAGGGGTCCGAGAGCCTATTAATAAGTGAGAAATCTTCGACTTCCTCAATTCTCATCAGATCTTTGCGAAAAGGACGCCAATTGATTGCTTATGTTTCGCCGATGAAACTGACACCAAGAATGACGTAATTCGGACCATAATTGAGGAAATTTCATGAAAAATAAATTTCCATAATTGCAAGCTAATTTCGTTAATAATAGTCCGATTTACACGAAGTTTGGTATGATTTTAATCGAAAAAAGATAAGAAATCCATTGGTGTCACTTCCATATCGATACGATAAAGAATAAAGAATTAGTTTTTTCTAAAACAGGTATGAATCCTCGGCCGACCGCAGCGATTCGAGGTCGGCGCCCCGCAGTCAAGGGGTGAAAATGTGAAATATTCATTTCAGCGTATTAAGAAATTCTTTATTCATTATCGTATCGATATGGAAGTTAGACCAATGGATTCCTTGTGTTTTTCTGATGAAAATCATACCAAATATCATGCAAATCGAACTACTTTGACATAAGGAATACAAATTGCATTACCTGGCCCAGCCATTTTATTGCTCTCGGCAGTCAACGGGAGGTCTACCTGAGACCGAAGGCCCTGACTCGCACCGAGGAAGCAAAACTGTGGGGTGGTAGTTCTTTCCCGATGATCAGAGGAAAAAAGCATGTTAATAATCCGGGGACCACTGTAATTTCTCTACGTTCGGCGGGCAATAAACCGTGTTTCGCTACAGTTTCCCGGCCCGGGTAAACGAGCCGCGCGCTCCCCTTTTTTGACAGGATTACCACTCGTACCTCATTTACTGTAATGATGTTTGAAAACAATGCCGACTGCTTTCGTACCCGTAGTAATAAAAAAATTTAGATACGACAGGGTTGACCGTACGGTGCCGCGAGCCGGTTGTGGACAACGGTACGTGCCGGTCCCAAGTCCTCGTGTAGCGCCCGGTGACAGAGCAATTACCGGATTAACTCAGTGCGAAGAAAGTTTAAACCCCTGCAAAAATCGGCACGGTGTCGATTGTCCCTGATCGACATCAGGTACACAAATGCTTCCCGACGAACGCTTCGAAAACAAGCAATTGCCTACCGTAAACGAATGAAGAAATTTCGCTTCTAAAAATTCTAAATTACCGGCTGTAAAAGATAATTGGAATTTTCGCCTCGCTCTGAGCGCAGATTTAAAATTCTGCAGGAAAAATACATACAAACATAGACACGTGTTTACACATACCTAGATCAGAAGTAGGCGTCATGATATTTTTACCTTTTTTAGGTACTCATATTAGTAGTCTACAGGTATCATATAAAAATACGTACTCCCATATCTTTTGAATTCTAACTTCTGTCCTTATTTCTTGGGATTCTGTCCCACTGTGGACAACGGATCGCAGTGCGACTCACAGTCGGACTACGCATACAAATTCACAGACATTGGCGAAAATATGAAGTACCTTTTTTTATTGATATAATTATATGAGCATTATCCTTGAGCACTAATGGATACAAAATTATGAAAATATAAACTTTTTAAATCCCGAATTTTTAACAGTAAATACGTTCACTTCTGGAGACGGCTGTAATATGAATGTAAATAATTAGTATTAGAATAATGAAAAAAAATTTTACCATCATACTACACATTGGGGTTGATTGTTAAGAAGTTGTTTATGTGAAAAAAACCCAATGATTTTATTTGTTTTCAACTTGTCAAAAAAAATTTGTTTTTGTCTATTTAAAAAAATGTCAAAAATTGTCCAAAAAACATTTTATACCCATATAATCACTAAACATTGTAGTTTTAGAAAATCCAAACACCAGCTGCGTCAACTTGCGATCTTGAGCAGAATTAATAAAATTGTGTACGCATGTGGGACGAAATGAGTAAATATGTATCTAGACATTCCTTTTCTTGTATCCGATTCATTATGTCTTTATGATGTCTTTATGGAAATGAATATAAATATGATATAGTGAACTATAATTCATAAAATAAGGTTATTATTATTAAAGTTAGTTGAACCTTAATAAATAAACGACACAAGCATCGCATCGCTTTCTTATTTTCTTAAAAAGAAATATATTTTTTAGAAATAGATTTGGGGAGTCGAAATTATGATCAAACATAATATTTATATAAATACTATGCATAAATTGAGACAACAAAACACACTTTTCAATATCTGTAGTAATTTCCGTGTCAAATACTGGTTCTATGTACCTAGATCCTCTTGCAGGCTTGCCGGTTTCACTGTCCGTGTCTACATCACATTCTGGTGTGTTCTGCATGTCCATTAATTCTTCTAAATTTTCTCCATTAACTTAATTATTTAATAACAAAAGTACTTAGGGGAACATTAATTACTTTATCTTTTGTCTGCAATGTGTGATCTAATATTTGAAATCAGAGGATCCGATGAAATTAAGAGATTGTGGAAAATATCCTCATATGTGCGTTTTCTGTTTATTTTTTGACCGGTTATTAGTTCAAGATCAACAAAAAATCACAAAAACAAAATGGTTTATGTGTGTAATATTTATGCCACTTTTGACAAAGATATGATAGGTCACATACAAGAAGTTTGAATGTCCAGCAATTTATATGTTTCGTCCCACTGTCTATTTACCTTCCTTTCTCATATACATTTTTGCAGGAAATAATAGTTCATCTCCTGAAGCCCTTTATATTTGCACCGAAAACCAGATAAAACTATTTTTAAATTTGCTAAATTTTCAAAGTCTCACAACTTTGCTAAAATTCATCCAAAATTGATGAAACAAAACCATTTTAAAGTTTGAACTTTCTACTTTTCGACTCGTTGAATCACATTTATCGAAATGAGTGTCCAGGGGGTAAAATCCGCCCTCAAAGAAGAGTGTGCCAAGCTGCAAAAATTTGTTGATGTTTGTCAAAAGCTAGAGAGTGCAAACAATATTTATTGCAATTTTTATGTTCACTGTCGGAATGTATGATCATTTGCCTTTAAAATAAGTTAAACCTCATCAAAATATGATGTTTTTTTAACAAAGATACGGCCATGTCCAGAGATGTCTACATTTCGTCCCACAGTGCGACTGGTCGCTGGACTCCTTCGGGAGGAGTCTAGCGACCGGTGGTCGCAGTGCCAGCCTGCGACTAGGTATAATGGGAAACAGACCCTCATCGCATTGTGTTGCACCTCGAGTAGCCTAGGCTGGTACTCAAACAGACTCGCGTCAGGCTCCTATGTCTGGCGCATACCCGACGATCGCAGTCGCATGCAGGAGAACAGATGCATGCTTTCCCCATTGCACCAGTACCTGCGACCGGTCGCTGCGACAAGTCGCAGCGACCTGTCGCAGCTAGGGGATCCCGCCTTTACGGCCGCACGAAGGATCCTGCGGCGTGCTGAGGCGGCGCCGCGCCGCTCGCCGACGCGGCGAGCCGCGCATTGGAAATCCCACCTTAAAGGGCCCTATTGGCCCCGCGATGGTTGCGCGGTTGAGGTGTCCATGGGCATCATATCAGGGGGGCCGCTGCGGCGCCCGCAGTTCAAATCGTCACTGCCGCCGCAATTCTCATCGTCGCCCCCGGGACAATAGTTCTTTTCTTTTCGTTTCATTTATTTTTTATTGCATTTTTCTATTTTTATTTTTAAAATAAAAATTTTATTTTATTTTTCTTTTTATTTTATATTATTATTATTACTATTATTATTATTATCATTATCATTATTGTTATCGTTATCGTTATCGTTAACGTTTCGTTATCGTTATCGTTATCGTTATCGTTATCGTTATCGTTATCGTTATTATTATTATTATTTTTATTTTTATTATTATTTATACTAATAATAATAATAATAATAAGGTTTTTGTTTGTAACATTATATAATTTCTTAAGCATATAGTTTTTCTCAATTTTATTTACCCTTGTCTCCTCGCCACAAAATTTTAAGTTTCAACGTTTAAAAAGTATTATATTTCGTTCGTGCGTTCTTCGCGTTGTCAAATGGTAGGTATCATCTTACATAGCTTTCTCAGAGGATTAAAATAAAACTCGTTATCGCGCGACACGCTGCGATGTTAAGATTGAAAAACATTTTGAAAACTTGCTAGCTTTAGAAGCTATGGGCCTGATTGTTGCCAACATAATTGATGATTACTCGGGAATAGCAAAAAAGTGCAACTTCTCCTTTTGCACATACATTCCTTAAACTATAGACTATTAAATAATGTAAGTTTCAAAGATTCCTCTCGATTCCGAAAAATGTTACATGCGATTAAAAACGACCATCTCGTATTTCAGTTATTTATAACTTTTTATGTATTTTAATAACATAGAATGAATGCACAATTTCATATTATGGATAAATGAAAGCATTTTCAATATCTGAAGTGTGAATTTATACAAACTATTGACCTTTTAGTTTCCGCGCGCTCAATACGTTTTGCTATCTTAAAAACACTATCCATGTTAATTTTTCAAAATTTGATGTCGTAATTATGTTCAAATAACGTAATTAAATCAAACAGGACTGTTAAAAAAAACATAATATTTTTTTATCAACATTTCCCCCTCCTACAGGGCTCAGTTTTAATTTAATAACAATTTTGACCTCGGAATCAGATTCTGCGACCCCAAAAACCCCTGGAATGACCATCTTCATAATAATAAATGGTGAAATGTGAGCGTAAGGATTTTTTTTCACGTTTTCGTCGATCCGGACCACTGTGTGCTGTAGGTGTGCCCCCTCCACTACGCGTAGGGAAAAACCTAGCATCCTTGGTGATGCCTTTAAGAATTTAGACATTCTTTGCTTTGGAACGAAAGATTTTCAGGTGTCCGTTTCCGATTGCTTTCGTTTTTGGATATGTTTTAGGGGACCGAAAAGTAACAAATTCGTGTTTTTTTATTTCCGTCCGTTTGCATATTTAGGGTGTCAGATCATTCCTCAAAGATGACTTTCCCGTATAAAATTAGTGGTCAGTGGTAGTTGTGCGATTTTTTCGACTGATTGTGAGTTATCCAACTTTAAAACAAAAATCAGCCTTTTGACTTTAATTGCTTCTAGAAAGCGAGGAAATCATTGTAGACCGTTCATAAGAGAAGCAATAGAAAGATCAGCCTTTCTTCTTTAAGATAAGAAAAATTATTGCAGCGGGTTCAGCTGGCATTCAATAGAATCAGCCGACTCTTTTGCTTCTAAATTGAATAACTTGGAAAAAAAATATCGCACTACAACTACTTAACACTTATTTTACACAGGAAAATATTCATTTTGATTGGTACAAATGTAACCTGTGTCAAAAATTTCATTCGCCCCATAGAACATCCTAAATTTGGACAAAATTTTTTCAATATATCATTATAACTTGCGGAGGCGCAATTTGACACACAAAATTGTCATCCACCCATCTTCAGTAGGTTCTAACAAATACTCTTATGCAAAATTTATCGTGACTAACGTGTGAATAACGTTTTGTAAACGTAAATAAAACGGGAAACGGAATACAATAGAGATTCACTAAAGGGTATTTTTCAAAGAGATGGAATACATATATCCTTTTTATATTACATGTTCTTATAGGTAAAAAGACACTCTACAGGATGTCCCACCTAAGACTGGACAGCACTATATCTCCTAATGTATTGTCGATAAAAATATAAAAAAATAGGGAATTGCATGGTTCGAGGGGGCCAATTTATTAGCGTGAACGAATTTTCTTTTCGATTATGATTTTCAAAGATACGATGGTCAAGTTCGGTTTTTTAAATGGAACTATTTTTTTTAAGACCTGAGTGGATAGTGCGTTCCAAGACAAATTCAATACGCTTTAATGTATACACTTTATTTCTACTACTTTTTAAGATATTGCGCTTGAAAATTTACTGATTTTCCCTGGAAGAAAACCCACAGAAATAGCAAGGACTGGGGCGGTCTTACTGGCGCCATGGGTGGCACTGCCTGTTGAAATAGATACCTACCTGCCAAAGGTCTACGCCAGGAATGGCAAGCCCAAAGGCAGGTCAATTCTTTTCCGTCAGACATGCTACTTAGGTAGGTACATCTACGGTATCGAGAAGCGCACAGTTACTTTTATTTCGCACTTGCTTCTACGCTCGGATGGCTGGTCCTTTTGGGAGCGATGCAAGTTGGATTGTTTAGGTTAGGAGGATTAAAATGTTGCTAGACTAAATTTCAACCATAGGGAGCAGATTGTATCAGAACCAATCGGATTTGCATCCCTCACAAACTGCTCTCTTGAAGAGGCCCTCTTCACAGCGATACCTCCTCCCCAATGCCCACCTTCTCTCGCACGGAATACGTCAACGCATGGTTTTGTTTTGATATCGAAGCTCTTGTTTATACTCGAGAGGACCACGCGTCGACAGCGGGCAACCCCTTTTCTTCCTGTGTCTCTCCAGGAGGAGTATTGCCGGTGGATTGTAGGAGCGTAGATGTGTGGATGCCAATTGTTGAATTCAGGAGAGGATAGAAACACTTTATTACAAAACACACATGTACTATAATTAAAGTTAATCGTATTTCTCTCGGGCAGGAGTTCTGATAATGATCGAACTTGCGCCCCACTTCGCGCAGACCGATTACACGAAGGGTAGTCGGATCACACACTGCAGAAATGATAGAAGGGTAATTCTGGAGCAACGTCCGTCAAGGAGATGCAGCTTGGTACCCCGTGGCGAGGACAGACCTTCGCAGTGCCTCTCCCGATGTTTATGGCTTCTTCCGGAAGAAGGTATGAATTCTGGGCCGAACGTAGCGAATTGACGTCGAGCCCCCGCAGTCGAGGGTGAAATATCCATTACAGCGTATTAAGAAATTCTTTCCTTCATCGTATCGACAGGGAAGTGACGCCAATGGATTCCTTATGTTTTTCTGATGAAAATCATACCAAATCGATGGTACGCCTGGAATCCATTGGCATCACTTTTCCCTTCGATACGATGAAGAAAAGAAGCAAACATTTGAAATCCTGAACATTTCTCACTTTTTAATGATATTCCAAACCCTTCGAGGGTCGAAAGCCATAAATTTCTAATTTCTTAATACGCTGTAATGGATATTTCACCCTCGACTGCGGGGGCTCGGCGTCAATTCGCTACGATCGGCCCAGGATTCATACCTTTTTCCGGAAAAAGCCATAAACATCGGTAGAGGCACTGCGAAGGTCTGTCCTCGCCACGGGGTACCAAGCTGCATTTCCTTGACGGGCGTTGCTCCAGAATTACCCTTCTATCATTTGTGCAGTGTGTGACCCGACTACCCTTCGTGTAATCGGTCTGCGCGAAGTGGGGCGCAAGTTCGATCATTATCAGTACTCCTGCCGATAATACGATTAACTTTAATTATAGTACATGTGTGTTTTGTAATAAAGTGTTTCTATCCTCTCCTGAATTCAACAATTGGCATCCATACATCTACGCTCCTACAATCCACCGGCAATATTCCTCCTGGAGAGACACAGGAAGAAGGGATTGCCCGCTGTCGACGCGTGGTCCTCTCGAGTATAAACAAGAGCTTCGATATCAAAACAAAACCATGCGTTGACGTATTCCGTACGAGAGAAGGTGGGCATTGGGGAGGAGGTATTGCTGTGAAGAGGGCCTCTTCAAGAGAGCAGTTTGTGAGGGATGCAAATCCGATTGGTTCTGATACAATCTGCTCCCTATGGTTGAAATTTAGTCTAGCAACTTTCAATCCTCCTAACCTAAACAATCCAACTTGCATCGCTCCCAAAAGCACCAGCCATCCGAGCGTAGAAGCAAGTGCGAAATAAAAGTAACTGTGCGCTTCTCGATACCGTAGATGTACCTACCTAAGTAGCATGTCTGACGGAAAAGAATTGACCTGCCTTTGGGCTTGCCATTCCTGGCGTAGACCTTTGGCAGGTAGGTATCTATTTCAACAGGCTGTGCCACCCATGGCGCCAGTAAGACCGCCCCAGTCCTTGCTATTTCTGTGGGATTTCTTCCAGGGAAAATCAGTAAATTTTCAAGCGCAATATCTTAAAATGTAGTGGAAATAAAGTGTACACATTAAAGCTTATTGAATTTGTCGTGGAACGCACTATCAACTCAGGTCTTCAAAAAAAATAGTTCCATTTGAAAAACCGAACTTGACCATCGTATCTTTTAAAATAATAATCGATAACAAAATTCGTTCGCGCTAATGAATTGGCCGCCTCGATCCATCCAATTCCCTATTTTTTTATATTTTTATCGACAATTCTTTAGGAGACATCGCGCTGTCCAGTCTTAGGTGGGATACCCTGTATAACTCTGCATAGTTAGATTTCAAACAACTCTTATCCGTAAAAAAATATAGTGCGGCACAGTACGCCAATTTCAGTATGATCGTGATCGTTCCGAAACAGGCATTTTTTCTCATCTTCAAACCTTTTCCAAACAATTTTTGGTGATTTAAGGGGGGAGACCACTGTCTCGGCCCGAAATGTAAGGGTATTTTCGGGAATTTATTTCAACCAAACAACGCAAGTAAATCAATTTATTGCTTAGAATAGTCAATAGTGTATATATCGAAGGGTAAGAAATTTTTTTTTTTAATCAAATTCATATATCCGTTTTCTGTATACACTCCGTCAAAATTTGCGCTCCGGAAAAAACATACTAGTCGCGTTGACAGTCACCAGACCATATGGTTCATCGAAATTAAAAAAAACAATAATATTTAGAAACTAGAAGCCTGCCTCTATTACGTGACGATCGCATAATGTCGAATTTGTAAAAAATAACAAATATAAAATAATAAATATAATAATAATAATAATAATAATAATTCGTCTTTATTTATCACAAATTCACATGAATTAAGGGATAAAAGGGCGAGGTTCAGCATACCTGCTGTTTTGCAACCTAACCCCAAAGCAAGAAATATTAGAAATAAAGTTAGCTATATAAAACAGAATAGCGAGAGAAACAAGGAAAAAACAAACATGGGAAGGACAAGAGACAAGGAGAGCTACGCATAGTGGACAAGGATAAAGGAGCGGGCAGCACATTTAAAAGCAGGAAAAGAAGACAAAGAACGAATTTCCAAAGGAAGAGAATTATAATAGAAGCAGGATAAGTAGGAGAAAGATCCCATAAATTTGACCGTCCGATGAGCAGGCACAGCCAGTTCATCACCACGCCTAGTAGTTGGCGCAAAAACAGAGTGCATAGAAGAGTTACTTTGTAGAATTTCACTCAGATAAATAGGCGTCTCCGATTTCAAAGTCTTATAAACAGAGCAGCACAGGTGAAGGATCCACCGCTGTCTGAGATTGAGCCAACCGGAGCGAAGGAAACACGGCGAAATATGGTCAAACTTACGGACATTATAGGAATAACGAAGACACGAATTCTGAATACGTTGATATAGACGAAAGACGGGTAGTAAGATAGTAAAATAGCGGACCACTGAAAAAAAAGTCGTATTTTCGGGGTACAAAATTGGGGAAATGTTGCTAAAAAAAATAGAAGCAGGTCGAAAATTGAAAATGTCTGATCGTCACGTAATAGCGACGGGTTTTCCGTACAATAAATGTCCTTGATCATGCCAATTGGACGTATAGTTTTCTCTGTAGACTGTCAACGCGGTTGAAAAATGTCATTCTGAGGAAATCGCGTTCAATGTTCCGCGTGGCTCAGTCGCGCGTTTGACACCGCTTCACGAAAAACACCATATCTCCGTCAATTTTGCGAATTTCTTCATAAAATTTGGAGAGAACATTCTTGAAACATACGCCTTTCAGAAAATGTAAAAAAAATTCAGATTTGAGACAGTGGTCTCCCCCCTTAAAGCAACTCTCACCCATGCCAAAACTTAGTCTCTAGATGTAAGAACTTACGGCTAAATCGTCATGGATTTCCACAGGACAGGCCTGCCCCGGTAAAGCGCAAATACCTTCTTAACCAGACTGCTGACCCCATCCAATCACTTGTGTAACGTTGCCAGTGCGTCTGCTTAAGGGGTTATGCCCACTTGTGAGGTCTAAACAAATATGTTTATTCGGTAATTTTTTGGGGAAAAACTTGAATGCTTTTATAAAGAAACCTTTATGTATTTGAAAGTGTACATCTTATACTACTTGTAGTAATTATTCCAATTAAAAATGTAAATAAATAAAAGAAATGTCAGTGATCTGACGGCAGCGATTTTTTTAAATAGTAGTTTGCAGTGACCAATTTTGACCTGATTTATCTTGAATAAAAACTTCGAAGGAATTTAGTTAGTATATTAAATTATCTTGTCCTTAATCGTTCATTATCCGGAAAAATTAATTTGCTACCTATTTGATAGTCTAAGAGTTTTTGAGCGTGGGATGCTGGTGAGGTTAGAACGATGGTGAGAAAAACAAACTAGAAACACAGCACGTGCACTGAGTATTTGTCAATTTATTTAAAACCACTCACAAAGAGTGTGAATGACTGAATATGAGCCCTTGAGCTTTCTACAACAATCTTGAACACTGTGCTCAGCACGTGGTGAGTGCACGTGAAAACGACGCCGCGCTTATTGTTACACACACGACTGATCCACAATAATCAACCAGAATGATGAGCAGCAAGCAAATAATGAGTGTTGTAATCTTAAAAATGCACTGCAAAATGCGGTTAATCACTGAGAAATGAGGTACACAATGTTAAAACAAAAGTTAGCAAAGTCGCAAGCGACGCGTTCTTTCCTTTACTCAACGTGAACAAAAGTGCGTTCAAGATGGATAATCCTTTCCGTTCCGCGTCTCGAAGCTTCTCGAGTATCGATCGACGTGGGAAGTTTTGATTAGTTGATCGATTGTGGATCAGCCGTGAGTTCCGCTACCCGGTAGGTGCTGCGGCGAGCAATAGTGTGGCGGTGAGCTGAACTAGGTGAATCTTTAACACTACCGTAAACAGAGGGAACATTGGCAGGTTTTTGAAACATTTTGTTATATAATGTAAAAATTAACATGTTTACGTTTGCTTTAATATCCTATCACAACTTTGCATCCTTTGTGATTGTACTACAAGTGTCAAAATGCTTCAAATTTGTGTCCTTTTCTCCTTTAAGGGTGGGGGGGGGGGGGGGGGGTTCTGCTTTGTGGGACCGAAAAAGTAGGTGATATTTGCGAATTTTTTATAAAAAAAACTGTTGAATGAATTTATTTGAAATTTGGCAAGTTGTTTTATTGTACTTTTAAGTATTATTACAAATTTGTATGAGGCTATACAAAAAAGATGTGCGTGTGTAGAGCGTCGATTGCTGCAAAACGTTGAAAAAAACAGCTCGTGCTGGCGTTGAAGGAAAGTGTCCTATGGTTTATCTGAAACACAAAAAGGAAAATGAATTCTTAATCTACACGAACATGGCTATCTATGGAACTAGGATTATGGCTGTATCTGTTAACGTTCTGTTTTTTTATTTAAATAATTCCTTGCGATTTTTGGATGAAATTCGAACTTTTTTTTCATAAGGCTACCATTTTAACAATTTTTCTTTCTTTTTTATTGTTCTAGTTCCGTAGATAGCCATGTTCATGCAGATTAAGAATCCCTTTTACTTCTTGTATTTCAAATAAACCCTAGGACAGTTTCCTTCAACGCCAACACGAACCGTGTTTTTTCAACGTTCTGCAATCGACGCTCTACACAACCACATTTTTTTTGTATAGCTTCATAAAAAGTTGTAATAATACTTAAAAGTACAATAAAACAACTTGCCAAATTTCAAATAAATCTATTCAACAGTTTTTTTATAAAAAATTCTCAAATATCACCTACTTTTGCGGTCCCACAAGGCAGAACCCCCCCTCAATACATGTTAAAAACGGTACTGTACCTAGGTAATATTGGCACATCACGTAGATAGCATTAACGGGTTAAGTTTTACTAATCTGAGGTCAGTAAACTTAAATTTGTTTATTTTATTTTATTTTCTACATCTTAACTAAAATCAGCTTGTAACATTGGTACATCATATAAATAACATTAACTGGTTAAGTTTTACTAATCTGACGTAAAACGAAGTAACTCCGGCGTATGCCAATGTTACCCCGTGCTGTCAATATTCCCCCAGTTTACGGTATAGAATGGCGGCTGTTCATATTAAAATATCGAATTATCAAAAATCACAAAAAAAAAGAAAATAGTGTACATGAAAAAGTCGAGGAAAAAAAGAGTATTATCAACAAATAAATATAAAAAAAAGACAAAGAAACATGAAAAAGTCAAGGACGAATAAAGTATAATTAACAAAAAAATATAATCACATAAATAAAAAATAAAAAATATGATTACAATATAAAAAAAGATGTGAAATCAAAATGAGCTGCAAGTACGTCACAAAAACAGAAAATAATATATTCACATAAAAAAGAAAATAATATATTCACATAAAAAAGAAAATAATATATTCACATAAAAAAGAAAATAATATATTCACATAAAAAAGAAAATAATATATTCACATAAAAAAGAAAATAATATAATTACAATATAAAAAAGGATGTGAAATCAAAATGAGCTGCAAGTACATCACAAAAAAAAAGAAAATAATATAATCACACAAAAACAGAAAATAATATAATCACACAAAAAAAGAAAATAATCTAATTACAATATAAAAAAAGATGTGAAATCAAAATGAGCTGCAAGTACATAAAGGTACTTTCCAACTGCGCTTAAGATGACACAACTACATATACACAGCTAAAATGCTGTGTTATTCCATTACTCATATCGCGGACATTTTAATTAACCCATCAAAAAGAATCCCATTTAAAAACATTGTCGTAAATTATTATTAGCCTTACAAAATTAATGATATACAAAAATTGCGCCAATTATCACAATGGCTATTTATACAAAGAAAAAATCACAATGGTACAATGAAAAAATGTATTAAATAATATTAAGCAGATATATTTTTATACAAATAAATATTTTAATACGAATAAATATTTTATTCAAAATACTTGGCGCTGCTCTCCGAATTGGTGTTGCTAAACTGAATAAATATGTATAAATTGCAATAATCTTTTTCTTTCTTTCCTGTGCGTGCGTTCGTGGATGTGTGTATGTGCATATGCTACGTAAGATGTATTTTAGATCGCAGCGCCAAGCATTTTGAATAAAATATTTATTCGTATTAAAATATTTATTTGTATAAAAATATATCTGCTTAATATTATTTAATACATTTTTTCATTGTACCATTGTGATTTTTTCTTTGTATAAATAGCCATTGTGATAATTGGCGCAATTTTTGTATATCATTAATTTTGTAAAGCTAATAATAATTTACGACAATGTTTTTAAATGGGATTCTTTTTGATGGGTTAATTAAAATGTCCGCGATATGAGTAATGGAATAACACAGCATTTTAGCTGTGTATATGTAGTTGTGTCATCTTAAGCGCAGTTGGAAAGTACCTTTATGTACTTGCAGCTCATTTTGATTTCACATCTTTTTTTATATTGTAATTAGATTATTTTCTTTTTTTGTGTGATTATATTATTTTCTGTTTTTGTGTGATTATATTATTTTCTTTTTTTTTGTGATGTACTTGCAGCTCATTTTGATTTCACATCCTTTTTTAAATTGTAATTATATTATTTTCTTTTTTATGTGAATATATTATTTTCTTTTTTATGTGAATATATTATTTTCTTTTTTATGTGAATATATTATTTTCTGTTTTTGTGTGATTATATTATTTTTTTTTTTGTGACGTACTTGCAGCTCATTTTGATTTCACATCTTTTTTATATTGTAATCATATTTTTTATTTTTTATTCATGTGATTATATTTTTTTGTTAATTATACTTTATTCGTCCTTGACTTTTTCATGTTTCTTTGTCTTTTTTTTATATTTATTTGTTGATAATACTCTTTTTTTCCTCGACTTTTTCATGTACACTATTTTCTTTTTTTTTGTGATTTTTGATAATACTTTTTTGTCCTCGACATTTTCATGTACTTGGCTTAATTTTTTTACTTTTTTAAAGTTTTTTTTGGGGATCTCATTTCTTTTTACAAAGCTAATTCATGTACTTGGCGTAATTTTTTTACTTTTTTAAAGTTTTTTATGGCGATCTCACTTCTTTTTACAAAGATAATTCATGTTCTTGGCGTCATATTTTTTTACTTTTTTGAAGTTTTTTTTGGGATTCAGAATTTCAGCTTCTTCTTTTTTACAAATTTTTCCCTGTCACGGGTACTAAAAGTAAGGATAAAGTAAGGAAATCCCAATAAATTATAAATTCTGATCTATCTTCGTTACACGTCCACGCGTTTACGGCGCACTGCAGCCTATCGAGTGATGTTAGAAGATAAAGCTAGTTTGTAGCCAGTAAAGCTTACTCGGAATACTCGGAATAGCGCAAAGCAGTTCAGCGAGTGTACTTTTATTATTTTTTGATTAAGGATAAATTCTACGTAAGTTTAACACCTTCCCCCAAAAAACATGTGCACTGCATTGCCGATCTATATGTATTATATGAATGTATAGTACTTTGTGTGCAGTACATAGTGCGCGAAGCAGCTTGCGGCCGTGGCCGGGGCCGGGGACGTGGCCAGAGCCGGGGTCGTGGATGGGGGCGGGGCCGTGGACGTGGCGGCGGCCAATAACATATAAAAAAATAAATTCGTTATTTTCATACATAAAAATGTGGTTATTTCATTTGCTCATGCAGCAGAGTTACTTTCTCTTTCAGCTGTTAAAATAATTCTCTTCATCTGCATCGTTAACTGAAAAATAGGACAAATTTACTAATTATTTATATAAATTATCACACGTGCTCACATTGAATGAATAATTGCGTATGCAAAACCCTACGTGAAAATTTGTGCGTACATAGTCCAACGTAGATCACACTGCATCATCTTCTGCTTTGATGATTATCTGTAAATATATAATATATTATCACACGTGCTCACATTGAATGAATAATTGCGTATGCAAAACCCTACGTGAAAATTTGTGCGTACATAGTCCAACGTAGATCATACTGCATCATCTTCTGCTTTGATGATTATCTGTAAATTATATATATATATATAAAGCCTCATTTTAATAATTATATACAACTTAACGTAGAACTTATTAATTATTTATAGAAATAGAGTGGTCTTTTGCTATAGTGAGTGTAGAGACTACATAATGTATCCAAAGCAGGTGAGAGCATATGGCAGAAAGTCTTGTTGCAGGAAATTTAAATGCTAATGGTAATAATTCAGTGAAAATGAATGAGGAGATCCAATATTTTTAACGCACAATTTATTGGTGTTGGAATAAAACTAATAATAATTTAGTATGTTTATTGGTGAATTGAAATAATGGGAATCTAAAAAATTAATGAATAGCGTGACAACTACTGTGGATTTTATTAAAGTATTACGAATGTCTTTCACAAAAGATTGAAAAGCATCAAGGGAGATGTGTTTTCAGGGTACTTTCTTAACTAATGTGACTTGCTTTACATTGCAAGCAGTACACCATAATCTATTTTCTTAATAATTCTTAATGCTATGTCTTTTGATTGACAAATTTTGCCGATTTACCTTATTTGACAAATTCCCAGAAACTTGTGCGAAACAAGATGCTCTGTCTATCTATATATCTATTTAATCTTCTCCGGACAACCTCCAGTACACCATAATCTATTTTCTTAATAATTCTTAATGCTATGTCTTTTGATTGACAAATTTTGCCGATTTACCTTATTTGACAAATTCCCAGAAACTTGTGCGAAACAAGATGCTCTGTCTATCTATATATCTATTTAATCTTCTCCGGACAACCTCCAAGCCTGTGCATTCTCTTCATTTCTATCCATCCAAGCCTGTGCGTCCCCTTCAATTCTACTATCCAAGCCTGTGCGTCCCCTTCATTTTTATCCAAGTCCTGTGCGTCCCCTTCATTTCTATAATATATAATAAGCTTTACATAAAAACTCTAAATTGCTGGTATATACAAAAACAAGTATCTGGCAATTTAAATGCAATGTAATTTTTTACTACAATATATTATTTTGTACATGCATGATACAAATTTCCAGAAACTTGTGTGAAAGGAGATGCTTCGCAGTCGAACCATCTCCGAACAACTTCCAAGTCTGCGACTCTACATAAGAAATCTATTAAAAAAATTTTGGCGACTTACCTTATTAATTGAGACAATAATTCAGTCTCCTATGTAGTGTAAAAACTCGTGACATTCCAAATTCGGACAACTTACTTTATTTGACACTTAGCACTTGGTAGGTTATAAAATTCAAAATAGTATATATATATGTATGTACAATGACGGACGACGATCCCCGCCGAATAATCCCGAGAGTCGACGAACGAAGAACGAAACATGTGTTGGCTGAAGGTGTGTGTGTGTAACGCGTATATACGTATATTCTGTTTGACGACGAAAATATATATATGTACTATGGTTGACGAAAAATTCCTTGGAGAATCAGAAGAAGAATCTTACCATTTTCGACAGATTCATGAGACGATATTACGATATCTCTGTCATGCGTGGACCGATTTTATTGAAATTGGTCTTATTCGAAAGCTTATATGCGGTTTACATAAGAAAAATGCCTTTAAATTTAGAAAATATTGCAGGCGTGATGAGATATTTATGAAATAAGTTTCAGGTTAGGTTGGAATAGCTGTACGTCGAGTAAAGATACACGGCAGCGACAGGCATATACAAGGTGTCTTTTCTTTCATGTACTTGGCGTCGAGACGCTACCGCGTCTCTAGATATACATATCGAGTCACAAAAATCGCTCATTTTTCATGTGTAAAATAAAAACTACGTAACGCAAATGAAAAAGCCACGATTAAGGACAAGATTTTTATATATGGAACAAGATATTTTGGTCACCGATTCTGAAAATGTAGTTTCGAGAAAAACACGTTTAAAGTTTCAAGTTTTACATCCTCCAGGACATATCTATCAAATTGAAACATTCACACAATACTTTTGAGATGTTGTACTTTAAGAAAATGCCAAAACCCTAAAATCTATTTTTCTAGATTTTGTAGGTGGGCATCACCCCTTAAGGGTTAAGTTCTGGGACCCGGGTAATTACTGAGCGCGGAACTGTTATGTTGTTAACCACAGCATGGGAGAATTGCAAGACTGTGCGTGGGTCTACACTAGCTCGTACCACGAGTCTGTATAGCTGGGCCTCGCGTATATGGACGCACACACTCTTGCAATTCTCCCAAAACTCATGCCACGGTTAGCAAGGTAACAGCTCAGCGCGTGGCTGTTACTCGGGTCCCAGAACTTCAGGAGGTACTTGTTCCGTATCGGGCAGGCCTGCCATAAAGATTGTAAAATTGAATTTATTGTGCGTCGCCATGGTACCACTGGTGATTTGCGGAAACCTTCTACGTGGTACGCGAATGCTTTTAGAATACATTTTCTAATACTTTTGCTGGGCAATAAATCAGTAAAGTCCATTCCATAGTGTCACATTCGTGATTCGAAATTGGCGGCAAAAGCAGGAAAATGATACATCCGGTACGCGGCGCTGGAGAGAGCGGGGCGCACGGAAGCGACTGCAAGTGCGTCAGTCGAGCAAATGTACCGGGCGAACACAAGTCGAGATTTTTGTATAACGGAGACGAGGTATAAGGCGAATAAAGTGAAACCAGTATCCAACACGTTTCGAGCAATCCTACTCTTTCTCGCCTTCAACTTCCCAAGTACAGTAATGCCTCGTTAGTGTCCCGTTTTTACCATGCGTTATAATCCCGCTCACTATCCCCACCATTTCTTGGAATCCTTCGGTCGAGAGTGAGAGAACGAAAGAGACGACGGCAATTTCGTGTCAACTGTTTCGTTCCCTCCATTGGGTACCATTCGTTCTGAACTTTCTTCCTCATTCCCTTGTAAAGGCCGCCACAAACGGTCCGGCCGAACTGACGGTTTGGCCTGCGCAGGCCGAACTGTGCAGGCCGGCCGGACGCCGCACATGGTCGGGATAGGAATAGTTAGTGACATTCTTGTTTAATAACTTTTAAACTATAAAAGATCTCGGAATGGCGCCAAAAAACATAAATTGAATAAATTATTCCATTCTAATGATTTATAATTGAATATATTGTACGTTCATTTAATGTTTTTTTTTCAAGTTTTTCAACTTAATTGTTATAAAAAATTTGAAAACTATTTATTTAGTATTTTATTTAATGCTCTTTAAGCGTTTAAATCGCTTGTTGGGGAAAGTTTTAGTTTCCGATTATAAGGAAAAACCAAATAGTACTATTAGAAATTTTGACGAAATCTACAGTTTAGTTAAACATTAATATTCATTTATTATTAATTTATTCAATGGATTTATTCATTTCAGCGTATTAAGAAATTCTTTATTCTTAATTGTATCGATATGGAAGTGATACCGATGGATTCCTTATGTTTTTCCGATGAAGATCATACAAAATTTCATGTAAATCGGATTATTTTTATCAAATTGAGCTTGAAAATATAATTCGATTTTTCATGAAATTTCCTTCATTATGGTCCGAATTAGTGTCGTTCTTGGCGTTAGTTTCATCAGCGAAACATGAGGAATCGATAGGCGTCGTTTTAGCAAAGATCTGATGAGAAATGCGGAAATCCTGGATATTTCTGACTTTTTAATGGTATTCCAACCCTTTCGAAAATCGAGAGCCATCAAATTCCTGTCCTCGCCACGGGGTACAAGGCGGCATCTCTTTGACAGGCGTCGCTGGAGAATCACCCTGTTGTATACATTCAGTAGATTTCGGTAGCAGAAAGTTTATTTTTTCTTGCGCAATCCGGACTGTGCAGGCCTGCCGGAGCAAAATGGAAAAACGATTCGGTCGGACTGAGGCCGCGGCCAGATCCGAACCGAACGCCACTTGAGACTCCCTATTCTCCATTTCAGCGTAGTAAAAAATTCATCATTTTTTATCGTATCGATATGAAAGTGGCACCAATGGATTCCTTATGTTTTTCTGATGCAAATCATAACAAATTTCATGCAAATCGGACTACTTTTACACAATCAATTTATATTCCTTATGTAAAAGTAGTCCGATTTACAAGAAATTTGTTATGATTTGCATAAAAAAACATAAGAAATCCATTGATGCCACTTTCATATCGATACGATAAAGAATAAAGAATTTTTTACTACGCTGATATGAATATTTCACATTTTCATCCTCGACTGCAGGGGTCGACCTCAATTCGCTACGTTCACCCGAGGATTCATACTTGTTTCAGAAAAAAATAATTATTTATTCTTTATGTTATCGATATGGAAGTGATGCCGATAGATTCCTTATTTTTTTTTTCGATTAAAATCATAAAAAATTTCATGTAAGTCGGACTATTATTAACGAAATTAGCTTCAGGTTATAGGAATTAATTTTTCATACAATTTCCTTCATTATTTCCCGATACGCGGGCCCGGGCGAGTCGTCACGGCTCGCCGATCCACGTGCCGTTTGATTTAACATTAAGACCCAATTAATGGGATGGTACACGTGCTGCCCGATGCTTTATCATCCGCCATAATTAATATTAAGCAAGAGAGTGATCGCTAGCCACAAGCTAGTCTAGAAAGTAAACTCGGAATAGGTGGGAACTCCATAATTTTGGGAGCTGACAATTCTAATTGGATGCACTTTTGAGGAAGATGAGGGTCTCCCCTCTGTGAATTCGTCGATGGAACAGGTACCCTCACCGTCATGACGACGTGGAAGAATAGCCCAGCCAGTTGGTCCCAAAAAAATAGCCGCGATGATCGGACGAAGCGTCACGCCAGGGTCGCGGTTTATAGTGGTATTACCTGAGTCAGGGGTGGACAACGGTACACGCGGGTACGGATGGTTTCAAAATGTTAACAGCAATATACTCGAAGCGAGGAAAGTCGAAATCCCCCCCCCCCCCCCATAAACGGCACGTTGTCGATTGCCTCCTATTTCCACATCAGGTAGGCAAATGTTTCCCGAAGAATGATTCGGAAAGAAGTATACTTTCGGGTTTTTCTCTGAGGTCCTTTGTGAGTTGGGACACCGCCAAGCTACGTACCTGGTAGTCAAACTCGCTAAGGTCTGGTTTTTCCGCGCGTGGAAGTTACCATGTTTAAGTAAGTATAGGTAGGTACGCTGTCTTTTGGCGCCTACTATTTCCGCACGTTTTCGACGGTGCTTCAGGGACTCGATCCTTTTCAAAGGTTGTAGGTATTGCATAACTATGATAACCGACGCGGGCAGCCACTTCTTGACTAACAAAATAAGTTTACTAATTACCTTTAATTGTTGTATTATGTAGTAAGTTCTGCTACGAATCGCGATATTGAAGCATATGAATGACCAGCTTGCTATTTAATATGTCGCCGTGACACAAACTTGCGTGTTCTTTAGTGACAATTAAAAATCTAAAAAGACCGGCGGGAACTGAATACTTTTGTTTCGACTATTCATGATTTTTTTGTCTATTAAGTACTGTTTGATTTTTTTTTCATGAATATTCTGTGCAAACATGATATATTGAATATAATTTGCGGTATTTTATTTTATCCGGGCGGTTTGGAAAGAAGCGAGCGGGTTGAATGAACTTCGAGGAGATCGAAAACTATTTGTCCGATGTATTTGAAACTTGGTACACATATTCTTAACGGTATTATCTAAAATTTAGCATATCATTTTATTTTATTCCATAACCCATTCGTATATAATAAATCGTTTAAGTTTGCCTTGTAAGGTAAAAAAAAATAATAGTGGTATTCATTTTGCTCCCATTTATACAATAAATTTTTTTCTTCTTAAATCCGTATGCTAATTGTCTTATTCCTTTCCTCGTCACCTTATCCGTGCGGATTTAGCTGCAGGTACACGTAAAACGGTCTTTCGCCACTACGGCTTAGGATCTATGCGGATATATGCTACTACCAATAAAATAATAAAATTTTTCGTACCGACCGTAGCAAAGTATAACGACTTGCCACGTTTATTTCTTAAGCACCTCCGCTGAATCGTACGTATCTTGTATTTTTTTTCACCCAAGTTATTCACCTTCCGTTGGAAAATGAATGTCAAACAACGAGACGTGTATTTTCGTCGTAATTGCCACCACATGAAATGAGACAAATTCAAATAAATGAATTTTCTCGTACTTGTCTCGTAATATTTCTGCCACTTCCTTTTTCCCAATACTCGAAACTCGTATCTTTTAACGGGCAAATAATTGTACGGTCCCAGGTTTATCTAACATGAGAAAGACCATGATTCTAATGTTCATTGATAAAATATCTACTATGTAGCATACTTATTTCCTACATTAGTATACATCTAGTATATATATGTACGCTAGTCGTATGCTTTATTGATGGGATTGGCAGCGTATATATACGTCCCTCGTATATATTGATGGAACTGTGACAGCGTATACAGGGTCATCGTTTAATCCTGCAACGCGCGCGCGCGCGAACTTGTAAAATGGCAACACCGCCTCACGGACGCATTCCACTACAACCATGCACCGTCACCGCGTTCGGAGAGCTGCTAGCGACCGCTGGACAGCAGTGATGCTCGAGCTTCGAGAATTTTTGGCTGGTCCTTGTCAAATTAACGTTGCAAAGAACTATTCAGAATTTCCCGGCCCCGGTTGAAAATTTTGGGGTCTTTTTCGTATAACTTTTGAACTGTAAGACATATCGGAATGCAATTTGCGCCAAAAAAATGAGGAAAAATTAATCCCTCTTAATGATGGATAATTTAACATATTTTACGTTTACTTAATTTTTCTTTTATCAATTTGTTAACCATAATTGTTTAAAAAGCTGTTGGAAACTGTTTATTTGATAATGTATTTAACGCTGTTTTTAAAATTCGTGGTGTTGATAAACAATAGGTTAGTTGATTCTGTATCATTACATTTATAAATTGAGAAATTAAATTTTTATTCAATTATGTGTTAGTTCTGCAGACCTCAGAATCTATTGTTCTGGTTTTCTTTTTTATGATTTTATCCTTAATGCGGTGCATACCTAGATCAGACGTAAGGGGTAACTAATGCGACGTGTCTTTGATTGTAGCGGTGTTTGAATTTTTTTTCTAGAATTTTTGTGTTAGAATGTTTTAGCTACTCAACGCCACGCCTATATCGGCTTCCGTTAATGTCATTTTTTGGAACGATGTGCCGTTACTGTGGTTTTTACAAGCAGGTGGCGAAAAATCTCTCCGTACAAGGAACCGTCAATCCTGTCGTGGCTAAAATTTTTGAAATTGAGACGGGTACGAGATCTGTTGACATTATTTTCAAACCTCATTACAGTGATCTGGGGTGCGAGTGGTAGACCGATCATAAAAGCGGAGCGCGCGGCTCGATTACCTGGGTCGGGAAATTCCCAATATCTAGCTCTTTGCGACGCTAAAATTTTCGAAGCTCGGGCATCACTCTTGTCCAACGGTCGCAGGCAGCTCTGCGCTGGGCCGGTGCATGGTTGTAGTGGAATGCGTCCGTGAGGCGGTGTTGCCATTTTCGTCTGTTCGCGCGCGCGCGGGTTGTAGGATTAAACGATGACCCTGTATATATACGCCTTTCGCAGGCAATAGGTTAAAACTGTAAAGCAAATGTTAAGTCATCTAACCTCATCATATTTGTCAATTAACCCCACAGCCGATGTTTGTCTCACTACTCTAAATATATATAATAAACACTACAACCTAAACTCAATTAAAACGATTTCCAAAATTAAGCCTGTACCTATACCTAATGAAATTTGTAAACTTTTGGTGTGCAAGAACTCAACAAAATACCAATGTCCCATTTAAAAAAATTAGACATGTTAAAAATTAGTCGACTAACCCCGGTCTCCCCGACTCCCCGTCGTGTTGATGCTTCAAGTGTTTGTACATAGGAAACGTTTGAAATACAGAAGTTCGGTTTGGTTTATCACGCGCGCGCCAGCGATACTATTTCTTAGAAAGCCGCTTTCCGTTCGCTTCCTAATTAAATTTTGAACAAAGCATGTTTTCCTTTCGAGTCTTTCGTTTATGGCCTGAATAGCTATTATGTGTGTCATAAACGTGGAGTTTGTGATGGGCCCACGACGATGCAGGCCTGGCGGCCTGCAACCGGCCACGTCACGCGCTTGGAACCGGAGTTCCCGCTAAAATCGCACCCCCTTTCCGGAAACCACGGCAAGGGTGCAAGAAATAGAGGGTGCGATTGGTGTCCGGTAAAATACATATTTGGTCAGCATTCCTTCGTTAAGTTAACCAATCAGCGCAAATTTTCAACCGCGGCGGTCTTCCCGGAAGATCGGAAGACTGTCGAGCGTCACTTCTGCATGAACTACCAGTCGTGACTGCACCAAGTGCTTCGTGAAATTCAAAGTGTGTCGTGAGCAGTTATTATTATTAGAAAATAAAATGGCATCGTCAATTTCTGCTAGACAGAAAAAATGCATAGAGGATTTTTTAACAATTTATAGAAGTGAACCATGCCTATGGCAAGCGAATAGTGCAGATTATCGTAATCGTGACCTCAAAACTGCTGCGTATTTAAAATTAGTGAATAAGTTACGAGAAATCGAGCCATCCAGCACCAGAAAAAGTGTGATCAAAAGAATTAACAACATGCGCAGCACCTATCGGAAGGAGTTAAAAAAAGTAAGGGCCTCTACAAGGACAGGAGCGGGAGCAGACGATGTATATGTACCTACGTTATGGTACTTCGCAGACCTAGATTTTTTAAATGATCAGGAGACCCCAAGAACCTCTCGGTCCAATATTGAAAGCGACGACGACGACGAAACTGGGATCGAGGTAAGTTAAATAAAATAATTTTTTTTTGCATATTATATTTGAAGAATGTGCACATTGTACACAAAGTAAACATTTTAAAACAAAGTAAATTTTAGATACAGTTGTGTAGGGCCATTCCACGTGAAATCGAACAGTTTTCGGAGTAACATTTCTGATGTTGGTGAAACTTGGATATGTTGTAGTCTTTAGTGATATATAACCGTATCTCGAAGGATTTTACAAAATTTTAAAAATTTTTGATCTTACAGCTTTGTGAAATATAGACCTGTCCTTTTTTATTCAACTATCTATATATCTAATATTTTGAATCTATTTCGTTCATTCCACATCTAGTGCGGCCTTGAAGGCCATATATGCTACATGTGTACAAAATATATAGCATTTTATTTAAAAAAAAACTGGAGCTCACCATCAGTTTGCGCAAAATAATCCGAACACAAAAAATTGACATTACGTATTATGTTGGGTATAAAAAAGTGTACAAGTTCTCTGTTTTCATTTTGTCTCCAAATACATAACATTTGCAAGAACATTGTATAAAATGGCAGGTATAGCCGCCTGGCCACTGTTTGTACTGCACGGCTCAGCCCTATCCTATACCTAAAAAGCTAATTTCTATCAGTTTCTTAGTTCAAGAGTGATAATTTATTGGAAAAAGGTCACCTTTATATTTCAAACAGATGTAAGATCCACAATTTTTAAAATTTTGGAAAATCCTTCGAGATACGGTTATACAGGGTGTCCCACGGTAGACTGGACAGTGCCGTAGCTCCTAAAGTATTGGAGATAAAATTTTTTAAAAAATAGGGAATTGCATGGTTCGAAGGGGCTACAAAATTAGCCCGAACGAATTTTTTTTTCGATTATTATTTTAAAAAATACGATGGTCAAGTTCGGTTTTTCAAATGGAACTATTTTCTTTGAAGTCCTGAGTTGATAGTGCGTTCCAAGACAAATTCAATAAGCATCAATGTATACACTTTATTTCCACTGGTTTTTGAGATATTGCGCTTGCAAATTTACTGATTTTCACTGCAAGAAACTCCTCTGGAATAGCAAGGACCGGGGACGGTCTTACTGGCGCCACGGGTGGCACTGCCTGTTGAAATAGATACCTACCTGCGAAAGGTCTACGCCAGGCCCAAAGGCTGGACAATTCTTTTCCGCCAGAAATGCTACTTAGGTAGGTACATCTGCGGTATCGAGAAGCGCATCGTTACTTTTATTTCGCACTTGCTTCTAGGCTCGGATAGCCGGTTCGTCTGGCAGGGATGCAAGTTGGATTGGTTAGGTTCGGAGGAGTGAAAGTTGCTAGACTAAATTTCAACTATAGGGAGCAGATTGTATCAGAACCAATCGGATTTGCATCCCTCACAAACGCCTGCACTCTTGAAGAGGCCCTCTTCACAGCAATACCTTCTCCCCAATGCCCACCTTCTTTCGCACGGAATACGTCAACGCATGGTTTTGTTTTGATATCGAAGCTCATGTTTATACTCGAGAGGACCACGCATCGACAGCGGGCTACCCCTTTTCTTACCGTGTCTCTCCACGAGGAGTTTTGCCGATGGATTGTAGAAGCGCAGATGTCTGGATGCCAGTTGTTGAATTCAGGAGACGATAGAAACACTTTATTACTAAACACACATGTCCTATAATTAAAGTAAATCGTATTCCTCTCGGGCAGGAGTCGCCCGACGTTCGTCAAGAAGATGCGGCCTGGTACCCCGTGGCGAGGACAACCCTTCGCTGGGTCTCGCTCGATTTTTATGACTTTTACCGGAAAAAGGTACGAATCCTGGGCCGAACGTAACGAATTGAGGTCGAGCCCTCGCAGTCGAGGGTGAAATATCCATTACAGCGTATTAAGAAATTCTTTTCTTCATCGTATCGAGAGGGAAGTGACGCGAATGGATTCCTTATGTTTTTCTGACGAAAATCATACCAAATATCATGCAAATCGGACTACTTTGATACAAGCTATTTGTATTCCCTATGTAAAAGTTGTCCGATTTACACGACATTTGGCATGATTTTCATCGGGAAACCACAAGGAATCCAACGGCGACACTTCCATATCCATACGATAAAGAATAAAGAATTATTTTATTTCTGAAACAGATACAGGGTAATTATGGAGGTACGCCCGTCAAGAAGATGCGGCCTGGTACCCCGTGGCGAGGACAACCCTTCGCAGGGTCTCGCCCGATTTTTATGGCTTTTTCCGGAAAAAGGTACGAATCCTGGGCCGAACGTAACGAATTGAGGTCGAGCCCCCGCAGTCGAGGGTGAAATATCCATTACAACATATTAAGAAATTCTTTTCTTCATCGTATCGAAAGGGAAGTGACGCCAATGGATTCCTTATGTTTTTCTGATGAAAATCATACCAAATATCATGCAAATCGGACTACTTTGACACCAACTATTTGTATTCCCTATGTAAAAGTTGTCCGATTTACACGACATTTGGCATGATTTTCATCGGGAAACCACAAGGAATCCAACGGCGACACTTCCATATCCATACGATAAAGAATAAAAAATTATTTTATTTCTGAAACAGATACAGGGTAATTATGGAGCTACGCCCGTCAAGAAGATGCGGCCTGGTACCCCGTGGCGAGGACAACCCTTCGCAGGGTCTCGCCCGATTTTTATGGCTTTTTCCGGAAAAAGGTACGAATCCTGGGCCGAACGTAACGAATTGAGGTCGAGCCCCCGCAGTCGAGGGTGAAATATCCATTACAGCGTATTAAGAAATTCTTTTCTTCATCGTATCGAGAGGGAAGTGACGCGAATGGATTCCTTATGTTTTTCTGACGAAAATCATACCAAATATCATGCAAATCGGACTACTTTGACACAAGCTATTTGTATTCCCTATGTAAAAGTTGTCCGATTTACACGACATTTGGCATGATTTTCATCGGGAAACCACAAGGAATCCAACGGCGACACTTCCATATCCATACGATAAAGAATAAAGAATTATTTTATTTCTGAAACAGATACAGGGTAATTATGGAGGTACGCCCGTCAAGAAGATGCGGCCTGGTACCCCGTGGCGAGGACAACCCTTCGCAGGGTCTCGCCCGATTTTTATGGCTTTTTCCGGAAAAAGGTACGAATCCTGGGCCGAACGTAACGAATTGAGGTCGAGCCCTCGCAGTCGAGGGTGAAATATCCATTACAGCGTATTAAGAAATTCTTTTCTTCATCGTATCGAGAGGGAAGTGACGCGAATGGATTCCTTATGTTTTTCTGACGAAAATCATACCAAATATCATGCAAATCGGACTACTTTGATACAAGCTATTTGTATTCCCTATGTAAAAGTTGTCCGATTTACACGACATTTGGCATGATTTTCATCGGGAAACCACAAGGAATCCAACGGCGACACTTCCATATCCATACGATAAAGAATAAAGAATTATTTTATTTCTGAAACAGATACAGGGTAATTATGGAGGTACGTCCGTCAAGAAGATGCGGCCTGGTACCCCGTGGCGAGGACAACCCTTCGCAGGGTCTCGCCCGATTTTTATGGCTTTTTCCGGAAAAAGGTACGAATCCTGGGCCGAACGTAACGAATTGAGGTCGAGCCCCCGCAGTCGAGGGTGAAATATCCATTACAACATATTAAGAAATTCTTTTCTTCATCGTATCGAAAGGGAAGTGACGCCAATGGATTCCTTATGTTTTTCTGATGAAAATCATACCAAATATCATGCAAATCGGACTACTTTGACACCAACTATTTGTATTCCCTATGTAAAAGTTGTCCGATTTACACGACATTTGGCATGATTTTCATCGGGAAACCACAAGGAATCCAACGGCGACACTTCCATATCCATACGATAAAGAATAAAGAATTATTTTATTTCTGAAACAGATACAGGGTAATTATGGAGCTACGCCCGTCAAGAAGATGCGGCCTGGTACCCCGTGGCGAGGACAACCCTTCGCAGGGTCTCGCCCGATTTTTATGGCTTTTTCCGGAAAAAGGTACGAATCCTGGGCCGAACGTAACGAATTGAGGTCGAGCCCCCGCAGTCGAGGGTGAAATATCCATTACAGCGTATTAAGAAATTCTTTTCTTCATCGTATCGAGAGGGAAGTGACGCGAATGGATTCCTTATGTTTTTCTGACGAAAATCATACCAAATATCATGCAAATCGGACTACTTTGATACAAGCTATTTGTATTCCCTATGTAAAAGTTGTCCGATTTACACGACATTTGGCATGATTTTCATCGGGAAACCACAAGGAATCCAACGGCGACACTTCCATATCCATACGATAAAGAATAAAGAATTATTTTATTTCTGAAACAGATACAGGGTAATTATGGAGGTACGCCCGTCAAGAAGATGCGGCCTGGTACCCCGTGGCGAGGACAACCCTTCGCAGGGTCTCGCCCGATTTTTATGGCTTTTTCCGGAAAAAGGTACGAATCCTGGGCCGAACGTAACGAATTGAGGTCGAGCCCCCGCAGTCGAGGGTGAAATATCCATTACAACATATTAAGAAATTCTTTTCTTCATCGTATCGAAAGGGAAGTGACGCCAATGGATTCCTTATGTTTTTCTGATGAAAATCATACCAAATATCATGCAAATCGGACTACTTTGACACCAACTATTTGTATTCCCTATGTAAAAGTTGTCCGATTTACACGACATTTGGCATGATTTTCATCGGGAAACCACAAGGAATCCAACGGCGACACTTCCATATCCATACGATAAAGAATAAAGAATTATTTTATTTCTGAAACAGATACAGGGTAATTATGGAGCTACGCCCGTCAAGAAGATGCGGCCTGGTACCCCGTGGCGAGGACAACCCTTCGCAGGGTCTCGCCCGATTTTTATGGCTTTTTCCGGAAAAAGGTACGAATCCTGGGCCGAACGTAACGAATTGAGGTCGAGCCCCCGCAGTCGAGGGTGAAATATCCATTACAGCGTATTAAGAAATTCTTTTCTTCATCGTATCGAGAGGGAAGTGACGCGAATGGATTCCTTATGTTTTTCTGACGAAAATCATACCAAATATCATGCAAATCGGACTACTTTGACACAAGCTATTTGTATTCCCTATGTAAAAGTTGTCCGATTTACACGACATTTGGCATGATTTTCATCGGGAAACCACAAGGAATCCAACGGCGACACTTCCATATCCATACGATAAAGAATAAAGAATTATTTTATTTCTGAAACAGATACAGGGTAATTATGGAGGTACGCCCGTCAAGAAGATGCGGCCTGGTACCCCGTGGCGAGGACAACCCTTCGCAGGGTCTCGCCCGATTTTTATGGCTTTTTCCGGAAAAAGGTACGAATCCTGGGCCGAACGTAACGAATTGAGGTCGAGCCCTCGCAGTCGAGGGTGAAATATCCATTACAGCGTATTAAGAAATTCTTTTCTTCATCGTATCGAGAGGGAAGTGACGCGAATGGATTCCTTATGTTTTTCTGACGAAAATCATACCAAATATCATGCAAATCGGACTACTTTGATACAAGCTATTTGTATTCCCTATGTAAAAGTTGTCCGATTTACACGACATTTGGCATGATTTTCATCGGGAAACCACAAGGAATCCAACGGCGACACTTCCATATCCATACGATAAAGAATAAAGAATTATTTTATTTCTGAAACAGATACAGGGTAATTATGGAGGTACGCCCGTCAAGAAGATGCGGCCTGGTACCCCGTGGCGAGGACAACCCTTCGCAGGGTCTCGCCCGATTTTTATGGCTTTTTCCGGAAAAAGGTACGAATCCTGGGCCGAACGTAACGAATTGAGGTCGAGCCCCCGCAGTCGAGGGTGAAATATCCATTACAACATATTAAGAAATTCTTTTCTTCATCGTATCGAAAGGGAAGTGACGCCAATGGATTCCTTATGTTTTTCTGACGAAAATCATACCAAATATCATGCAAATCGGACTACTTTGACACAAGCTATTTGTATTCCCTATGTAAAAGTTGTCCGATTTACACGACATTTGGCATGATTTTCATCGGGAAACCACAAGGAATCCAACGGCGACACTTCCATATCCATACGATAAAGAATAAAGAATTATTTTATTTCTGAAACAGATACAGGGTAATTATGGAGGTACGCCCGTCAAGAAGATGCGGCCTGGTACCCCGTGGCGAGGACAACCCTTCGCAGGGTCTCGCCCGATTTTTATGGCTTTTTCCGGAAAAAGGTACGAATCCTGGGCCGAACGTAACGATTTGAGGTCGAGCCCCCGCAGTCGAGGGTGAAATATCCATTACAACATATTAAGAAATTCTTTTCTTCATCGTATCGAAAGGGAAGTGACGCCAATGGATTCCTTATGTTTTTCTGATGAAAATCATACCAAATATCATGCAAATCGGACTACTTTGACACCAACTATTTGTATTCCCTATGTAAAAGTTGTCCGATTTACACGACATTTGGCATGATTTTCATCGGGAAACCACAAGGAATCCAACGGCGACACTTCCATATCCATACGATAAAGAATAAAGAATTATTTTATTTCTGAAACAGATACAGGGTAATTATGGAGCTACGCCCGTCAAGAAGATGCGGCCTGGTACCCCGTGGCGAGGACAACCCTTCGCAGGGTCTCGCCCGATTTTTATGGCTTTTTCCGGAAAAAGGTACGAATCCTGGGCCGAACGTAACGAATTGAGGTCGAGCCCCCGCAGTCGAGGGTGAAATATCCATTACAGCGTATTAAGAAATTCTTTTCTTCATCGTATCGAGAGGGAAGTGACGCGAATGGATTCCTTATGTTTTTCTGACGAAAATCATACCAAATATCATGCAAATCGGACTACTTTGACACAAGCTATTTGTATTCCCTATGTAAAAGTTGTCCGATTTACATGAAATTTGTTATGATTTTAATCGACGAAACGCCAGGAATCCATTGGCATCACTTACTCCTTCGATACGACGAAGAAAAGAAGCAAACATTTGAAATCCTAAACATTTCTCACTTCTTAATGATATTCCAAACCCTTCGAGGGTTGAAAGCCATAAAATTCGATGGGCACTGCGGGGTGTTGTCCTCGCCACGAGGCGACGGGCGTACCTCCATAATTACCCTGTATCTGTTTCAGAAATAAAATAATTCTTTATTCTTTATCGTATGGATATGGAAGTGTCGCCATTGGATTCCTTGTGGTTTCCCGATGAAAATCATGCCAAATGTCGTGTAAATCGGACAACTTTTACATAGGGAATACAAATAGCTTGTATCAAAGTAGTCCGATTTGCATGATATTTGGTATGATTTTCGTCAGAAAAACATAAGGAATCCATTCGCGTCACTTCCCTCTCGATACGATGAAGAAAAGAATTTCTTAATACGCTGTAATGGATATTTCACCCTCGACTGCGAGGGCTCGACCTCAATTCGTTACGTTCGGCCCAGGATTCGTACCTTTTTCCGGTAAATGTCATAAAAATCGAGCGAGACCCAGCGAAGGGTTGTCCTCGCCACGGGGTACCAGGCCGCATCTTCTTGACGAACGTCGGGCGACTCCTGCCCGAGAGGAATACGATTTACTTTAATTATAGAACATGTGTGTTTAGTAATAAAGTGTTTCTATCGTCTCCTGAATTCAACAACTGGCATCCAGACATCTGCGCTTCTACAATCCATCAAAACTCCTCGTGGAGAGACACGGTAAGAAAAGGGGTAGCCCGCTGTCGATGCGTGGTCCTCTCGAGTATAAACATGAGCTTCGATATCAAAACAAAACCATGCGTTGACGTATTCCGTGCGAAAGAAGGTGGGCATTGGGGAGAAGGTATTGCTGTGAAGAGGGCCTCTTCAAGAGTGCAGCCGTTTGTGAGGGATGCAAATCCGATTGGTTCTGATACAATCTGCTCCCTATAGTTGAAATTTAGTCTAGCAACTTTCACTCCTCCGAACCTAACCAATCCAACTTGCATCCCTCCCAGACGAACCGGCTATCCGAGCCTAGAAGCAAGTGCGAAATAAAAGTAACGATGCGCTTCTCGATACCGCAGATGTACCTACCTAAGTAGCATTTCTGGCGGAAAAGAATTGTCCAGCCTTTGGGCCTGGCGTAGACCTTTCGCAGGTAGGTATCTATTTCAACAGGCAGTGCCACCCGTGGCGCCAGTAAGACCGTCCCCGGTCCTTGCTATTCCAGAGGAGTTTCTTGCAGTGAAAATCAGTAAATTTGCAAGCGCAATATCTCAAAAACCAGTGAAAATAAAGTGTATACATTGATGCTTATTGAATTTGTCTTGGAACGCACTATCAACTCAGGACTTCAAAAAAATAGTTCCATTTGAAAAACCGAACTTGACCATCGTATTTTTTAAAATAATAATCGAAAAAAAAATTCGTTCGGGCTAATTTTGTAGCCCCTTCGAACCATGCAATTCCCTATTTTAAAAAAATTTTATCTCCAATACTTTAGGAGCTACGGCACTGTCCAGTCTACCGTGGGACACCCTGTATATCAGTAAAGACTACGACATATTCAAGTTTTGCCAACATCCAAAATGGTAATCCGAAAACTGTCCGATTTCACGTCGAATGAAACAGCAAATGTTTACAGTAAACGCGTTAAATTTAAGTAATGAAGTTATTTTGCCAAGGAACTGCACCTTCATTTACAAAATAATTTATAAAGCCTTCTCTAACTCTTTTTGCATCATTAGCTACATTTCCCGGGTTTCTTTGATTTAAACTTTCCATATTCGAATTTGTTGTATGAAACCCCGGCATAATAGTCCCATATTCTGTATTCTCTCGATCGAAAGAATCTGGAGGTGTGTAAGAATTTGGCACCGATTTAATTAAAAAATTGTGTAATACACAACTTGCCATTACGATAGAATCAATATTGTCTGGTCCTATATTAATTTGAGTATGGAAAATTCTAAATCGCGATGCCATGATGCCAAACGCGTTTTCAACGATACGTCTCGTTCGCGATACGCGGTAATTATATATCTTTCTTTCTTGGCAAATCAGATCTGCCTGTCTAAATGGTTTAATCATGTCCACTCTCAATGGAATGGCATCATCAGCCACAAAAACGTAGGGCAAAATTTTATTGTGTTTCTGACACATTCTTCATTTGGGATCCTTAAAAGCTTGTTGTGAAGTTTTTCAAAAAATTTTGTGTTTTGAAGGACACCTCCATCCGAAACTCTGCCGTTAGTGCCAAAATCGCACATAAGAAATTGATATTTTGCATCCACTATTGCTAATAACACCATACTGTGACGACCTTTATAATTATAGAATTCCGTCCCGCTTCCATTTGGAGGAATAATTTCTATATGTTTCCCGTCAATCGCTCCAAGACAATGTGGAAAGTTCCACCTATCTTCAAAAACTTTCGCTACATTCTTCCATTCTTCTGTTGTTCGCGGAAACTGAAAACAAAAAATATTATTATTTCAGGAACACGCACTGGAAAATACAGAGCAAACAACATCTGCTGAATACATTCCAGATGGTTGTACCGCGGATGTCAATGAATCAGGCGACATAGAAGGGGATGAACATTCGATAGATCCACCTCCAATCCCCTCTACATCGACAAGCCAAACTAACCGGCCAAGGCAATCAAAGAAGAGTGCACGATCCGAAGAAGCTGCGTTACAGCGTGATGTACTGCTATCTGTACAGCAGCATTTTAAACGTCCAGCAACGCAGGAGGATCGTTTTGACGTTTATGGTAAAAACGTTGGTATGAAATTGCGGGACTTGCCCAACGAGCAGAGGCTGCTGGCCGAACGTAGCATTAATGATACACTCTTTGTGGCCGAAATGGGGAAATTAAATATAGCGCACACGTTAATTTCGGAACAGGTAATTCATAGGAATATGCGTTCTCCTACTCCTACTCCTACACCAATGCCTCACCACTCCTACTCCTACACCAATGCCTCACCTCAGCAACCGTCATATTCTGATGACACAACTTCTAGCTCAATTATTCCTAATCCCAGTCCAATGTATCAGTATCAGTATCACGAACCACCTTCTCCTTATCATTCACCAACTCCCAGTGCCATGACACCTCACTTTCACATTCCGGAAAACTCGCCACAAGCATATTCAGCAAATTTTAAAAATAGTAATAATAATAATAATAATAATACTAATAATACTACTAATAATAATAATTATAGGTAATTTTTTTGTAATTTGTATAATTATATAAATTAGGGTAAATGTTTGTAAAACGATCCCTTGGGGTAAAATGATTCCTGGCTGTTCTACGGCTATTAGTGGTAGTATTTAGTAATAAGGTAAATGTCCCAATTAGCGACCCTTAAGATCTACGCGCACGTTGTAACATATTTACATATTAAAAGTATTTATCGCAATTACACTTTTTTCCAGTATGAAAAAGGCCCTCTTTTATGATTAAATTTTTCTAATAAAATTATTAATAATAAATATATTATATGGTGCACGTGTACCTATTTTTGCCATGTAAATATCAGCGTCGTATGTATTATAAACAAGAAAAAATAGAAATTACTGTCTTTTATCTTAGGTATGTTTTTTTTCAATGTTGCGTAACTTTTGTCATGAACGGCTTAGTGTGACATCTGTTTTTTTTCGCGGATTGAATGACAATTCATAAATAAATTAATGTATGTTTCGTTATCGAATGTAATAATTTTACGTTATATTTAACCACTGAATGAGAGTTGGATGTTTGGGGTCATATGATCCCTCTGTGGTAGGGTAAAATGATTCCACAAATCCCAGGGAGTGTGCGAAAAAATTTGAGTCTGTGAAGATGATCTCACTTTCTTATATTTGTTAGTTCATTTTAAGTATTTCTATTCATTGATTATGTCCCACAAATTATGTACGTTTTCTTTTTGAAAAAAATTGTTTTAACTTATTATGGTCGCATATTTTGTGACTCAGTTCAATTTCTGTTTCTATTTAAATAAATCAATGCTTTTTAATGTTTTTCTTATTCATTATATTCATTACCAGTAGATGTAAAATGATCCTAGGGAATACTTTTCTAAGGATCCCTCGTACGGATCATTTTATACACATAGGTGTAGGTACAAAATGATACTTTGGTATGCCTTCACAAATATGCGAATAAAAAATGTAATTGATCAAAGTAGCTAAATTTGATCTAAACCAATAATAAGGTAGATCAACTAACTTACAACGTAATTACAACGTCATCGAAATCGCAAAGTAAAAGATGGTCATTTTCCTTACCTTCAAATAATCCTTATGTAGAACTTTATATACAGCAGCGCATGTTTCAGGTATAATATAAGACAGAGCCTGAGGTGATATGATTGCGGTAAATTTAAGATCTTCATAACTCCTTCCAGTCGCAAGAAATCTCAATGTAGCAGTTAATCGCTCGTGCGGTGAGATGGCGTCTCTCATAATTGTGTCTTTCTTTTGTATGAAGGGAGTGACTAAAGAAAGTAGCCTTAAATATGTCTCTTCATCCATTCTTAAATAATTGTGCAATTCGTTTAATAAATTTGTATGTGAATAACGTCCCCTTTTTTGTAACCACTCTTTGCAACACACTTTTCGATCTATTTTGCGTTTAGAGCAATTTTTTGTAGCTAATATAAAGCCTACTACGGCTAAAGCGTCGTCTGTCGATGTCATGGTCAGCTGACAAAACTGTGAATACTGTAGGGCTGTTCCAATGCCCGAAAGAAGCGAGCCGAGCCTCACTCGGCTCGAAGAACCGAGCCGAGCCGAGTGCCCGTAAAAACCGATCGGCCGCAACAACCGAGTAGGTAGAATTTTTCCGAGCCGTCCGAGAAAACCGAGCGGGCCGTAGACTGTGTCGAGTAGGTTGAAGGTTGGACGTTTCGGGCAATGAAAATGTTTGGAATATTTTAGGAAACGTGTAGGGGAAGGTGGGGCAAGACGGGGTGGGGGGTAAGACGGGGTACCCCCCCTATCTCGTGATACAAACGCACTAATCAAAATTCAGCATACGCGTTAAACGTGTCGTTACCGACACCGTTAGTGAGCAGCAAGTCAGTGAAACACGTGGACGTGTGACAAAGATAGATCAGAATTTATAATTTATTGGGATTTCTTAATATCTTCCTTATTTTTAGCACCCGTGATAATGATATGATATTATAGAAGATCTTCAGTACATGTATATGTTTCTGAGGCAGAATTTAGCTGGCTATTAAGGCACGTGTGTCATTTTATCCTTTCGCAAATAATGTTTCGGGCAGTGTTCATATGATTGTAGTGAGATGAGAAGGGGCAAGATGGGGTACCTCTTATTTTCATTACCCCATCATGCCCCTCACAAACCTAGAAATAAAAATCAAACTTTTTCATTGTCCCAGGATAGTTAGAAACTACAAACGAAAGATGGACCGAGGAAAATGATACTTCTTTTCTACTAATTAGTCCAAAAGAACTGATTCCCGTCCCAATCACAAAGCAAAAGACTCGTATGTCGAGAAAACTGGAAACACCGCAATTATAACATCTTCATTTCTCCTGTGCTGATGTAGGAGACGAGGACGATGAAGCCATACATATGTGCCGCCTCTGTCAGCCCAATAAATAATTAATTTATATATATTTACTTTATTTATATTGTTTTTTAATTGGTACCCCATCATGCCCCATCCGTGGGGCAAGACGGGGGATAGGACTTTTTCTGAATTTTTTTATTTATTCCATTAAAACCTGTAAAGATTAGGTTGATTCATAGTTAAACTGAGAGACTTATTACGAAAGAATGGCTCAGACATAAAATTGATTAGTTGATTATGAAAACCTGTGTTTTATTCATCATCAAACCTTAACTACCCCGTCTTGCCCCACCTTCCCCTATCAACTGGAATGTGAATAATGGTTGTTAATAATGTGAATAAATATAAAGTAAACTGAAAATGAAAATACACTGCTGGACAAAATTAAAGGAACACTATAATGTCCCGATAAATTCGGTCATTTTGAAATGGCTGTATCTCCGCGAAAAATTGTCGCAAAAAATATTTAAAAAGCAGTTTAGCGCTTCCAGTTTCTAGTTTTTGATTCAAGGACACATTTTTTCAGCCATTATGGTACTGTTTTATCAAGATAAAGCACAGGAAACAAAATTTAAAAAATTTAAAATACTGTCAGGCCGGCCGGAGTGTGTGGCGGCCTTAACATTATCGTAACTGTTAGTATACTTATAACAAATATAATGAGATCAATATTTAATGTTTATGTCTTTGTTTCAAGAATCCCCGCTAGACTTATCCATGGCGTTACTTTCTCATCATTCGTCATCTGGTATTTCACATCCCTATTATGAAGTTGATGAATATGAGTCAACCTCTGAAGAGTCATCGTCATCCACATTATCTATAACGGGAGATCATTTGGACTGCAGCATTTTGACAACAATCAAAAGAGGAGAGCGAGTTTTGTTACCGTGTGAAGTGTGTGGGAAATCTTTCGATCGACCTTCCCTTTTGAAGCGCCATATGAGAACACATACAGGTAGGAAAAATATACACAGCTTTTCCCGAAAATAATTATTCCTTTATTAGATTTTACCTGCTTATGTGTTTACGATTTGAAAAGAAAAGGGACGAATAGGAGGGGGTCAAGAAAAGTAAATAACAAATGGGTGCTTATAGGCCGATTCATATGTTGTATTACTGTATACAGCTACTTGATGAATTGTTCCGGCTGACCACATATGCATACATAGGTAATCTAAGGAAGACTGAGATCGGATATGCATGCCTAAAGAAGAAAGTGGGGAAGTGCGCGGTGTTAAGTTTTACCTCGACTGATCCGTCGATCCCTACTTAAGTCTCCATGATTCGCGCCAGCTTGTTACTAGATCAGAGTTGACAATTTCCTATTTCTCACGCATATAGGAATCGGTGACGTAATATTCATACGGTTTGGGAAACTCGGAAAAAGAGAGACACGACGCCGGGAATCGAATCCGAGTCGTCCACGAGCTACTTCGACTCTCCGTGGTCTCTTAGTCCAGTCTCCTTTTTATGATGGGGGTTCCTGATCCCACATGCTTTAGGCCTAAGCATGCCCATGTGAAGTCTCTTTACCGCTATCGAGCATCATTTATGCGCATTGGGGGGGGGGGGGCGTGGAAGCAACGTAGTTAGGAATGTGTGGGTATCTGAGGTGAAAGGCTCGGGCAGGTTCGAGAAAATTCGGGTGGGTACCCGCAACATACGAATGTGCTGATAGTCTGAAGAAATCGGATGGCACCCGATATTTCCGGGTTCGGTCGGAAGAATTCGGACAGATTCGGTCCAAGGTGTTATCGTGCTACGATTTCTTTGTCGCTGATTACACATACAATCATAGCTAGGCACAAGTCAAACTAAATGTCGTTCGATAATTACCGAAAAACCCATACTTTTTAAATTACCCCCACTAGCAATCCTTAATTCGATGATTATTTAGTAGATACAGTTTTGTAGATATAAAAAAAGATGCAACGTTTATTTATATGTCTTTTTGATATCTCTCACTGTTCTCAAGATATTCCACGAAAAAGAAAATTCTGCAATTTTTAAGGGGTGACTTCACCCCCTAAACCCGCACTATGAAACCAGTAAAAATGGGTTTGTCTTACTGATGAACTATTCTACTTGCACACAAAGTTGTATACTCTTCTGAATTTTCGAGTTCCCTAACTTCTCTTGTCAATTTACATGTAGAGAGAAATGCCACTTTCAAGCACGTGTTACTTGTAACGTGTTTTTCACCTTACTAAATTTACCTTTCCTTATATGGGAGGGGGGGGGGGGCGCATGCTATTTGAAAATTGCAAAGGCTGGTTGCGACTCAAAAAATGTTGGGAAACACTGCTCTATGCTATCCTTTTCTGTGGTTAGAAAATATCTAAGAAGAATACTTTTTTCGTCGGATAGGTATATATGGTCATCCAGAATAATTAATCAGGGCGCAATATGCAATAATGTTTAGCCTATACATATAAATCTCACAACGTTTTGTTCCTTCACTACTTACTCTAATGTTTCGACTTATCAATTACTGTTCTTTCTTTGCTTCTCATTATTGCTATGCATTTTTACGAAAGCACCTGTTTAACGCCGACTATAATAGAGGAAGGAAATATGTGTTTCAAAAAATATAAAAAATAATAAAAAAACAATTATTTAACACTTTAAGTGGCACAAGTTTTGGCAAAATATCGTTTCAAGTTCGGTTATGCTTTTCCGAGCAGTTTCTTCTATCGGGAAACCGTTGTTCAACTAGCCTCGCGTTTTGAATACGCATCAACACTAATGAAAATTTAAATTCCTACATCTTCGAAAGGCTATTATATAGAGGTTGGTGATGTTTTTTCTGATGAAAATGAATCTAAATACAATATTATTCAGACTAAAGTATTTCTTCCACACATAACTGATAGTTGACTCTACTGCTGAGTCTATACAGAGGGTCGATCTCCTATTTAGCATCCCATTATTTCACGCTCTGCTGATTGTAAGTCTTCGTTTGAACGGTTCGACAACGAGAGTGAATGAGATGCTCCAATAGTGTGGGAAATAGCGCATCAACGGAAAATAATATTTAAAGGTTAGTTATAAATAGTAGAACTCATACTTAAATATACTGCGAATAATGGAATGAACAATATCTTGGACAAATTCTTCAATAAAACACGAGCCTGAATTAAAAAACGGCATATTCAGTAGGCCAACACCTTACCGACCACACTACGTTTAAGGGGGGAGACCACTGTCTCAAATCTGAAAAAAATGTTTTTTTTACATTTTCTGAAAGACGTATGTTTCAAGAATGTTCTCTCCAAATTTTATGAAGCAATTCGCAAAATTTACGGAGATATGGTGTTTTTCGTGAAGCGGTGTCAAACGCGCGACTGAGCCACGCGGAACATTGAACGCGTTTTCCACAGAATGACATTTTTCAACCGCGTTGACAGTCTACAGAGAAAACTATACGTCCAATTGGCATGATCAAGGACATTTATTGTACGGAAAACCCGTCGCTATTACGTGACGATCAGACATTTTCAATTTTCGATCTGCTTCTATTTTTTTTTTAGCAACATTTTACCAATTTTGTACCCCGAAAACATTACTTTTTTCCAGTGGTCCGCCATTTTGTTATTTTTTACATTTTTGACATTTTTCGATCGTCACGTAATAGAGGCAGGCTTCTAGTTTCTAAATATTATTGGTTTTTTTTAAATTTCGATTAACCATATGGCCTGGGGACTGTCAACGCGACTAGCATGTTTTTGCAGGAGCCCAAATTTTGACGAAGAGTATACAGGAAACGGATTTATGAATTTGATTGAAAAAAATTTTTTCTTACCGTTCGATATGTACACTATTAACTATACTAAGCAATAAATTGATTTACTTGCGTTGTTTGGTTGAAATAAATTCCTTAAAACACCCTTACATTTCGGACCGAGACAGTGGTCTCCCCCCTTAACTCATTCAAACATACTTACACTTCAGAAGACAAAGGAAAGCCGCGATTTTAACGTTTGATATCTCATAAAATATTAACCGTCTGTTCTTAACACCGGGTATTAGTTAGTTTCAATGTTTCTAGCTCTATCATTGTGCAAAGGCTCCTCAAAAAGTCAGCGTTCACCCCGCAACCTCTCCTTCTTACTATTTCTCAATGCTTTCTGCTCTTGTTCCCGGAAAAAATGCTTCAACGATCAACTAGTTGAATGTGTAAGGTTTAAGGTAATACGCACTTTTTTCTGCATTGCCTACCGATTGCTGACTGCCTGCATGGAGTGTGTTACAGCGCATAAGGACATACATATAATATAAATAGAAGGTAAACTTACAGTGAATAAGCGAAGTACAGTTGCTCCCGGTTAAGTTGATAATCTCAAGTTCTAGAGAATATCTTTTCGGAGCGGTAGGCGAATTTCACACGTCCGATTTCACGGTTTACTGATGATATGGCGACGTTTTGTGGCGTTTGAAACTCTAAAATAGGAGATGGAAGGAAACAAAGATAACGTTAATATCACGGGGACGCAGCTTCCTTATCAAAGATCGACTGATTGACTGGCTAATTGTTTACTCATTTCTTTCTGATTTTTTATACATCGGGTTGCCGCGTAGCGCGGGTACACCGGGGGGGGGGGGGGGGGGTATATGTGTCGTAGGTTTATCGCATACATGACACTCCCCTTGTTACATTATATCTGTTCCCCAAATTTTACAGTTCGATTTTTATGTCGGATGTCCAATGGAGTGACTAGTCTTACAAGTGGTTCGCTTGGTTGTAGCATTTCGCGTGTAAGCAGAAGAGTAAAGATATTTTCCGGTGGGTGTGTCCGATTGTATGTAGAGCGTGGTTGATTACTGAATATGGGGCTGAATATGTGAAAATAAATAGTTTTTGGAATAAATCCAGAAACAGATAAATAAATCAATTCTTTAAGTAGGAAAATTAGGACAAGGGCTGAGCTACTGTACGAGATCCGCTGTAGGACGGCCCATCCGACTGATGCTCATAATCGGACGCCATGTTCGTTTTGTACTGATGCTACTACGTCGTTCACCTTATCGACGGTGGTTCCATATGCTTGAACAGCCTCCTCCACTTACTGAGGCGACAGATTGCTGGTAGAGCGAATGATTGCGTTCGCAGATCGTGTGGCCGATGTTGACCGATATGCCTCCAATTTTCATAAGCGTAGCGTTCGGAATTAGAGTACAGTCCTCTGAACTAATCATGATCATTCCAGAGCGCCTGTAATGCGATCGGCTAATGCGGAACTATCAAATGAAGATCAGTCGTTGTTAATTGTTTATACAAGAATTCTTTTATGCAAAATGACTGTGCGTTGTAAACTTTGAAAACATTTTGGGATGGTGTTATTTTTAGGATTTCACTCTCGCAATCATAGATTCAGTAGGAAAGGGTTACAGTATATGGGTATGTATTTAGGGTGTTATATTTTTATTTTACTTTGCGCATGTCCTGATTCTTATTCATATAAAAAAAATATCTGACAAATTTTAGAAAGATTGAGTAATATTTAGAGGTTGCACACTTTGCACACTAAATAATATGTAGTAGGTTAAGGAAACACGATTTCAAATGATAATTATTTTTATTCTCATGTCCTTAAAATAGGAGCTAAACTTCAAAGCAGACTTACACTTACAAGGGGAGTCCACAGTGAGGTAGTCATCGATTTTGATGAGCCTTGGCACGATGAATCTATATCGAAAATAAGTAAATACGTGTCCGAGCGTTTCTGCCATTGGGCCTTAATAACAGAGATAATTGCATGTAAATTATTAAACATTCCATAGCGCCGATGGAAAACATAAAAGCCATAACATCAGTTTAAGAATATGCCGTGGAGCGTTCGGTATGACGTCGGCGTGGTGTTGTTGCGGTCGTGAGTTCGATTCCGCCTGTGTCTGTATATGTTTGGGAATGAAGTTAGTTTCCCACGCCGCCACACTCATTTTCATGGCAGCACCTCGCGGACCGCGACACAGCGCCACTGATCTACCAACGAGCCGCTCGCCAGCGCCTATCGATCGAATCATTGAAGATCGATAGGCCAATCAGCGCTCCGCATTGAACATCTAGCGGAACGGAGAAGACGCGGTTGCGAAAGTCCGCCATATTCTACTCTTTTTTTTGTGCGTACTGAAGCCAACGGTTCACTGCAGTCTCGTGTCGCGAATATCAGCGTCCCTTTGGGATTTTCTCACGCTCATTAACAGCTAACCATAGTGCTCAGCTCACCACGCATTTATTGTAAAAGTGCAGTGCCTTTTTCTTGAACACTCATAGCACTACACAATTAATATAATTGTGTAGACACCACGTGGCGTGCCCGCGCGGTTTTCAATTATTTCTCAACTTTCTCACCAACGGTGCCGTGATCAATAACATCATTGTACTTCTCAACACTCAAGGTTCTCATTGTGTGTTTTATTGACAATAAATTGACAAAGTTTTCACCGCAACGTCATCAAGTGCATTCCTAACCTGTCTTAGATTCCTCTCTTCTCAATCTCAATCCTCCTACCATCTCAAACATTTTCTGGTCCTTCGAGCCGGATCTAAGACAGGAAGTGAACTCAGTGTCGGTGTTACCGCTTTGTGTTGGTGATTGTGTGGAAGCTCCACCCACAACCTCTAAAATGGCAAACGAAGAACCGCCAAAGTCCACGACTCGGTCGCAGACAACGTCTAGGCCGCCTACACCCACGCTCAACCTTCCCGTGGAGGCTCCAGGGACCGAGCCTATGGACAGGAGAGAGACGAGAGCCTCGTCTCCCTCTGGTGTGCCGTCAGAGATTCTGTCCAAGGCAGAAACTCAGCTCACCAGGTTGGAGTCAATGAGGGCATTGAAAGGGAGACTCCCCGATTGCGCCCCGAACACCTCCATGCTGGAGCTAAAGGTGTATGCCCAGCAAAGTGACGATCTTCTGAAGGCGTTCCAGAAGGAACACGGCTACTTTGACGTAGCATGGCCCAGGACGCAGCGCGAACACCCTTATTACAAGGAGAAGTGGCTCTTTCAAATGCAGGAGCTGGCAATGGACATCAAGATCCAGGTGAGCAGGTTCATGGATGAGCTGACCTCATTCCAAGCCCTTGGAGCATCCGGCTCAACGAGCACAGCGTCAGCTCTAGGGAAGCTCCCTGAGCTGGCGTTACCCACATTCGCAGGAGACTATACAAAGTGGCCCGCATACTGCGAACTGTTCACCGCCTTGATCATAGCCCGCAAGGACCTCTCAGATATTGAGAAGCTTCAATATCTTCTCACTAGCCTGGCAGGCGGACCTGCCCAGAAGGTAGAAGCTCTACCACTGAAGGGAGCCTCCCTCACACCAGCGTGGGAAATGCTTAAGGAGCCCTACGCCAACAAGAGGCTACTTATTCAGGCGCAGTTGGACAAGCTGTTCGAGACCACGCCTGCTCATCTCAAGGGACCAGCTGCACTCAAATATGTCATCTCTAAGGTTGAAGGAGCACAAACTTCTCTCTGCTCACTTGGCGTGACTACAAGTCTGGGGGATTGCATCCTGACTCACCTCGTGGCACGCCAGCTTGACAAGCCCTCGAGAGAGGCATGGGAAACATCTAGGGGATCAACCATTGAATATCCCTCATTTAAAAAAATGAGGGATTTTGTCAATCACAGGGTGAGGGCACTGGAGAGGGCGGAGACTCCGTCCTCCCAAGGCCTTTGCAGCTCATCGGCAAAGGTCTCCACCAAGCCAATTGCTCAGCGAGCCTCAGCTCACGTGGCGTCTCAAGGCCCCTCACGCCACAAGTTTCCCGTGCGACATATGTAAAGGCGACCATTTTATTGTGATGTGTCCGAAGTTCAGGGGGATGACAGTGCAGGAGCGAAGGAAAGTTGTAGCAAAGAACATGCTTTGCTACAATTGTTGCGGCCGTCATTCATCTGCAAACTGCAAATCGCCGCACAAGTGTAAGCAGTGTGGCATACAACACCATACCATGCTGCACATCCCGGATTCAGGGCACGCCCAACCGCCACCTCAGACTGAGGCGTCACAGTCATCATCTCAGCCCCGCTGAAGTCTCAACGCAGTCGTCGACCAATCTGCTCAGCTCACCCCGGACCACTCAGCTCACACGCCCTCAGCAAGCAGCCATCTCACACTCCTTGCAACTGCACAGGCGCATCGCAGCTCACCAACGTCAACTCATCTGGTTCGTATACTCATAGATTCAGGATCAGAGCTCACCTTCGTCAAAGAGGAGCTCCTCACTCAGCTCGATCTACAGCGATCCCGGTCGTCCATCTCAATCATTGGTATTGGAGGGAAGAAGTCTACGCAGACAAGAGGTGTCATTTCACTAACGCTACGTTCCATTCATCGACCGTTATCAATTTCCCTTCAAGCCCATGTTCTCAGATCAGTGTCTTCAAGGGTACCCTCAGCCGAGGTGCCCAATCAAGATTGGCCACATCTTGCTGGGCTCACGTTGGCAGATCCTGACTTTTTAAAACCACGACCTGTCGACATCATCATCGGAGCAGACACCTATGGACAGATCATAAAGCCCAACGTAATCAAGGGCTCTCCATCCATGCCGATCGCTCAATTGTCAATCTTTGGGTGGCTCATACTTGGACCAGTGGCTTTTTCCAACGCTCTTACCCAGTCATCGTATCACACATCACTTATACAAGAGGGCGAGCCGTCCATAAGTGATTTATTGGAGAAGTTCTGGATTCAAGAGGAGCTTCCGAGTGACACTCCATCTCAACTCAACTCTGAAGAGCAAGAGTGCGAAGATCACTTTCGAGCAACACACACAAGAGATGCTACAGGGCGATACATCGTTCGCATCCCTCTCAAGTCATCATCGAGTTTGCTGGGTGATTCATACAACGCAGCGCATGCATGTTTGAAGCGTACACTCACCAAGCTCAACAGGAACGATGAGTATCGTAAACTTTATCAAGAATTCATGTCAGAATACGAACATCTCAACCATATGGTAAGAGCACCATCAATTTCATCTCACAATAATTCAATCTTTTACCTTCCTCATCATGGAGTGCTCAAGCCCGACAGCAAGACCACCAAGCTGAGGGTTGTTTTCAACGGATCGTGTGCAACGTCATCTGGGTATTCCCTCAACGATCTCATGCACACAGGACGTAACCTTCTGCTCAATATTTCAGACGTGCTGCTGTGGATTCGGCAGCACAGGTTCATCTTTGCTACAGACATCACAAAGATGTATCGACAAATCCGAATTCATGAAGACGATCAAGATCTCCAACGCATACTGTGGGTGGACGAGGAAGGGGAAGAAATCTCATTCAAGCTCACGACTGTCACTTACGGCACCAAGGCTGCACCGTTTCTGGCTGTCCGAGCATTGTTACAACTGGCGGAGGACGAAGGGAACCGCTTCCCATTGGCTGTACCATCTATAACTCGTGCACGATATGTCGACGACATCTTTGGCGGCGCTGACACAGGTGAGCAACTCATGAAAATTGCACAACATCTTAAAGGCCTGTGTCACGCGGGAGGTTTTCCACTCGCCAAATGGCATTCAACGCATCCTGCACTACTAGAAGAAATATCCTCCACCTCAAGAGCTCAAAATTCAACCATCTCACTCGACGACTGCCATACTAAAATTCTGGGGTTGCAATGGAACAGTTTCCAGGACAACTTCACCTTCTCATCGAAACCTCTCAGTTCATTTTTTATCCCAACGAAACGCATCATTCTGTCGGAAGTTTCTCAAATTTTTGACCCACTTGGTTTTCTATCACCAGTTATAATTCGAGCAAAAATGATTCTGCAAGAGTTGTGGCTGCACAAACTTCATTGGGACGATCCACTGCCACCTCAAGTTACATCTCATTGGTATTCCATCAGAGAAGATCTCACAAGTCTGGCCAGACTCTCAATTCCAAGGTGGTTCAACACCTACTCCAATTCAGTCGTGGAACTCCACGGCTTCTCTGATGCCTCTCAGCTCGCCATGGCAGCGGTAGTGTACATTACCGTGATTTCACCGTCCACAAATCTCAAAGTGTCGACACTGGTGTGCTCCAAGACTAAGGTAGCACCTCTCAAGAAGCTCACAATCCCGAGACTCGAACTCACAGCAGCATTGATGCTGGCAAAGCTTGCCAAGTATGTTCAAGCAACTCTTCAGCTCAACATTGCATCTACTCATCTGTGGACGGACTCTCAAGTGGCACTTACATGGATCAACTCTCACGCCTCCCGCTGGAAGGAGTACGTCAGGAATCGTGTCACCCAAATTCAAGAACTCTCATCGCACGCACATTGGAGACACGTTCCAGGAGCTTCGAATCCAGCTGATTGCGCTTCTCGAGGCCTCACGACATCTCAGCTTGAACATCATCAGCTATGGTGGACGGGACCACCATGGCTTTCTCAACCCAGTGACTCATGGCCATCACAACCACTGCATCAGGACGACTCGAGTGCACTAGAGGCTCGTCCAGGATCATCGACCTTACTCAACATTCAAGAAATTAAATATCACTGGGACATCATATACAAATTCTCCTCTCTCAACAAACTGATTCGCATTACTTCAGCTTGTTTCAGATTCATCTCAAGGTTAAGAAAATTGCCTGTTTCATTGCCACTCATCTCACACACTCCAACAGATTTGGAAACGGCTCGCATTTTTTGGATAAAGATGACTCAGGCAATCTACTTCAACCACGAATTCAAGGTCATCAGCTCGAGATCAACATTGCCCTCATCTCACGCCTTCAGTCGACTCACTGCATTCATCGATGAACAAGGAGTCATAAGAGTTGGAGGCAGACTTCGTAACGCTCATATGGATTATGAAAGTAAACATCCTGCAATATTACCTCGCAGCTCACGTCTGTCTGATCTGATTATAGACCACTCCCACAAGCGAACTCTTCATGGAGGCACTCAGCTCACTCTCGCGCACATCAGACAGAACTACTGGATCATCGGAGGACGAGCTCCAGTGAAGTCTCATATACTGCGGTGTGTGGTGTGTGCTCGACAAAGGGGGATCCGTGCCCATCAGCTGATGGGCCAACTACCTCTTTCTAGAGTCACACCCTCACAGCCATTCACCAACACTGGAATTGACTACGCTGGTCCGATCACTCTCAAAACTTGGAAGGGGCGAGGAGCAAAAACAAAAAAGGGTTGGATCTGTGTTTTTGTGTGCATGACAACGTCAGCTGTTCACCTCGAGCTGGTGACGGACTATTCAACAGAAGGGTTCATCGCAACGTACAGACGGTTCTCATCAAGACGAGGAATTCCACACACCATTTATTCTGATTGTGGAACTAATTTCGTTGGAGCAGATGCAAATCTCAAGAGCATGTTCACTCAGGGCTCACAGCATCACCAAAAATTGGCTTCTCTGTTCGTCAACGACAACACAACATGGTGTTTCAACCCACCAGCAGCACCTCACATGGGTGGAAAATGGGAAGCTGTAGTAAAGTCCATCAAATATCATCTACGACGGACTGTTCACGAGACTGTCCTTACATATGAGGAATTCAGCACTCTTCTCACACAGATTGAAGCCATGCTCAACTCACGACCTATCGAGCCTCTCAGTGATGACCCTGAGGACCTTGCAACACTAACTCCAGCTCATTTTCTCATCGGCAAACCGTTAACAACCTTGCCTGAACCGTCAGTGGAACACTCTTCTCTTTCGCCATCAGCAAGATGGCAACTCATCCAGAAGAAGATGCAGCAGTTCTGGTCTCAATGGTCAGCTCACTACCTTCAACGTCAACAGTCTATCTCCAAATGGCATCATCCCTCCAATGACATCAAGGTCGGGTCATTGGTACTCATCACAGACGAAAGGTTTCCTCCGAGCAAGTGGCCACTTGCTCGGGTCCTCACGCTGCATCCTGGGAAGGATGGTCTCACCAGGGTCGTGACCGTCAAGACCGCAACCACCACATTAACGAGGCCAATAGCAAAGTTGGCAATTTTGACTGTTTCAGGTTAACATCATCAACCCTGTTGCTGAAGGCGGGAGGAATGTTTGGGAATGAAGTTAGTTTCCCACGCCGCCACACTCATTTTCATGGCAGCACCTCGCGGACCGCGACACAGCGCCACTGATCTACCAACGAGCCGCTCGCCAGCGCCTATCGATCGACCAATCATTGAAGATCGATAGGCCAATCAGCGCTCCGCATTGAAGATCTAGCGGAACGGAGAAGACGCGGTTGCGAAAGTCCGCCATATTCTACTCTTTTTTTTGTGCGTACTGAAGCCAACGGTTCACTGCAGTCTCGTGTCGCGAATATCAGCGTCCCTTTGGATTTTCTCACGCTCATTAACAGCTAACCATAGTGCTCAGCTCACCACGCATTTATTGTAAAAGTGCAGTGCCTTTTTCTTGAACACTCATAGCACTACACAATTAATATAATTGTGTAGACACCACGTGGCGTGCCCGCGCGGTTTTCAATTATTTCTCAACTTTCTCACCAACGGTGCCGTGATCAATAACATCATTGTACTTCTCAACACTCAAGGTTCTCATTGTGTGTTTTATTGACAATAAATTGACAAAGTTTTCACCGCAACGTCATCAAGTGCATTCCTAACCTGTCTTAAATTCCTCTCTTCTCAATCTCAATCCTCCTACCATCTCAAACAGTATATTTATTTCATACTTTATATTTTTCACACTTTATTTTTTCCACACTGTATGAATAGTGAGATGGTGACCGTGGGGTTTTAATGGGTAAAAATCCCACACTACCCTGGCGCCCTCGGGGGATTCCCCTCTGGGAGGTGTCAGGGTGTCTTTTGAAGATTTCCCCACGTTCAAAAAAAAAATAATTGTATTTATACACTTAAAAGAATTAATGAAAGTTACTACCGTTACCTTTTTTCTCACTATTCATACAGTGTGGAAAAAATAAAGTGTGAAAAAAATAAAGTATGAAAAAAATATACAGACACAGGCGGAATCGAACTCACGGCTGCAACAACACCACGCCGACGTCTTACCGAACGCTCCACGGCATATTCTTAAACTGAGGTTATGGCTTTTATGCTTTCCATCGGCGCTACGGAATGTTTAATAATTTACATGCAATTATCTCTGTTATTAAGGCCCAATGGCAAAAACGCTCGGACACGTATTTACTTATTTTCGATATAGATTCATCGTGCCAAGGCTCATCAAAATCGATGACTATCTCACTGTGGACTCCCCTTGTTAGATAAATTTACATTTTATTACTACTATTATTGTTCACACCTATACAAATTCTGTACGTTATTATTTTACCCACATTTTTAAAACCTGAAGAAGCGAAAATATGTAGGGTAGACCAGGGGCGGTAGTAACAGGGGGGCAAATGTAACACATAAATTGTATTGAATCTCAAAACATATAATGAATATTAACACCAATTTTAGATATATATATATATATATATATTAGATATAAATATATATATATATATATATTTAGATATTTATATATATATATATACAGTATTGTCTCCGTATGTACCCGCTGATCGGGACTGGCGTTGGGCACTCAGAGAGGACAGATCCCTAATTCCGAGTGTTCGTTTCTCACTTCTTTCTGGCCGAAGGGGGAGCGAGATGGAACGCTTTGCATGCGCGGCGGACGTAAGGTAAATGTCCCAATTTCTACTCATTTAAGAGGTTACTCGTCAAAAAGAATGTGTAAAAAATTTGTTTGTGGTCAAAATTTGCAAAGAAATTGGTTAATACCTTAATAATACATCAACTAGTTCAAAAAATATTTAAAAAAGATATTTCAAGATGTTTAACTATTAGTAATTTGTAATTAAATACAATGCTCCAAATGTCCGTATTTCTACTCACGAGAAATACCGATGTCCGTATTTCTACTCACAATTTGTACCAATTTCTGCTCACACAATATGTTGCAGTTTCAGCTTAGAATAAGTTACATCTTTTATGGAGAGGTGTTATAACATAATAACAAATACAACTATTTATAATTTGGAAAAAATATTTATTAAAATAAAAATACCAGTTTATGTTAAATTTAAAATCATTGCTTCGCGTTGTTAAATCTCATCTTTTTCATGTCTGCTGCATCTTTTTCTCTTATTTTTTTTCAACTTAGCTTTCTCCACCATTAAATGGATTTTCCCTTTCAACTGCTTTATTAACAATGCGACACTATCCAACAACATATTCTTGGTTAATGGAAAACCTTTACTGCCTTCAAACAAAATCCACTGAACTAATCGTTCTTTATCGTTATTTGTTAATATAGTCTGTGGACCGCTTTTCTTCCCTATTGGGTATATTCCTTTGTATTTGCACCTCAATGTTGAAAATGGTATGTGATATTGTTTGCTGGCAGCCCTCATTGATACACCTCTAGAAACAGGATCTATTGCATTTCTTATGCTTTCATCAGTATACTGATGCTTACTCGTCTTTTTTGTTTCCATTTGTTTTGTTTTTAAATTTTTATCTTCCATATTAAAACTATGAAAAATGTAAATAAAATTATTTTTAGAACATAAAAGAATGATAAAAAAAAATAACATGCCTTCGAATAGATATAGAGGTTACTACATTATTTTGATTTTGAGGTTATCTTACTAAAATTTTTGGGTGAGTAGAAATACGGACAAGGCGGTATTTACATGACCCTAAACTTACTCACCTGTTTTCTACTTCAAAATATTAGAAATCGTGAAAAATCTAAATGGAGAGCACTGTATAATATCTGTATGTTTTACTAAACAACAATTTTCACTATAATAGCCACCTTGTGCCTAATTCTCGAATGCCAATGTTGGCGCTGTTCCTTAGCACAAACAGCTAGAACATCATCACAAAATCATGAGTCTCTTATTTTACAGTTTTTTCGTTGCTTAGGCTGTACTTAATTTAGTCCCCACCTCGTGCAACATTCGCGTAAACGTTAAAATAATTTAAAATTATTTTGTTACATCTATAGTACAAACGCAACATTTATAATAATGAGAAAAATACGAAATGAGTAGGAATCGGTACATGAGCAGAAATTGGGACATTTACCTTACGCGAACGTGTCTCGCTCGCTTTCGTTCCATCTCCCTCTCGCCTTCGCCGGACAAGAGTGAGACAGAAGTGGTGGGGATAGCGACAAGTTCACAACGCGTACACCAAATCGGGCACATACGGAGACAATACTGTACCTTTTTTTAGACATTTCGCGGGTAAATTATAACATAACTTTCTTATTCTACGTGAGAATGAATACACGAATCTCTGAGCGCGAAGCTGCGTATCGACATTGCGAGGATGCCGCGCGAGGCACGCTTCGCGGAGTGGAGAGTTTGGACACTACATCGATCATGATCACTTTGCGAGGCAGGCAGGCTCGTGCGACACTCTCGCGCTACCTGCAGCATGATATTTGCGTCGCCCGAGCCATGCGATTTTTGATCTTCGGGCCGCGAGGTACTTTTGAGCATGTCGAAAAATCGACGGCTGATGCCTCGTAAAGTAATAATGGTCGAGGTAGTCTCCAGACTCTCCACTCCGCGAGGTGAGCCACGCGAGGCAGCCTCGCAATGGCGATACGCTGCTTGAAAAACACGCGGACACTCAAACAATCACAGTTCACACGATAGATTTTGCACAAAAAATTACAACAATACTATGACGGTAATGAAACTTCACCCGGAATGTGTCTAAATATAGTCTTAGGTTGAAAGTAAAATGTAAAAGTATGTCAGTTATTACGAAAGTGGCGTCGGTCGAAATTAAAAAAAAAATAAATTGAACTTTACGTTTATTATGTATCATGTTGATATAATACGTAAAAAAGAAATGAAATGTAATAAACGAAAAATTTGCACTTAGACCACTTTCATAATAACCGGCACATAGTGAAAAGACAGGGATAGTAAGCGGGAAGGTACTTACGATCTTTACTGTTCGACAGTCACTTTTTTTCTGACGATCGAGCCTTTGCTACCCTCAAGGGTGGACAGGGCCCAAACTGCCTTTCTCACTCCCTCAATATTTTCTATTTCACTTGCACCAAGGACCGAGCGGCGCGTCATCGGCCCGCGTAAAAGTTCGAATGCGCAAAGGTTTGAAAACGCGGAGCATGCCCGCGCATACTTGCGGGGTGGTCCTTCAGCGTCAGGCAAGTGGGAAAGGATAATGGTAGAACGAAATATGAATTCTTCGCTAATAAAGTCGGTGATACGTCAAAAGTATATGCACAGGATAATCAAAAACTTTTCCCTGTGCACATTTCTGTGCACCAAAAAGTATTCCCGGAAGTACATACTCTACGTAAATGTATCAGCATGCCACCAATACTAATGAGAAAGAGAGGAACAGGACGCGTATATGCGTCCCTTTCCCACTATATTCTGTTTAGCCTTTCAGCATCTGTAACCAATGCAGTGACAAAGCTAGCTGATCAGTTTCTTGTCGTTTGCACTACGGTGAAGACGCAGAAAGCATATCGGGTTTTTATTTACTGCGCAAATATTGATACATATGGAATATTCATAATTTGTGAATTGTTCCATTCCTGCGTGGTTTATTACTATAGTATTGATAAATGTGTGTGATCATTCCATTGGCATGGAATCAAAGAAGAAAGCTGCAGATGCAAGGAACTATCGCTATTTGAAGGGTGATGCAAAAGCGAAGCAGCCCAAGTTATCTGCAAAGCGTTTGTCGAAAAATAGAAAGTATCGAGAAAGGTAAGTTACGTGTTATAGTACAGATTAGTATGAAGTTACAGTTTGTGATGTAGTAGTAGCAGCACGGTATTTTGTCGTATATAATACAGTATTATTCATATTCTTCAAATACGTATATGAAGAGCTATCTTCGACACTTTACGTACACATATTCTATGGTATGCGCACAGCAACACATGTCATTACTTTACACCTCTTTCCCACTTATTATTTTCCTATTCGTACGTTCATCATTGTTTAATTAAATTAATTAATAATCCGATTTATACCGTGTTTGGACTCATTTTTATGTTAAAACTGTCAGCAATACGTTCCTGCAACTTTCGGGCCGATGAGACGGAATGTAGAAATTTTAAATTTCGTTATATACGATACACAACATTTCTGTACACTTCATTTCCTTTTCTTCTTTACATATGTTCAGAAAATACGTATGTTTTCTATATAATGCAATTGCGACTATTTCAATCGTTGTACGTAGTTTTGAATGGATAAAACATGCATTTTAGATTTTATTTATGTGATGTAGAAGATAATTTTTAAAATTAGCAGCAGTCATCGATGATTTGCGATTCGGTGTTCAGCATATGTAGTTACTTGTGGAATATGAAATACACAGTGCTTTTTCTTTTGTGGAATTTTGTCCGCAATATATACGTCCATGTGTACCTTCAGCGAAATTGTTTCATTGAAAAGCGCAGTCTTCGAAAAATTCTCCAGGCCTCACTGGCAACCTTTGTCCCAGCCCGGGCAATGTTTATGGCATCTAAAGTACCCTCCACTTGTGGATACCTCTACGCGGAAAGCGAATTCTATTCCGTAGCAAGATATTTTCACACAGATTTTTTCGTACACGTTACACGATGTAATATCGGTATCGACCAAAAATGGTCGACATTTTGTCATGTTTGCTCTCATTATAATCAGGAAAATGTTATGTATATTTGAAAGAAATATTTATGCAGAAAAAATTAAAAGTAAAAGAGTTGAACCATTATTGTTATTTGAAAAATGGTTGTGTATCTGCAGGGTTGCCCGCAACATTATGTAGGACCGCTTGTTTAGCGGAGAGGAATACCTACAGGAGTGATTGTAACGGGTGCGTGATGACGTTGCTGACGCACACATTACCACCACTCCTGTAGGTGTTCCCCCTCCGCTAAATAAGGGGTCCCGCATAACGTTGCGCTGGCAACGCTGCGTATCTGTGTTAGCAGACCGAGGCGCTGGCTTTATTTCTCGGCTGCTACGACCTGCCTTCTATCCTTCTCTTTTACGATCCATTGACAGCGACAAAGTAACCGCAAGCATCGGAGAATACCGTTCGCTGAATACCTATACCTAGAGGGACGATGAGACAGATTTTACTGAATACGTGTAACACTGTCCCCTTTTTAATCTTTTCTTACTTACGAATTACTCCAATAAGTGAAAATTGTTTAATAGTGTTGCGAACACCCCTTGGATGGGAATCCAAGGCTCACTGGTGCTCGCGAGCGGGACAAGAGACAGCGAGAAGAAGGCGATCGGATCGATCGCCTGTCAAGCTGTCATTCGATAGTCAGCCGCCATTGCCAGCAGACGTCTCGATATCCTATTACGCTTACTGATTGTATTCGTTACCCGTTCTTGTATTGGCCTTGTTACCCCCTAGTTAATGTTCTGTTATTGTTGTTGTTCAGTAAATGCGCGTTATGCCTTGCCCAAAACGTAACATTGGTGTCAGAAGTGGGATGCCCGCCCGGAGCGGCATGTCCACTCGCGCTTCCGCGGCCTCCGCGGTGTCCGCGGCCCCTGCGGTTCCCCCTTCCGGAGCATCGGGCGACCCGTCCCTGCGGGAGCTCTTCACCACCCTTTAGCTCAGCATCGTCGGGCAGTTGCAGGAGCAGCGGAGGGACGATGCGGCCCGCCGGCTGAGGGAAGATCAACGCAGGGAGGCTGCCGACCGCCAGGCGCAGGCGGCTTTTGAGGCGCGGATGGCGGAGTTGGAGGAGCGGGTTCAGGTCGTAACCGCTTCATTACAGAATAGCCAGGGCTCAGGTGGTAGCGGCGCGGGCCCTCGGGGTGGGGAGGTTGTGCCAAGTGAAATCAGTGAGAATAGAGTTGCTAATAGTGTACCCCCAGCGCATGTTCCCACGCCCGCTAGTGCGCCCGCCGCTGCCCCTTCGTCGGGATCGAGCGTCCTTAGCTTAGGGTACGCCGTGAAGCCGACGATATTTGACGGGAAAAATTCGTGGGAGGAGTACAAGGTGCAGTTCGAAACGATCGCGCGTGCGAATGGTTGGAACGACCAGAAGAAGGCCACGGCCCTGGTCGCTTCCCTTGGGGGCGCGGCGAGGAGCGTCCTGACGACGCTCACCGCCGCACAATGTGAGAGTTTTTCGGAGTTGGTTTCCGCGCTCGAATTCCGCTACGGGGCGAAGAATCTTTCAAATCTGAACTACGTACTCTTCCAGAGCCATCGGCAGCGGAGGGATGAAAGCATCTCTTCGCTCGCCACCAAAATTGAGCGTTTAGCGCAGTCCGCGTTTGCCGATTGTCCGGTAGAGATCCGCGACAAACTCGCCGCGTCCCAGTTCATAACAGCGTTGTCGAGCTCTGTTATGCAGCGGGAACTGCGTCTCGGCGGGTTCACAACCCTAAGAGCCGCAGTGACCAGGGCGCTAGAAATTGACGCCGTGGAGGCGATGTCTCGCGACCCCGCGTCCGAATCGCGAAGTAGGGACGTAGAAAAGCGGAAAGCTAAGCACTCGGAAAACTCGAAGTGTCCCGAGAAGAGGAAGAGGCCCGCCGAACCGGAAGAGCGAGCGGTCCCGCCGAGGACCTGCTGGCTTTGCGGCAAGACAGGAGCTGCTCCACCGAAGAGGCCGCTCCAGGGAAACTCGAAGAGGACGGCGTAAGGGGGAGACGCCTGTCCGGGATGAACAGTCCCCCGGTCGTCAAGAGTGTGGCGATGCGGGAGGCGACTGGGCGTCAATGGAATCCTACCGACGAGATATACGTATGTGGAAAAATCGGCGGAAAGCCTTGTAAAATTATCCTTGACACAGGTTCGCCTATCAACCTGCTGGACAAGGAGCTGTGTGCGACGAAGGGCTTCGTCCGAGCGAGGCTCGATATCCGCTCCACGACGGGAGAGAAAATGAAGGTGTTCGGCAAGAAGAGCCTGGAAGTCTGCGTTGGAGGATTGTCGAGCGTGGAAGACTTCTTTGTCGTCGACATGGTAGAGAAATGCATCCTGGGAGCGGCGTTCCTGAGGAAGCACCGTTGCAGCATCGACCTTTCCCGGAACGTGCTGTGCCTTCCCGGCGGACCGGAGATACGCTTTGGTCAGCCGGCCGCCGAGGAGGGGGAACAGGAAGGAGAAAGCGAAACAGTCGTCCAGGAAGGGGAAACGGTCGTCCCACAGCACTTGGAGGAGCTGTACACACGCTGCTCGGCAGGTTTGTCAGAAGGACAGAAGAAGCTTTTCGCTGAATTGCTTTGCGAGTTTCAGGACGTGTTCGCCTCGGACTCGGGCCAGATTGGAAACTGCGACCGGGTCAAGCACACTATTGACACCGGGGATTGCGAGCCCATTAAGCAGGCACCAAGGAGGTTGCCGCTGCACCGACGAGCGGAAGTGGAAGAGCTACTCAGGAAGATGTTGGCTCAGGGCGTGATCGAGGAGTCGCGGAGCCCGTGGTCCTCCCCGATTGTCCTCGTGAAGAAGAAGGACGGGACTATCCGGTTCTGCGTGGATTTCCGTCGCCTGAACAAAGTTACGAAGAAGGACTCGTATCCTCTGCCCCGTATAGAGGATACACTGGACGCTCTCACTGGATCTTCCTGGTTTTCAACCGTGGACCTGCAGAGCGGATACTGGCAGCTTTCCATGGACGAGAAGGACCGAGAGAAGACTGCGTTTTCCGTGGGGTCGGGACTGTGGCAGTTCAAGGTCATGCCCTTTGGACTCTGCAACGCCCCTGCGACTTTCGAGCGACTGATGGAAGACGTACTTCAAGACCTGACGTGGAAGATCTGCTTGGTGTACTTGGACGACATCATCATCTACGGGAAGAGCTTCGAGCAGGAGCTCGAGCGCCTACGGACGGTGTTTTCGCGCTTACGTCAAGCTGGACTGCTGATGAGCCCCAAGAAGTGCTCTTTCTTCTGCCGAGAAGTAAAGTATCTGGGCCACATCGTTACGGAGAGCGGAGTCAGGACAGACCCGGAGAAGATTAAGGCCATTTCGGAATGGCCACAGCCGAAGAACGTCACGGAATTAAGAAGCTTCCTTGGATTGTGCACGTACTACCGGAAATTTGTAAAGGATTTCTCCAGGATCGCCAAGCCCCTGCATCGCCTCACCGAGACCAAGCAAAACTTCGAATGGACCGAGGAATGCCAAGGAGTTTTCCAGGAATTGAAGGAGAAACTTACCGGAGCACCGATACTTGCCTACCCGGAACCGGACAAGGACTTCATTCTGGATACGGACGCCTCTAATTTCGCTATTGGCGGCGTCCTCTCACAGGAGCACGAAGGACAGGAAAAGGTCGTAGCCTATTTTTCCAAAACCTTGGGAAAGGCAGAGAGGAACTCCTGCGTCACCCGGAGAGAGCTGCTGGCAGTGGTGAAATCTGTGGAGCATTTCCACCACTACCTCTATGGTCGAAGGTTCCTGATAAGGACGGACCACGCAGCACTCCGCTGGCTGCTGACCTTCAAGTGCCCCGAAGGGCAGGTCGCCCGCTGGATCGAGCGACTCCAGGAGTACGACTTCGAGATTCGTCACCGCGCAGGAAGAGCCCATGGGAATGCCGACGGACTGTCGCGAAAACCGTGCATCGAGGAAGACTGCAAGAACTGCGATCGACTGGAGAAGAAGGAAGCTGGAGTGGAAGTTTCCACGAAGAAAATTCACAGGATCTTCTGCGAAGACAACCGGAACGAGTGGAAACGAAGCCAGGAGAAGGATGAAGCGATTGGTTTCATCCTTAAAAAGAAGGGGGAAGGGGAGAAGCCGGGCTGGCAGGACATTGCTCGTTTCTCCCCGCAGTTGAAATATTACTGGACAATTTGGGATTCGCTGGAGGTTCACGAAGGTGTTGTGCCCGGGCCGACACCTAAGCGTGTCGACACCACGCACATACCGATTGCCGCAATCGAGCGGCCGAAATCAGGAACAACCGAGTAAGCGATTTCAGAAGCGCACAAAGACCGTCAGCATATGGCGAAATCACCCCAAACCCAGGCCAAAGGCGGAGACCCCGATGGTCCCCGCTTCGTCCCGACTAAGGTATAATAACGACGTACGAGCAATGCGACAGCAGACTTGATAAAGCTTTGTTACGGGAACATCACCCGACTGTATACAAGACTCACGCCAACCTAGGCGCAGTGTCACTGTCACCCAGATCGGGATAGAATAAACTTGTTAACCTTACGGTGAGTTCCAACTCTTTAACCTGCAACGATCCCCTACCTTCGGGTTCCCAACCGAACCCTTCCGTCCCGGCATAATCACCCGAACCTCCGGAGCCCGTGGACGACGATCGCGAAGGACGCCCAGGAGCACCCCGAAATTCGCACCTAGAATCTCGACCCCAGGCGCCTTGGCACAACAAAGGTTTGCTTTTTAGGAAATGGGAGTCCCACAACGGCACAACGGCCTCGTGGCTTTTGGTGGTGCCGCGCGAGAGGGTTGCGGAGGTTCTGAAGGAGTTTCATGATGCGCCAGCAGCTGGACATTTCGGAGTGAACAAGACCTTGGCGAAGATCCGCCAACAGTTCTTCTGGTCGACGTGTCGACAAGACGTACAAGAGTGGTGCCGGCGGTGTGAGACCTGTGCGGCAAAGAAGGGACCACGTCAACGGGGAGCGGGAAACCTGAGAGTATACAACGTGGGAGCTCCGTTCGAGAGGCTTGCCCTGGACGTTGTCGGTCCGCTCCCGAGGTCCCAGGCCGGGAACAGGTACATGTTGGTCGTGGCGGACTACTTTACCCGGTGGCCGGAAGTAATCGCGATGCCAGACCAGCGAGCTGTCACAGTGGCAAGAGCTCTTCTCCACCACGTAGTGTGTCGTCACGGTGTACCTTTGGAGATACACACCGACCAAGGAAGGAACTTTGAGTCCTCCGTTTTCAAGGAACTGCTGAAGCTGCTGGGAGTCAAGAAGACACGAACAACCCCCCTGCACCCTCAATCTGACGGGCTGGTAGAACGCTTGAACAGGACATTGCTCCAATATCTCGCGATGTTCGTTTCGGAGCACCAGCGGGACTGGGACGAGTGGATCCCCATGTTCCTCCTCGCCTACAGGTCAGCACGGCATGAGGCTACACAACTGACCCCAGCGATGATCCTGTACGGCCAGGAACTACGTCTACCCCTGCAGTTATGGAGAGGACTGCCCCCGGAGGTTGAACAAGAAGAGGACGTCGAGCAAGGATATTCCGAATGGATTCGAGAGAAGATGACGAAGATCCACGAATTCGTTCGACGCCGTCTGGACGTCTACAGTTCAAAGATGAAGTCGTGGTACGACAACCGGGTTCACGCGGTGGAGTTCCAGCCAGGAGAACGAGTGTGGTTGTTCCAACCACATAGAGTGAAGGGGAAGTGCCCGAAACTGCAAGCGGATTGGGAAGGCCCCTACACAGTGGTGGACAGGATTAACGACGTCGTCTACAGGATCCAACGATCACGCAGGAAGAAGTGCAAGGTGGTCCACGTGCGCCGCCTTGCGAAGTACGAAGGACAACTGCAAGAGTGAAGACGTCACAGGACAAGTCCAAGGACTCAAGAAAGAAGATTAGATTAAGCTAATCTGGCGGACTGGGCTGCGGAGGCTGCCTCCGTGGCCCGGCCCCCTTTCCTTTTGAATCTGTTGCAGGTTCACGAGACCCCACGACGAGGGACCAGGTGTCGGGGGACTGCCGCCGCGACCTGGCCACGCGCTCCCGAATCCCCCGAATGTGCCATAATAGCGTGGCAGTCCGCAGCGGGGTGCGGACATACGTGAAAGCGCCCCGCTAGCCCCCTGGAGGAGACCCTGCGAGCCCCCGGCGCGGCCGGGATGGAGGTTCTCGCGCGGTACCCAGGAGAAAGCAGGAGAGGAAGGTGGACAGCAGGAGGGAAATGGCATCCCCAACCACCAGGCGGACAAGCGTTGCTTGGATCGGCTGGAGGGGGTGTCGCGGAGACGGGAGCACTGGCAGGACGCACAGGACGGTCCCCTGGTTCGGCACCGGAGGCCAAGAAGAGGAATGGGGCCATCGAGCAGGAAAAAAAAGGAAGGCGGCCAGGGCTGACGAGATGGGTGGCTGGACTGGGGGTTGGGTCGCTTGCATGCTTGCGACTAGCTGCGATCCTCTGCTTGCGCGCTCGGCCCTCCTTTCTGGTCTTCCGGCTTGTGCAGCCCCAACGGGTTGTCTGCGGTTCCTGACTAATGAGGGCAACGTTTTCTTCGCAAGGGAACTTCGAGGAGCGAAGGGACGCGCAGGATCTGGATGCAGTCGAGGACAGAACTGGATGCAGTCGAGGACGGATCTGGATGCAGTCGAGGGCGAGCCGGGATGCAGCGCGGGACCGGCCGGACCGCTGAGGGGCGACGGACGGAGCGGAACCGCCCAGGGATGATCCGGAGCGTCGCGGGATTTCGCCGTTGGAGCCCCGGAGGAACCGCCGTCGAGGGAACCTGGACTGCCGAGTCGTCGCACGAGACACGCCGTGCCTCCCGACGGCTAAAGGAACGAGGAGTCCCGGCCCCCGAAAGAACAGGAAGCCTCACCCGTCTCTGCCCACGAAGAAGATGCGCCGTCGGAGAAGAGGAAGACCGCGCAAGAAAGAAGTACGCAAGTTTGAAGACGCAAGTGGAGGGCGGAGGCGCGAAGACCCCCGTACCCACGCCTTGCCCAGGGTTTTTGGAGTGGTTTTCCCCTGGGCGGGAAGGCGAATGCCGAGGCAGCGGACGGAAGGGGCCACACGGCGTCCTTTCCACCCTTCCGGACCAGGGTACGGCTGCAGGAGATGAAGGGACTGCAGCGGCCGGGACGACCGCTTCTCCAGAGGGGGGAGCAGTGTTGCGAACACCCCTTGGATGGGAATCCAAGGCTCACTGGTGCTCGCGAGCGGGACAAGAGACAGCGAGAAGAAGGCGATCGGACCGATCGCCTGTCAAGCTGTCATTCGATAGTCAGCCGCCATTGCCAGCAGACGTCTCGATATCCTATTACGCTTACTGATTGTATTCGTTACCCGTTCTTGTATTGGCCTTGTTACCCCCTAGTTAATGTTCTGTTATTGTTGTTGTTCAGTAAATGCGCGTTATGCCTTGCCCAAAACGTAACAATATATTCCTATTTAGTATCAGTCCCATCCTACATAATGGTACAAACGTTTTTTTTTATGAATGAAGTACTGGAAGCGATGTCAAGGTCCAGTTAGTTTTTTGTAATAGAACTGTATATTCTTTTATTGAGATGTCACAGGATTGTATTTCGATTTCTCGCTATGTATCTATTTGGGGATTTCGTCCGGGTAATATGTAATCGGTATCCCCACCGATGTGTAGGGTTGACTTTATCTAAAATAAACAAACGTAACCGAGATCTTGATCACATTGAATGGGAAAAGAAGAACGTCTACGTCCCCGTAGAACGATCGATCGGTCCCGTTTCCTGGCAATATCGATCGTGAAATTTTTCATGCATTCCTGAGTACCACAAACATCTATCCGGACATAAGAAAACTATATAATTATATTTTTTCTGACTCAAGCTAAAATCCAACTGACCCCAAGGGGCCTACAGGCAAAAATTTTGCCCATCCGTGCTACAGGCAGGCAGCCCTTGCCAAAAAATCGAAAACAACTCTTCGCGCCCCCATCGACTCGCCTTGTGCGAGGGTAACGAAAGTCGAGGTCAGTCGCTTTCGAAAAGCTATCTAAAGAGACAGGGTGATGTGCTGGAAAGCGTGCTCGTTGACGAGAACCAGACGCACCTACAACACCGGCGCGGTCAAGTAGGGTTTACTTCGCGAAAGGCAAACGACACGTGTTTCTCGGACCCTTCGTTTCTTCGTTATTTTACAACGTTCCATAAAACGAAATACCACCCTGCAGCCCCTCGTTGAATTTTAAGAGATACAACGTTAAAAATAAGATAATGATTTGGATTGCCGGTCTATCCTCTCTGCGTCGTATTGTCAATATTTTTATTCCTTCGGGTTATAATTTATTAGAAATATGGTCCTGTGTGTCATATACAATGTTGTACCATTTCAATTATATTATTACCAACTTTCTCTCTCTCTCTCTCTCTCTCCAGTTTCGCGGCATTCGTACAAACACACTCTACAAGTCTTAATTTTAAATTTTGATTGCGTTAGTATTGTCTCACACGCACACGGGTATTCACTTACATCGAGGCTTTATTGTACTATATCTTCTTTTACTATGCCTGCTTTTCTTTTCTAATGTATGTTTTTCTTATTTCTATGTATGTACCACGTGTTACTGATTATTGACTCTTTACATGCAGGCAACGATTGAAAACAGCAGCGTGCCTCACGGTAGGTCAGGGCACCGCGGCGGAAGCAGGTACGCGTGCAGGTACCTCGTACGACGAAACACTTCCAAGCACATCTGCTGCGTATTATTTTCCTACGGACAGTATACACGAAGAAGACGTAGGAAATTTTCAAGACTTCCCAATTATCGAAGGAATTATGGAACAAGTACATTTCGATACGGACGCGGAAGATATTTTAGAAGAAATACATTTCAATGCGGACGAAGAGGAAATTGTAGAACAAGTGCATTTCGACACAGACAGGGATGAGATACATTCCGTTAGAGACATCAACGAAGAAACGAATGAAGATATTGAAAGTGATGCCGATTACTGGATGGTGGAAAATGCAGAACCAGAACAGCCGGAAAATCCAATTTCAGAAGGAATAGACTTCGTTGATTTTCCGTATGTTTTCGAACAAATAAAAAATCTTCGAAAACATTCGACTATTGGCTGCGGCATCGAACATTTTGAAATAATTAGATGTCAACGGAATGGACTAGAAAATGTGTATTATGTAGAGTGCAAAATGTGCGAACGCACAGAACGCATATCCTGTCTTCGGAAGAGTGATGCCACTATGGATATCAACCGCGCCGCTGTTGCCGCAACAATGATGACGGGCGGCGGATATAATCAACTGGAGGACATATTGACTGCCGTGAACGTGTCCTGTATGACGAAAAGGATCTACGAGAACTGTCAGAATGACCTAATCGATGCCCTCGAAGTGGCCGCACAACGCGAAATGGAAGATGCTGGAAAAGAGGAAAAAGCATTAGCTATAGCAAGAGGCGACGTATATCCAGAATCCAATGTACCGTTTATCCCAGTTGTCGCAGATGGCAGCTGGATGAAAAGGTCATCTCCGCGGAGGAGATTACAATTCTCTTTCTGGCGTAGGAGCCATCGTGGGATACCACACGAAGAAAGTGCTGTACATCAGTGTGAAGAATAAATTCTGCATGACCTGCCAAATAGCAGCTACGAAGAAGGAAGAACCGCGCGAGCATCGTTGCTTCAAGAACTGGGGTCGTAATCAGAGTTCAACTGGCATGGAAAGCGTTGCTATGGTCGAAGGCTTCAAATGCAGCATAGATATGCACGGCTTAGTATACTCTATAATAGTTGCCGATGGCGATAGCAGTGTGTACAAGAAGATATTGGACAATGAGCCATATGGAAAGTACATGGTGCGGGTACGAAAAATAGAATGCACCAATCACCTGCTACGCAATTTCTGTAGAAAAATAAGGGAAATCGGAGCAAAAGGCCGCTATAAAGAACTAAGAGCTGTCGTAAATAATAATGCTCTCCGTCTGCGTACTGGTATAAAGAAAGCTGCAGAATACCGGTTCCAAGAAAAAGTAACACTCGATGAACGGATCAAAAATTTGAAGGTAGACTTGAAAAATGTACCGAGTCACGTTTTCGACGAACACAAGGAGTGTCAGAAGTTAGCATACTTCTGTAACAAATACTCTGATCCCAACAGAGTAAACCACGTTCCACAACTGCAAGAAGCTGGTATTTATCAAAGTATCGAAGAAGCGATGCAGCCACTTTTCACTACAGCTGAAAGTTTGCTGTACGGTCTAAATAACAATGCTGTTGAAAGTTTTAATAATATAATTGCTAAATTCATCGGAGGCAAAAGAATAAACTTTGGACGAGGGGGCTCGTATCAGGGTAGAGTCTCCGCCGCTGTCGTCCAATATAATACAAAAGAGGCGTTTAGCAGATTGTGTACGGCAATGAATAAAGAGCCGACAGCCGTGGTAAGAAAGCTGGAAGGACGTCGGAAGCGTGCTGCAGAAAATGCAATTGAATATAAAAAAGAAGCGAAAGCATCCTCCTTCCGAAATAAAAAACAATCGTGCGACCAGGATTACGGCCCCAGCGCAGAAAAACCAGATATGGAAGAGACAGTATACTCTTCCGAGTGTGAAAGGCACGCGGCTATACTCCATGAGTGGCAAACGATGGGAGACAAGATCGAAATGGAAACTCGCGATCAGGCGAATAGCGAAAAGTGGATTGGTTATAGGAAAAAATTATTAACTGCATCCAATTTGGGCAAGGTATGCCGATTACGAAAGACTACACCACGGGCAAATACTGTGAAGAGTATAATGTACCCGCAACTCCACAATTTACATTCTCTCCAATACGGAAGGGAAAATGAGACAAACGCCTTGAGACAAATGGAAGAAGAATTAGAAATCAATATTCTATCGTGTGGCCTCTTCATCGATGACACTGTGCCTCACTTAGGTGCAACTCCTGACGGCCTCGTGGGCGATGATACCATCGTCGAAGTAAAATGTCCTGAATCGGCGAAGGATTTATCGCCTGCAGAAGCAATAAAGCAACTTCCTGCAATACGGCGTATTTTCCAGGGTGATGGAATGAATAAAATTTATCACTACTATTATCAAGTGCAAGGACAATTGCACATAACGAAAAGGCAACGGGCTTTATTCTGTGTATGGACGCCGAAAGGAATGAAGGTTACAACAGTATCAAGAGATGATACTTTCTGGGCAACAGAGATGGAGGAAAAACTGAGGAAGTTCTATGAGGACTGCATGTTGCCAGAAATTATAGATAGTAGATACAATCGACAACAGCCGATTAGAGAACCTCCGTACATAAAAACAGGAGGAGCAGGTACGAGTACACAAGAGAGTACATAAAACGATTGATGACAACATCGCAATAGCACCGGCGAGTGCATTCAGCGCATATGAAGAGCTGTCGAATAAGCAATTGCAATCAAAAGTGACTATTGCACCGGCGAGTGCATCCAGCGCATATGAAGAGCTGTCAAATAAGTAATGTTCCAAAATGTAAGTAAGAAAGTATGTAGAAGATATATACGGAGAGTGAATAGGACCGTCTATGACGGGGGTGGTGGTGGGCCTTTTCACACTCTCCTAATAATAAATACCTATAGCTATTCTTTCAGATCAAGTGGAAATGACATGTATACAAGCGTAAGTATGACACATACTTTTGTTATGCAAATAATTAGATTAATTGGAAATCATCATGAATGTTTCTCTCATATATGAATTTGTTTTAGATATTTCCACCAACCAATATCAACGTTGGAAATCATGCTCTATGAAGCGAGGAAAGGAAGACAGTTTTCTCCGTAAGCATAAAGATAAGTAAATAACATACATACATTTACATTTTTACTGCATTCAGATTACAACTCGTTCTAACTTTTTATCACAGGTACTACCACAACTAACTGGAATCGAAAGGGGTCAGTGCCATTCCAAGAAAATATTTATGAGAAATAGGACACAACAATAATGGTTTCTTCAATAAGTGTACGTATCAGTTCTTACATTCAAGTGGTATAAACACAAAAAATAATTTTTATTAAATTTATTTATTTTTGCAGATGAAACCAGGGTGTACATATGTACACTGGGCTGAGGAATATCGTTGCAACTACCACAAATGCAGGGTGGAAGAGGTACCCCTTCTATGACGCCTACCGGGCTAGAGAAAATGTGCAGCAGCAGATTTTCTGTCAGCTGGAGGAGCAGATTTTCTGTCCTCGAAGTGACAGAAAATATAACCTATATGCTGTACCCGATTTTCTAAAGATACTGTTGCGGCGTAATAATAATGTTTCGGAAGGATGATGAAAAGTTCACAAATGTAGCGTAATACAACGAAATAGCCGCTAAACATTTATTGTCATATAGCATATACATAGGTTATATTTTCTGTCACTTCGAGGAGGGACCACATAATAATCACGCGTTGGATTCAACATCAAACACAATTTTATATATGTTTGTTCATAACTGCTTTCTGCATAGGATGTGTATTTCATGTTCTGTTTCTGTGTTTTGCTAATTAAAAAATGTCTATCCTAACAAACTTAATTTTCTGGGGACAAGCCCTCGTGTATTTTTCCTTTTCACTTATAATTCCTTACTGCCAACGTAGAATATTATAGCATAAGTACATTTCAAGTAAATGTATAATGAATTTTCTACGTTTGCAGTACCAGCAGACTTTCTGTTTAAATTTTTACAAGTTCAACGCAACAGCTGACAATTTCTTTCCACATTCAAAATAAAATATGGAAATAGCAAACAGCTCCCTCTCGTGTGCACAGGCAACCGCGTATCTATGGGTATTACCATTTCTGTGCATAAAAAGCTGCTGTAATACCGACCGGCCAAATCGGCCAGGTCACGTGACGTGTCTACCCCCTTAATATCATTTTTTGGAACGATGTGGCTTTATTGTGGCTTTTACAAACAGGTGGTGAAAAATCTCTCCGTACAAGGGTATAGTGCCGCGGTCAACCCTGTCGTAGCTAAAATTTTTTAAATTGAGACGGGTACGAGATCAGTCGACATTATTTTCAAACCTCATTACAGTAATCTGGGATGCGAGTGGTCAACCGACCATAAAAGCGGAGCGCGCGGCTCGATTACCTGAGCTGGGAAAATTCCCAATACCTAGCTCTTTGCGACGCTAAAATTTTCGAAGCTCGGGCATCACTGCCGTCCAGCGGTCGCTGGCAGCTTTCCGCTGGGCCGGTGCATGGTTGTAGTGGAATGTGTTCGTGAGGCGGTGTTGCCATTTTACCAAGTTCGCACGAGCGCAGGTCGCAGAATAAAACGCTGACCCTGTACTTGAGGGTTGACTAAGTTGACTTTAAATTGTGTAAATTAATTTTATATGTAATTTCGTTAATTATAGGCCGCATTATATCGGGTTTTGTATCACTTTCCTCGGGATAACACAATGAATTGATGAAGGCTCAATGCCGGTCCCGACCAGCGAATCCTCAGCGAGGAAATGTGAACTAGCCTTTAATGTTAGTGCTGGATTGTATTCCCGGTCCCCTATTCACGAGTGCCAAATCGCATAAAACTCAGTGAAGCGTGAAATCGGAGTGTAAGATTCGTCTACTTTCCCGAATAAAAGATAATCTCGGGAACCTGGAATTATCAACTTAACAATGTACAACTGTAGAACGAACCAAATAGGGTATCCCTCCCCCCTCACTTCAGAAAGGAAAAGCATCTGGGTCAGGTCATTTTCTAGGCGATTAATATATGCTAATCCAGCACACTTCATCTGTTTCGTACACTTTTTCGCTTGATCTTAGTTCCTGTGACGCGCTTTCATTTCATCTTGCTCTCGCCTTTCTCAGGTAAGAGTGAAACATAAATAGTGGCGATAACGATGGGCTTATAGCATAGAGACCTAACTAAGCTCATATCAAGGGAATACTGTACATGTAATTAGTATCATTTCTGAATTTCGAAGACTATGTTTACCATAACGTATAATGAAAAATAGTTTGCATGACGCCGAATTTGGACTCATTTTCATCCGGAAATCTTCACCAATCCATTGTAACACTGTCATGAAGGTTTAACACTCTAATAGACAATATTGAAAAAAAATTAATTATTAGGGAACTCATCCCGGGTTGAGTTCCGAGCGAGCGAAGGCTTGCTGGCAAAGAATAAAGCAACCTCCGGAGTTATGTTATATTTAACCATTCCTTGACGCTCAGGGTGGGAACCACCCATAAGCTGATTTTGACACTCTGTACCTTCTATATGCAAAATAAATAGCTTGTTTTCGAAAGACGACATACAAATTTTTTTTCTAAAATATTATATCTGAACAATAACTCTGTACATTTTCAGTTCCTAATATTAAAATTTACAAAAGCTACAATTTTTTTAAGATTTTCTTCGTGTTTTCTCGACATATGGCAATCTAGAATTTTTTTACAAAAACTGTGATACAATTTTAATAAAGAAACTATTAAAATACATTCTAGATACCTTGAAATTGACCCACGATTTTTTTCATAATGATTGGATTCTTTTGATGAGAATGGCAGTGGTTAAAAAATTATTCTGTGTGTGAGCCACCCAGGTGTGTCAAATTTGATCGAAAAGGGAGGTGTGTCAACGAAGGGTTAAAGTGAACATTTAGGAATTCTCGAATAATAATTTCGATACTTTCCAGAAAATATCGACGTGAAAATACATCAAAGCCATGCACCGCGTTGAAATCCTTCAACGTGAAGACAGGCAGTTGCCACTCAGAGTGTTAATAGTTTAAATAGTGAAAACTTTGTTATTGTGTTGTAATACCTTTAAAATATGTGTATGATATAAAATTGAAGGAGAGAAACCACATGTTTGTATGGTGTGCAACAAGGGCTTTTCAACATCGAGCTCCTTAAACACGCATAAACGGATCCACAGCGGTGAAAAGCCCCATCAGTGCCTTGTTTGCGGTAAGAAGTTCACGGCCTCCTCCAATCTTTATTATCATCGTATGACTCATATCAAGGTAAGTTTTTATACTTCACATTTTAATGAAAAGAAAAGATATAATACTTTGTTTCATGTTCATCACTGGTATCATGATCATAGTTATAAAAAAATATTCTACAAAATATGACAGGGCAAACTTATGTAAAAAATTCAACAACATTATAAAATTATTATGCAGGATGTGCTGCTTATCTTGATATAGCTCATAGTAATTATTATTTACAAAGAGGCACATGTTGATATACGAAAATGGCCGATAAGGCTTATTTTTACAGTTATAAGCATTTTTTTATTTTGTGAAACACGGGTCCGAAACAGCTATTAAAGTGGCATTTAACGAAGCCCAGCTGTGTTTCTGCGGATCGATATATTGATTATCATTTCAGCTTTGCTTTTTTAAAGGCGTGAAGGAAAAGATATGAATAAACATATATAATAGGTACATATTAGGTTAACTGACGAACATGCCACTCTACCGGTTGACCTTTTAATAGACGTTTCGAGCCGGTATTTTATGTACTACAAAAATGCTTATAGTTATAGTATTCTGCAGTTGTAAAACTAAACATTTTCGGACACATGCGTATACCAACTTTTCTTATTACCTGGATGAGTAGGAACGACCCTGACATATTATAGTTGGACGTAAATTGAGTGAAAGAATAATGACCCTTTGGACGATAGAAAAGTATATAAAATATAAATGGTGAGGATACGACAGAATGATATAGGATTTTGGTAAAGGGTTGAACATATATTTTATATATGTTTAAGTGAGAGTTCGTTCCCTCAAGTTTTAAATGTCTAGTGATATTTGACCGTGGACCAGGTCCCTCCAGTCCAGATTAGTAGCTTCCTAATGCCTAGGGACGGTTAAAGCGGCTAGGGATAGTAGCTTCTGCGTTCCCCAGGTACTGGTCAAAGCACCCTGAGATACTAGCCAAGAAGCTGGTTAGAGCTATCTCAGGATCTGGTTAAGGCTACCTCAGATGGTAGATTCCAAATCGCCCAGGAGCCGTCTTGGGATGCCCAGGATGGTAGGTTCACGTGGCTCAGGACCGGCAACGGCAGCCGAACCGCACTGTGATTATTTTTCGCGGATTCATCCAATTAGTGAAGTTAGTGGATCTCGAGCCGTACATAAGGCTGCCGTCTCATTTTTGTTATGGTCCGAATCTGTCGAAGCGTCCCCAATAAACAAACGGAGCCTAATGATACTACTGCTGTCGATAAAAAAAATTTGTACAGCGATGACATCTTCAGGTACTCTGGGTAGACGAAGTTTTTGTGCTTAGTTACCACATGTCCTGTACTCTCCGTCTCTGCCGCGCCGTTGCCACAGAATTCTCTTTTCATCGAGAAATCATGAAGGAATACAGCACGAGAGCTGCGTCTAGCGTCAGAGCCTCCCTGAACGTAGCAATAATGAAAGATAGAGAGGTCCGGGAGTGTAAGAAGGAAAGATGGAAAGATACCAAACCAATTTGACCTATCATTATTAACGATATTACGCATAAAATTTATTTGCAGAATTGAAAGGCCGATTCGTTTAAAGTAGTCCGATTTAAATTATTTCCTGTCAATTTAATCGGCAGAATCACTTTCACATTGATACGATGAAAAATAAAGAAATTCTGTTTCTCCATAATCGATGATACATCCCCGAGCAACTCCAGGCAACAAGTTAGACGGTTGAGCGATATAATGTCGCTCGGCTCGAGCTTGGGGGTACCTCAAGAATGAAGGCCTTCGACTAAAAAAATTATTTGTGGTCGACGGATGAATTCCTGGCGAATAAACTGATTAATTTGATAGTTTATTTCAATAATGAATAAATAATAATTAGCGTATCAATATCCCTTCTAAACTTCGCAATTCTTATTATCTTCTCTTATTCTGTGCAATATTTATGCTTACTTATTTTTGGCGCATAGTTGTAAAATCCTCTGTTCTCTCTGTCTCTGCTGCGCTGTTGCCACAGAGTTCATTTCTCTTTCGATCGAGAAGTCTTGAAGGATATGGCACGAGAGCTGCGTCTAGCGGCAGAGCCTCGTTGAACGTAAAAGAGGATAGCAGTACTGAAAGGTAGAAAGGTTCGAGAGTGAAGTCAGGAAACATGTCGATGAAACAATACAAATTTGCGTATCAATATCTTTTTATTATACGTAGAAGGATGGGAATATTTACAATAATATTTTTTAAAAAAAAAAAATTATGTCACCCGGGGGGGATGTGAACTGGCGACCTCACGCTTACTATACTCGTTTCATCCTAAAGGTAGGATTTCCTAGACACGATTCGCCGCGGCGGCGGATCGCGGCGGCGAATCCTAAGCACCGCTCTTATGGAGAAGCGTGTATCCGTTTTCCTAGGCGCGTTTTCCAACCGCTCTGTCAGTGTGTCTGTCTCCACAGCTACATAGGCTACTCGAGTCGCAACACAATGCGATGAGTGTCTGTTTTCCGCCATTTATGGCGGAATCTCCTGGCGGGCGGCGAATTGCGGCGGCCAAAACCTTGACTGCTCCAAACTGAGTCTAGCGGAGACCTCCGCGCGATCCATTTCCATAGTGGGACAGAATCCCAAGAAATAAGGAAACTAGTTGAAATCCAAAAGTTATGGGATTATGTTTTCTTTATATATTTCTTGTAAACTAATAATATGAGCATTCATTGCACAGATGTACTGAAGCAGGGTCATAGAAGTATTCCAACAGCATTAATTACCTATACGTACCTTATTTCATATTAATATTACGTTTTTTCGATGTTGTCGTATGCTGTACACTAGCTTTCCAATTATTTTAGATTCGATAGAATTCCATATTTCTAAAATTTTTTGTTGTAGTATGTCTTTCGATGTTATGTCCTACTTTTTTAATCTCCTGTGAATTTCCATCCATAAATATTCGATGAGGTTAATGGCCAGACATTATGGGGATGTATGACATGTATGTAATCCATGCGGCATATTATACAATAATCATTCTTGCACAATTCTGGCCGTAATGCTTGCGGTTGTTGTCTTGTAAATTAAAAATTGGTAGGGTTCCGAACTGAATATATTGAAAATATATTAAAAATGTATTGGAAATATATTAAAAATTATTTCTACCAAATTGGGGTTGGTGGGGAATTTTTATTTACAGCAAGGAATATGCCGCATGGATTACGTACATGTCATACATCCCCATAATGTCTGGACATTAACCTCATCGAATATTTGTAGGCTGAAATCCACAGGACATTAAAAAAGTACGACATAACTTCGAAAGACATACTACAACAAAATATTTTAGAAGTATGGAATTCTATCGAATCTAAAATAACTGAAAACCTAGTGCAGAGCATGCGACAACGTCGGAAAAACGTAATATTTATATAAAATAAGGTACGTATTGGTAATTAATGCCGTTGGAATATTTTTGTGACCCTGCTTCAGTACATCTGTGCAATGAATGTTTCATAACATCTACAAATCTAACATGTATATTTTTATTGTTAACAATTTTATTCTTTAGGTATATCCTTTTTTACGGGTGGACAAACCAAACTTTTGTTGGACAAATGTCGACAATCGAATGCCATCATTGTTTTATAAAAAATCGCAATTAGGGGGTTCGCAGACCTCGAATCATCGTCTCATTTCGTCCTCGAGACTCTGTATGTACATATGTATATGTACATACTGTATTGTAGAGGGTGATTCTGGAGCGGCGCCTGTCAAAGAGATGCCGGCTGGCACCACGTGGCGAGGTCAACCTTCCGTGATGCCGCACCGAATTTTATGGCATTCGACCCTCGAAAGGTTTGGAATACCATTAAAGGTGGAAAAATCCAAGTTCCATATTTCTCATCAGATCTTTGCGACAACGGTACCAATCGATTCTCTATGTTTCGCCGATGAAACTAACACCAAGAACGACGTAATTCGGAGCATAATGGAGGAAATTGATGAAAAATTCATTTGCACAATTTCAAGCTAACTTCGTTAAAAATAGCCCGATTTACATGACATTTAGTATGATTTTCATCGGAAAAACGCAATGAAGCCCTCGGTGTCACTTCCATAGAGATACGATAAAGAATAAACAATTTGGTTTTTCTGAAGCAGGTATACCGACCGTTAGAATAGACCCTTTCAAGTGCTTGAACTCAACTGGGTCCCTTAACGCGGTACCTGAGGTCTGCTCGCCGCGGCGACGGGCCACGATTCACCACCGCGATCCGCCGCCGCGGCGAATCGTGTCTAGGAAATCCTACCTTAAGAAAAATCCCGTACCGCGCAGGGATGATTCTGAGGAGGCGCTGGTTGTTCCGACTCCCCACTTAACCTCCTACGATTTTCTCCGCCTTACCGTCTGTTACCTCTTTGTCAACCGTTCCGCTGCGAGCAATAGCCTGCATCGGGCCCGTAGGCGGTAGTGGGGGCTGCGCAGAACGGCCACAAAACGGTCGGGGCATAGGATTTTTCTTAGGATGAAACGGGTATAGTCGGGACCGATACGCACTAGCCAGTGGCCACACTATTCATTGGTAATTGCTTTTTATCAAAGAAGAAGTGATCTCGGCATTTTTTTAAAGTCGATTTTCTGGAATAGAAACGATGCAATAACTTTTATTTTTTAGGTTCAATATAAGTTCCAAAGCGGTTACAGCACCGAGTCTTGTAACGATTGTACAGAATTTTATAGAAAATGAAATGACAACATATTACAACTATAGACTACTGTGTATAACCAAATTATTTAAAAATTATTATAATCATTATAATATTTTAAAAATATCACAAAAGAATTGTATACGTATGTAGAAATTTGTACATAATATATATTTACTTACGTATTTATAAGAATTTTTAAACGATTTGGTTATACACAGTAGTCTATAGTTATAATAAGTTGTTATTTTCATTTTCTATAAAATTCTGTACCTACAATCGTTACAAGAATCGGTGCTGTAACCGCTTTGGAATTTATATTGAACCTAAAAAATAAAAGATTTAGAGCTATATAGGAACCGTAAGTTATACTTATACAGGGTCATCGTTTAATCCTGCAACCTGCGCGCGCGCGAACTTGTAAAATGGCAACCCCGCCTCACGGACGCATTCCACTACAACCATGCACCGTCCCGACGTTCGGACAGCTGCTAGCGACCGTTTCTAAAATTCGCAGTGTTGATAAACAATAAGCTAGTTGTTTCTGTATCATTACTTTCATAAATTGAGAAATTAAATTTTTATTCAATTATGTGTTAGTTCTGCAGACCTCAGAATCTATTGTTCTGGTTTTCTTTTTTATGATTTTATCCTTAAGGGGTCATGCCTAGTTGGCAGGCGTGATTTTCGGGAATTTTTTGTTGAAAATCTAATGTATATTTTTTACAACTATTCACTTATTTTAAAAGTACATATATTCAGCAACTCTCAGTAATTTTGTTATAGAAAAATATTACAAAATGAACAAATAACAGTTACTCTCCCGGAAGCTATTTTGTTTGCGGTGAGCACGATTTCTCAGAGCCGGATCATCTGAAATTGAAAAATGAAGAAGATTCTGTTAGTGTATGAGTTTATCTAGTTCGTGAACGAAGGATTTTTGTTTTTGATGAAAATTCTATTTTTAATTCACGAAAAACGAACAATTCAGACATCGAAAAATCATGATTTTGTGATAAACGGCCGCCATTTTGTGTGAAATCATATTTTTAAAAAATCCTTCGTTCACGAACTAGATAAACTCGTATACTAACAGAGTCTTCTTCACTTTTCGATTTCAGATGATCCGGCATTGAGAAATCGTGCTCACCGCAAACAAAATAGCTTCCGGGAGAGTAACTGTTATTTGTTCATTTTGTAATATTTTTCTATAACAAAACTGAGAGTTGCTGAATATATGTACTTTTAAAATAAGTGAATAGTTGTAAAAAATATACATTAGATTTTCAACAAAAAATTCCCGAAAATCACGCCTGCCAACTAGGCATGACCCCTTAATGCGGTGCATACCTAGACCAGACGTAAGGGGTAACTAATGGGACGTGTCTTTGATTGTAGCGGTGTTTGAATTTTTTTTTCTAGAATTTTTGTGTTTGTTGAATGTTTTAGCTACTCAACGCCACGCCTATACCGGCTTCCGTTAATGCCATTTTTTGGAATGATGTGCCATTATTGTGGCTTTTACAATCAGGTGGCGAAAAATCTCTCCGTACAAGGGTATAGCGCCGCGGTCAACCCTGTCGTAGCTAAAATTTTTTAAATTGAGGTTATTTTCAAATCTCATTACAGTAATCTGGGTGCGAGTGGTAAACCGATCATAAAACCGGAGCGCGCGGCTCGATTACCTGGGCCGGGAAATTCCCAATACCTAGCTCTTTGCGACGCTAAAATTTTCAAAGCTCGGGCATCACTCTTGTCCAGGGATCGCTGGCAGCTCTCCGCTGGGCCGCTTCATGGTTGTAGTGGAATGCGTCCGTGAAGCGGTGTTGCCATTTTACAAGTTCGCGCGCGCGCAGGTTGCAGAATTAAACGATGACCCTGTATACCCGCTACACGGAAAGACCTCAGTACCGTTTGCAACGGTGCTCGAAAAGTGAGCACTGTCGGCAACGGTGCCGAGCACCGTAAAATCCGGTGCTGAGGCCCATTCACGGCGCTGCTCAACACCAAACGCATTCACAATCTGTGATTGGTGCAAATATCGGTGCTGGGCACCGTTCACAACGGTGTTCCTGATGAACGCACCCTGAAATCATCGATGCATTGCTATCTTACATCTTTGTTTTCCATATTCGCCATTAGTTTCTTTTCTATACAAAAGAAACTAATAATTATGGTCGAGTCCAAATATATTGGCCGGTGAGTTTCGTTTCACGAATAGCCCGCAAGGAGAAATCAGCCAACACCAACTGACGATCGTTGATTGGCAGTTGAAGTTGCGGACCTCCGAAGCGTATGGTGGCGTAACGGGAACGCTGCCCGACTCCGCCTGGACGAAGCCGTGTGGCTGTTGTTTATTCTTAGCATAATAGTTGTGTGCGCTACGAAGCTATGCGTAGATGAATACGAGATGAAGCTAACGAGGAAGAATCAATGTTCTGACCAATAAAGCTCCTGAATTTTTTCGGAGTGAACGCACACCTATTCCGATGTGTGTACAGTATTGTCTCAATACGGGCTCGGTTTGGTGGACACGATACAGACTTGTCGCTATCCCCACTACTTCTGTCTCACTCTTGCCCGGTGAAAGCGAGAGCGAGATGGAACGAGAGCGAGCGAGGACGGTACGAGACAGACGACGCGTTGATGTTTTGTCTCGCTTCGTCTTTCGGACGCCGGGACACTCCGTCCTTTGCGTGCGCGACGGGCGTGCGCGATGGTCGCAAGCGTTTACGGTGAGCACGGGAAACGCTTCGCAGAATCTTGGCACAGGCCTGGCTTAAGTCTTTTTTGCGCCATAGGCGATCTTGTCAAATTGTGCCCTTTATTATAATACATTTATTTGCGATTATTCATGACTTTACTCTGCAAAATTAGGCAACTGCTAGGGCGTAACGTTTACAAGAGGTGCAAAATGGTTTTTTCATTGTTGGCATTGTTGAAAATAAATTTTTAAATGAAATACTACAAATTGTACTACAACGGTTTTAAACTACGAGTAAAAATTAAGAGTACAGATATGAAAAAGCTCAATTAAATGTATTATAATAAATGGCGGAATTTGGCAAGCTCGCCGAGGACGCAAAAAAGACTCGTGCCGTGCATAGCAATCTGACAGTCGCGCGCATGCGTCGAGCAGTCACGCCGTGAAGCGTTCCATCTCGCTCCCCCCTTCGGCCAGAAAGAAGCGAGAAACGAACTCTCGGAATTACATACACTGCAAGTCATTTTAGAAGGAACTCATTTCGCGCATGTAGAATGAGCTCATTGGCTCCGAGGGAGCATTTGTTTGGGGTATAGCCAATAGTAGCTTGTTTCACAGGTCTGAACTTGTCTGTCGTAGATTCCTTCTAAAATGACTTGGAGTTTAGGGCTCTGTTCATGATACGGGCTCAACGCCGGTACCATCTCGTTCTCGCCTTCGGCAAGAAAGAAGCGAGAAACGACCGCTCGGAATCGTGTCCCGTCTATGTACTCAAATTGGTGGGGACGCTTTGCTGCGTGTGTACGTACCTCACGGAAACCAATTCCTACCGTGCGACGAATAGGCGTAGCCCGAGAGAGAGCGAGAATGTAGAGAAAAGGAGCACCGAGGCCGGCAAGCGGTGTGGTGGGAGAATACCCCTCACGAAGCTCACCGGCCATTGCCAATAAATCTGAACTCGACCTTAGTTACGACTCTATATCAGTAAGAACACCATGCACAATTTACAAAAAAAAAGGAATCACATTCATTGCTACAAGATATCGATTGTAGATAACAATATTCTGTTGTAAATAAAGACGTAATGAATTAATTATCGTACTGCCTTATATATTTCAAAACAACAACAACTACATTATTTCCCTAGTAGAAATATAAATGATTACTAAAGATTAATATACTTAGGTATGCATCATGGTAGACTGGGTATTCAAGAAAGTGTATGCGTGCATATGCGTATATGGATAGACCTCGTAAATTATTATAACATTAAAAGTTTAAATAAAATGATATGAATATAGGTTAGATTTGCATTCGAAATTCACATTTGTTAAAAGCATATTTGGAACTGTTTGTTAGCCAGATTATAATGTGGTTTATTCTTAGTTAATTAATTGAACTATTATTTAATAAGCCAACCAGATAGATCCATTCATTTTTATACACGAACTCAACGGTGCAGACCTGATCCCGTGTACCATGCGCGCATCGAAAACAACGAATATGGAAAACAAAGATGTATGATAGCAATGCATCGATGATTTCAGTGCGCGTTCATCAGGAACACCGTTCTGAACGGCGCCCAGCACCGATATTTGCACCAATCACAGATTGTGAATGCGTTTGGTGCTGAGCAGCGCCGTGAATGGGCCTCAGCACCGGATTTTACGGTGTTCGGCACCGTTCCCAACGGTGCTCACTTTTCAAGCACCGTTGCAAATGGTGCTGAGGTCTTTCCGTGTAGCGTCTTCGCGGTTAGTGCACTGATATATGTATACATAGGGCGGTATTCACAGTCGCGTCTTGAGATCAAGACCATCTCAAGCATTTGCTTAAGATGCCGCCTAGATTCATAGTTGCGTCTTGAGGTCGTGTCTTGAGCATTTGCTTGAGGAAAATCTTTTTCAAATAAGTAAATCCTTGTATGACGTCACATGTGTCAAAATAGACGGTAAAACGAGGTTATATTTTCAAGACGACGTTTTACATGTCTTGAGACCGTCTTGAGATTCCACCAGAAGAATGTCCGGAGTAGAGGGGGAACATCTACGGCAGTGGCCGTATGTGTGCGTGATGATTCCATCACCCATGTACCGTCACGTGATAGTCCCCCTCCACTCCAGAGATTCTATTCCCCGGCAACGCGTTGAAAGTTTAAACTATCAAATACTTCCGCCATTACCTGCATAAAGGACGCGAAAAATGGATTTTATAGACTATATCGACATTAATATTGATATTAACGATATTGACGAAGATGATTATATAGCGGACAATACAGTCGTTAGAAGGTATATTCGGGACGTGCAAAATCCATTTGAATATTACGATGAAGATGAATTTAAAAGGCGATTTCGATTTAATAAGGACTCTGTATTACATGGTATTTTACCGAGAATTATTGAAGGACTGGCGAAAATAAATAATCGTGGCCTGCCGATTGCCCTGCAATTGCAACTACTTGCATGCTTACGCATGGTATATGGGCCATCACGCATGTAACAGGGTGATCCTGGAGCAACTGGACTTTTGAGAAAAAATTGCGAAATTTCAAAATTGATCTTTGTTAAGTTTATGCTAAAAATGGGAATATTTTTCAATTTCGATTTTAAATTTTTAATTAAATTGGTACTACAAAACGTTAAAAAGCGAGAAGGGTATATATTTTTCTTTACCACCATCCCAAAATTGCCCCCCTTGATACCTGTTACATAAAAACAATATTCTTTATTCTATCGTATCGAAGTCCTGGAAGTCATCGTGAGGCACCACGGGGGGTATCCTCGCCATTCCGGAGACTCTCTGCTAAACTGTTCCCCCGGCATTGCTATAATATAACCTCGACGCTCACACGCATTACAGTATAGTGGTTGGGTTTATATATTAGTTCATTATATAAATCAATATAAATCAATTTTACATCTAATTTCCTTGATTATGCTCCGAATTACGTTGTTCCTGAAATCATTATAAAGCACCGCGAGGGGTTATCATCGCCATTCCGGAGACTCTCCGATAAACTGTCCCCCGGCATCGCTATAATATAACCTCGACGGTCATACGCATCACTCACTCACGTTCGAGTATCCTACTCCGTCGTCCACCAAGGAACGAACGGAATATCCTTCATCATTGGTTGTTCTAACAGAATTATTCCGAAAGTTTCCGAACGTGAATGAGCAAATGCTTGAGTAAATGCTTTATAAAGTAAATGGATACGTCATATAAGCAATCGCTTATTCCAAGCAAATGCTTCAGATCATCTTGAGCAACGACTATGAATACCTGATGTCTTCAGGCAAACAAGATCGTCTTCTAGAAGATGATCTCAAGCATTCGCTCAAGACGCGACTGTGAATACCGCCCTCAGTACACGATTCCATAAATTCATTATTATTTCAACGTACGGTGGTTATTAGCGCTCAAACGCACCAGTCCACCCTGCACTGATGTCGACTGGAGGCAACTGTACCCGCAAAAACATTCTTTTTGCCGATTCCAGGACGCAAGACGGTTGACACGGTTTGTTTACTACCTCGCGTATACACAGGGTCGGCGGAACCACTATGCGTGTAACGCGCCGCATAAAGGCCATCGCCCATTTCGCCGAAGCGAAGCGCGGCGACCAAAGCGAACTGTTCGTCGGCGCTGTTCTGTCGTATGGGCGATGCATGGTCGCAGATGTTCTATCATATGAGCGATGCGTGACTGCCGCGCTTCGCTTCCGTTCGGTCTAGTGGGCGATGACCTTAAGGGCGTCAGCCGAATGGGACGCTAAAAAACTATATCGCACGCTTAATAATAACGGAATCCAACCCCCACATAAACGAAATGTTCACCCCGTAAAGAAAAAACATATTAAATAGAAAACAGGTGCAAAAATTTGGGAGCATCAAAAATTTTCTTACATAAGGGCGCCAACTAACCTCGCGTCGGTCCTACGTATACGTCACGCTGGTGCTACGTGGCTGCCGTACACCATTAGCGCCACCAATGGAGAAGCCTTAAAGCCTCATTCTGTCACATTTCGATTCACAAATTCATTATTATTTCAATGTACGTCGGTTATTAGCATTGAAACGCACCAGACCATCCTGCACTGATGTCTCCCGGATTCCAGGACGCAAGACGGTTGAAACGGTTTGTTTACTACATCGTGTATACGTACACGCTTTTCCTAGCTTGTGTGAGCGTACGCACACATTCAAGGCCCGGTGCGATGGCAGCCATAAGTGTCTGGTACGACTGATAAGGGACGTTCGGCAACCCGAAAATTCAGAAAATTATGAAATTCGGCGTGCAAGTAGAGTAGTTCATCCGTAACACAACCCTATTTTTCGTTGATGCCATAATGCAATTTTTACGGTAGAAATCACCCTTGAAAAAAATTCAGAATTTTCTTTCCCGTGGAATATCTCGAGAACTGTGAAAGATATCAAAAAGAAGTTTAAACAAAAGTTGCATCCTTCTTTCATATCTACAAAACCGCGTTAAAATAATTTTCGAAAAATCCATATTTTTCAAGTTACACCCACCATCAACTCTTAAAATTAAGTTTTTGTATTTTTTAAATATACGCTGAAATACCTCTGGATAATCTCTTTTCACAAAAATATTTGAAACAAAAATATTTGCCACACTATGCACACAAATACTACATTTGGGTATAAGCTTTTCCTTCCTGAAGTAACAGAAGTATCCAGGATTTTGAAATTCGCTGGGATGCGTTTCTAGATATCCGCTTTTAGGGGTTCCTAAATTTGCATGCAAGGTAAAACTCATTACAGCTAAACCACACAATAAATAAATAATGTGTGAAGATTTACAGTGACTTTGCATCCTTTTAATTGTAACTGATAATATTCTTGTGCCACATTCACTTTTCGGTAAACATGTTTACGTACTAGCGTCTTTTGCTTGATATAAATATTCCCGAGAGTGCAGCGAATGGCAATTACATTCTTGCAAGCAGTCAGTTACCATTCAATTGAAAAAAGTGAGTGATCATTGTTTGAAAGGCTTTTCTTTAAAATGCAGTCGATTAATGTTGCTAACGTAATAAACATGTGAGCCACTACGTTTCAAATTGCAAGTATAATACAGACACCTATAAACTCGGTAGAAACGGAACTGCACAATGAAATTCGGGACATTATAAAAAAGTTTCAAAATATACATTCCCTACCATTAATTGAACATGATTATGTGCTCGATTTTGCCGGTCCATCCGAACCACATGGTGCACAAGTTGTAGAGTACTTTATGCGTGCAGATGAAGAAAAAGACAGTTTTGATCCTGCAGAATGAACTGTTGATGATGAAGGTGGAAAAGGGTATAGCCGGATAAGATGGTCAAATGTGCCCCTGAACCGAATTCAAATCGCGATGAGTCATTCGAAAGCTTATAAAAAAAAAATGATTTCTGTCAAGTTTCAACTTTGTATCTCGACCCGGGGGGTAGTAAAGGGTAAAAATAGAAAATCAGGTTTTTGCCGAATTTCTCCTATACCAGCGGATGAAAAATTTTGAAAAAATTCAGAGGCATGTCTGTTATCGGTGCACATATTAGGGAATCGTGTCAGATTTTTAAATTGAAAAACCAAGCTGTGAAAAATAAAAAACGCCAAAAAATGCTGAAAAATGCCGGTTTTGTATCGAAGCAGTCTTGATACTATAATTATATTTTTACTGTAAGTCCGCATCATAGTTACTATTGTCTTGAATTTTTTTCAGATTTTTCAATTTGGTGTGCCGCAGTTAAAAAAATTAAAAACCGATTTTTTCGCCGTTTTTTCCGTGTCAGGGTAACTTATACGTCGAACTGCTTCATGAAATAAGTGTTTTATGTGATCTTCAATGTTTCTCCATACCGCAAAGCAACATATGAATTAGAGAAATTGGAAAAACCGAATATCATTTGAAACTACGCTATGCTCCTTACATTGAAAAGTATCAACCATATTTTCAACGGTGTCAGCGGCGCAGTGTTAAAGTGTCGAGCTGCTAAACCAATGCAAACTTTTTGAACGTAGGTTCGAGCCTCGAACTTACAAGTACCCCTTAGGTTAAGTTTTTTTTTTTCATTAACTATATATATTTTCTAATTATATAACAAAATAATCAATATTTATTTTCAAATGTTTTAAGACTATTTTAAAAACATATTAACCTGAAATATACGTAATAATGAGTTTGGATTGCTTTTTATGCCACCGTTTGTCTTGTCAAGTATCCTATCAATTACGGTATTGTTTAACATTTCCTACACTATATTAATATGTGAAGGTGGTTTTTAAATTTCTTACCTTTAACAATTATGGATGGATAACAACAAAAATCGTGTGTGGTGTATTCAATCTTCTTCGCTGTCTTCGTTAATTACAGGTGTCACGTGTTCATTGTTGAATATTTTACTGAGAATTTCTGCAGGCCTTACAATTTTTTATAGGTATCGAGCATGTGACAAATAATAAATGATTGCAGCTATATGTGAACATCACCCGACGGTACGGTTACCATTTGCACATTCACAACAATAGCGTTTAATTCCGGAATAGCCTATTGAGTTTGGTGCATAATCAATATAACACCTGTAGGTTTTACTGTTAATATGTCGCGATCTTACTTCGAATTTAATAATATTATTTCTCTCTTTAAGACAACGAAGATTAATATTGTTCTCTTCATCCATCAATTCTGCTAAATATGAGATTGCTTGAAACAATTGATAGGAGCCAGTAAACAGAATTTTGAGATCTTTCTCTGTCATTTCCGGAAAATCAAGAAGCTCGGTAGATGATAGTTGATTAAATGGAATCTTTCGTCTATTCCAATGTTGATTTTCCACTTCCACTGACAAAGAATTCTCAGTGCTTTTTTGAAATAACATTCTTTCTACTATTTCATCGCAAAGTTCTACGTCGGAATTTAAGCGTTTCCCGAATGTATTATTTAAAAAACACGCTATTCTACAATATAAACTGACGTTTGGAAGTAACTTATTGTCCATTTGATGGTGGAGAAGTTTGTATTTTTGTCCTATGATGCCGTGAATCGCCTCGACTACCCAGCGAACTTTAGTAACGTGGCGTGATGCATTTGACTCTGCAGTCAAAAGCTGATTACGCTTGCCTTTTAACGCAGGCATGAGCACCCTGTAACCGCGTTCCTCTAAATAAGACGTTACGTCGCGAAACCCTCGATGAACAATACAAATATCCCCAGGTTTTAAAAGAGTTTGCAATCCATTTGGATCTTCCATTACTATTTTCATAATTTGTGCATCGTTCAAGTTTGCAAAAAAAGGGCCAAGAATTTCAACCACATAGCCGTTTGTGGTGCAAATTGTGAATGGTTTACACAAAGGTACTTTCTTTTGACCCGAATATGATTTTCGCTGGTATTCATTATTAGAACTTTTCTGATGCCGAATATAGGTTCCATCGAAAATCAGTGCTAATTGATCTGTTATACCATACAACTTTTTTGCAACAAGAGAGGTTTGATTTTCTATTAGGGTTTTTCGAGGAAGTGTCGCGAATCCAAAATAAGAAGGTAGAATGTATTTTTCAAAAGAATTTATGACGGACCTACAAAAATCAGATACCTGTTGTTCGCGTTCTAATCCAAGAACTGCAGCTATCATACTGTTTGAATTACCAGTACGCAATTTGAACAAGAAAACAACAATAGCTTGTGTGACATTTCGCTGCTCAGAATTTCTCAAAGAAGTCATCATTTCCCGAAGTTTTATTAAGTTTTCCCACGTTAAACCGGTAAATACTTTTAACCGCTCTTCAGAAAGTGTAAAATCACCTATTGTATCTTTAATATTTGAATTATTATTAACGGAAAGGTATTCAAAGTAATTTCGTAATTCTTTGGTATCAATTATACTGTTATTTGAATGTATTTTTAAATTCAGAACATCTTCTTGAAACAAACGGTTCTTTAATAAATGACCAGGACAGCACCGATTTCCTTTAGGAACATATAATCTTCGCATAATAAATACCTGCTTCCTTGTTTCTGCCGGTACATTCACGATATTTTTCGTAACACCGCACACGAAACAGTACCTATGAGTGGAAATAATTCTAGCAAATGGCATTTCAATGTATTCTGTAGGTACTTGTTCAACATTCCTCAAATCCATAAGAAACGATGGATCTTCTGTTGAGGAACACGATGGAGCAACAGATTCATGTTCAGATTTTTCGGGTGAAGATTTGTCAGTTGAATTTTCGGGTGAAAGTATTTCGGTTGGAGATGTTCTGCGTAAAGATATTGCGGCTGATAAAGTTTCCGATGAAGAGGAGGGTTCAGCTGAAGAAGACGGACGACTGAAGAAGATGGTTCAGCTGAAGAAGATGGTTCAGCTGAAGAAGACGGACCAGCTGAAGAAGAGGGTTCAACTGAAGAAGACAGACCAACTGAAGAAGATGGTTCAGCTGAAGAAATGGTTTCAGCTGTCGAAAAAGATCGATCTCCAGAAAACGCTGTGACAGTAGATTCCTCAAACTGACGAAATTCCTGAGAATTTTCAGGATCGGAAGCGGTAGTCGTCGCTTCCTTGTACGTGTAAATGCGATACTTATTGCATAACATATCACTAATAGTTACAGGTCACTAATAGTTACACTCTTTTCAGAATTTTGGAATACTTGACTGCATCAACTTCCGTCTTGATTTTCCGTATCTGACCATGCGATTTGCGAAGCAAAATATTACACCAAATACACTTAGCATGCAAGGCTTTCCTTTCAACAAATTGTACTTTCTCAGTCGACATATTGAACACACCCACAGATAAACGCACACCGACAAAACAATATTTAAAAACACTTAAAGAAGTTACAATAATTGTAGATATGGTGGGTGAAAGCAAGTCTAATTGAAAAGTTACTACAGATTGTAAAGACCAAAGCCACGACGACGCGAACTCTGTGACACTCTTTACTAGACTACCCTTGTGCATTTGTCTGTTGCGCTGCCCGCGCTCCAGATCCACAGCATACACTCTTGACACGCACTTCAGTTATCCAAATCTTCTACGTGCATTCTGAGAAACCATTCAAACCTCACACTTCTGACACACTCGAGACTCTAGCATAAACATCCTTCCTCGGCCCCCATCGCACAGTTCCAAACATGCCTTATCAATCGAACAATCATGATTGGCTTTTCCCATTGCACATTGAAGCTGTGACAGGAATTCTAACATATATTTTGAAAAAGCAGAGAATCGTAAGATCTAATAGACGAAAAGGCTAAATAGTAGCAAAACAACAACACGATTTTTGTTGTTATCCATCCATAATTGTTAAAGGTAAGAGATTTAAAAACCACCTTCACATATTAATATAGTGTAGGAAATGTTAAACAATACCGTAATTGATAGGATACTTGACAAGACAAACGGTGGCATAAAAAGCAATCCAAACTCATTATTACGTATATTTCAGGTTAATATGTTTTTAAAATAGTCTTAAAACATTTGAAAATAAATATTGATTATTTTGTTATATAATTAGAAAATATATATGTTTGAGATTCGGTAGTTCCGCCACACCCAACTCATCGCAGCACCTCCTGGACAGCGGATCGACAAGCCCGATCCACAATCGATCGACCAATCAGGTGTCAGCGACAGAATGCTCAGCCAATCGCATTTCCCCACGTCGCTCGATCCTCCAGACCTTTGGAGAAGACGACTAACGGAAATCGATCGGCCATATTGCTCTTCTTGTTCACGCAGAGTACGGAGATAGACGCGTCGTTTTCACTGAACGTTTTTCTCATGCAACGCGTATAAACTCATTGTTCTGCTCGTGCTAACGCTGAACCGTTTGTATCTCACCACTCAATTCAGTGCTCAGACTCGTAGTTTATCGATTGTGGATCGTGGTCAGTTACGCGGCCACGTGTGCGTCGTTTTGCGATTCATCTCAACGAGACAGGAACTGTACACTCTCTGCACAACGTGCATACGCTCATTCTCACTCATAATTCTTTTATGTTCTGACTCACTCAGCGAGTGTACAATAAACATTGACTACACATTGCTCATAAATACTGTGCGTTCTTTACATAACCTCACCGGCATCTCACGCTCATCGCGAGCTCTTTCGCGAACAATATATAGTTAATGACAAAAAAAACTTAACCTAAGGGGTACTTGTAAGTTCGAGGCTCGAACCTACGTTCAAAAAGTTTGCATTGGCTTAGCAGCTCGACACTTTAACACTGCGCCGCTGACACCGTTGAAAAATAATGTTGATACTTTTCAATGTAAGGAGCATAGCGTAGTTTCAAATGATATTCGGTTTTTCCAATTTCTCTAATTCATATGTTGCTTTGCGGTATGTAGAAACATTGAAGATCACATAAAACACTTATTTCATGAAGCAGTTCGACGTATAAGTTACCCTGACACGGAAAAAACAGCGAAAAAATCGGTTTTTAATTTTTTTAACTGCGGCGCACCAAATTGAAAAATCTGAAAAAAATTCAAGACAATAGTAACTATGATGCGGACTTACAGTAAAAATATAATTATAGTATCAAGACTGCTTCGATACAAAACCGGCATTTTTCAGCATTTTTTGGCGTTTTTTATTTTTCACAGCTTGGTTTTTCAACTTAAAAATCTGATACGATTCTCTAATATGTGCACCGATAACAGACATGCCTCTGAATTTTTTCAAAATTTTTCATCCGCTGGTATAGGAGAAATTCGGCAAAAACATGATTTTCTATTTTTACCCTTTACTACCCCCCGGGTCGAGATACAAAGTTGAAACTTGACAGAAATCATTCTTTTTTTAGAAGCTCTCGAATGACTCATCGCGATTTGAATTCGGTTCAGGGGCACATTTGACCATCTTATCCGGCTATACCCTTTGACTTAAGTTAGAAGAGAAAAGCAGTAACGTTTTGGAAAATTGGAAAAAAGGCACGTCGATCGCTTACCAGTGTACAGAAAAATTATCGCATTGTTAAATCTTTGTCGCAGCTATACAGATGGGAGGCGAGTGTAGAGAGTGGTGGAACAAATGCAGATAAATTTGCATTTATTGCGGAATATGTACTGCAAAAGTTTGAAGAAGCTTGTGACAGAAGATCTATTATTCATGATATGAATTTAAAATTGTGGGTCTTGGAGGCAAAAAACCAGGTGGATCTATCCCAATTCGTTGTAGGTAAATGGTGGATTTGGAATTTTTAGACTGCACATAGGATTGTGTCCCGCAAGATAACAACATTTAGGACGCAATTTACGTTTGAAGATGTCAAAAATATCGCAGAATCGTTTGTTTCTCACGTAAAGTCTAATATCCCAGCTGTCGGAGTTGAAGAAATTTATAATGCAGACGAGAGTGGCTTCAACCTTGAAATACATTCTGGGCGAACATTGGCGAAATTAAACGGTAGAAGCGACGATTCAATCGGTATCTTCTACAACAGATAGCTACACTATAATGCAGTGCGTTCCAAGGTCACTCCTGCGGGAGATTGGGGTTCTCCCACTATCGTCCGCGTTGTCAGAGATACCGCGCGACGCTACCGCGAAGACGCTTGCCCGGCTAGCCCGTCGGGGAAGCCTTCGTAGCGTTGCGCGGCTTCCTTGACAACGGAAGGCACGCTGTGCGAGAGAAAGATTGGAAGGGAAAGCTGGCGCGTGAGGGGCCCCTACGCTGGACAGCGCTGCTATAATGCCTATTATATCAGTAAGCGGACGTCTTCTTTCACCACTATACATAGTTTTGAAGGAATCTACAGGAACACTTGGTCCGATAGTGCAAAAAACTCTATTCCGTCCGGTTAATATTTACATCGGAGCTTCAAAGTCAGGAAAACTCATGTCTGAACATTTTAAAACTTAGTTTAGCGAAGTGTATCTACCGAATACTGGCCGTAGAAGCATGCTCCTACTCGACTCGTGGACTGGACACTGCCCAAATGAGTTACAGCACTTGATTCCACAAGACAAGGAAGTAACTTTTTCAATAATTCCAAAAAAAGACGGGCATCATTCAGCCTTTAGATGTGTTTGGATTCCGAATTTGGAAAAATTTCGTGCGGACATTTTCGGATAATGTGATTCTTCAAGAGAGAGATGTCAATTTGCACTTACGTAATGAAATAATTAAATTGTAGTCCCTAACCCACAACCAGTTTTCTTCGCCTAGATTCAAAAACCTTTTTCAATATGCTTGATTTAAAAGCGGATATCTAGAAACGTATCCCAGCGAATTTCTAAATCCTGTAGATTTCTGTTAATTCAGGAATGAAAAGCTTATACCCAAATTTAGTATTTGTGGGGAGCCGGCTTTTATGCGATGTGCATGGTGTGGCAAGAATTTTTGTTTCAATCATTTCTATGAAGAATATCATTATTGTACCAATTACAAACCGTAATTTTCAATGATAATTTTCAATCTATCGTCTTCTATTGGTATAATTCTTCCAATGTATAATCAAACAATATATATATCTTTATTATTGTTCCCCTAGGGGTTACAATCTTCCAAACAACCTCCTCCATTCCATTCTTTCCTTAAATCTACATTATTCTACTTAGCCTATCTTAACCTACAACTTAAAATTAAACCCCGTTCGCTCTCTCTTTCTCCCCTCCTCCATCGCACGCACGCTCCCCTTCCTCTGCTTCTCGGACCACCGCTTCCGCACACTTCCCCTTCCATTCACAATCCTCCATACAACCCTACGCTCCCACCCCCACACATCTCTCTCCTTTCCTCCAATCTCTTCATCCACTCCTCCCCCCCCCGCGTCATCTCCCAACACCTGTAACATCGCACTCGCGTGTGCTTCTTTCCCTCTCCACCAACTCCTCCCCCCTTAACTCCCCCCTATCCCTCACCCTTTCCACCTCCTCCACCGTCCACCCCTTGTCTTTAAAATACTGCTCCCTCTCTTCCTCCCACCCCTGTAGCACCCTTCCCCTCCTCATCCTCCTCTTCATTTCCTCTCAACACTCTCTCGCCAACTCTCCCCCTTTCTCCTCCTCCAGCTTCCTCTCATACCTCCATGCCCTCATCCCTGCCCCTTCTTTCATCACCCCCCTCTGCAACTCCTCCCTTATCATGTACCCCGGGGTATTCCGATCCACTCCCAACACCCACTTCAAATATCTTTCCTGCAGCCCCTCCACCTTTTCCCTACATTTCCACCCCCACCCCGTAACTCACTACCGCCCACACCAGCTTGTCAAAGAGGCACAGTCTTCTTCCCCAATCCTTCCCACATTTCCTTTTTCCTATCACCCAAACCTGCCCCATCACCGCCGCCGCCTTTCTTACCCTCTCCTTTACATGTTCTACCTGCCCTCCATTTCCCATCAATGTGTACCCTAGGTATCTGAAGCTATGTACCTCCTCCAACTCCTTTCCCTTCCATCTCCATACCACCCTCCCCTTTTACACCTCATCACCTTTGTTTTTCCCACGTTGACCTGTAACCCCTTCCCGTCCACGTACTTTTCTAATTTTCCCATCAAACCCTTCATCCCTTCCAAATCCTCCGTCAGCACCGCTACATCATCCGCGTAGGCCAGTGTATAAATCCTCCTCTCCCCCAGCTACACTCCCCCCACCCTCCCCTTCCCAACTCTTCGTCCATGTCCGCAATCAGGAGCGTGAACAGGGTTGGGCTCAGCGGGCACCCCTGTCTTACCCCCCTGGCGGTCCATAATCTCTCCCCCTCCTCTTCTCCCACCCTGACACTTCCTATCGTTTCCCTAAGTGCCTCCTCACACCTTACCACCAGCCCTTCCCTCACCCCGCTGCATCTCATGGCCTTTATTAAAACCTCTCTGTCCACCGAGTCGAAAGCTGCCTTCATGTCTATAAACAACACTACTAATTTCCTTTCCTTCCTCCCTACTTGCCTATTTATTAGATAATTGAGAGTGTAGATGTGGTCGACACTAGAGCTCTTACTTTTTGACCCGTCGGGTACCCGTCTACCCGAAACAACTTCAAGCCATTGAATGTGGTATAGTTCAATAATTTTTGGCTAACATCAGACTATACCACAGACAATCACAGACAATATTACATTCAATTGCTTGAAGTTATTCCGGGTAATTTTCGGGTACCCGGGTACTCGACGGGTCAAAAAGTAAGAGCTCTAGTCGACACATCCCACCCCCTTCCTAAACCCCGCCTGACTCGGTGGCAGCAACTTCTACTCTTCCACCTCGACCCTCAGTCTCTCCGCCAGCACCGACGCATATATCTTATATGCCGTCTGAGTCAGAGTAATCCCCCGATAATCCTCTACCCTTTCCCCAGCCCCTTTCTTCACCACTGGCACCACCACCCCTTCCTTCCAACCCTCCGGCCACCCTTCTCCTCTCCAAACCCTGTTGCACAACACCCACAACCACTTTTCCACTTCTTCCCCCGTATTTCCAAACCTCATTTTGTACCCCATCCCCCCGTCTTCCCGTCCTTTAAACTCTTCACCACCCTTCTTATTATATCCCTCTCTTCGTCCCTCCCTCCCTCCACCCCACTTCACCCCTCCCATCAGTCCCCTGAAATATTCGGCCCATTCCTCCATCTTTATTCTCTCGTTACCCTACTTCTCCCCCCTCTCTCTCTCTATTCACCACCTTCCATACCTGCGCTTCCGTCCTCACCCCCTCCAGTTCCCTTTCCCAACGCTCCACGACCATCTTTCTCTTTTCCTCACACATCCTTCCATAACCCCTTTTCCTCTCCCTGTACACCGTCCCACCCCCTCCCTTCTCCACTTTCTCAACTCCTTCCTCACCTTACTCTTCTACTGTCTACACTTCTCATTTCTTCATCCTCCCTTCCTCTCCCCCCCACCACTGACTTCCCCACCGCCCCCTTTATTCTTTCCCTCAGCTCTCCCCACTCCTCCTCCACTCTCCAATCCTCCTCCTCTCTCTTCCCAAAGCTCCTCATAAACTCCTTTCTCCCCTCCTCCGTCAAATTCCTTCTTCCCCACCACTTTTCCTCCTCTCTTACATTGCCCCCCTCTCTCCCCTCACCAAGACTACCAGTGGTTGATGGTCCGAATCTACCCTCTCTCCCACTTTTACCCTTTCCACCTTCTCCTACGTATCTTCGTTCCCAATGACATAATCAATCACTGTATTCGCCCTCCCTCCTGTAAATGTCCACTCCCCCTGCTCATCCCCCTCCACCCCCCCCCCGTTTAAAATGCTCCATCCCCTTTCCTCCAGGTACCCGCACAACCTCTTTCCATCATAATTCACCTCCTTATCCTTCGACCCCCTACATCCGCGTCCCCTCCGTTCTCCTTGTAACGCGGTTACGAGGTAAACGTGGTATCCGAGTAATTAGTATCTAAATCAATCTAATCGGAATGATGTTATGCGCGTTACAGTACAAATTATTATTTAATAATTTAAAGAATTATGTTTGATATCGGGAATCCAAGATCTAGTCCTATACAGGCCCCGCACTGAGTTATTGTGAGGATTTAGTTAGTTTATCTTTAAATAACTTCTGCTCAAGTGTGAATAATTATATTTTTATTCTTTCTCTTATTCATTCAGTTGTTAGCGAGGCTGAAGAGCCAAGGGTAATCCCAAAATATTGGCTAATGCCAATATTGACCCTCCGTTACCTCTGACAATCGTAATTTTTTTTGAACAAGAATTAAATTTTACATGAAACGGCGTTAGCCTATCGACATACAACTTGACTAATTTGAGGAAATAATGAGCAACTCACCCACTCTATCGATCAATTTTACTATCGTTCTATTTTTATATCCTTTTTGGTATTGCCTTTGGATTATACGGCATGTATTCTGTGCCTGAGAAAGAAAGAATCGCACTCACTCTTGTTATTTAATGAATATATATATATATATATATATGTATATATTTAAGCGATAGAAAAAAAAGTTTTAACGCACAAATAAAATATAAAAAAAACGTTTAAATGATTATAGTTACTCATGAAGTTATACAATAATTTTTAACGTGGAAATATTGAGTCCATACACTATGAATTATGAATCTCCGGCTCGAAACGTGAAGTTTTAGTTACAGAAAAGAAATTACTTTCCACGGACACTCGTCACGCATCTCGCGACTGTACGACAAAGAGTGCCTTCAGCTTCGCGCCCCCGAGAGCACCCGGCCGCGAGGTCCGCTCAGAAAAGCTGACGCTGCAGTCCCAATCATGCCCCAGCAACCGTCGCATGATTTCGTTAGTTGTTCTCACTTTCATTCTTCCATACTTTTACTTATGCGCTACCGGCGTAGAACAGGGTACTCTCATCCTCATGCTTCTCACACTCAGATCACTCCTTTACATCGATGCGACGATTCGACGGTCAGAGATGCGCTCGATTAGGTTAAACCAGAATGCTAGATGCATTGTCAAGACACACCCCCGCCGCTTACATTTAATCAGTGTCGCGAAGTATGAGAACCACTGCTCATTTTGAACGAACTACTGAGAACCACGCTGATGCCTCAGCACAGTCCCACGTTCAGGGTACAGCGCAGCGACCAAACGTCGCGGCGACGACGACGTTCCTAGTACCGAGTATCCGTTTCTATAGATAAAATACAGTAAGCAGAAGTGCGCTTGATTAGGGATTTCCCAGAACGCTAAGCGTTGTCGAAGCACTCCGCCCACTAACAAAGGAAAAACACAACTATTCATTGATTTTAAAAATTTTGAAGTTTCGGGACGTAACACCCCTCCTTCCTTAGAAACGACGCGACAGCGACGGGGCACCGTTGAACCAACCATCGAGACGGCACGCCGGAGAAACAACCCCATAATGTGTAACGAGGTTTTACCAGAGTGCAGAATGCGCACTGTCACACATCAGGGATCGCTCACCAGAAAATACACGCGCGGGGTGATCCTATCGTAGGTTATTGTCAGAAAGATGTTTTTCCGGTCCCTCTTCACGTGGTACGCTTGAGTTTCGCCGAGGTACATATGCAATTTTTGACTTCTAATAGGGATAGTGTTCCCTGCTGATATCACGGTAGCCCGAGTTATCCGGTTACACCCCTCGATATTGATCAACTCGACAATGACCAATAAAATTTACAGCGGTGACGGTCAGTTCTGGTGATAAAAATATCATCTCGAACTCCTCCGTCTCACCGATGAGTGGAGATTGATAAAAATTGACGGTCACCGGGGGACCTGAGCCCGGGACACCGTGATATCTTCAATTGGCATAAACCCGAACACAACGCTAGCGCCGATGAGATGCAAGCATCTCTGAGGTTTTTACAATTTTCAATTTCCAGTGTTCCCAATTTAAAACCCTTCTCTATAGATTTCCCCGTGAATACATTGTTTTGAATCGACAAGCGTCGCAATCCGCTCGTTACCTCTGATAGGTATTGGTCAACGGGCCCCTCGCATCTTCCCAACGACAGTGATCTCAGCGTCAGCTTCCCTTTTAAAGCCCGCAGCGCCGATGGGCGAATCGTGACGCTTCTTAAATCTAAGGTGCTGAGATTTACGCACCCCTCACAAGCTATTGCTAATACTTGCGGTTTCAGTGAGCTAGACAAAGAACGCTCGTCGAGACTAACGTGCGATACATAACGCCCGCAACGCTGAAGCATCCAATAAAACGCCTCCGTGGAAATGGGCCGGTGACCCCATTCGTTGTCCCACCTCCAGTCCTCCAAGTTGACGGTCGTCGTTCCCCGGTGAGACGCCAAGCTCGCTCTTCTCCACAGCCGCGAGACCCGCTCCATCCTGGCTCGGTCTGGGTACGGAAGCAGCGCCGCAATCATCGCCACGCACTCCTCCGGTAGTACGGATGCGCCCCAAGGCTTGATGATCAAGCCTCCGAATGGATCCGGATATAAAGGTGTTTCTGGTTGACACAAGAAGTGCCCATGCAGTTTCAGACAAGAACTTAAAAAGCTATCGTCAACTATGAAATATGTTCGGAGGTCCGTGCTCAACCCTATATTCCTTGCTCGTGGCACAAGGTACGCGGATGCGGTAACATTTGAATTTATAATTTGTTTAGAAGGCCAAGAGTACGCATGATAAAGCTCAAATTTAATTCGGTCTATTAATGGTATGTGTATTGTGACTATTATTTTTCCGTTATAATATCCTAAGTCTACTGTAGTTAGTTTTGACAATTCTTCGATTCTACGGACGTACATAGGAAGTTCATAGCCCGTAACAGATTCTCGTATCTCCTGTAAGACGATTCCCAGCCTGGGTCCACTAAACAAGGAAGGGTGCAATTCACCTTGACGAGCTGCCACTATGGCTGTCATTAACGTTTGAATTCCATTGATATAATGATTAAGGGAGATTTCCACTGAATTTGAGTATTGAATTAAAGCCAAAGCATAATTTAATGTTTTGAATGCTCCCTGTGCTTCAATTAATTTGTTTATTTTGAGCCTGTTACTATCAATTTTGCTCACTAATTGTTCCATTATTTCATGGGTATGATGTAGGTCGCTCATGACTATGTGAGTTTGATTTTTAACAATCTGAGTTATAACACGTTGATAATCATATAATCTATCAATTTCGGTGTCAAAATACTCGGCATCCTCCATGTTCAGTGTACCAAACAAGGGCTTGAAGAACCCACGAACCCAAACGGTACGCTTCGGCGAGTTATCGTCTTCGGAGGTTTCGCAATATTCGAAGGCGGCGTGATGATTTCAGAGATTAATTGTTCTGCTTCCTTGTGCAGGTGCATGACCTCGGTCACTCTACCCTTCAAGTACCCTATTCTTAATAGCGAGGTACAGTCTGTTTTAACTACAAGTGATATACAATTTTGATAGACAGTTTCCAAAGTTTCGTTCTCATGTTCCCAATTTTTGCTAATTTTTTTGGTGTCAATGAATAATGCTACACGCCAATCCGCTCTCGCGAATTCTACGCCGTTTCCCCTTTCGTAGTACAGTCCCGGATTAGCAGGTATCCGTGTGATACGGTAGTCTTTCAGGTCGTTATCAGGCTCTTCCATAGGCTAACTCATGGTCACTAGACATGCCCAGGCAACTACCAAATTTAATCGATTCAGCCGTGAGTTGCCCATTCTTTTCTTTAAACCAATATTAATTTATCCGGGTGCTTCGTAAAAAGTTTTCCCTTGTCGTCCTCCAATACAACGCCTCTTTCCTCCAAGGCTCCAACAATCCTGTATGGACCATGGTAGCGTTCACCAAATTTTCCTCTTTTTGGTTCGACTAGGACACGTGCCATGTCCCCCACCTTTCCTTTAAACGGTCGTGCCGATTTATCATAATATAATTTAGACTTTTCCTTAGCTTTGATCAAATTATTTCCAGCTAATGTTTGCATTTCAGAAAGGCGTATTATTAGGTCTTGCAGGTATGAATTATATACGGGTAGATTTTCATTTTCGTCTTGAAAAGAATTTGGACAACGAGCTATTTTACCGAATACTAACTCGTATGGTGTAAAATTAGTGGCTTCATGAACCGAAGTATTGTATGAAAACATTGCAAAAGGTACCAAACGATCCCAATCGTCGTAGTCTTTAATATAATGACTGATATATTCTGTTAATACTATATGACTTCGTTCTAAAACTCCATTTGTTTGAGGTCTATATCCCGATGTACTAACATGATGAATTTTGAAAATCGTTGCCAGCTGTTGCATTAATTTATTGATGAAACTAGTACCCCTATCGGTTAAAATCACTCGAGGCGTCCCATATTGCAATATTAAATTTGTTGTTAATGCATGTGCTACCGTTTCCGCCCTAATATCAGGAATAGGAACAGCGATGCAGTATTTGGTTAAATTGTCCTGCATAGTGAGGATATGACGGTTTCCCGATGATGAGGTCGGAAGAGGTCCTACAGTGTCCAGAGCTATCTTATCGAAAGGCTCAATTGAAGTGTCAGTGATTAACATAGGTTCTCGAGTTTTTGCTCTTACTAACTTTTTACTCTTACAACTATTACAAGTGCGGATAAAATTTTAGACGTCATTTCGTAATCCTGGCCAGTAAAACTTTTCCCTAATTCTAAGATAGGGTTTCGTTACTCCCTTATGTCCGCCAATTAACCCTTCGTGAAATTCTGAAATAATATTCTGTCGTATGGATTCCGGAGGGACTCGAATATTCCCAGAACAAATAATTACTTTAATTCCGCTGTCTTCGAAAATGTGCCTTAGTAAAGATGCTAATGTATTGTGAGGAAGTTCATCTAAAAAAAATCACCTGATTGTGAAATTCTAAAAGACTGCACATTGGATTTGATTAGTATATTCTTTAGATTCAGTAAGCCTGATGTTAAGTTTCCTACACAAATTTTATCTCCATGAAATTGTTTTATCACTATGCTAAAGACCTTGTGTTTTCCTCGTTCCGTAATTAATACTTGCCCTACTTTTGGCTTTGCTAGTTTCATATCATTTACATTGATAATATCTAAATCAGATAACAAATTACTAATTGGCGTTACTAATTCGCAATCCGAGGACATAAAATGAACATAATGAGAACGAGAGTACGTTAAATTTTCCCTTGTCATGGATACAGTTTCACTACCCTCGGGTAATTCAGAAAAATCTATTGGTTTGGCGGTTTCTAAATCCGGTGGTATATCTTCAGTTATCGTTATACCAGTTGAATGAGAATTTTGTGAATTTTGGGGTATGATTCGTCGAGGAATGGGTATATTCGATTTTAAAGGAGTTTTCCCTCCTTCCTTAGAAGATCGTTTACTTAAATGGTCCGGAAAAGGTGTAGAAAGTGCCAATGGTCTGGTTGTTGAAACAGGTGAAGGTATGGTAGTTTGATAGGTAGGTTTGACGATTGCTGAGCTATTCAAGGGAGGGGTTATATTCAATTCTGTATCTTCCGGGATAACTTTAAGTGAAGGTGCTGGAAACGCGAATTTGCTAGTAGAAATAGTGCCTCTCGAATTTCGTATCAAGTCTTCGACATTCCGACTTCGGACAACCTCCTCCTCCGCCTCATCATCGGAAGAGTCAGGCTCATCCGAAACTGCTTCTACAGGTTCTGAAACTATGTCTTCTCGTAACTCTATTGGTTCTTCTTCATCGTCCACGAGAATGATACCTCTTTCTCGCATAGATTCATCAAACCTTCTGAAAGATTCTTGAAGGTCCTTTAATTCAATAGAGTAATCTGGTGTTTTATCAGGTTCATCTGCTATAATGTCCTGGACTTCTGATGAATTAACAACGACGGCGGTTTCCTCCTCTGGAACAGTAGGATTTTCCAGTATCCGTGTTTCAGGATAGTATTCCAGATTAGGAAAAACACTCTTTCGCTGTCTGAGAATCGGAGGATCATCATTAGACGATCCCTTGTCCAATGACGTAGAAGGTTCAGTTATTGCTATGCTAGGAGGTTCGGATAATTTTGAAGGTCCTGCTATTGATTGATTAGAAAGCTGTGGTAATTTGGAACGGGTTCTAGTGGCAATAGCACTCTGATCAAGTATTGTTGGTTGTTTTACCCTTGTCCTTGAACCCAATGTTTTTCCTGGTTTTGGAATTTTTGATTGACTCACGGGTTTTGACTGAGACACTGAAGGTGTTGGCGAGTCGCTAGTCTTTTTACTTTCTTTGAGTGGAAACAATTGTTTCTTTTCTACTTTTGTGCCCTCATCTGAATCATCGGAGGATTCTGTCAAAGTTTCATCAACCAGATTTCGCGATAATGCGTCTGCATTTGTATTTAATTTACCAGACTTGTGAACGAACTCGTATTCATAATCTCGCAATTTCAATCTCCATCTTACTAATCTCTGGCCGGGATCATTAATAGAATTTATCCATCTCAAAGGCTCATGATCACTAACTAACGTGAATTTACGTCCATAAAGATAAGGTCGGAAATGTAGCACTGCATATAGTATCGCTAAACATTCTTTCTCGGTAGTAGAATAATTTTGTTCGGGTTTTATTAACATTCTGGACAAGTATGCTATAGGTAAATCGTGACCATCTTTCTCCTGGCTCAGGACTGCACCAATTGCATAATCAGATGCATCTGTTGTTAGAGTAAATGGCCTTTTAAAATCAGGATATTGCAGTATTGGTCGAGTGCATAACGCTTTTCGTAATTTCCTGAAACTATCTTTTTGTTCTTTACCCCAGACAAATTTAGCATTCTTTTTTAATAGTTCGGATAATGGTTTTGCTATAGCCGAAAAATCCTTTATAAAACGTCTATAATAACCCGCAAGACCCAAGAATTGCCTAATATTTTTAGGATTTTGAGGATGAGGGAAATTCTTCACGGCCTTGATCTTGTTGGGGTCGGGTTTGACTCCGTCTTGCCCGATGATATGACCTAAATAAGCTACTTCTGTTCTCAAAAATTCGCATTTACTGGGTTGAAGTGACAACTTGGCATCCGCCAATCTATTGAATAAACGTCGAATTTTCTTTCCGTGGTCTTCTAAATTTTTAGTGTAAACTACGATATCATCTAAGTATACGAAAATTTCTGTTCCTTGCAATCCACGCAACACCTGGTCCATTAATCTTTGAAACGTTGCCGGAGCGTTCTTAAGACCTTCCGGCATGCGTTTATACTGGTAATGACCGTTTGGCGTCGAGAAAGCCGTCTTTAAACTATCTGCCGAATCCATTTCAATTTGTTGAAATCCACTTGCTAGGTCAAATATTGAAAAATAACGCGCCTCTCCTAATTGGTCTAATATGTCCGTAATGTTCGGTAATGGATAAGCATCTCCAATCGTTTTTTCGTTCAATTTACGGAAATCTATTACTATTCGCCACCGTAGGTTGCCATCTGGGTCGGGTTTCTTTGGCACGATCAAAAGTGGAGAGTTAAATGGGGAATTCGAGAATTCTATTATTCCTTTACTTAATTTGGCCAAAATTTGTTTAGCTATTTCTTCTTTATGTACCGGGGGAAATCTATACTGTCGCGTGTCTATTGGAACATCATCGACAGTAGGAATTTTATGTTTTATATTCGGTGTAGCTTGCAAATTATCACCGGGCAAATGAAATACTTCAGGAAATTCTTCAACAAGATCAATCACGTGACTTACCTCCTCATCATTCAAATGAGACAGACGTAATCTTTTTATTATTTCATCTACTCGGTTCGTTATAATTTCTGAGAATTCTGAATCCGAATCAAAATTTTCTTCCTCTGGCAAGCTATAGTGCTCAAACGGAATTAGTTCCTATGGTGAAATTTCGATATCAACATCCTCTGTCAATGTATTAATTGCTAGGACATGGCACTTGCCCTGATCATTTACTGATACAACGGCTTCGCCGATATAGACTCCGTTTATTGTATTGATCTTTGGTAAATATCCCTCTTTCAAATCGCTATTTATGACATCGATGGCAATTGGCTGTCTGCCTCGTGCACTAATTCGTAAAATGCGAGGTTTATAATTCAATCTGTTTTTTGTTAAAGGTTCTTCCCCCACAAAACGTATAGGTCTAATTGGATCGGACTGAGTAACCAATGTGTTATGAGCAAATGATATCTCCGCTTGTTCCTGTCTTAAAAATTCCTTTCCTAATATACCGTCAGCTCGTATTGGGAAACAAGATTTTACAACGTGAAATCTAATCGGTTCTGATTGCAACGTGATGAAAGTGGTTCCTAATGTTTCTGATGTTCCCGGCGTGATTCCTGAAAGAGTTGCCGATTCGTTAAGTGCCACGATTGCATCATCTAATAGTGCGTCTAATTTAATTACATTAATATCTGCCCCTGTATCTACCAAGAAATGTGCGTGCCCGGATCGCAATTTGTCTCCGGACATCTTAACCACTGGGGATTCAGTATTTACGGTTAACATTACTGAGCTCGCTTTAGATTTCTCGCGGTTGTATGACGCTCTGTTGACGCAGGACTCATCGCCGCGTCTTCGCGACAAGTCGTCTGTGAGTTTAAATTATTGCTGTCGGTAGTTGAATTAATCTTACTTGGATGTGGCGAAGGTGGTCTACTCGAATATGGTGAATTTGGTCGACTCGATGCGTTTGGAGGTCTATTATTCAAATCGTGATGGTATGCTGGATAAGGTGGATAATATGGAGGAAATGGTGCCATATGAGGATAAAAATAATGTGGATAAAATGGATATGTTGGATGCCCTTGATGATCGTATCGTTGGCGATCCGAGTATCGAGGATAATTTGTGTATTCCGATTGAGCAGGTTTAGGTGATTTTAATTTAACATCCTGTGCATCTACTGGATTCGGTGATGGTGATCGCGAATGATTCCCTTCGCGTCTGGTTATTGAATAATTCTGGTAGTGTCTCGAAGTGCTATGATTATAATTGGAGTTCGAATACGATGAAGAAACTGGTCTTGAATTTTCCGCAAACGTTACCCGCGTAGTTTCACCGGATGGTAATATTCCAGATCTGATTTTAATTTCTGCCCGACGCGCAAATTTTAGTGCTTCTTCTAGATTTTTGGGATCACGTGCGTCTACCGCTCGTGTGATTTCATCGGGCAACCCTCGAATGAATGCTTCCAGAGCTACTTCTTTAATTGGTTCTAACATTTGTCCCGCATTTTCGGGGTATTTATCTTCTAAAACATGGAAGTCGTTAACAGTTTCCCCGCGATTCATCCTAATATTTTCGATTTCATGATAATAATCAGGATACGTTTTATCTGATCCGAATCTGGCTTTGAAATGTTTTATCAATTCGTCCAAATTATTGAACGTCTTGCCCCAAGTGCTATCTCTAGCTGCTTTTGCAATTTACCTAACACTGCTTTTAAAAACGACGATTCTAACGCAGGAGGAACAAAGACTGCGCCATTTCTGATATCTTGTAAAAAGTTTTTCAAAGGTATGTTTTTACCATCGTAGAACGGAATATTTAAAGTACTGTGCTGAAGTGTGAAGCACTCCGCCATTGATGGCATCATAGCGTTTGAAACATTTAGATCAGTATTATTTCCAGAAACATTCGCGTTCGTTCCCGAAGCACTAGTTCGTCCTGTTTCCGGCATTTTTAGTACAAAGTTTACAAACACAAGATAACACACAAATAAACAGTATTAATTTCGAAATATTGTCCGGAACGCCACCAAAATGTCCGACAATTGAACGTCACACTTGAGCTTTTTAAGAATTTTATATAAAGCAAAATAGGGTATTTTCACCGCTTCGTGAGATGAACAATCACTCAATGCACGATCTGGTATCCCACCGCTGCCACCAGTTCTGTAACGCGGTTACGAGGTAAACGTGGTATCCGAGTAATTAGTATCTAAATCAGTCTAATTGGAATGATGTTATGCGCGTTACAGTACAAATTATTATTTAATAATTTAAAGAATTTTGTTTGATATCGGGAATCCAAGATCTAGTCCTATACAGGCCCCGCACTGAGTTATTGTGAGGATTTAGTTAGTTTATCTTTAAATAACTTCTGCTCAAGTGTGAATAATTATATTTTTATTCTTTCTCTTATTCATTCAGTTGTTAGCGAGGCTGAAGAGCCAAGGGTAATCCCAAAATATTGGCTAATGCCAATATTGACCCTCCGTTACCTCTGACAATCGTAATTTTTTTTGAACAAGAATTAAATTTTACATGAAACGGCGTTAGCCTATCGACATACAACTTGACTAATTTGAGGAAATAATGAGCAACTCACCCACTCTATCGATCAATTTTACTATCGTTCTATTTTTATATCCTTTTTGGTATTGCCTTTGGATTATTCGGCATGTATTCTGTGCCTGAGAAAGAAAGAATCGCACTCACTCTTGTTATTTAATGAATATATATATATATATATATATATATATATATATATATATATGTATATATTTAAGCGATAGAAAAAAAAGTTTTAACGCACAAATAAAATATAAAAAAAAACGTTTAAATGATTATAGTTACTCATGAAGTTATACAATAATTTTTAACGTGGAAATATTGAGTCCATACACTATGAATTATGAATCTCCGGCTCGAAACGTGAAGTTTTAGTTACAGAAAAGAAATTACTTTCCACGGACACTCGTCACGCATCTCGCGACTGTACGACAAAGAGTGCCTTCAGCTTCGCGCCCCCGAGAGCACCCGGCCGCGAGGTCCGCTCAGAAAAGCTGACGCTGCAGTCCCAATCATGCCCCAGCAACCGTCGCATGATTTCGTTAGTTGTTCTCACTTTCATTCTTCCATACTTTTACTTATGCGCTACCGGCGTAGAACAGGGTACTCTCATCCTCATGCTTCTCACACTCAGATCACTCCTTTACATCGATGCGACGATTCGACGGTCAGAGATGCGCTCGATTAGGTTAAACCAGAATGCTAGATGCATTGTCAAGACACACCCCCGCCGCTTACATTTAATCAGTGTCGCGAAGTATGAGAACCACTGCTCATTTTGAACGAACTACTGAGAACCACGCTGATGCCTCAGCACAGTCCCACGTTCAGGGTACAGCGCAGCGACCAAACGTCGCGGCGACGACGACGTTCCTAGTACCGAGTATCCGTTTCTATAGATAAAATACAGTAAGCAGAAGTGCGCTCGATTAGGGATTTCCCAGAACGCTAAGCGTTGTCGAAGCACTCCGCCCACTAACAAAGGAAAAACACAACTAATCATTGATTTTAAAAATTTTGAAGTTTCGGGACGTAACATCCTCATCTCCTCCCATCGCCCTCCCTCTTCCCCGCTCCTCGCGTTAAAGTCCCCTCCTATCAGCACCCACACTCCCCATTCCCACTCTTCCATCCACTCCCCTATATGCTCCAACTTCCTCTGCAAATCTCAATTCACGTAGACCCCCACTGCCCTCCACCACTCCCCCCATCCTTAACTTTTTCGTCATAATCCCCTCCACTCCCACTTCCATCCCTTTCCTCACCCCCATTAGCATCCCTCCTACTGCCCTACCCCTCTTCTTCTCCCTCCGTGCCCATTGCCTATTCCATACATACCCTTTTGGTAGTCTCCTTTCCACATTCCTCCACCCCCGCTCCTCCATCCACGTCTCAGACATCACTATCACGCCCCACTTCTCCAAACCTTTCCAGAAGTCCCCGTCTTTGTTCCTCAATCCCGCCACATTCCAAAACACCACATTGTACCCACTCCCCTCTCCCCCTCATCCCCCTTTCCTCCCCTCTCTCACCCCTTTCCCTTAACTTTCGTTTCCCTGTTCCTCCACCCATCTTTCTCTCAATTCATCCCACTTTCTCATCCGCCCATTCACCCATAGCTTCATATAACCCACCTGAACCGTCTTTCATCCTTCCCTCTCCCTCTCCGCCTCTCTTTCCACCTTCCACCTCGCCTTCCTTTCTTCCTCCGTCAAATCATCATCTATCCTTTCCCTCCTGCCCCTCAGTTTTTTCCTCGACTCCATCACCTTTATCTTCTCCTCCCTCCCCGCCAACTTCACCAGAATCACCCCACTCCCTTCCATTCCCCTTCCCCCTACCCTTCTCACCTCCCTTATCCCCCCTCCCCCATTCCCATCGTTGCCCACAACTTCTTCATCTCCTTCTCCTCCTCCCCTCCCTCTGTCCCAGCCCCCTTATCACCATATTATTCCTTCTCTCCTCCCTCTCCCTTTTGTCTGGCTTTAATTCCATCTTTCTTACTCTCAGCCAACACTCCTCTACCTCCCCCCTCCCCCTCTCCATACCACCCCTCCCTTCCTTTTCCCTTTCCCATTTCTCTATCTTCCCTATCATTTCCTCCACCCTCCCACCCCTCTCTTCCACCCTCTCTAACCTTTCTTCTATCTTTTCCCTCTTCCTCTTTGCCTCCTTTCTATCCTCCTCCCATTTCCTCCTCTCCTCTCTCCACACCTCCATCTCCTGTCTTCCCTGCTCCCTTTCTTTATTCAATTCCTCTTTCACCTCCCTCATCTCCTTCCTCATTACCTCTTTCCCCTCCCTTAACTCCTTCATCATCTCCCTTAACATCCCCACCACATTTCCCATCTCCTCTCCCTCCCCCCCTTTCCCTCTACTAACAGGCGATCTCAGCGTCCTCGAGCTCTTTTTAAATCATATTCTTTCCCACTCCACCTCCCTCCTCCCTTTCTTTCCTCCCCCCCCCCGCCATTATCCATGGTTCCCGCATTGCTACCCACACTGCTCACACTGTCTTTCTTGCACCTTTCCTCACTTTTCTGCCTTCCCTTTTCCTCTCCTGTTGTCTCCCCCCCTCCCCTCCTCTCCCTTGGACCCCTCCATTTGCCCTCACGCTCTTTACTTATCCTCCACCGCCTTCTCAGCTCTTACCCTTAACCTTTTACCCACTTCCTCTCTCCTTTACTTCCGTTTTTCTCTACTTGCTCCTCCGTCTATACCTTCCCGCCACACAATACCTGTCTCCCAACCTAACCTCCAAACCGCTCCCTTCACCCGCCTTACACTTCGCCACCCACTGTCCCCGCCCTTTTCCCTTTTTACTCCACCCTTCCTACCCTTCCCCTCCCCTTCCCCACTAACTCCCTACCCTCTCGTATCCCTCTTCACTCACACTTTCCACACTCAACTCGCAACACCACACATCCACTTCAATCACTCTCGCGTCCGGAAACGGATGTCTATAATCAAACAATACAACATGTACAAAAAGAGACTGCGAATGTTTAAATATTACTCCATGTGGCCACTTCATTAATGAAAACTGCTATAATGTTATAATTAAATTTAATATTAACTGTAATATTATATATATGTTATTAGTGGGATGTAAAAGTAAAATTGATTTACAATCAGTTAAAATTCATATACATATGCATTATGCAAATCGGTAGTTTCGACAAGGTTATCGGCATCAATGCGATTCTGCGTCATTTCATTAACATATATATTTTGCAAAGTTATTGTAAATCTTCACGCATTATTTATTTTTCGTGTGGTTTCCAAAATAGCGTAATAAGATTACACTTCAAGTAATGCATGTACGAATGTGCTATTATCATACTGATTCACGTCACTGATTAGTTTTAATGAGTTTTACCTCTGATCCAATTATAGGTACGTACTGCCTTGCTTAAATAATTGAAAGTGGTCATAAATAATAATCTAAATATGGCTTTAAGAAACCATGTTATTAATGGAAACTGCCAAAATGGACTTCAAATTCGGAAATAGAGGTTTTATTTGTTTGCAAAAAAAATATAACACATAAAATATTTATATGTGTGAAAAGAGATTATCCAGAGGTATTTCAGCGTATATTTAAAAAATACAAAAACTTAATTTTAAGAGTTGGTGGTGGGGGTACCTTGAAACATATGGATTTTTCGAAAATTATTTTTACGCGGTTTTGTAGATATGAAAGAAGGATGCAACTTTTGTTTAAACTTCTTTTTGATATCTTTCACCGTTCTCGAGATATTCCACGGAAAAGAAAATTCTGAATGTTTTCAAGGGGTAATTTCATCCGTAAAAATTGCAGTGTGGCACCAACAAAAAATAGGGTTGTGTTACGGATGAACTACTCTACTTACACACCGAATTTCATACTTTTCTGAATTTTCGGGTTACCGAACGTCCCTTCTGAGTGTATACACGTGAAGATAAACACGGTCAGACGCGCTGTGCCTTTGCTCTTGCATATTCTAATCTTTGTGCGTTTTTTTCTGCGTTCCTTTTATCCAAAGTGCTACGTACTCCTTGGGCTTCTTGCACTCTTTAGTCCTCCCCTACTCTAGGGCGTCTGCGATAAATTACTAAGTGTATTTTAACGTTTTTCGTGATTTCGGTTAATCGGCTGTCGCCGATACATTGACTTTCATTCGCTCCATCGTTCGGCTTGTTTTGCATCGGGTATTGACACTCCATCTGTAGAACTGTGTAAATCTGTGTGTATTTTGGTGTTTATACCGGGTCACAGTGTACGCATACATATACTATCACCCAGTGGTTCTCGTCACTCTCCTTGTTTTCTCTGCTACTCTTGGGACTAGATCGCCTGAGCCTTCCACCTTCACCAATGTCGCAAACAGACAAAAGGATCTGCAAAGGCTGTAGTACTTCGATATCTAAGCCAGTGGTCTGCACTCGCTGCGGCATATGTTCGCACCCAGGACCTTCTTGTCTAGCTCGCACTGGGCATGGCAAACTGATGGACTGCGATACTCAATGTGACCCATCTACAATCTCCCAAACATCGGCTCTTGTCTCTAATAACGATGTGCTTCTTAATGCGTTCCAACAGCTGCTCCAACATGAATTCACGAATTTCCGCGAAGAAATGATGCGCGAACATAAAGCTGTTTCTGATAAACTCTTTACCGCAGTGAATCAATTGACTAGCAGGATAGATACAGTTGAAGACAGACTATATCACCTCGAGCGGACACGCACGACACCTGCAACCGAAGAAGAAACAATAGCAGAAATCGATGAGAGGCGTAAGAAATCACGCAACGTAATTATCCGTGGAGTCAATGAAACCACAGATGGATCACGAAACTCCAGTGGCGATCAACGTGCCGAGGATGCCATTAAAGTCAAGCAGATTTTACAGGAAATTCTTCCGTCTAACTATGAATACCTTCTATCATTCAGACTGGGGAAAAAAACTAGTGGTCGGGTTAGGCCCATCTGTGTTGTTCTTGGTTCAACTGACGAGGCCCACCAAATACTAAGGAAAAAATCCAATCTGCAATCAATCCCTTCTGTTCACTTATCAGCGGATTTAACTGTTAAACAGCGTGAACACTTAAATGCCTAGAGGAACGAATTAAGGATATTACATGACAAGGGCGAAACAAATAAAACAATTCGGTATGTCAAAAATGTTCCTAAAATCGTAGACAAGTCCACCTCTCAAAGTCAGTCAAAAAACTCAATTTAGGCTCCTTAATATACTATCAAAACGTTCGTGGGCTGCGAACTAAACTCGTCACCCTGTCCAGCAATATCGCATTCTCTACTTTTCAATACGATGTTATCATTCTCACGGAAACATGGTTAACAAACACTATATTTTCTTCTGAGCTTGGGTTATAATATTAATATCGACACCAGTACATTTACGCGAGGTGGCTATCAGGAATGACCACTCCAGCTCTCAAATTGAAGTCGACACCAACCGTGTCGAGCAACTCTTCGTCAAAATCGGCTCTGGATCAGCACGCTTCATCATGGGAGTTGTCTATCTTCCACCGTCTTCGGATTCTTCATTGTATCGGCTACACTGCGACACGATCAACATCATCTCTACCGAATATCCTAGCTCTAAATTACTATTATTTGGTGACTATAATCTTCCACGTATAAACTGGCATCTCGACTCCACCAACACTTTTACATTTTCCACTTGCCAGGCGACCTCTCGCAACGAATTCGAGGCTGCTAATTTCATGGTCGAACTTCAAAATTTCTTTAACCTCTATCAATGCAACAAGATAAAGAACCTCCATGCTAACCTCCTTGACCTGTGCTTCAGTAACATAGACAATATACGTATCGAACTATCCGACGATACTGTACTGCCTTGCGACTTGTATCATCCTGCCCTATGCACGCGCTTGTGCTCTCTTACAACTGTTGCACACGATGACCATGCTGAATTGAGATACAATTATGAGCTAGGAGATTATACCTCACTGTGCAACTTCTTAGGTATGATTGATTGGGATAGGTGCTTACATAACCTTTATTGATGAATCCGTCGCATTCTTATATGAGCAACTATATACAGCTATTGACTTATATGTACCGAAATACACTCTAAGATTATCCTCGTGGGGGTATCCACCTTGGTGCTCTCGCGAGTTAAAGAACCTCGTTCGAACCAAAAAACTAGCTCACCGCACGTATAAACAATCTAGTCTACGTAGTGACTATGAAGCCTTCTCCCACCTTAGAGCAACATGTAGATTACTTTCCAGGGAATGCTACAGGCAATATTGCGAACGCACCGAAACTAACATTGCGAAAAACACAAAAACCTTCTGGAACTTTGTTCACAGTAAAGCTCATGTGCGTGGTATCCCGACGACGGTAAAGTACGGCGACACCTCTGCGAATACCAGCAGACATACGGCTAACCTCTTCGCGAATTACTTCGAGTCAGTATATGCCACGCCTGATGGCGTACGCACTTGTAGTGCCTGTAGTACTTACTCTTCGTTGGACTTTAGTAGCATCTCCATAAATATTAGCGAAATTTTAGACACGATTACCAGCCTTAACACCAATAAAGGCCCCGGAGACGATGGTGTTCCTCCTGCAGTTTTTAAGGCTTGTAGATTCGTCATATCCCGTCCATTATGGACAATCTTTAATTTATCTTTACATGCAGGCTATTTCCCCCTACGTTGGAAATCTAGCCTCATAACGCCTATTCATAAATCTGGTGACCCGTCAAATGTACGCAACTATAGGCCGATCTCTGTTTTAAATGTTATGCCTAAGCTATTCGAGAGCATCGTTACCTCCAAACTTTCTTCCTTAGTCGCTAGCCTAATATGCAATGAACAGCATGGCTTTACCTATGGGAGGTCAGTCGAAACCAATTTGAGTGTTTTCTGCAATTATACTTCGTCTGCACTGAATGAGGGTTTTCAGGTTAAGACGCAATATACACTGATTTCAACAAGGCATTCGATACCGTTGACCATAAAATTCTAGTATCCAAACTTTCATCTATCGGCTTCCGTGATTCTATTTTAAATTGGCTTGCTAGTTATTTGTCTGATCGCGTTCAAACCGTTAAGATTAAGGATGCCCATTCCGCGCCTTTTGCGGTCCCTTCAGGTGTTCCTCAAGGATCGCATTTGGGACCATTACTCTTTTCACTATTTATCAACGATATCACTAAAGTTTTTGTAAACAGTCAGTGTCTGTTGTTTGCTGACGACCTGAAAATCTTTAAGAAAATTACTTCTAAGCACGACTCTGCCGATCTCCAATGTGATCTCCGTAGACTCGAGGCCTGGTGCCGGCACAGTAGGCTATTTTTCAATATCAACAAGTGTCACGCCATCAGATTTACTCGGACAAAGAACCCAATAATGCAAATTCACCGGCTAGACAACACTGTCCTTCCTCTCACGAATACCGTACGTGACCTCGGGGTTATATTCGATCCGGCACTGCGTTTCGTTGATCACTATAATTATGTTTTTCGTTCCGCAAACAAAACCCTAGGATTCCTACAAAGGGTTTCGGCTGACTTCAAAAATGTCCATACGCTGAGAATCCTCTATTTTTCCCTTGTTCTCCCTCAATTGGAATTCGCTTCCTTAATCTGGTCACCTCAATTCAACAAGTACGAAGCCCTACTTGAAAAAGTGCAGCATAAATTCCTCCGGTATAGCGCCTACAAGGTTGGCCGACCGATGGCCTTCGATGACCATAAATACGAGTCAATTCTGACATTATTAGGGATGCTCAGCTTGAAGGATAGAAGGACGGTTTCGAACTTGGTCTTTCTTTTCAAATTATTGAATGGGCAAATAGACTGCCCACAACTTCTTCAGCAGATTAATTTAAATGCGCCTGAAAGAAGAGTCAGGAGCTTTCCACTGTTCAAACCCAAATTCTATTCTTCCTCCTTTGGTCACACTGATCCTGTTACTAGGATATGCAAGTTAGCCAATACCTACGCTTATCGACTAAACTTTTTTACATCCCCACTTACTTCCTTCAAAGTACAAGCGCGATGAGCCATGGCCACCAACACAGCGTCTGAATAACGTCTCATTCATTTACTTCTTCACATCACTTTGTAAACTTTTGTATATAAAAGGAGTCATCCGTAAATACAATAAAATAAAAATAAATAAAATAAAATAAACCTGGGGAGTCCCGCCCATTAATTCAGGGCCGATAACGAACCAGTCGGCTCATGGGGCAAAGCGTCTGACTTCGTTCGACTCTGGCAATAATGTGAACACCCAGGGAGAAGCTTTCAGCAGGGGGAATTTCTTGAGAACACCAAACTCTCCACCAGTCTCACCAGTCTCTATAAAGAATATCTTAAGGAGATGAATGTCAATAAAAAACACACGGTTCCGCCTAACCTAAAATCGACTCGAAAACGAGGAGCCGCCGCATCTTCCCAAGAGATGTCACCACTGGTGGGGACTTCAGATGATAACCGGCCGCCCTCGGAAAGATACTCAGTCCCTATAGGCGCGATCTCCTAGCTACGACAGGTCGCAGCGACTCGGAGTTCCCAAATCTGCTTTCCAGATAAAGGAGGTTAACAAGGAAAATCACATCATCTTGCACGACAGTTCAGAACACCATAAGTTCAATTGCGGTAAACTTCAGGAACTAAAGACGCAATACTTTATTTACACGCTTAAGCACTTGAAGGAAAAATTCCACATTTTAAACGGGATCAGAGGGGAATTCAGTGTTGAAGCCATCAGACAGGAAATAGATTACCTCACGCTCTGCAATGTCACCATACTCAACCTATCTAAGTTCACTTTTAATAGAAGCTACCCAGACAAGTACCACCTCGTTCAACAGTCCAACGATAGCAATACGTCTGACCTGTTCAAAGTCACAGTTATCGGATACCAAAAGATGTACCGGGAACACCTAGAAATGCATTTTTACATTTTCCAGCGTAAAAACTGCCAGAGGCTTGGCTATGCAAGCAAGAAATGCCAACTCCAATATCGATGCGTTAAGTGTGCACGGACCTGTAGCCTGCACTGTTACTCAGAATGAAAACCGTTCAACGCTTAAATACGCAAACTGTAATCAGTTGGGTCATCCTGCATCTTATAAAGGATGCCCATTTATAAAATATGCGCTGGCCAAGAAAAAAGAACTAAAGGCCTCCCACACTCGTTTACTATGGAGAAACTTCAACACCATCACTTCAGCTGTCCGGGAAAACACATTCGCCCAGGCAGCACGTAACTCTGTTGCCTACCTGCCTGCAGCCTGGTCGAGTAGATCAGTCCCCATATCACAGGACAGGATCCCCTTCCCGTCAGCAGCCTCAGTCATAAGGCCAGCATAAGAAAACGCCATGGCGCCCCATCACCGTCCAGTTGGGTATTAGAATTTAAGAAAGAAATATCTTCCCTCGCTTTTCAGTTTCAGACACTAATGCTTCAAATTGCAACCAACTCAGAACGTATCGACTACATCATTAACTATTTTCTTAACCCTGCTAATGGCTCATAGCGATGGCTACCTGAATACCATCGGAGTAGCTGCCCTCAATGTTAACTCCATTGTGGCAAATTATCGTAGACTTGAACTTTCGCAATTCCTTAGTGACGTTATTATCATCTTGGAAACGAAACTCAATCCTTCGCATAAGTTTGCTTTTAAGGATCATAACCTCGTCCGACGGGACAGACCGAATGCGGCCCAAGGCAGCAACACCGCAATCCTTGTAAAAAATGTCTTCCTTTTGTGGAGGTCTGCCTCCCGCCTGTTCGGGCGAACGAATATTGAAACACACATTATTGGGGTTCCTAACTGCAACAACAAATTTATAGCCATTGGCCATAAGCTAATTGTAAACACGGCCCGTCCCCGGTCCGTCCTCGGTGGCTGTATAAATCGACCTTAAGGAGTGCGCGTGTAAAATTGTCCTGACTAAGTTACCATCGTAAATATTGCATTAAATAATTTTTGCTCCCCAACGTTCCTTTCGTCCTGTTATTTCCCTACAATCAGCCTTGGCAGTATGGACCGTCCCGATCATACAAAATGTAATAAAATATTTGAGCGCACACCTTGACTACCTCCTCCGGGGAAATATCTATGTTGATCTACAACTGCAAAAAGCATACAGGGTCTTCAGGGTCAATAGTAGAGTGTTCCACAACAAGTACGTCACCAACAGTGCAAAGGTCATTTTTTACATGTTGCTGCTAAGCCCAGTCGTGATCTATGCAGCACCGGTACTATGGAACATCAACCACACCATGTCTGAGAAAATCCGAGTCCTGAAACTGAAGGTCCTGAGGGCCTGTCTGCGCTTGTACCGGACCCAGGTCTCTAATTTGCAACACTACGTGGACAACCGTACCCTGTATGACAGAGCCAACGTCTCTAGAATCGATTTGTTTATACTTACAAGTGGAGTCCACGGTGAGGTAGTCATCGATTTTGATGAACCTTGGCACGATGAATCTATATCGAAAATAAGTAAATACGTGTCCGAGCGTTTCTGCCATTGGGCCTTAATAACAGAGATAATTGCATGTAAATTATTAGACATTCCATAGCGCCGATGGAAAACATAAAAGCCATAACCTCAGTTTAAGAATATGCCGTGGAGCGTTCGGTATGACGTCGGCGTGGTGTTGTTGCGGTCGTGAGTTCGATTCCGCCGTGGACAGCTCTTGATCGGTTACACAACGCCACAGGCGTTCACTTTCTGCGACAGCGCGAGTATGATACAGGACGCCAATAACGTCCCTGTCATCTACCACTGGCCCCGTAACGAGGCCAACAAAAGATTGATGTTTTGTCATGCCGAATTCCTAGCTGAGAGTTCTAATTCTAAATTTTCAACTGCAATCGCCAAGAGGAACTTTAACGATTTCTGCCGACTCAATTTCGAGAAATATTGGTGGCAGTCCAACGATGGTGCTCACATGAAAGACCTTCAGGAGCGCAGATTGATTCTACTGCGGGGCCGTTTCTCGTCGACATCAGAACCTAAGTCGAGGCGTTGTAGAAACAGCGCAGCCCAATGTCTGGTGCTGATAAGGCCCTTTTAGTTAATAAGTAGATAACTGTACTGTGTGTTCCAGCTCTTCTTATTTTAATTGTTCGATCTTGAATGTATACCCTGGCTATGTGCACCGCATTCTCAGGGTTCGAAGCAGGTATCCCGCCTTACCTCCCAAGTATTGTGCTCGTCAATGGGTTTTTTGACGCGGTTGTGTTCGGATGATACGCTATTATATGACCATGTTGGTCGCGAACTTATCCTCCTGCATGAGTACCCATTACAACCCCCCCCCCGTGACTGTGATACGCGTGCGCTATGACGTCGGCGGGCTCACGAGTCGAATTGACCTGGGACCCCTCGCTTCTTTGTAAATATTTTGCCTTCTGTACATAGTATTTAAACCTATTCCATAAGTCTTTTATTCATTCACGGCACCCAGACTGGCCCAGGGGTTTTTCCCTTACTTCTGTTAAAGCGGTTTCCACCCCATGTTAAGTCTCTTCCGTGGGGACAGTGAATTTATTAACGCTTAGTTAGTAAGGTTTTTAGTCATTGGTACTTTCTGTCGCTATATTGTTACGCTAAGAGCCCTTATTGCATACGAGCATTCAGTTCCCTACCTAGCGGAGATGTACCTGACGTCGCACATAGGGGTATTTTGCCGATCCGGGCAGCAAAAATTATTTTTCCACTTTAGTCGGTTCCAATCATGCTGTTACGTGAATCCAATTAATTTAACGCATAAAAACAGTATCATAAGGGATACAAAATTATTACTTTCAGTCTATTTCCGTTTCATTACCGATTATGTTTCATCTCCTTCGTATGCTCGTTAGAGAAATTATCCAATTCTAGTTGATATTTTTCTATAAATTCAACGAATAAACAACCACCTCGTTATTTTTCCGTTTTTATCTATACTCACTTCAAAGAGCGTTAGTTTGAAAAATCGCACAAAACTTGCAAAACAAATTTGAAGCATCCTAAAGAATAAAACCTCAATTTTCTATTAAATCCCAATTAAACGCCGGAAAACGTCGGGAAATACGACTATTGGACTCAAAGTTGAAAAAGAGAATAGGAAACAATACTAGAAAATTATATTTATTCGAAACGCTATATTTTAGTTAATATGAGAGCTATCGCAACAAATAGTCATGGAAAGTAGGCACACTTACCTGTTTTATCAGAATCCATGGCATACATTTCGAACGGTACACTACGCATAAAAAATAATAACGTTAAAATGTACGTATACATACTAAACGTACGTCGAAAACTCACATTCACGACCACGTTTTGCTTGCTCGTGGGGCACTAGGAATGTGCGGAGAACGGGGGAAGTGTTGCACGTCATTGGCACATGAATCAGCTTTAAATAGAGACCTTTTATTTTTATCTGCGTTAAAGTTTTTATAATCGACTTTTGGCCACTCAGATCGGCAAAATAGGTACCCCTATGTACGCCGTTGGGCCTGCGTGCTTTTGACTCCTCCCATACTTCTGCCTCTGACTGGCTAGCAATGTTTATAATATGATTTTGCTACCTTTTATTTTGAAGACTGTACCAACCGTAAAATGAACAAATTTTTCCAAAAAAAAGAAAATAAAAAACATGGTTCAGGACCCGGTTTACGGGCTGCCTAGAATGGTAGATTCAAGATCTTGTAGCGTCGAGTGAACCTCGATGCTCTCTGGGTTGTAGAGAACTGGTTTCACTTGGCTCACGTGCCCGTATTCATACATATTCGCTGTTCTGTACGTGCAGCAAATAGAATTTACATTAATCGGCTTATGCTAACATTTCGTTTCATCACCAGTCCTACGTCGCTGCGCACGATTCTCACTCCAGTCGATCCACTGATCGACTGACGATCGCACATGCACGCGTGGAACGCTCGGTTCCCCACGCATCACTAGTCACACGTCCCTCACACACGTGCTCGTGTCACCCAGTTCGCCAATCTAATACTAATGCAATAAATTCCCCTTACACATACAGACAGAGCTGGCGGCAGGTATACACGGCGTAACACACACTATTCCCAGCCGCCAATGCCGCGAATGAGAAAATCCAAGAGCGAACGAGAGGGAATTAAAGAATCGACCCGAAGTTGCCGCCAGGGGGGTGACACTCATAGGGTGCATTCCACTTGCGCCCAAATCGACCGCAACGCCCGTGGTTGTCGTTCCACTTGGCGACCGCAGGCAAAGAGGATATATAATAAGAGGCGTCACTCGACAAGGACAGAAATAACCTAGGAAAATCACTAGACAACCAATTTAAATGCCCATTCGGCAGTGACCGGTAAACTTCGGCAATGATCCGTAAACTTCGGCAATAATCAGTCAATTGCGTTAAGGTACATTTAGTCGATTTGAATATCCCGCTCGAATAGACAACCAATTTAAATGCCAAGGTCAAGTAAGGACTTCAAAGGTTCCGCCCGGAGGGACGCCTCTTATTATATCTCCCCTTTGCCGCGGTCGTCGTAGTCGCGCTATAAACGTCACGAATGATGTCATAGACGCGACCCCATCGAGCCCACGACGCCCCACGTCCGAAGGTAGGTCTGGCCCGTTCATCCGTGATCTTCGCGCGTAATTCAATTCAAGCGCTAAAGGCGGGATTTCCTATCAGCGTCAAACGTGTGCTTCTAGACGTTGCTTTCGGCTTCTTATCTCGTATATTATTTAAAAGTTATAACATTTATGAACATACATATAAATAAACAATACTTTACTTGTTTTTCATTTATTTGATATTTCTCTCCACACATTTTCTTTGACTACATAACTTTTGTAATCTTTGTTACTAATATCATAAAGTACAGGGTCATTTGTGATATTTTATATCAATTTTTCGTCCTTATCAGAAGAAAACTGTAATTCCGTCGACATGTCTTCACGCGTTATCGAACCGATTGGAAATGAATTTACAAGAGAACACCGCGAACCCGGACTCACCGATTGGTACGCAACTTTGTGGGTTTCTAGAGTGACTCAAGACAAGAACAACGACGATTTTCATTTGGGCCCTATCGCCCTTTAAAGCGGTGAAAACTAACCTAGAAGTCAAATAGGAACTTCCACTTTTTAGCGTATAACTCCCAAACTACAACAGACAGAAGAAAATGTTTCAAACAACTGTTTAATGGCGAAATGAGCGATGCAAACTTGCATTAACAAAATTTTGAAAAAAGTTTTTTTCGTTCAGGTATTCCTTTTTTAAACTCTTTTCAAATTTTTGTAAACACATGTTTGTAGCGCTCAGTGCACCATTACACTTTTGTTTAAAACATTTTTTTGTGTTTCTTGTAGTTTGGGAGTTATACGCGTAAAAGTGGAAGCACCTATTTGACTTTGAGCTTAGTTTTCACCCCCTTAAAGGGCGATAGGGCTTGAATGAAACACACCGTTGTTCTTGTCTTGAGTCACTCTAGAAACCCATAAAGTTGCGTTCAAATTGGTGAGTCCGGGTTCGCAGTGTTCCCTTGTTAGAGCATATAGACATGGAGGTCTCATTGAGAGCTCGAAACTGTCGCCAACATCGTGCGAGAAAGAGAGAAGTATAGATTCACAATCGACCGTAATGCGCATGCGCCGATGTCGTCCGAGAGAGAAATACAGGCGATTAAGAATCTATACTGCTCTCTCCCTCTCTCACAGCAGTTCGCACATGCCTTTCTCTCTCGCACGATATCGGCGCATGTGCATTACGGTCGATTGTGAATCTGTACTTCTTTCTCTCACACCAGTTCGCACTTGTCTTTCTCTCTCGCGTGATGTTGACGACAGTTTGGAGAGCAAGAAACATAAGGCAATGAGACCTCCAGTAGTATATGATCTAACCCCGGGTCTCCACCAAAGCGAGCACGAGCACGAGCATTTTCTCGCGAGCATGTTAGCTAACACGGCGTTCGGCTCGGTGTGGACGCCAAATAACAGTGTTCGCTAACAAATGACCCTCGTAATAGGCAATAAATCTTCAGGATGGTAACGGTAGACGTCGAGAGAGGGTGTTCGCGAGCAAAGTTCGGTGATCTACCAGGCACGAGCATTTGTGACGAACATCGGCTATTTTCTCGTTCTTGTCCCTTTTCAAACCCATGAAACTTGGGCCTTGCAATCCCTTTCCATTGTGTGACTGCTCGTAAACAGACGACCCTCCACGACCCTCCACCGGCAGGTACTCCACAGAATTAGCATGCGTGACAAGCACGAATAAAATTTTTATATTTTTTGTTTTAACACAATGAGAATATTTCCAACGTATGGATGAGATATTTCTAATAAAAATGAAACCAAACACGACGAAATTCGGACAAATTTGAGTTTCGCTGATAATATATAATAGTTTTATACTATCAACATTTTTTTTATGCTAGTCGATAACAGATTTTCTTGAAAAAGAAGATAAAATTTTTGTTAGGTGGTGAATGGTGTTTAACCTTCACTCTAGTGTTCCTGATTTCTCGATATTTTTCGCATCTCGAGAAATGAGAAATCAGATTATATTTCTCGAGAATTCTCGAGAATTCTCAAGAAATTAAAAAAATATTGCAAAATTTATGTTTTTGGAATAATGTTTATAATATTTATCTAAATTTTTATTCGCGTCCAACTTAGACAAAACTTGTGTAAATGAAAAAATCAGATATTAAATATAATTGATAAATTTATTTATTTAATATAAAATGTGAGCAAGGCGAAACATTACTTTTTTTATTTAAAATAATTTTTTCAAAAGCACAATGCGTCTAATGTCGCGTCAACCAATCTACTTTTTTTATGACAAAATCTGCGGCTGTAGAAAAATTTCTTTTATTTTGAGTGGATGTTGATTTAATTGTGTATAGAGCATCGGCGATACGAAGAGAAAAGCTTATAAACAATCGCGCAATTCTTCGTATACATTGCTAACATTTATCACTGAATGTACCATGTATTTATATGTTCACGATTAACACACAATTTGAACTAACTGAAAATTCATTTCTGAAAACAAATGGGATTTATAATAATTTTCCTACACTGAAGACTCTCGAGAAACACTGTAATTTCTCGAGAAATGAGATATAAGAAATTATGAAATTTCTCGAGAAATTCTCGAGAAAGAATTCTCGAAAATCAATTTCAAGAAAATCTGTTATCGACTAGCATAAAAAAATGTTGATAGTATAAAACTATTATATATTATCAGCGAAACTCAAATTTGTCCGAATTTCGTCATGTTTGGTTTCATTTTTATTAGAAATATCTCATCCATACGTTGGAAATATTCTCATTGTGTTAAAACAAAAAATATAAAAATTTTATTCGTGCTTGTCACGCATGCTAATTCCGTGGAGTACCTGCCGGTGGAGGGTCGTCTGTTTACGAGCAGTCACACAATGGAAAGGGATGCGGATCGCCAGGTATCGTCAGAAATGTTCGTGCTCGCTGCGTTCCTACCGTCGCGAGCATCCTCGAGAACGTTCGTACGCGGAGTTCGGTTCGTGTTCGTGGCGGTGTAGACACGACGAAAACAGACGAAAACGTTCGCGAACAGTGTTTTTGCTCGTGCTCGCCTTGGTGGAGAGCCGGGGTAAGGAAACGGACCAACGCCAGCGGCAAGGCAAGCGAAGCTAGCCAAGCCAACTAGCGTCGACAACCGATTCCCCGGTGACGCTGATTGGCTGTGGCCTTACATGGCTTGGCTAGCTTCGCTTGCCTTGACGCTGGCGTTGCACAGTGGCGAATTTCGCCGAAAAGCTGGCCAAAAATCAGAATGTAAAAGTTTTAAATTTGCTAAATCCAATTGGTGCGATTTATTTATGACATATTTGTGCATAATTTCTTACTAATGTAAATATATAAACTGCAGCCCTTGCTGAGATATGTCAGTTCAAAGTTGACGCTCGAAATTTAAAGGTCTACTTTGAGATTTATTTTCAGCTTATCGAGTCCAGCTATCAAAATAAACATTATATATTGTGGTGTAGTATCATATACACTATTATTGTTTTAAATGTGAAGTCTGTAAAAGTTTTTATAAACAAGTATGTACTGAAAGCATATTAATTTTTTGTTTATTCTTAAGCAAAAAGTTACAACTCAAGCGAGCTCAAGCACCATTTTTTTTAAATGCAAGCTCAAGGTATGCACATTAAGACCCCGTTGCAGTTCTTTGCAACAAATTGCTATTTTGGCAAATATTCTCATTTTTGTGTAGAGTAATGTGCGGTAAGAAAGCGCACTTAAAGTTTAGACTTTTCTAAAATCCTTGGTATTACACTGATAATCATTATTCGATAGACAGTGACTTCATGTAAATTTACATGTCACAACTTATATAAAATAAATATTTCCAAAAAGTGTCAAATGCGAACTTTTACCCGATATGTGGGGCATAAATTCGCATGTTATGGGGCAAAAGAACGCAACGAGAAATATCCAAAGAAGTGTTTTATTTTCCTGCATAAGTACATAGTTCGGGCAATACAGTAAAACGCCTAATAGTTTATAATTAATTTTTTTCGGTGTTCCCAATTCTGCAGCGATTTTTTTTGTTGAAAGTCCTGCTTCTAATTTATCTCGAGCGATCTGAAGCATCTCCTCACTAATAGGTTTTCGGCCGGTTGTCCTCTTATAAGTTCTAACAATAAATGAATAAGACAATAAAATAAAGTTATATTTTTTAATTAAAAAGTTAATAAAAAACGTATTTTGGAAAAATATTGTGGATTAAAAATTAATAACAAAAATCAACAGCTGATATCAGCTTGGCTCAACTATCATAAACTCAAAATTGAGCAAACTCTAGAATTAAAATAAGTTTAATGAAGATATAACACCTATCAAATGATTTTGGGGCGAAAGTTCGCATGCGAACTCTTGCCCCACTGCATTGTGCGAACTTTTGCCCCTTTTTTGAAGTTTTATTTTTTTAACTTTACATATGTATTATATATCATTCTGTATTTTGTTACTCGGCATTATTCTTTAAATATCTCTTTTTTTGTATACATATTTTATGTTATTTTGCATATGTTGCTCTGCGTGTATATATGTTGTGAAAAGAAATTGAGCGAGTGCGGGAGAGAATAGAAAATTTTGCGTATATAGTGAAAAAGTAGGAATAGTTTTTTCCTATAACAGGTGACATTGACTGCGAAATCTCTGTATACGAGAGAAATAATTCTGTTTGAAATTATATTTTTTAACGTTATATTGTTATATTATCCTGTATAGTGTATATTATATATCGGAGTGAAGGCAAGTGAGTGCATTGCAATAAATAATTGAATTACTGTGCAATTAGAAGTTCGGAAGTAAAGGTGTATTCGGGAAGATTTACAGAAGTGCCGAATGCTACAACGCGCAATGAAACTCATTTATACATAAAACATGCACTGTTCACCTACAGATAGCACTTTCAGCAGATATTTATGCGAGTCAAAATAAGACGGAAATTAATAGTGACAAACTTGTGGTTGAGCTCTCACTTAGTAATTATACCTAACGTTTAAAATTCCGCAAGAAAAGCATCTCGTTGATCATCAGTGCTATGTACCAAATGTTTGCATAAATATAGATGTATAAGTATGCAATATAATAATGTTAAAATATATACAAATATTAATGTTTCAGTAATGACTGCGTAATTATTTGACTAAAACCTACAAACCACAATACTTTTAATATTTTTAATAATATAATTATAATTAAAACAACAAATTAAACATTAAACGTTAAAAAATTATACTTTTAGCTTCTTAGAGTTACATTACAATAAAATATTTTAATAATTTGCACGGGAATTGCAGATTCATTTTTGGCCAGCTTTTCGGCGAAATTCGCCACTGTGCGTCGGTTCGTTTTCCATCTTGGCGTTGAATGGTTGACGCGCGGCGTCATTACGCGCATGCGTGGACGTGTGTAACTTTCCCCACCACTCGAATAGTCTGCGGGCGCTTACAAACCCCGTTCCACTAGCTTCTCGCCCGCGAAGCTCACAACAGCTTATAAGCAAGTCGAACGGGATATTCTTACGGTCATGGGCGCGGGCGTTGTGGGCTCAAGTGGAATGCAACCTATGAGGCTTGAAATGTAACCACCGTTTAGTTCGCGTACATCGCTGTAGATAGCGCGGTATGCAATTGAGAGATTATCCACTAGATGGTGACCACGGGCTGCATTTGACGCAATTTGGTTGAAATAATTAAATTGGTGGCCATTATTGACCGTTACATTTGAAACCAAGCCTGAGCAAGCCAAGCAAAGCCAAGTCAAGCTCAGTAGCACTCAATAGCATCGTTTCGTGTGTGTTTAATTAGTTTTATTGATTATTTTTGTATATTAAAAACTTCAATCAATAGGTATGTTTGTTAAAATACTTTAAAGTTAATATTCATTTTCGCTATTCAGCAATCGCATCTGCGATTGCCCGACCATCAATTTCTTCAATGGAATTATTTTTTTTACCATCCCAGTCAGCAAACTGTCTGCATATAATAGATCCTCTATTACGTCTGTAGCCTTTCTGTCGACAAACATTCGTTGAGCATGTTAGTATGCGTTGAGCAAAATCTGCTCCAACAGACATGACTGACTGGGGCTGAAATTACTGCTTGCACTAACATCCTCATTCTCCATTAAATTTCTACTAGCGGACAAGCATAGTAGCAGAACCAATTACCAAGACACGTTTCACGTAAAACTGGTTTAACTGAAAAGCCTCATGAATAACGCTCCTCCCAATCCAGAAGACACACCTAGGATTATAGAAGAGCCAGCGATACATATAGGTGATGTCGGAGTGTGTGACACCGCCTTAAGGGGGGAGACCACTGTCTCGGCCCGAAATGTAAGGGTATTTTCGGGAATTTATTTCAACCAAACAACGCAAGTAAATCAATTTATTGCTTAGTATAGTCAATAGTGTATATATCGAAGGGTAAGAAAAATTTTTTTTTAATCAAATTCATAAATCGTTTTTCTGTATCCACTCCGTCAAAATTTGCGCTCCGGAAAAAACATGCTAGTCGCGTTGACAGTCCCCAGATCATATGGTTCATCGAAATTCAAAAAAACAATAATATTTAGAAACTAGAAGCCTGCCTCTATTACGTGACGATCGCAAAATGTCGAATTTGTAAAAAATAACAAAATGGCGGACCACTGAAAAAAAAAGTCGTATTTTCGGGGTACAAAATTGGGGAAATGTTGCTAAAAAAAATAGAAGCAGATCGAAAATTGAAAATGTCTGATCGTCACGTAATAGCGACGGGTTTTCCGTACAATAAATGTCCTTGATCATGCCAATTGGACGTATAGTTTTCTCTGTAGACTGTCAACGCGGTTGAAAAATGTCATTCTGAGGAAATCGCGTTCAATGTTCCGCGTGGCTCAGTCGCGCGTTTGACACCGCTTCACGAAAAACACCATATCTCCGTCAATTTTGCGAATTTCTTCATAAAATTTGGAGAGAACATTCCTGAAACATAGGTACGTCTTTCAAAAAATGTAAAAAAGAAAAAATCGATTTTTCCGAGTTTTATTGGTCCGAAAAGTAAGGGTGTTTTCGGGAATTTATTTCAACCAAGCGATGCAAGCAAATCAATTTATTGCTTAGTATAGTTAATATGTACATATTGAAGGGTAAAAAAAACAATTTTTTCAATCAAGTTCATGAATTCATTTCCCGTATCCTCTTCGTCTCAATTTACGCTGCGGCAAAAATATGCTTGTCGCGTTGACAGTGCCCAGGCCATATGGTTAATCGGAATTCAAAAAAACAATAATATTTAAAAACTAGAAGCTTACCTCTATTACGTGACGATCGCAAAATGTCAAAATTGTAAAAAATAACAAAATGGCGGACCACTGAAAAAAAGTCATGTTTTCGGGGTACAAAATTGGGGAAATGTTGCTAAAAAAAATAGAAGCAGGTCGAAAATTGAAAATGTCTGATCGTCACGTAATAGCGACGGGTTTTCCGTACAATAAATGTCCTTGATCAAGCCAATTGGACGTATAGTTTTCTCTGTAGACCGTCAACGCGGTTGAGAAATGTCATTCTGAGAAAAACGCGTTCAAAGTTCCGCGTGGCTCAGTCGCGCGTTTGACACCGCTTCACGACAAACACCATATCTCCGTCAATTTTGCGAATTTCTTCATCAATTTTGGAGAGAACATTCTTGAAACATAGGTACGTCTTTCAAAAATTGTAAAAAAGAAAAAATCGATTTTTCCGAGTTTTAATGGTCCGAAAAGTAAGGGTGTTTTCGGGAATTTATTTCAACCAAACGATGCAAGCAAATCAATTTATTGCTTAGTATAGTTAATATGTACATATTGAAGGGTAAAAAAACAATTTTTTCAATCAAGTTCATGAATTCATTTCCCGTATCCTCTTCGTCTCAATTTACGCTGCGGCAAAAATATGCTTGTCGCGTTGACAGTGCCCAGGCCATATGGTTAATCGGAATTCAAAAAAACAATAATATTTAAAAACTAGAAGCTTACCTCTATTACGTGACGATCGCAAAATGTCAAAATTGTAAAAAATAACAAAATGGCGGACCACTGAAAAAAAGTCATGTTTTCGGGGTACAAAATTGGGGAAATGTTGCTAAAAAAAATAGAAGCAGGTTGAAAATTGAAAATGTCTGATCGTCACGTAATAGCGACGGGTTTTCCGTACAATAAATGTCCTTGATCAAGCCAATTGGACATATAGTTTTCTCTGTAGACCGTCAACGCGGTTGAGAAATGTCATTCTGAGAAAAACGCGTTCAAAGTTCCGCGTGGCTCAGTCGCGCGTTTGACACCGCTTCACGAAAAACACCATATCTCTGTCAATTTTGCGAATTTCTTCATCAATTTTGGAGAGAACATTCTTGAAACATACGCATTTCAGAAAATGTAAAAAAAATTTCAGATTTGAGACAGTGGTCTCCCCCTTTAAGGGGTAACACCACTGTAACAGCTTGAAAAAAGGCGTTTTTCTGGCAATTTTCTTGGATGGAATGAAAGGTGATAGAATAACAATACTGGAGGAAGTTATTAAGCATGTATTATGTTATTTAAAAAAAAATGGCGATTGAAAAATATTAAAAAATGGCGGCACTGAAGCCATTCTCGTGAAGCATGTTGAAATTTTAGTGCTCTGCGGCACGCAGTGTAGCTGGTGCAAATTTGAATCTAGAAAATGGAAAAAATATCTCAAATCTAAATGTTTATAGCTAGAGAAATACGTAGGGGATTTTAAAAATATCTATTTTTGTGTGATTGGTGAGTATTTGAATAAAAAACGTTCAATTTTCTTTAAAAAGAGGGCAATCATTTGTTAATAAGTAATGTTTAAATTAACTTATCGAAAATCCCGTACGTATTTCTCTTCAAAATGTTATTTTAAAGGTATAGTTAAAATTTCGAATGAAAATAATGAAAATTGTTGGAGTTATGCTGCGTGCCGTGTTGAAAAATCGTGTTTCGAGAAAAACGCGTTTAAAGTTTTGAAATGTGTTATACACATGAAGAAATGAAAAATTCGACTGTTTACAAATTTTTATCGTTAATCTGCTATCCCAGGACCATAAAGCTGCCCTTCTATATTGAAGTATTCTTCCTCATTCTCTTTCCTCGAAGATTTTAATATTGATCGGGCCTCTTTTGCCGCATCTGTCAAAGAGACCTCGGCGTGGTTGATCTGCTTAGCATCGGCTTCGAGACAAAAATTGAACGATAGTACCTTTAGAGGTACGGGTGTACGGGATTCCAGCCGTTCACTGCTCACACAGTCCATCACTATCATAAACCGTGCGAAAGCAAAATAGCGGAGGGACTAATTGCCTTCGACGACCCTAAAAAATACGTTGTCGCTAACATACTTTTATTTGGAAATGCTTCTAACTGAACATAAAAACTTTCTAACAACATCCGTTGTGTATTAGAGAAGTTAGAAATCAAAAGGTAGGACATTAGGTTGTACCTTCCCAGCAGGGATTAATTTAACGCCGGTAGTCGTTTCGAAGCAGTCCGATGCTCTTGGGGAAGAGCTCGAAATTTTAAGGAAACCTATTAATTTCAAGTAATACAGTTTTTCCCCATATTCTAAAGGGTACAAAGCATCTTTTAAGCCAATAAAAAAAAATCAATTTTCCGAAAAATTTACAGTGGTGTTACCCCTTAAAAGAAAAATTTTTTTTAGTAGGGATAACAATAGAAATTATTAAAAATGAATAGTACACATTGTTTATTGCTATTTAAACATTATAAAAAAATTTAGTTCACTTTATTTTTACAAAAGTTATATTAAAAATCACGTGATCCACAACACTAAGAAAAAAGAATTGCTCCACGGTCGGCATGATATCTCCAGTGAATGTTGATCGATTTGCAAATTTTAAAAAAATTCTTGTAAAATAAAGTTGTAGTTATAGTCTGTCGAGCCGAAATTTTGAATTTAGAAAAATTTAGCAATTTATGGCAGTTTGTAAATTGTACACTTCAATTATTTTTAGAAAATTTTTAAATCAAAATATCAAAAATCCGGCTCGACAGACTATAACTACAACTTTATTTTACAAGAATTTTTTTAAATTTTACAAATCGATCAACATTCACTGGAGATATCATGCCGACCGTGGAGCAACTCTTTTTTCTTAGTGTTGTGAATCACGTGATTTTTTATATAGTAACTTTTGTAAAAATAAATTGAACTAAATTTTTTTATGAAGTTTAAATACCAATAAACAATGTGTACTATTCATTTTTAATAATTTCTATTGTTATCCCTACTAAAAAAAAATTTCTTTTAGCGTATTTTTGGCGCTGCTAGACGTATGTAAGGCCTTAAGTAAGGGGTATCACAACCGAACCGACTGTGTTGAGTTGGATTTTAATACGTTGCTGGTCGAATTACGGAAGATGTTTGGGCTACAGCAGAATCCACTGGACTTGCGCCATGACTTTGAAGCAAGACTATAGCAAGTTGATTAAACTCTCGCCGATTACACAGTACAACAGCCATCTGGACTTGGAACATTCAATAGCCGTTTCTTATAGGTTTTCGTGCCCTGAAAACGAATCCGCAAACCGTTTGTCGCCATCACCCTTAGTTTTTGAGAAAATCGATTTTAAAAAAAACTGCAAATTTTCAACTTTGAACATATTTTCTGTCGAAACGGTAATAGTTATTCGATTGTTCGTTGCGTCAAATTATTCTATGAACCTTCCCGAATACAACGATGTAAGTGATTATTGCGTTATGATCATTTAAATATGTTTAAACAACGATCAAAGGGAAAAGGACACCCGAAATGCACCAATTTTTGCGGATATCTTTCAATTTATTTCCAAAACTAAGGGTCTGAGACGAAATCTGACCATCCCACGCGATGCAGCAGACATTGTTCCATCGGAAAGCGTCGGCAGAAGTGGTAAATCTCGTTTCGTTTTCAATACAGAAACGAAAGAGTTTGGCAAAACGCGCGGAGCCGACAGTGGTAGTCAACGGCGCGGCGGCACGCGCGGCGGCCAGCGTAGGTAGGTAACCCTGCCGCTAATGGTAAGCCTCTCACAGTGCTACAATATTGTATTTGTTATTTGTAAACTATTTAATTAAAAATTATTAACTATTGTATAATAAACTATGTAGGGTAAACCAACCAGTAATTGACCGCATACCAGTGAATGACGATTAGGCAAAGAAATGTCAATTATAAATTTTAAATATTTATATGTTTATAAATGGAGTGCAGTTGCACTTTTAATATCCCATATTTTTAATTACGCGTATTAAACAAACATTAATAAGTACAATTCTTATTAACAGTATGCGGTCATTTACTGGGCTTCTCATTCAACAACTCGGTCATTCACTGGTTGGTTTATCCTAATAAATTTTCTGTAATTTCAAACTTTGATTTTTTGAATATGCAAGGTTTCGGCGCTATGTGTGTACAATTTGCCGGTTTGGAGTTCGGTAGCGACCGACAAGCGAGCGGGCAACTATCTTGTAAACAGACTTATTAAAGCGTGTGAAAGATTGGGTTGCAATATGTCCCTCAAAATGCATTTTTTGCATTCCCATCTTGATTTTTTCCCGGAAAACCTTGGTGATGAGAGTGATGAGCACAGGGAACGATTTCACCAAGACGTGTCCGTGATGGAAAAATGTTACTACGGAAAAAGTAGCATCGCAATGTTGGCAGACTACTGTTGGCAACTCCAAATGAGTAGTAAAATAACCCATAAACGTCAGGCAAGAAGACAACACTTCTAGGTATGTAATTAATTTCAGTCTTCTTACTTTTATTAGAAAATAGTTTATAAATAACAAATATAATACTGGAGAACGGTAATATAGTCACGTGCGATATGCACTTCTGTTACACTGACGTGTTTAATATAATAGTGTAAAAAAATCACCTCGACAATGAATTTACCCCGTCGTATAGTATGACATTCACACGAACAATTCTCTTGTATTTTTAATACATTGGGAACTGATGTGGGTACCTAACTGTACACACATAGCGCCGACACCTTGCACATTCAAAAAATCAAAGTTTGAAATTGCACAAAATTTATTAGGTACATAGTTTATTATGCAATAGTTAATAATTTTTTATTAAATAGTTTATAAATAACAAATACAATATTGTAGCACTGTGAGAGGCTTACCGTGAGCGGCTGGGTTACCTACCAACGCTGGCCGCCGCGCCGTTGACTACCACTGTCGGCTCCGCGCGTTTTGCCAAACTATTTCGTTTCTGTATTGAAAACGAAACGAGACTTACCACTTTTGCCGACGCTTTCCGAAGGAACAGTGTCTGCTGCATCGCGTGGGATGGTCAGATTTCGTCTCAGACCCTTAGTTTTGGAAATAAATTGAAAGATATCCGCAAAAATTGGTGCATTTCGGGTGTCCTTTTCCCTTTGATCGTTCCTTAAACATATTTAAATGTTCATAACCCAATAATCACTTACATCGTTGTATTCGGGAAAGTTCATAGAATAATTTGACGCAACGAACAATCGAATAACTATTGCCGTTTCGACAGAAAATATGTTCAAAGTTGAAAATTTGCAGTTTTTTTCAAAATCGATTTTCTCAAAAACTAAGGGTGGTGGCAACAAACGGGTCGCGGATTCGTTTTCAGGGCACGAAAACCTATAAGAAACGCCTATTGAATGTTACAAGTCCGAGAAAAAGTCAAATTTTGTTGTACTGTGTTATTTATATGACAAGGTGAAGTTGGCGAACAAAGTCCCCGTCGCGGAAAGGGAACTTATTTATTATGTAATCGATGGAATCCAGAACGAAATCTTGAAGAATCAGGCTCGCATCCAATGGTTTAGACCGACTGACGAAATACTGGAAGCATTCAAGAAAGTGGCCCTGCCGAAGGAAGCAGCAGCAGCGAGTAAACTAGCTCGTGGAGCGGATGGCCCATCGGTGATGCAGAAGGGCATGAAGACGCCGCCAAGGCAAAAGGGCGAAAACGATTCTATTCGTTGTTACGACTGTAACGAGTTTAGCCATTACGCAGGGAACTGTCCCATGCCGAAACGAGAACCGGGATCCTGCTTTACATGTGGGAAATTTGGTCATAGTGCGAGGCAATGCGGCACGCAGACGACCGCCCCATCGGAGTTGCTTTTTTTGGGGCAGTGCAGCGCGAAGACGATAACGAGTTCGAACGCACAGTGCAGTTGCGATTGGCCGACGGCAGCGTTGATTCTTGCATTTCGGTTAGCGCTATATTGGACTCAGGTAGCCCCATTAGCTTTATTAAGAAAAGTATTGTACCAGAAAGTAAGGGGACCACCGAACGGTATAAGATTAAATTTTGCGGTGTTAATGGTACCGAAATGCAAATCTTGGGGAGTGCGAAGGCTACTGTTCTTCTCGATCACTACGAAAGCATTGTAGATTTACGTATAGTACCGGATGAGACCATGCGTAAGCCTTTAGTATTAGGACGGGATTTTCTAAAAGTTGCGATTCTTACTCTATGGTGCCCAGAAGTTCGCGAAATAATGAATATTGAGGTGAACGCGGAAAATTCAAATTCAGTAGAGCAGTTCCTGATAATTAACGAAAACATTCCGAGGGGAGTGAAAGACCGTACTTGTGAAATCTTCAAAGAATACTACGCGTTACCGGAAAGACCGAAAAATCCGAGAGTCAAAAATGTCATGAAACTTACATTAGTCGACGAGAAACGAGAAATTTTGGACACGTTGCCGGAAAAAGGTGTTATTCGGGAAAGCATGTCAGAGTATGCATCGGCTATAATATTACTTCGGAAAACAACAGACAATATCTGTATCTGTATTGATTCCCATATATTAAGTAAGGTTACATGCCGAGAGAATTTTCCATTACCTCTGATTGAAGATCAGTTAGCCGTTTTAGTCGGAAAAAAGTATTTTACATCGTTAGATTTAAGGGACGAATTGTTCCATATCCTTAAGCATCCGGATTTCATTAAGGGGTAAAACCACTCTAGAGGCAGAAAAAAAGACCTAAATTTGACAATTTATTTTATGAGTATGACAAACGGAATAGAATTTCTTTTCAGAGTGTTTATTTAACACATATTGAAGTACGAAAAACAATATTTTTTTATTGCCATTTGCATACAAAATAGCGGCGACAGAGCCCGTCGTCGCAAAAAGCTTTTTTGAAAACGTCGCCACGGGAGGACGGATTTCTCGGCATGTATGAGTCCTGGAACAAAAAATAAAACAAATTTATAATCTATATACAATTGGCTTTGGAAGTACGTTGGGTTTTTTAAATCAATTTTTGTGGAAATTTGTCGAAATCCAAAAGTTATAAGATTATGTTTTCTTTATATATTTCTTGTAAACTAATAAATGGGCTCCTAAAAAAGGAAAAAATATCATGGCGGCTACTTCTAATCTGTGTGTAAACACGTGTCAAAGTTTGTATGTTTTTATTTTGTGCAAAATTTTCAATCGAGTCTTTTGAATTTTGGGAGTACCGTAAACTGGGGTGACTTTGCCCGCCGGGGTGACATTGCCCACTTTTCGGAAAAACTTTATTTTATTTTATTCTGAAGTAATTAAAACATATGGTGTTTTGTAATCGATAGCAATAATTTCTCCAAGGTCAAACGAAAACAACAATAGCGAATTCAATCATATTGTAATTTTTCAGTCAGAGTAAAAAATTACACAAACAAAATTTTTTTCCAAGTGAATTTTGTGATCTCCGAACTTTGTGCTGTTGAGAGAAAATAAACCTTAAAATCTCGTACAAAATTGTTACACAATGCTAAATATTTGATATGATCCACATATTTTATCTTTTTTTTGTAGGAGATGCCGAGAGTTTATAAACCTAAGCTTGGAAGTCGGTCATACCGAAATTATTCCTACCAAAAATTAGAGCTGGCGTTAAAAGTAATGGCGGAAGAAGGTTTGTCGGGGAGAAAAGCCGCCGAAGTTCATAAGATTCCCCGGAAAATCCTCGACAATAAGTTCAGGGGTTTATTCGTCAAAAAATGGGGGCACAGACACCCTAGTAGAAATACAACTGGGGAAAAAGTGGGGCACTAGTTAGTTTATCCCTTGGTGCAACTAGCGCCCTACTAGGAATCCCTACTAGTTCCCTACTAGTCATGTAATGCTTTTCCCTCCCAGGTGATAGTGTGGAAAAACTGGTAGGGAAAACTAGTTTAAAACTAGCAGGGAAAACTAGCTTAAAACTAGTTGGGAAAACTAGCTTAAAACTAGTAGGGAAAACTAGCTTAAAACTAGTAGGGAAAACTAGCTTTAAACTAGTAGGGAAAACTAGCTTAAAACTAGCGAACGTTTATTGTCGAATTTTGAAAAAAATATTACAAATAACTGTTAAATTGACAGAAAAATATTTATTCTAAAAAATTATTTGGTAACAATTAATTTAACATTGATAACATTTCCTTCTTCTTTTGCTGACTTCTTCCTCCACTCCAATCTTTAGCGTTCGGCAATACATCACTTACAGCCCTTTCATATTCCTTCATTTGAAGCCTTTCATTTACTAAACTCCTTTGCCCATCGATGAAATCTAAAATTTTTTCTTCATCAATGTATCGAAACATAAAACTTATTCAAATGTTCAGTAATAAATTAATTATACTTTGTACACTTGTCGCGAAAACGGTATCTTTTAATATGAGCTGCTTATTGCTGCTCTTCTTCACTGCGGTGAATTGGGTCGCCAAATCCCTGTGCAGATATTCTTTGAATATTGTTGTCAAATTCTTCGTCACAGAATGCTGCTTTGAAAATAACGAGCACATCGATGAATTCTGAAATAGTTTGTAATACATAATATTTTCTGACAGTATTTTTTTATCTATAACAGTCTGATATTTAATGGTTTTTCAAATCAGAAAATCCTTGGAGAATTCCTCATTTGTTAATAAAAGCTCGCAGAATGCTGAGAACTCAGGTACAGTTTGAATCTCCTAAAAAATATAAACACAGATACGCGAATAATCAAATGAAATGATTTCTCATTGTTTTTTTACATTTAACCAAAAAATATTTTATTTTGTCAAGATATTTTGTATAATTTATGAGTTACTTTAAACTTTAACATATTTTAAGAATTTTTAACAATAACTAGATTTTTTAATGTTTACGTGTGTTTATACAAAGATAATTATGAAAAATGAGGTTATGGTGCTATAAAGAAGTAATAAAACTAGTATTTTGTCACGTACGAACATCTTGATATATGAAGTAACGTATTTAGAACTTACCGTGATATTTAGCATTTAACACTTCCTTTCTTTTCCTACACCTACGCACTCGTTTAATATTTAATTTTTTTTCCGCTCATTAGATTCCATGCTTTATTCAATAAATATGCTTGACTTGCGGCGATATCTTTAAATATAGATTTGATTGTTTTTTTTCAACTAATTGTTCCACACATTTCCTTACAAGTTTCTGGTGGCGAAAACCTAAACTAAAATTCAATAAGGAAAACTAGATATGAACTTGACAGCTTGAGTCAGGTTATAACTAGCCAGGAATTAAAAGGGAAAAACTGGATGTGAACTACAGTATTTCCTCGCTGTGGGCTCGCTGGTCGGGACCGGCGTTGAACCCATATCATGAACCGAGCCCAAATTCCGAGTGTTCGTTTCTCGCTTCTTTCTGGCCGAAGGGGGGAGCGAGATGGAACGCTTTGCGTGCGCGGCGGGCGTGCGCGACGGCCGCGAGCGCTCAGATGGAATCGTGACTGCTCGACGCATGCGCGCGACGGTCAGATAGCCAGGCACGACACGCGTCTTTTTTGCGCCCTAGACGAAGTTGTCCAATTTATCCCTTTATTATAATACATTTATTTGAGATCATTGGTGGCCTTACTCTGAATTTTTATTCGTAGTTTAAAACAATTGCAGTACAATTAGTAATATTTTATTTTAAAGTTTATTTTCAACAATACCAGCAATGAAAATACCATTTTGCAAATATTAAAGTAATTATCATGGTAAATAATACATATGTAATGCCTTACAATTATGTAAATACGTTAATTCATATATGTATTTCCTATATTACATATAGATACGTACAATAATGGAGTACCTATTAATATTTAAGGGAAAGTTGTAATTGTACGAAGGACGTCAAAGTTATCTTTCCTTTCATCTAGGAAATTTGACAAACTTATTACAAATATGTACATAAAATAGAAAATATACGAATTTCATTTTTCAAAAGTACATATAAATGATTTATTTAGTGTAAGACGCGTTATATATGTATTTTCTTTGGCTATGTACATACTGATCGCTGCCTGTAAGCTTGGCTGGTCCCTATTGGCGACTGCCTAGGGCGGAAAGTCGACAAGAGTTGCAAAATGGTATTTTCATTGCCGATATTGTTGAAAATAAACTTTAAAATAAAATATTACTAATTGTACTGCAACTGTTTTAAGCTACGAATAAAAATTCAGAGTAAGGTCATCAATAAACTCAAATAAATGTATTATAATAAAGGGCGTTATTTCATAAGTTCGCATAGGGCGCAAAAAAGATTTGAGCCGTGCCTGCGTCAAGATTTTGCGAAACGGTTCCCTTGCTCACATTGTGTGCTCGTGATCATTGCGCACGCCCGTCGCGCACGCAAAGGACGGAGCGTCACGGCGTCCGATAGACGGAGCGAGACAAAACATCAACGCGTCGTTTGTCTCGTACCGCCCTTGCTCGCTTCCAGTGCCTCTCGCTCGCTCTCGTTCCATCTCGCTCTCGCCTTCGCCGGAAAAGAGTGAGACAGAAGTGGTGGGGATAGCGAAAAACCCACATCGTGTACATCAAATCGAGTCCACAAGGAGACAATACTGTAGTTAGCCAGAGTCGAGTTACAACTATTCCAGTTTTACAGACTGGGTTTTAGGCGGAATTTGGTTAGTTTTTCCTTTCTAGTTTTTCCCTATCCAAGTCTGGCTATTACCTCACCAGAAATAGGGAAAAACGAGACAAATTTCTACTAGGGCATGTCTTTCGGCGTCGGAGAAAGCCAAAATTTTCCACCTTATTGTAACCTGCGTTGAATGGGGGATACCGCTTTGCGTCATAGATATTCGTTTAATCGTTAAAGACTATTTGGACAGGGCCCAGAAAAATATTGTTAAATTCGTAAACAATACACCCGGCCAGGAATGGTACATGGGCTTCATGAGAAGACACAAAACGGCCCTGACCGGAAGAAGATGTCAAAATATTTCTCGTGCGAGAGCGGCTGTTGGTGTCAAGACGGTTGTAAAATATTTTGACCACTTAGAGAAAACGTTGGAAGTTGTCCCGAAAGCGAACATACTTAATTACGACGAGACGAATCTTAGCGACGACCCGGGAACGGAAAAAGCGTGTTTTCGGCGTCGGGTGACTACATTCAGCGACGACATTTCGGCCCTTTTTAAATGAATTTTTGTTTAAAAACATATAATTTGATAATACTAGTCTTATGTATCCATTAGAATAAGAACGATTGCTCAATCACAACTCAATAATGAGTTTTAGGCATGTTTTCACTGAAAAATTTGACGTGGGCAAAGACATCCCAACTGAGCGGGTAACTTCGCCCACCATGTTTTTGCCATTTTAAAAGCGTACGTTTAAGTAAGAATTTTTTTTAAAAGCCTATTGAAATCTATACGCCATCTACCGTATAAGAGTATTTTGCAAAAATCAATTTAATGCACTAGGAGTGCTAAAAAAGTTATTTGAAGTTCAAAAGTGGGCAAAGTCACCCCAGTTTACGGTATCGTTTCCGATAAGCTGTAGCAAATAGTTAGTTACATACAGTTTTTTCCAGCAGAAAGCCGTAGAAAAAATATCAGTAATTAGTACCGGCTTTTTAATTAGGTACCATTCAGGACCTTCCAAACAAATATCTTTTTGGTTTATAGTCAACATATATTTGTCCTTCGAACTGTGAAAACAAGATTTGGCCAAATTTGCCAATCATGGACTAATTATCTGTATTCTATGTCGCATAGTGGGCCTGAATCCCAAGAAATAGGGGAAAAATTCAACATCCCATTTTTTGCATTCAAAATACCGAACATTATGAAGGAAATTCATAAAGAAAGAGTTAACATATAACTCATACGAAGGATTGACGTTATTTAAAAAAAAAATAACGTCAATTCGTCAATAATTCCAATAGAACTAAAAGAATTTCATAAATATACAACGGAAATAAACTCTACTTTTTCGCTATTTGTATTAATAATTCGATTCTGGAGGATGGACAAACGAAAACTTTGGGTGAACAAACGTGAACACTCGCAGATTCCAAGTATTTGTAGGTCACTAAAAGAGTTTTGTTACCCAAACGATGACCAGAGTGGGCTGCATTGAACCGTCCTGTTTCGAATGAGACCTCATCTAGTCCAAAATCTGCTCATATAAGGACAAACAATGTATGCCCGTGATTGCATTCCCAAATACGAGTTCCGCCATATTGGCGATAATACAGAGCAAGTCACGTGACAAATTTAGTTGAGATAGTGGATACGAGATGGCGCCTACTCGGGAGGACTGCCATCGTGGAATCGTAGCGAAACTGAAGCGTTAGCTGGACCCCATAAACATGACTCATGTATGAAAGAAGCTAATTCCCTTTAATTCACAAAAAAAATTAAAAAGTTCTGTGACGTCCCACTATTTTTCGCGCGGTATTACTTCAACTCTCCCTCATAAACCTCAACACAACTCCATCAAAATCACTCAAACTCAAGTTTTACCCCTTTTTCTCAATCACTGATCACCTTGACGATGTACCTTAGCGGTCCCCATCTCAAGACGGTCAATTACAAAACCTCCTTCCCCATTCACCCTACGAGGCACGAACTCCTCCCCCATATTTAAATTCAAACAAGTCCCTCGTCCCAAAACCCCTCTTAAATCGAGACCACGTCTCACCCCCTCTCTACGACCCTACAAGTCAAGACTACAGTTACCCCTTTCCTATTAAGACACCCAAAATCCATCCAGTAGGTTGAGTATCTCCTCATCGGAAGTATAAAAACCCCGGAAATCTTATTGCGACGCATATTTCGTGTACGTGACATAAACGCGTCTAATTACAGACGCATATTCCTAAAAACCCCGGAAGTCCTATTGCGACCTATATTTCGTAAATAGGTCAAGGTGCATACCGTGCGTACAACTCACACCTGACAATCTTGTAAACCATATAAATACGAGGGCTCGAGAGGCCGCATCTCTCTTCTACGGAACTCAGTAACACAAGAGTTACCTTTCACAGTTTTGTTATAATTCAATTCAGTATCCATCGATCATCATCAATCATTGTAAGCTATTATAATTACCATTATTACCACAGCATATCATCTTCATCTATATTATTTCCTTGTATTATTAACGCTTATTACATTTTATATATTATTCTTGTATTATTAAAGCTTATTGCTTTTCATATTATTTTGTATTCTAAAGCTTCCCCTACAGCACATTTTGTTGCAGAAACGTTGCACAAAAGTTGCAGTACATTGCAATGTTGCCGTTTGGTTGCGAGTTGCATTGCAATATTACTGCAAAATTGTACAAACATTGCCGTGTAATATTTCAATGGCCACCTTTGTGCAATGTTACAGAAATATTGCGCACACATTGCCGTGTAATATTGCTATGGCCAGATTTATGCAATGTTTCAGGAATATTGCGCACATATTGAAGTGCAATAATACAATGGCCAAGTTTGTGCAATATTTCGGGAATATTGCGCACACATTGGCGTGAAATATTGCGCATATATTGAGGTACAATCCACATGAAATGTTTCAGCAACGAATTCGCAATAAATCCGGAATTTCGCGGAGCGATCCCGAATTGTCGACACGCAGAATACACTCTAAGATTCCACAGGTTATCACCGAGGGAATATATGGGGACGTGGACATTATCTGACATAAATAATTAATACGATTATTTAATTAACATTATACAGTTTAAACAAACTCAGAAACTATATGCAGCAACAAAAGATATTTTAAAAAAAGTGTTACACGTGCCAATTACTGACAGTGTCCCTACCATTCATATTTAATTTATTATGCGTAATGAAAAAGTTCCGTATTGTCGAGTGAAAATACCTAAGTCCAGATTTATTGCTGATAAGTTGCGAGTTCGCAACTTATGAGCAAGTTTTCAGCAATTAATCCGCAATAAATCCGGAATTTCGCGGAGCGATCCCGAATTGTCGGGACGCAGAATACAGTCTAAGATTCCACATGCTACCTCCGAGGAAATGTATGCGAACGTGGATATTATCTGACATAAATAATTAATACAATTATTTAATTAACACTATAGAGATTAAACAAACTCAGAAACAATATTCAGCAGCAAAAGAGATTTGTAAAAAAGTGTTAGACGTGTCAATTACTGCCAGTGTCCCTACCATTGCCGTTTAATTGATTATATCTAATTAAAACGATCCGCATTGTCGAGGGAAAATATCTAAGTCCGGATTTATTGCGGATTGATTGCTTAAATCTTGCTGATAAGTTGCGAGTTCGCAACCCTCAGTGTGCTGGATTTAAGATTCGCGCCCGAAATCCTCCAACCCTCAGAGTGCAGGATTACGCATTCTCGCCTGACTTTTACCCCCCCCCCCCCATAGTCATCGTTCCTAAAGACCTCCACCCGGAACGTGACAGTTCTCACGCAAAGATTGTGAAATCAACTTTGCTAATTTCAATTGTATTCTCGTTCTCCGCTCGAACACTGATTCCTCTGACACTTTTTATACTTGACATTCCTTTATTAGCCACAAATCAATTTAGTGCTCAGATTTTTAGCTTCGGTTTTAAAGAATTAGCGGGCGTTGTGTAAGAAAAAAATATGTAGTCGACTGAAAAAAAATGTTTCATATTCTCCGCATCTCTCTTACAGCGTATTCGGACGGTCGCACTGGGTGCGAATTTTCGCCAATCGGAAGCGAAAAAGCTCGCATTCAGTGCGCACTACTGCAGGTTGCCGAATGTGCTATTAATCTATTACCGACTTTAATTCGTTTAAATGAGTCTCTACCAAGTTTTTATTACCTTCCATCGTAAAATGATCTTCACACGACATTTTTAATAGAAGATGTCCCTTTTGTAAAAGTTTTTTTTTCTTATACAACGCCCGCTAATTCCTTAAAATCGAAGCTAAAAATCTGAGCACTAAATTGATTTGTGGCCAATAAAGGAATGTCAAGTGTAAAAAGTGTCAGAGGAATCAGTGTTCGAGCGGAGAACGAGAATACAATTGGAATTAGCAAAGTTGATTTCACAATCTTTGCGTGAGAACTATTTAATTTTTTTCGTGAATTGAAGGGAATTAGCTTCTTTCATACATGAGTCATGTTTATGGGGGAGGGGAGAATTTCATCACTTTTTTCATAATTTGTTATAAATTACTAAGGTCGGGATCATATATATTGGGCGGTGAGTTTCGTGAGGGGTATTCTCCCACCACAGAGTTCGCCTGTATCGGTGATCCTTTTCTCAACGTTTTCTGACCCGCTCTCGTTCCATCTCGCTCTCGCCTTCGCAGAACACGAGTGAGCCAGAAGTGGTGGGGATGGTGCCAAGCTTCTGGGGTGTAGACCAAACCGAGTTGTCAAGCGTAGAAGTACACACATCAGAATAGGTGTACGTTAGCAACGAAAAAATTCAGGAGCTTTATTGGTTAGCAGATTGATTCTTTCATGATAGCTTCATCTCGTATTGGTCTACGCATAGCTTCGTAACGCACACAACTATTACGCTAAAAATAAATAACAGCCAAACGGCTAGGTTCAGGCGGAGCCCAGCAGCGTTCCCGTTACCCCACCATACCCTGCGAGGGCCACGCAATTCCAACTGACAAATCCACGATCGTCAGATGGTGGTGGCTGATTTCTCCTCGATCGCTGTTTGCGAAAACGAATCCACCGGCCAATATATTTGATCCCGATCTTAAGTGCCGTATTTCATAACGGTCTTCATCCTCAAACAGGATGAGGAGCAATTACGCTTAACAATGGAGGGGGGGGGGAAACACCTTCAGAGTGGTGGTAATAGTGTGCGTGAACTGACGCTGTTCAATTCACGCACACCATTACCACCACTCTGAAGGTGTTTTTACCCCTCCATTGTTAAGCGTAATTGCTCCTCACCCTGTCCTCAAAGCAATTCATATTCATGCATGATACGTGATGGTACATCAGCAAAGAAATGTATCGACAACGACACAATTAATCAAATGTCAAAAATGAAAATAAATCACACTTTTTAAATGATTTTATTCAGCTTCGATCCTCTGTTTGCTTCTTGTACGTTTGTTTCATATCGGAAAACTCAAATTTAAACCAAATCCACCAATCCAATTGTTTTGAAACTATGCAGGCGTGCGTAGTTCGAATGACAATACAATAGTTTAAAATCAAATAACTCCGAGGGGGTGAAAATTGTACCCAATCAGCAATAATCCATAAATATAACCCATAACCACAAATCCAAACCACTTGATATCAGTCACTCGCGGTTTTACGAAAAAGTCAAAAACCCACTGCGTTCGGGTCGCTAGTCGCATCACGAGTTCCGTAAATACACAATTTATATCGAGAAATGATTTGTTACAAACGAATAGAAAAAGAAAATAAATCATTGAAGATGTTCTCAAACAGGAAAGGATGACTGTTGGCAGCATTAAAGATTGCAATGGAAAAATGTATAATTTGTGTTCAGAATAGATGTAGGATAATATCGCGCTTGTCCTCAGTCATAAGCGTAGAGGTTACTTGTAACCGTCGTGTTTACTGTTTCGGGCATACCTATGTCCTGCGTTGTTGTTACGCGCGATCACGTAGACAATATGTGTCGTCGCTTATTGGTTTTCCCCAATCACGCGAGAATTTGGACTACCAATAGGACCGGACCTACGTCGCTTTGTAAGGCCCGGCTCTTCGCGTGTGCCGCGAGCCGTCGCAACAATTGTGATCTCGGGCGCGGTGCAAGCTGCCTTCCAAGGCTTGCAAAAACAGTGACTTTTTCGCGAGTCCGGTTCAAGCACGGTTTTTCGCGTGTGCGGCGAGCCGTCGCAGTGTTGAAAAGGGCGTAGCCCAAAATCGACTGAACGTCCTGCCATATCAATAAGATGTCGACGGTGACTGCCATGGCACCGAATCTGTCGAGCTTCCTCACCGAGCAAAGGATCCACTTTCACCAGCTGAAGAGGGTGCTGATCAACTTCAAGAAGCTGGCCAAGGCCAACCTGACCCACCCAAGACGGAGGGAAGGCTTGCCAATCTGGAGAAGCTGTGGGAAAAGTGCAAGGCTCTCCACGTCAGGATCTCGCAGACTGCCATCCAGGAGGAGATTGAAACCAACTCCTACTTCCGCACGGATGAGTTTCTGACTGTTGAGGATGCCTACATTGACGCGGCTGACCATATCCAAGATGCACTCGGCAAGCTGCGTGGTAATAACTTACTTCCCGCTAGGAGGGGTAATGATAGTTCGATTCATGGTTCCGATGGTGGAACAATCATGCAATTGCCTCGCATCGGGCTCCCTAAATTTTCCGGTAAATCTACGGAATGGGAAAGTTTTCGTGGAATGTATGAGTCGTTTGTGGCGCAAAGCGACGTGTTAACGAATGTGCAGAAGCTGCATTATTTAAAGAATAGTCTCGAGGGCGAAGCTGCCTTGTTTATTAGTACAATCAATGTCTCAGATACTAATTACGCGATCGCGTGGGACCGTCTCGTAGCGGAGTACGAGAATCAGAGTGCGATTATATACGCTAACATTCACGCGTTTTTCGATTAACCTAGAATGAAATCGGAAAGCGTGACGGAGTTGAAACGTCTCCGGGATCAGGTTTCTTCGTCTCTCGTTGCATGGACGACTTGCTGGTTTATGTTATATCCCAAAAGTTCAGTCCGCGTACACGGAACGAGTGGAGCCTGTTGCGAGGTAAATCGGATATGTATCCCTCCTACAAAGAGATCCATGATTTTATGACTGAGCGTATTCGCGGTCTATCAGAGTATCCTAGGTCGGGGGATACCGGAGCGAATGATACGCGTTCGTCCAAAGCCCGTTCGTCGGTGCATCTCGTTTCTGGCGTCAAGTGTGTGAATTGCGCGGGTGATCATGGTTTGGCAAAGTGCGAGGAATTTCTCCGACAATCAGTCGAAAACCGTCGACAAATCGTTCAGAAAGCGAACTGTTGCTTTAACTGTTTAAAGCCCGATCATTTTCCAAGAATTGTAAGGGCAAACCGGGGTGCAACCGATGCCGTCGACCACATCACTCCTCGCTGCATCAGGAGCGCTTCCAAGCGTTCAGAGTAAACAGTCAAAACCAGGCGACGAGTTCGTCGTCATTGGTCGTGAAGGATTTGAATATTCAGTCCTCCAGTACGGACGTGGGCTCATCCGCTTCCGTTCAATCAGTGTTCGCCCCAAGTGAACAGGTGAAAGCCCCTTCCCAAGTGTTGCTGGCCACTGTGTGGGTGAGCTTACGTACGGCAGAAGGTCGCGTTTTTCATTTGCGGGCTTTGTTGGATCAAGGATCAACATATAGTTTTATTTCCGAGTCTCTTTGTCAAACGATGCGAACCAAACGTCGCCGCGCGAATTTGCGAATTCATTGTTTCGGCGAGACATTCGGAGGCGTAGCGAGGTCGTGCGTCGATCTAGTCCTTGCGGCGACCACAGGGTGCGGACCATCCTTTCCGTTTACGGGTTACGTGCATCAACGCATTACCGCATATGCAGCCTCGCGAGAACGGCCGACCGAAGTGTGGCCCCACCTGAGGGATCTGCCCCTCGCAGATCCAAAGTATTCGAATAACCAGCCTATTCATGTATTGATCGGTGCTGATCTGTACGGTTCGTTACTATCAAATGACCTACGTCAAGGTCCTTTAGGAACACCCACTGCTCAGCTCACGATCTTTGGTTGGGTCCTGTCCGGCCCCTCCGGGAAGAGTTTCTCTGATGGGGAGACAGTGCTTACGTTGCATTGCACGGCATGCGAAGACACAAATTCGCTTCTCAAAAGGTTCTGGGAGGATGAAGGTCTCCCTTCTGCTCCCCCCCCCCCTCTCACGGAGGATGAAGAAATGTGCGAAAGGCATTTTGTAGAGTCGCACACTCGTGACTCTCGTTACGTAGTGCGTCTACCATTCAAATCAGGGCCGCCTTTGGTCATTGGGGAAACGTTCAAAAGGGCCTCTTTTTTGTACGCGAAATTAGAGACCGGGTTGAAGTCGAAGCCAAGCATCTCGGGTCTTTATCGGGATTTTTTGGAAGAATATGAGTCCCTGGGTCACATGGAGCGTGTTCCTCCGGAGAGTTGTCCTCGGCACGACCCGGTTTACATACCGCATCACGGTGTGTTGCGTGAATCCAGTACAACCACAAAGTTACGAGTAGTCTTCAATGGCTCGTACAAAACCAGTAACGGAACTTCCCTTAATGATCACTTGATGATAGGGTCAAAATTGCAACAAGACATCGCTGCAATTATCACTCGATGGCGGCAGCAACGTTTTGTTTATACTGCGGACATTGCAAAAATGTATCGCCAAATTTCTGTTCATCGGGACGATGTTGATTTTCAAAGAATACTTTGGCGTTCTTCCGACGAGTTACCGGTGCAGTCGTACCGTCTGCGTACCGTTACTTATGGTTTAGCTCTAGCAGCGTACCTCGCAATGCGAGTACTCAAGCAGCTGGCGCGAAATGAAGGGAAGACCTTTCCAAAGGCTCTTCCAATTTGTGAAGACTCCATATATGTAGATGATGTTTTGTTCAGTGCAAACGACGTTGTCACTTTGCGCGAGATTCGACGCCAACTCGTTGGTATTTTGGAGTATGGCGGATTCCCTCTTCGAAAATGGACCGCCAACTCACCGGAGTTGTTGTCCGACATTCCGGAGGAGCACCGTGAAACGTCTGATCGTTTGATTAACCAGGGAGACGCCCTCAAAGTGTTATGGCTGTCTTGGTCACCACGCGAGGATGCGTTTCAATTTTTAATCACCCCGCCTTCAACGGCGACGCCTACAAAGCGTTCGGTGTTATCTACAATTTCGCGTCTTTATGATCCATTGGGCTGGGCTTCCCCTGTTGTTATGACGGCAAATATCTTAATGCAGGAGCTGTGGCTCCGACGTGTCGAGTGGGACGCTCTCCTCTCTTCGGACTTGACCACTCAATGGAACGATTACTCGTCAGATCTTCTTCATTTAAAGAAGATACGAATTCCGCGTTGGACCGGTATGCAAGACGGTCACTTGAGCGTCGAGCTGTGATCTACCTCCGCGTATTACATCCGTTACGAAATGTTCAAGTAAGTTTAGTTGCTGCCAAGACCAAAGTAGCCCCCCTTCAAACGATCAGTATTCCTCGATTGGAACTCAACGTCGTTGTGCTGTTGAGTAGACTAGTGGCCTGGGTACAGAATTCGTTGAAATTGGAGAAAGTCCCCTTATATGGGTGGACGGATTCCATGATAGCCCTTGTTTGGCTTCGACAGCACCCTTCAAAATGGAAAGTATACGTAGCTAATCGCGTGTCTGAGGTGCAGCAGAGACACCCCGCGATGCGCTGGCTGCATGTCAAATCCAAAGACAATCCTGCCGATTGTGCTTCGAGAGGGATTCCCGCGTCAGAATTAGTAGATCACCAATTGTGGTGGCACGGGCCCCTATGGCTGCAAGAGCATCCGGCCTCCTGGCCTTCTTATGAGGAGGTTGCACCTCCTATCAAAGATTTCTCCGAGGTATTGTTCGCAGAAACTCGACACCAAGGCGTGCATCAAATTGCGTCTGTAGAAGAATGGAGCCTCCCGGAGGAATTCTCCAGTTGGACTCGCCTTCTCCGGGTAACGGCATTCTTAAAACGATTTATTCAGAATTTAAAAAATAAGTTAGATAACCGGCCTCTCGTCACTGGCGCGTTAATCGCGCAAGAGATTAAAGATTCAACCGTCTTCTGGTTACGATCAGTACAATCGTCTCACTTTTCCACTGAGTTGTCCACTCTAGAAAGGGGAGATTCAGTTTCCAAGAAGAGTCCATTGAGACTTCTTCATCCAATTATAGGGAAAGAAAAATTAATTCGGCTGGGCGGGCGGCTCGTCCATTCAGCTCTTAGTTATGATGAAAGACACCCGGTGGTGTTGCCAAAATGTAGAGTTTCTGAATTAATAATTGATTGGGCTCACCGTCGTTGCCTTCACGGAGGCACTCAGTTAACTTTGAGACTCCTGAGATAAAGTTATTGGATAATTTCTGCTCGCTCTATTGTTAAATCACACATTCACAAGTGTGTGACGTGTGTGCGTCACTCGGCTCAAGTTGCCACGCAATTGATGGGTGACCTTCCCAGTCCTCGGGTGACTCCTTCACCGCCATTTACTCATACGGGTGTGGACTATACGGGTGTGGGCAGGTCCGATGGACATAATTAAAGGCGTAAGCCGCGGTCAGCGTACCACCAAACATTACGTCGCTGTCTTTGTTTGTCTCGCCACTCGAGCGATTCATTTGGAAAGCGTAGACGATTATACCACTAATGGGTTTTTAGCCGCGTTCGATCGGTTTGTAGCACGACGAGGTCTACCATCCGATATGTATAGCGATAATGGGACTAATTTTCATGGTGCGGATCGTGAGCTGAGCAGAAGTTTCAAGGCGGTTCTCAGAGACCAATAGTTTCACGATTCTCTCGCTTGTGATGTAGTCACATGGCACTTTATACCTCCTGTGGCGCCCCACTTCGGTGGGCTTTGGGAGGCTGGTGTAAAAAGCCATCACCTTCGGAGAGTGATCGGCACTCACGTGCTCTCGAAAGAGGAGTTCTCGACCCTTCTCTGTAAAATAGAGGGATGCCTAAACTCGCGACTGGTAGCCGCTCTTACCGATGATCCCTCGGATCTCTCGGCGTTGACCCCTGGTCATTTCTTGATAGGGCGTCCGCTCGTGAGCGTACCGCAACAATCGGTGCTCGAGGTTAATTCGAGTCATCTTTCGCGTTGGCAGCGCGTCCAGGCAATGCAGGAACAGATCTGGCTATCTTGGGTTGCTGATTATTTGCATTCCCTTCAAACCCGCCAAAAGTGGCCTGCCTCCAACACCGATATTAAGATTGGCGAATTAGTTCTTTTAAAAAACAATCTCCTACCTCCTTCGAAGTGGGAGCTTGCGTGCATAACCCAGGTACACCCTGGCACGGATAAACGCGTTCGAGTTGTTACTCTTCAAACTGCCAAGTCGGCGTTTAAACGCCCAATCACCCAGGTCTGTCGCCTGCCCTCGTCGATCTTAGAAGGATCGACGGGAACCATGTAAATAATTGTATATATGTTTCATAGCTGGTAAGTTTTATAAAAATGAGATTCTGGTTCTTCGTAGAACGCTCCCTCCGTTCGTTATATAAGAGCGTTATAAGATGATTTTCTGACCAGGGGAAACGCCTCTTCATTGTACCGCGGTTCTTTCCTGTAGTTTGATGCGCGCGACCCTGTTCTCGTTTCGTATCGTAAGGATACGAGACGGGCGGCATGTTCAGAATAGATGTACGATAATATCGCGCTTGTCCTCAGTCATAAGCGTAGAGGTTACTTGTAACCGTCGTGTTTACTGTTTCGGGCATACCTATGTCCTGCGTTGTTGTTACGCGCGATCACGTAAACAATATGTGTCGTCACTTATTGGTTTTCCCCAATCACGCGAGAATTGGGACTACCAATAGGACCGGACCTACATCACGTAGGACTGCGGAAGGCGATCGCTTTATCGCTGCGAAGACGTGCGGTCGTTAGAGACAATTTTTCGAGCTACCAGGTAGCGCTGTGTGAAGCTAATCTCTCCACGGGAGACTCATTAAAAGAATCTTTTTCCTCGCCAGAGGATCAATTACGTGTGAGTCTTTTAGACCCTTTCCAGCGTGTCGCGAACGCGTCAGTGAACCGGCATAAAAATAAATATTATATGTCGCGTAAAGCGAATCGAAGGTGCGCGACAATTTAGAAGAGAAAAAAAATAATTGGGACATAGTATTATTATAAATTAAACGAGTTTAAATTAGGTGGACAAAAAGTGTATATATATATTATTTATTATAACTTCAATGTTTACAAATATAAATGTTTCTTTTTACAAAATACGGCCGCCACGGCCACGGTCATGGCTCTGGGCCTTTATTAAATCTCGAAGCGTGCTCGCCTGAGAGCGGAGACTGACAGCTTGAGCCCGCACCGCCTGGAGGGTGGCCCACTGTTCTTGACGGGCCCGCACCCTCCAGCGGCTCCGCTTGTGCCGCTTGCTCGTATATCCTTCTGTAATTAGTAAACGTCAGCAAATCGTTAAATATAATTTATAAATTTTTGGCACGCGCAGATAAAAATGTTTGCCTCCCCTGATGTAGACTAAACCGAACAATTTTTATATTGTTGAAACATAAAAAGGTATTGCATTATAGTATTAAGAAATAATATCATGTGCCGTGGCCGGGTCCTGCACAACCTGATGCGGGGGACAAGGTGGTGGTGGTGGCGGCGGTGACGCCGTAATTGCGGCTCCCAGCGGGTGCTAAACAGGCTGGGCTCCCCTAATATCAGCTAAAGTGAATAATTTCTACATTGTTTAAAGATAAAAAGTATTAATTAAAAGTTTTAAGAATTAATACCATTTGCCATGGGCTGCTGTGGTGATGGTGGCGGCGCTGAGGTTATAGGTACCTTAGTTGCTGCCAATAGTAAGTCATTATTCGAGTCTGGAAAAATAAATTTGAATAAATGTATATATAAAAAAAATTTATTATTTAATTATCTCAAAAATTGAAAAAATGCCTAGATAGGACAGTTTAACTAAGGAGAACAGTATAATAACATTAATAATATTAATGAAATTAATTTAATACGTTTATTGGTGTATTAAAATAAATATATTGTTAAGTGGAAACTAATAAAATTAATGACTAGCGTGGGAACTACTGTGGATTTTAAAGTATTACGAATGTCTTTCACAAAAGATTGAAAAGTATCAAGGGATATGAATTTTCAGCGTACTTTCTGCAAAAATGTGACTTGCTCCACATTGCAAGCAATCCGCCATAATTTTTCTTATTTCTTAATACTATGTCTTTTGACAAATGTTGTCGATTTACCTTAAATGACAAATTTCTAGAAACTTGCGCATAAGAAGATGCTTCTCTGTCGAACCTTCTCCGGACAAGTTCCAAGTCTGTACGCCTCCTTCGTTTCTATCTACATAAAAAGTCTATTATAAAATTTGGGTTCTATAAGCTGTACATAAAAAGTCTATTAAAAAATTTTAGCGACTTACCTTTTTAATTGAGACAATAATTCAGTGTCCCATATGGTGGAAAAACTCTTAACATTTCAAACATTTTGACAGGTTTCCTTATTTGACACTTAGTGAGTTATGATTGTTTGACATTAGCTAGGTTACATTTACTAGCGACCTGAACACAGCGGCTATTAGTCAAAATCATTTCTGATTGGATAAATTCTGCTAGTGATCCTCTAGGTAGTGATCGGCAGAATACCATTAGTGACCCAAACCGGAAGTAGAGAGAGCAAGTAACCAAGTAGAAAAAGAAAGAGATACTGCTGGCATTTAATTGGTACGTGTCTAGCCCCACCACCGTTTATCGGCGTAATTTTTCCTATTGGGCGAAGCAATAACATCTACCAATTGGATTCCACAACATTGAGCGAAAAATGGGAACAGCAGCAAACTTCATTTAATATTGTCATTTTTGAACGTGCGAACTGTTGCTAACGCGTGCAGATTTTGTAAGGCGACATCTACTGGCATCAAGTGGCGAAGTAAAACGAGAATGGCGACATCTGCTGGCGTCAAGTGTAGAAGTAAAACGTGACGCCACGAAACGTCTGACTGAAAAAAGTATCATTTGAAAATTATTAATTTAGATTAATTCTTTTATCTTTTAGAAAAACAGCATGATACATTAAGTAAAACGACAAATGGGTTCGAAAAAAATACTTATTCGTTTAATCATGGTAAAACACCGGGACTATGTCATAAGATAAGATAATAAGGCCAAAATAGCTGCGGGGACCTGTCAATTTCGCTATCATTCGTGTATAGAGACATGGTCGCTCAGTGTGCCTATGGGTAGAGGGGGAAGGGGAATTAGCTTCCAGACGCGACCGCGTCTGTTGATGTGGGGATACAATTTTTCTAAAAAAAGTTTTTGTTCTTTGTGTAACGGATTCGCGAGATTCTGCAGCGTATCGTATATGTAAATATTTGTCCCGTCATAGTAACTGTATGAGTAGTAAGGCTAAGGGGATTCCAACCCAGGTTCCCTGAGGGGAGCGCGGAGCGGGGGGAAGAGAGGGCGCGCGGGGGATTGCGGCGGAGGGAAACATGGGCGCGGGGCGTGCGGGGAGAGGAAGACCGGTTGCGCGCGCACGAGCCGCGGAGTGGGGAAAGGCCGCGATGATGGAGGGGATCAGTCCAGGCCGAGCCGCCGCGGAGACCTCTCCAGACCGGACCCACCCCCGAAAATTTTTTTCCAAACCAATATGCGACATACAGACATTTCCAACGCAGAGAAATAATAATTTATTTTTATTGGGAATTGTTTCAGACGATCTCGCAAAAGATCGACGTTTTACAAACCACGTATTCGAAGGAGGGAAAGAGAGAGAATTACTTAGTTATTTAAAAGCTAAATTCGGAGGAGGGAAAAAGAGAGCAATATTTTAAAGCTAAAATCTGGGAGAGGGAAAGAGACAGCGCTACTTGGTGGTACAATAGCATGCATTCTGTAGATAACATTTTTTAAAGCATCGCAGCGTCTCGCGCGATTGTGTGTAATTTGAATCTCCTGGAGCAGTCGTGCAGGATGACGTCATTTGGCAGCGCGAAGAAGGCACGAACAAAATGTAATACTTTTTCGGAAACGCCGAATCTTAGAATTAGGTGGCGAGGAGAGAAGGGGGATGATGGGTAAATAAAATTGAGAAATAGTATACGTTTAAGACATACATATATAGTTACAAAAAAATAATATAGAATAATACAAATATAAAAATATAAAAATACAATTAAAATATAAAATAAAATACAATACAATATAAAAAAAATATAAATATAAATGAATATAAAAATATAAATATACAATTAAAATAGAAAATACAATATATAATACAGTACAATATAAAAACAATATAAATATAAAAGAAAAATAAAATAATAAAATAAAAAAGAAAAAATATAAAAGTAGAATATAATTAGAATATAAAAATATAAAATAAAAATATAAAAATTCAATATAAAATACATTATAAAAAGGAAAAATATAATAATAATAATAATTTAATTTATTGCTCACTTTTGTGTTACAATTTAACGATCATATACTCTTTCCACTTCATTCCCGGGATTGTGTCAGTGTAAGTTCTACTGTTCTAATATATCCTGTTGTGTCTTAACAATGTTTCTATTTTACAAGTGTTTCCTAATCTATTTTATGTTGCATAATCTTCTTTTATCACTTTCCTGTTTTTCCCATCTTTTCCTTCTCCCTATTATCTCCTATAGAATAGCCAAGTTTGTCCCTTCTCCTCTAATTACCTCTTTCCAATTGCTGCCACTCTCTCCACTTACTTCACATGCTTCAATCACGTGTTTCACTGTTTCTTCCTCTTTCCTACAAAGCCTATCCTTTCTTCTTTCGATAGCCAATATTTGCATGCCCTTGTTTCACTACGCTGTATGAATCTTCCTATCCTTTCCAATTCTCCTCTCCTTTTATCTTTTTTCCCCCATAAGTACTTTGGCTTATCTTCTGGTTTCCTTGCCACCTCTCTTAATTCTCTTAGGAACTTTGACTCTTTTATTTTCATCTCTCTTTCTTGTCCTTGGATGTCTTTACTTATCTGCTCTATTTTGGTTCACACTTCATCCCCAATAAACATATAAAAATACAATTAAAATAGAAAATAAAGTACAGTACAATATAGAAATCAATATAAATATAAAAGAAATTAAAATAAAATAATAAAAGAGAAGTGTCAGGATTATCTGTGGGATGAGACAATTCACGGAGTCACGCAACACAAAACTTTATTGGGTATAATTCGCATAACGCGGAAGCACAGTTGACTAAAGACTAACTACTTATATAGAGGTCCTTGTTCGTGACGTTGCCGTATCACGTGCTCCTCTCACCTAATACATATGTCTACTCGAAAGAGGGCACTGAATGTTCTATTTTACATCGATATATATCCTAACAAAAAGAAAATACAATTAAATATTAAATATAATATAAAAAAGAAAAAATATAAAAATAGAATATAAATAGAATATAAAAATAAGAAATAAAAATATAAAAATATAAAAATTCAATATAAAAATGCATTATAAAATGAAAAAATATAATAATAATAATAATAATAATTTAATTTATTGCCCACTTTTGTGTTACAATTTAACGATCATATACTCTTTCCATTTCATTCCCGTGATTGTGTCAGTGTAAGTCCTACCGTTCTAATGTATCCTGCTGTGTCTTAACAATATTTCTATTTTACATGTGTTTCCTAATTTTTTCCAAACCAATATTTTCCATGTCAATATTTTATTATTTTATTTTTCTTTTATATTTATATTGTTTTTATATTGTATTGTATTGTCACGTCCTGGGTGGCGGGGGGTTTAGGACAGTGACATTGTGGGGAATTACGGGAGTCAAACGCGAAATCTTGTTCCGCTGCTCTAAGAGGTGGCAAGGGCTTAGGCATGGAAGCTTGTTCGCTGCTCTAAACGGTTGCAAAGGTTTGGGCACGGAACCCTGTTTCGCAGTCCCAAGCGGTTGCAAAAGTAAGGCACGGAACTTTATTTCGCAGCTCTAATCGACCAGGGAAGGCTGGGGAATAATCGCGCACCCGAGTGACACCCGTTAGAGTGTTTGCGGTTAGTTCTTCTAACTAGATCAGGCATGGAACTAAAGTGAACGCAGCGGCCGATTTTCAGAGGCAACGCCTCCTTTCTCCCGCCGCACGTCTTGGCCCCCGCGGCGGCCATGGAGCTTGGAGCGCCTCAGGCCCGTACCATATGAACCGCGTGTGGCGCGTTGACAAAAAAAACGCATCGACAATCGTGCTCTCTGGGACGATGTGGAAACCTATTGATACAATGTCACCTTAATACGCCACGCGCGGTTCATATGGTACGGGTCTGAGGCGCTCGAAGCTCCTAGGCCCGCTGCGGGGGCCAAGACGCGCGGCGGGAGAAAGGAGGCGTTGCTTCCGAAAAACGGCCGCTGTGTTCACTTTAGTTCCATGCCTGAACTAGATAATTGGTTTAACTACTGCAATGGGGAAAGAAAGGCGTTGATGGCAGTTCTTCAAAATAGACGTACTAATGGCCATACGGGACCCTGGGTGAAAGAAAAGTTGTAAACACAGATAAGAACTCCCGAGGTTCGCGAAGGAAGAACAGCTGTGGCAAGGCCGTAAGGATTCTGAGTATTCGATGAATAATTCCGAGAATTCAACCGTTTAAGTAACTGAACCGCTATTTATTGGGCAGCGAGTGATTAAACAATGCACTTCTGGTGCTATAGCAATTTACATTAATGCATGGACATAAAGCATTGGCACAAACATTTATATAATGGTGATTAGTAATATAATATAACCTTAAGATGAGATAGTAATAATAATAAACAAATTAATATAGGCAATAGAATTGAATAATGGTATAATTAGGCGGTTAGCATAAGCATTTGAAACTATATAAAGTGAGCGAATAAGCAAGGATAAATGATATAATTGCGGATGAACGATATGCATGTAAAGTAATAAGCGAAATCACATAAAATAATGTAAAGCCATAAGCAAAGCGATATAAGTTGATAATATAAAATCGAAGCAAATAAGTAAAAGGAAATAATATAAAATAATAAGCGCTTACATTTCGGCGGTTCCTTCGTGAATTTGAAAGCGACCATCCCAAAATTTTCGACGCTCGGGGAGGATCACTGCTGTCCAGCGGTCGTTGGCAGCTCTCCGATCGCCGGGACGGGGCATGGTTGTAGTGCAGAGATAGGCAAAAAATTATTTGAAATAAAAATTTCTTTACGAAATTTTTACTTCAAGTAATTTTTTGCCCATCTCTGCAGAAGACTGTCTTCGGCGGCCGCCGATCATCTCGTTGTTTTATCGATGTCGATGGGCTCGACGTCGCGGTTTCAGTCACATCCAACAATGCGTTTGCAGACATCAGAATCTATTTTTCTGGTTTTCTTTTTTATGATTTTATCTTTAATGCAGTGTATGCATATATTGGACTTAAGGGGCAATTAATCGGACATGTCTTTGATAGTAGCGGTGTTTTAATGTTTTTTCTAGAATTTTTGTGTCTGAATGTTTTAATCTTTTAGCTACTCAACACCACGGTTATACCGGCTTCTGTATTCGTACTCAGAAAGTTAAAATTCGATGGCTACGACATTCTGGCCCTTTGAGATCGGTTGAACGGTAACGCGTACCTTTTTTTACAATCCTGATGGGTTCTTAGGTAAAAACTTTCGAACGACGCGGCTCGGGGGTCATAAACGCTAGAGTAGTGGCATAAGGACAAAGTCAGCAATAGGCCATTCAGTAATGAGTATGCCAATTTCTATTATAGATGTATCTCTAATGGATTACTAGTGTTTTTCAGATGAAAATGACACCAAACTTGATATAATCTTGATTATTTTTAATGACTGTCATGCAAAGTACTTCGTGTAAAGTAATTGAGGAAAGTAATGAAGAGTACCTGAATTCTACGTGAACTTAAACGGAACTGATATGTGTGCCCAGATCTTAACGTAAGCGATACCTACGCTCGTGTACTTACATTGTAGATTTTTTTATACTTTTTAAATCCATTCAGTAGTTAATAAGGACAGCGCCAATCAATTTGTAATGAAACGTAGGGATTTAGGGGCCTCGGGTCTCAAAACCTACGAATATAAATTTTACAAAAACGTCTCAATTCATTATTTTCAATGATATTTACGTGTCGTAGGATGGGCACCGTCTAGTTAGACACGCGCGAAGTGCAGAGAGTTGCGGGAATGTCAGTAATAGCGTTAATTTTTAATATTTTTTGGCGTACGACACGTGAAAACATTTGTTAAATGTTTCACTACACGTAAAATACTAACAATCAATTTTATCTTGCAATTTATAGCTTGTATAAGCTCTCATGAAGTGCCATATTTTAGCGCCATATATACTCCTGATCCCCGAAATAGATTTTCAGAGAGAAATTCGGCGTGAGTCGTTGACAAACCGAGCCAAATCGTAGCTTAGCGAAAGCCCGCCCTCTATCTTCGACTCTGACTCTAAACAAGTCACACGTATACAATCACGCACACATCTTTCAGTATTTCAACACATTTCAATGTAGTTCTTGAGTTGGACGCTGTTCATGAGCAGAGGTCGCTAAATTCAGTCCTCAAATTATGGGTCGGTAACACAGTTCGGGTGGTGACACGAAGCCCCATAAGGTGATAGCACAGACGAGGTATAGAATAGACCTGACATTCTTTTGTCTTCAGTGTCACCGGTCTGAAGTACCGATATTCTGAAATAACCACTGGTTTTCGAGCGCCCTCTCGAATTTTCGAGCGGTGGGTGCGGGAAACATAACGTGTTTCTAGCATTGTGTTTGAGAATTAAATGGTTGAGCACGCTGGAATATTAGGTTAAGGATCGACGGTGAGAAAGTAACACGCGGTACACTGAGTTTTGAGTCAAAGATGACCAAGTCAATTTATTTAAAAGGCGCTCACGATGAGCTTAGGTGAGCACAATGGTTGGTGTACGAAGCACGCGGCCACTTGATACAAGATGGACACACGTGGTGCGCACAAAACTGAAACGGATGAGCACAATGAAAATAACTCACTCGCGTGAACAATACAATAATGATGAGCACGGCAAAGGAGTATGAGAACAGTTTTTAGCACTGAAAAGTACTGATCAATGATTTCACACGTTGCGAGATGAACAAGGCAAAACACGTTATCACGACAAGCGGTATGAAAAGCGAGTGAACAAAGGATGTGCCGAAAACGGTTGAGCGTCTTCTCGAACAATCCTCGAGAATCGATCAAGAAAGCATGCATTATGATTGGGCCGCTCGTTTCACGTGGTGAGCGGTGATTGGCTGAGCAGCTACCCTGAGAATCGATCGCCTGATCGATCATCGATCAGCGGCGTATTCCGCTGCCCAGTAGGTGCTACGGTGAGCTTGGGTGCGGCGGAATATTGAACTAACGGAATCTCAAACACATTGACACAGGTAAAGCTGCCGGTATCACCGAGAAAAGTATAGAAGCTGTGTTATACAGGGTGTCCCACTAAATCGGTTCACCTCAAATATCTATTATTTCAAGTAATAAGCGAAAATATTATTTATAAAAGTTGTCTGGTTGTAAGAAACATAAAACATGGTGATACTAGTTTCTTTACAGACATCGATCAGATGTGGAGGTCAATTTTATTTTTTCAAATGGAATGTCAAATTCAATAGAATAGCAAGTTCTGAGTATATAATAGTCTTTATTGTGTCCCCTCAGGGTTTACAATCCTTACATACACTTCTCTTATATCTAATCCTTACAAACTATTCGCACTTAACCTATACCCGCTCGCTCGCTCGCTGGCCTGCCACCGCCACGCACGCCTTCCCTCCCCCTCCCTGCCCTATCGTGTGACCTCCGCTTCCGCTCGCCTCCTTTTCACTCTCAATCCTTAGCCTTCCATTCCTCCACTCCACCTCCCCTCCTTTCTTCTATCCTCCTCATCCACTCCTCCCCCCTCCCTCATCACTCAACACCTCCCTTACCACTTCCTGCCACCCCCTATCCTTCCCCCAATCTGTACACATCTCCCACACATGCTCCCACGTCTCCTCCCCCCACCCACACACCCTGCATTTTCTATTCTCCTCCTCTTCCCAATACCTCCCTCCCTTCATCTCATTCCCCAGCCTAAACCTCGCCACTCGCCTCCACCTGCTTTCACCCCACCCCTTCTTTAAATACCCCGGCACCCCCACCCCTTTTACCATCCCATACCACCTATTATATTTTGAGTCCCCAATCCTCTCCCATCTTTCCACCTCCTCTAACTTCTTTCCCCTACATACCAACTCCTCCCCCCTCAATTCCCCCTTCCCCTCACCAACTCCACTCCTTCCACTGTCCACCCTTTCTCCTCAAAAAACCCCTTTCTTTCCTCCTTCCATCCTCCCAGCACCTTCCCCCTTTTCGCCCTACCTTTTATCTCTTCCCAGCATTTCATTGCCAATTCCCCCCTTGCCCCTCCTCCAACTTCCTCTCATAAGCCCAAGCCCTCATCCCCGCGCTTCCTTTCATCATATCCCTCTGTAACTCCTCCCTCACCATGTACCCCGGTGTGCACCAATCCACCCCCAACACCCATCTTAAGTACCTCTCCTGTAACCCTTCCACCCTCTCCCTCTCTCTCCATCCCCATATCTCCACTCCATATCCCACCGTCGCCCACACCAATCTATCAAATAACCACACGCGCTTCCCCCAATCCTTCCCAAACTTCCTCTTCCCAATACCCCAGACCTGCCCCATCACCGCCGCCGCTTTTCTAACCCTATCCTTCACATGGGCCTCCTGCCCCCCATTTGCCATCAGAGTATATCCCAGATACTTAAACTCCTGCACCTCCTCCACTTCCTTTCCCCTTCACCTCCATGCCACCTTCTTCCACCTCCCCCGTCCCTTCCTACACCTCATTATCTTTGACTTCCCGACATTCAACTGAAGCCTTCTCTTCCAAGTATCTCTCCAATCTGGCCATCATACCCTTCATACCCTCCTCATCCTCCGCCATCACCGCCACATCATCCGCATACGCTAGGGTGTAAACTTTCTTACCCCCCAGCCTTACTCCTCCCCATCCACCCTTTTCCAGCTCCTCATCCAGATCCGCCAGCAGCAACGTAAATAAGCTGGGGCTCAATGGGCATCCCTGCCTTAAGGTAGGATTTCCTAGACACTATTCGCCGCGGCGGCGGATCGCGGTGGTGAATCGTGGCCCGTCGCCGCGGCGAGCAGACCTAGGGTACCGCGTTAAGGGACCCAGTTGAGTTAAGCACTTGAAAGGGTCTATTCTAACGGTCGGTATACCTGCTTCAGAAAAACCAAATTGTTTATTCTTTATCGTATCTCTCTGGAAGTGACACCGAGGGCTTCCTTACGTTTTTCCGATGAAAATCATACCAAATGTCATGTAAATCGGGCTATTTATAACGAAGTTAGCTTGAAATTTTGCAAATGAATTTTTCATCAATTTCCTTCATTATGATCCGAATTACGTCGTTCTTGGTGTTAGTTTCATCGGCGAAACATAGAGAATCGATTGGTACCGTTGTCGCAAAGATCTGATGAGAAATATGGAACTTGGATTTTTCCACCTTTAATGGTATTCTAAACCTTTTGAGGGTCGAAAGCCATAAAATTCGGTGCGGCATCACGGAAGGTTGACCTCGCCACGTGGTGGCAGCCGGCATCTCTTTAACAGGCGTCGCTCCAGAATCACCCTGTACAATACAGTATGTACATATACATATGTACATACAGAGTCTCGAGGACGAAATGAGACGATGATTCGAGGTCTGCGAACCCCCTAATTGCGAATTTTTATAAAACAATGATGGCATTCGATTGTCGACATTTGTCCAACAAAAGTTTGGTTTGTCCACCCGTAAAAAAAGGATATACCTAAAGAATAAAATTGTTAACAATAAAAATATACATGTTAGATTTGTAGATGTTATGAAACATTCATTGCACAGATGTACTGAAGCAGGGTCACAAAAATTTTCCAACGGCATTAATTACCAATACATACCTTATTTTATATAAATATTACGTTTTTCCGACGTTGTCGCATGCTGTGCACTAGGTTTTCAGTTATTTTAGATTCGATAGAATTCCATACTTCTAAAATATTTTATTGTAGTATGTCTTTCGAAGTTATGTCGTACTTTTTTAATGTCCTGTGGATTTCAGCCTACAAATATTCGATGAGGTTAATGTCCAGACATTATGGGGATGTATGACATGTACGTAATCCATGCGGCATATTCCTTGCTGTCGTTGTCTTGCTGTAAATAAAAATTCCCCACTAACCCCAATTTGGTAGAAATAATTTTTAATATATTTCCAATACATTTTTAATATATTTTCAATATATTCAGTTCGGAATCCTACCAATTTTTAATTTACGACAAGACATCAACCGCAAGCATTACGGCCAGAATTGTGCAATAATGATTATTGTATAATATGCCGCATGGATTACATATATGTCATACATCCCCATAATGTCTGGACATTAACCTCATCGAATATTTATAGGTAGAAATTCACAGGAGATTAAAAAAGTACGACATAACATTGAAAGACATACTACATCAAAAAAATTTAGAAATATGGAATTCTATCGAATCTAAAATAACTGAAAACCTAGTGTACAGCATGCGACAACGTCGAAAAAACGTAATATTAATATGAAATAAGGTACGTATAGGTAATTAATGCTGTTGGAATACTTCTATGACCCTGCTTCAGTACATCTGTGCAATGAATGCTCATATTATTAGTTTACAAGAAATATATAAAGAAAACATAATCCCATAACTTTTGGATTTCAACTAGTTTCCTTATTTCTTGGGATTCTGTCCCACTATGGAAATGGATCGCGCGGCGGTCTCCGCTAGACTCAGTTTGGAGCAGTCAAGGTTTTGGCCGCCGCGATTCGCCGCCCACCAGGAGATTCCGCCATGAATGGCGGAAAACAGACACTCATCGCATTGTGTTGCGTCTCGAGTAGCCTATGTAGCTGCCGAGACAGACACACTGACAGAGCGGTTGGAAAACGCGCCTAGGAAAACGGATACACGCTTCTCCATAAGAGCGGTGCTTAGGATTCGCCGCCGCGATCCGCCGCCGCGGCGAATCGTGTCTAGGAAATCCTACCTTTACTCCCCTAGTCGTCCAGAAATCCCTTCCCATCTCGTCCCCCACCCTCACCCTACACACCGTTTCCTTCAATACCTCTTCACACCTTTCTACTAACCCCTCCCTCACCCCCCTCTTCCGCATCGCCTTCACTAGTACCTCCCTGTCCACCGAGTCAAAAGCCGCCTTTAGGTCTATGAAGAAGATCACCATTCTTCTTTCCTTTCTCATCACCTGCCTGTTTACCAAATAATTCAACACATAAATGTTTTCAATACAACCCATTCCTCTCCTAAAGCCGGCCTGACTCGGTGGCAGCAACTCCTTCCCCTCCACTTCCTCCCTTAGCCTCTCCGCCAACACAGCCGCGTACACTTTGTACGCAGTCTGTGTCAGCGTAACCCCCCTGTACTCTTCCACCCTCTTTCCTGCTCCCTTCTTAATCACCGGAACCACTACTCCTTCCCTCCATTCTTCCACCCATCCTTCCCCCTTCCATACCCTATTGCAAATATCCCATAGCCATTCCTGCACCTCCACCCCCCATACTTCCATACTTCATTTACTAATCCATCCCCCCTCCTGCCTTACCATCCTTCAGGTTTCTCACCACCCTTCCCACCTCCTCCTTACTTAGCTCTCCCTCCTCGTCCTCCCCCTTCCTTCTTTCCCCCCCTTTTCTTACCCTCCACTCCACACCTCCTAATAGCCCCCTAAAATAATCCTCCCACTCCTCCATTTTTATCCCCTCCTCCACCCTCCTACCTCTCTTCCTCTCTCTATTCACTACTTTCCACACCTGCCCTTCCGTCTTCACCCCCTCCATCTCCTTCTCCCACTTTTCTACCTCCAACCTCTTTTTCCCCTCACACATAATTTTAAACTCCTTTTTCTTTTTCCTGTATTCTTTCCCATCTCCCCCCTCCCTCCTCCATCTCCTCAACTCCCTTCTCACCTTATTTTTTCCTCCTTCAGCTCCTTATCCCACCACCCTCCCCGTCCTACTCTCTCCCCTCCTTGCCCCACCTTTCTTAACACCCCTTTTACCCTATCCCTCAACCCCCTCCATTCTTCCTGTATTCCTCTGCCCCCTACCTCTCTCCTACCAAATATCCTTATAAACTCCTCTCTCCCCTTCTCTGTCCAGTTCCCCCTCTCTGCCCATCTTTCTTTCCCCTTTTCCTCTCACCCACCTCCTCCCTGCATTCCCCCTTCAACCAAACTACCAGTGGGTGGTGGTCTGAGTCTACCCTTTCTACCACTTCCATTCTCTCCACTCCCTCCCTCGTATCCTCATTCCCCAGCACATAATCTATGACCGTATTCCCACTCCCTCCTGTGTAAGTCCACTCCCCCTCCTCATCCCCTTCCATGTTTCCGTTCATTATCCCCCATCCCCTCTCCCCCAAAAAATTACACAACCTCCTGCCCTCCCCATTCACCACTCTGTCTTTCGATCTCCTACTTTCCATTCCCTTCTCTTCCTCATCCCCTCCCATATCTCCCCCCTTCACCCCCAGTACTTACGTTAAAATCTCCCCCTATCACCACCCTCACCCCCTCCTCTCTCCCTTCCATCCATTCCTTCAGTTCCTCCAGCTTCCTCTGCAAGTCTTTATTTAAATACACTCCCACCACCCTCCACCACTCCTCCCCCATCTTCACCTTCTTCACTATTACCCCTTCCCTTTCCCCCTTCTCACCTTCCCTTGTATCCAGCCCCACCCTCACCCCCATTATCATTCCACCCATTGCCCTCCCTTTCTTACTCTCCCTCTTTGCCCACTGCTTCTCCCACACATACCTTCTTGGCATCTTATATCTCACCCTCTCCCAGTCTCTTTCCTCTAACCACGTCTCGCATAACACCACCACATTCCATTCTTCCAAACCCTTCCAAAACTCTATATCTTTATTTTTTACCCCCGCCACATTCCAGAACGCTACCTTATATATTCCTTCCCCTACCCCTTTCCCTAACCCATCCCCTGCACCCCTTATCCTCTCTCCCCTCCTCCTCTCCCCCCTTCTCGTTTCCCTGTTCCTCCACCCATTTCTCGCTTATCTCTTCCCACCTCCTCATTCTCCCGTTCACCCACATTTTCATGTATCCTACCTGTACCTTATTCCCCCTCCTCCTCTCCTCCTCCGCCTCTCTTTCAATCTTCCATCTCCCTCTTCTCTCCTCCTCCGTGAGGTCGTCCTCAATCCTCTCTTTCCCTAACTTCAGTATTTTTCTCGCCTCCATTACCTTCCTTTTCTCTTCCCTTCCCGCCAACTTCACGAGTGCCATTCCTCGTCCATCCCCTCCCACTCTTCCTATCTTTGTCACTTCCTTTATACACCCCTCATCCAGTCCCATCCTCCCCCATAGCTTCTTCACCCCCTCCTTCACATCTCCCTCTTCCAGTCCCAATCCCCTTATTACCACATTGTTCCTTCTTCCCTCCCTCTCCTTCTTATCCTGCTTTACCTCCAACCTTCTCAGCCTCAGTCTCCACTCTTCCACCTGTCCTTCCTCTACCACTTCCTTACCATCTCCTCCTCCCTTCTCCCATTTCTCTACCTTCTCCATCACTTCCTCCATCCTCCTATCCCTTTCTTCCAACTTCTCTAACTTTTCTTCTATTCCTTCCCTCCTTGCCTTCTCTTCCTTCATCCACTTTTCCCACTTCCTTCTTTCCCCTCTTGATTCCTCCTCCACCCTTCTTCTTTCCTCCCTTTTTTCCTCATCTCCTCCTTCATTTCCCTCATCTCCAGTAACAACTCCATCATCTTTCCTTCCAACCCCCCTCCCCCCACTTTGTTCTCTTTTACCGGGGACCTCACCGTTTTCCCACTCCTCTTAAACCCTGCCCCTCCCTCCTCCTCCATCGTCCCTACCTCGTCCTCTCTCCCTCTTTTCTTTACCCAAAAACTCTCCAAGCTCCACGCACTGCTCCCCACACTACTACCACTGTCTTTCCTACACCTTTCTTTTATCATTTCACTCCCCATTCCCTTGTCCTCCCCCCCCCCACTTTATTCCCCTCTTCCCCCAATTGCCCTTCTCCCCCATTCCCCCCCACCCCCATCCCTACTAAATTCCCTTTATTCATTACCTTAATTCTTTAACCCCCGTTCAAAATTTCCCGCCTACCTTACCAACACCTCTACCTCCTTTTCTCTCCTACAGGTGTCACTCCCTGCAGCTCTCTTAGGGCGGTATTCACAGTCGCGTCTTGAGCGAATGCTTGAGATCATCTTCTAGAAGACGATCTTGTTTGCCTGAAGACATCAGGTATTCATAGTCGTTGCTCAAGATGATCTGAAGCATTTGCTTGGAATAAGCGATTGCTTATATGACGTATCCATTTACTTTATAAAGCATTTACTCAAGCATTTGCTCATTCACGTTCGGAAACTTTCGGAATAATTCTGTTAGAACAACCAATGATGAAGGATATTCCGTTCGTTCCTTGGTGGACGACGGAGTAGGATACTCGAACGTGAGTGAGTGATGCGTATGACCGTCGAGGTTATATTATAGCGATGCCGGGGGACAGTTTATCGGAGAGTCTCCGGGATGGCGATGATAACCCCTCGCGGTGCTTTATAATGATTTCAGGAACAACGTAATTCGGAGCATAATCAAGGAAATTACAGTTTAGCAGAGAGTCTCCGGAATGGCGAGGATACCCCCCGTGGTGCCTCACGATGACTTCCAGGACTTCGATACGATACAATAAAGAATATTGTTTTTATGTAACAGGTATCAAGGGGGGCAATTTTGGGATGGTGGTAAAGAAAAATATATACCCTTCTCGCTTTTTAACGTTTTGTAGTACCAATTTAATTAAAAATTTAAAATCGAAATTGAAAAATATTCCCATTTTTAGCATAAACTTAACAAAGATCAATTTTGAAATTTCGCAATTTTTTCTCAAAAGTCCAGTTGCTCCAGGATCACCCTGTTACATGCGTGATGGCCCATATACCATGCGTAAGCATGCAAGTAGTTGCAATTGCAGGGCAATCGGCAGGCCACGATTATTTATTTTCGCCAGTCCTTCAATAATTCTCGGTAAAATACCATGTAATACAGAGTCCTTATTAAATCGAAATCGCCTTTTAAATTCATCTTCATCGTAATATTCAAATGGATTTTGCACGTCCCGAATATACCTTCTAACGACTGTATTGTCCGCTATATAATCATCTTCGTCAATATCGTTAATATCAATATTAATGTCGATATAGTCTACAAAATCCATTTTTCGCGTCCTTTATGCAGGTAATGGCAGAAGTATTTGATAGTTTAAACTTTCAACGCGTTGCCGGGGAATAGAATCTCTGGAGTGGAGGGGGACTATCACGTGACGGTACATGGGTGATGGAATCATCACGCACACATACGGCCACTGCCGTAGATGTTCCCCCTCTACTCCGGACATTCTTCTGGTGGAATCTCAAGACGGTCTCAAGCATGTAAAACGTCGTCTTGAAAATATAACCTCGTTTTACCGTCTATTTTGACACATGTGACGTCATACAAGGATTTACTTATTTGAAAAAGATTTTCCTCAAGCAAATGCTCAAGACACGACCTCAAGACGCAACTATGAATCTAGGCGGCATCTTAAGCAAATGCTTGAGATGGTCTTGATCTCAAGACGCGACTGTGAATACCGCCCTTACTCTTTCCCGCTCACTTCTCCCAACTGTATCACCTAACCTCCAAACCTTCCTTTATCACTCCTATTCCCCTGCCACCCTCTATCCTAGCCCTTTCCCTCTTATCACTATCCTTTCCACACCTCTCCCTCCACCTCCACACTCTCACTCTATTCTCCCTTTCACCTCCTCACCACACTTTCCCACACCTCTCGCACCACACAATTTTCGCTCGCCTTTCGTCCACCGCGACCGGAAACGGAAGTCCAGCAAGTTCTGAGTATGAAAGTACTAAATTTCGTGCACTAATCCTAAAACTTATTGTTTCTGAGATATTCAACATTGTCCATCCTGTGACTTTGATTATGAAATTTGAAGCTGTGTTAAGTGCATTTCGGATAGCCGGCCGTTGAATGCGGAAATAATAAAATAAAACAATAAATACGAACGTGAAAGGGCGCTTTTTTACTCTTGAAAGGGGTTACCTTCACTTCACCGACAATCATTTCATCGACAATCATTTCACCGACACGATTTCATCGACACCGTATTTCGCCGACAGTATTTTCTTACTGACACGATTAGATCACCGACAATCATTTCATCGACAATCATTTCACCGACGAGGGCCGTCTTAACAAATTTGAGCGCCCTGGGCTATAAAATTTGGTGCCTCAACACCTCAAGTAAACTGCAATTTCTTCCCAATCGGTGCAAGGCGATACATCGTATAGATTTAATGGTTGTCGTGAAAATAGAATTTCAACACACTCCATTCTTAACCGCCCTTGAATCACCAGTGACCCTGGGTTATAGCCCATTTAGCCCATTGAATAAGGAGGCCCTGTCACCGACAATGTTTAGTTACTTATCGATGTCAACTTCTAGTGCGTATAATGATTGTTATCCCAAACCATAAGTTATTGTTAAGGTGAGATCAGACGGCGCGTGAATCGGCGAACTTTGCGCGTGAATCGCCGATCCTCGCGCCATCTGATCGGTCATGGCTCGGCTTGCCCATGCTCGCCAAGCTGACTTGCCGAGCTACACGAGCCGAGCCAGCTCGCCAAGCCACGCGCCGTCTGATCGGTCATGGATCGCCGAATCGTGCTCGCCAAGCCGACTTGCCGAGCTAGACGAGCCGAGCTAGCTCGCCAACCCACGCGCCGTCTGATCGGTCATGGATCGCCGAGTCGGGCTCGCCAAGCCGACTTGACGAGCCGAGCAAGTTCGCCGATTCACGCGCCGTCTGATCTCACCTTTAGGTATTCACAATTTTTCATAATTAATATTATTAACAACAAATTATAATAACACAAATAAATCCATAACATAAATTATTATATAAATTAACATTACTTTAGTTGTTACCTTAAATGATTAAATAAATTAGTACATAAATTAATACTGATCTTTATTATTGATTAATGTCAGAAATTATAACAATATGGTGTTTTCCTTGATTAATACATCATAATAAATAACAAATTATTACATAAATTAACTTGATATAACTTCAATGAAAACATAAACATTAATAATTGTATCATTACAGATACAAGTTATGTGCTAATGCGATCACAAAATCTATTTTTGTGTACGTTTCCCGATTTTCTAAGATCCGTTGCACTCTTTCTTCTCTAAGTTTATCTTTCTTTTTCTTTTTTGCTGGGGGTTCACCACATAATACTCGTTCAAGTGTATTTTCTACTATGACCTGTTTTTTTTTTATTTCAATTATAATTTTAAATAATGAAATCTTATGGCGATCAACTATACATTACCAACGTCGATGCCATGATTCAATAGAGTTTTGTGTTCGTTGAAAACCATTGATTTCATTATCATGTACCGACCACATATCGGGTGGAAAAAGTGGGAGCTGCATTACTACTCTCCTATTAGGTCTTTGTTTTAAACTACTAGGGTAAATGTGGGTATTACTGCGGATGCCCCGATTACTGCGGATATTCTAAAACAGATCATATTTAATGTTAGAAAGTTAATAATCTCTTGAAAATTTTTAATAAAATTATTTTAAACTCTATTACAGGTAATTATTAATAAATATGTACAGCAAAGTTATTATTAATTCTTTTATCGTAGTTTGAAATTCGTCAAGGCGAAACTTCGGTCGATTCCCGATATGGCGGTCATGAACACCTACTAGAAAAACATTTATATTTTTGTTATTAATAGTAATACATGTAATGTAGCATTATTGCTCGGTAGAATAAGAGTTATTTTTCCAGAAAAACAATCAATCAGTCGTCTACATTTTAGTTTTAATTTTTATTTGTCACCGCAGTATTAGGTGCAGTACTTTACACCATGTGCATGTATTACTGCGGACCGACCATTGCGCCACCTAACCTTTCTTCCGACCGTATTCACTTCTGTCTACGTAACCTGCAAAGGTATTAAGGTTATGTTTCGCCTGACATCAGACCGCAGTAATACATGCGCAGTAACTGATTTTTCGTTAGTAACTGGCACGCAGTAATACATGCATGTCCGCAGTAACTCATGCAATGACATTGATCGACAAATCTCTGTGTTTTTAATTAACTGTACATATTACCCCGCCCTCATATTTTTTTATGGAATTATTAAGGTCCCACCTTTCTTTTAAAAAAAGAAGGAGGAACTTTCATTCATTTGAACGCCGTATCGAGGGTTCTAAAGTTAACCTACCTTAAAAGTCCGCAGTAATACCCACACTTACCCTATTTATACTCCAAGTCATTTTAGAAGGAACTTGACGACCGACGAGTTTAGACCGGTTCTGCGCATGTTGGCGCTCATTGGTGCCGAAACAAGTTACTATTGGCTATACCCCAAACAAACGCTTCCTCGGAGCCAATGAGCTCATTCTACATGCGCGAATAAGTTCCTTCTAAAATGACTTGGAGTATACATAATATTTATTAAATCAATTAAGGATAATTTCTGCTTCGGGAGGGAATAAAGTTTTTAAATTATTAAATGTATTAGGAATTTCTGCATGTGGTAAGAATGCAAGATATGGAATGCATCATATGAGTGTACTGAATGATTCTTCTGTTCCATACTTTGCTACTAACCCGTTCTTCTGTATTTTCTTATATACATTTTGACACAGATCAAAGAAACACCCTTTTATTTTAGTGGATGGAAAAATGGATTTGACTGCGTTTAGCACTGCAATTTCGAAATCTATGAGAATAAATTCAGGGCGTAACTAACATTACGAGCGAGATTCTGGCTTCGGCCGGTACTAATCATTTAATGCACTAATACGATGCATTCCTTGTCTAGCATTCTTACCAGATCCAAAAATTCCGAATACATTCAATAATTTAAAAACTTTAACATGGAACAGCGAATACAATGTATGATGATGGAAAGCACATAATTCGCTCCCACAACATTTCAAAGCACAATCATGCTCCCGAGGCATCGCGATTTCAAATAATGAAATCTTGTAATACGGTGAAAGAACTAGCTGAACTTACGGATGAGAAGCCATGCAAAATAGTTAGAAATGTAATCGCAGATACAGAAAGATCCATTCAGCTACATCTTCCTTCCAACAATGCCTTGAAACAACAAATTCTACGTAAACGAAGAATTAATAAGCCTACCGAGCCCCAAAGTATAGACGAAATTAATTTGCCCGACGATCTGTCTAAAACTTTAGATGGAAAACCATTTGTTAAAATAATAAAAGAAGAATCAGAATGTATAATATTATTTACTACAGACGATAATATTAAAACTTTGGCAAAAATGAAGACATGGTTCATGGATGGAACTTTTAAAATGGTTCCTACTCTCTTTAAACAATTGTATACAATACATGACAATATCAATAACAAGGAAGGCCCAACTGTTCCTTTAATTTATGCACTACTATCATAAAAAAGCAAGAAATCTATAAGTTATTATTGAAGGAAATTTCAATTTTAGCTAGTAAATTAGACATAGCATTGCGCCCTGAATTTATTCTCATAGATTTCGAAATTGCAGTGATAAACGCAGTCAAATCCATTTTTCCATCCACTAAAATAAAAGGGTGTTTCTTTCATCTGTGTCAAAATGTATATAAGAAAATACAGAAGAACGGGTTAGTAGCAAAGTACGGAACAGAAGAATCATTCAGTACACTCATACGATGCATTCCATATCTTGCATTCTTACCACATGCAGAAATTCCTAATACATTTAATAATTTAAAAACTTTATTCCCTCCCGAAGCAGAAATTATCCCTAATTGATTTAATAGATATTATGTAAATAGTAGTTTAAAACAAAGACCTAATGGGAGAGTAGTAATGCAGCTCCCACTTTTTCCACCCGATATGTGGTCGGTACATGATAATGAAATCAATGGTTTTCAACGAACACAAAACTCTATTGAATCATGGCATCGACGTTGGCAATGTATAGTTGATCGCCATAAGATTTCATTATTTAAAATTATAATTGAAATAAAAAAAAAACAGGTCATAGTAGAAAATACACTTGAACGAGTATTATGTGGTGAACCCCCAGCAAAAAAGAAAAAGAAAGATAAACTTGTGATCGCATTAGCACATAACTTGTATCTGTAATGATACAATTATTAATGTTTATGTTTTCATTGAAGTTATATCAAGTTAATTTATGTAATAATTTGTTATTTATTATGATGTATTAATCAAGGAAAACACCATATTGTTATAATTTCTGACATTAATCAATAATAAAGATCAGTATTAATTTATGTACTAATTTATTTAATCATTTAAGGTAACAACTAAAGTAATGTTAATTTATATTATTATATAAATTAACATTATTAATTAAATTATTATTTATGTTAGGGATTTATTTGTGTTATTATAATTTGTTGTTAATAATATTAATTATGAAAAATTGTGAATACGTAACAATAACTTATGGTTTGGAATAACAATCATTATACGCACTAGAAGTTGACATCGAGAAGTAACTAAACATTGTCGGTGACAGGGCCTCCTTATTCAATGGGCTAAATGGGCTATAACCCAGGGTCGCTGGTGATTCAAGGGCGGTTAAGAATGGAGTATGTTGAAATTCTATTTTCACGACAACCATTAAATCTATACGATGTATCGCCTTGCACCGATTGGGAAGAAGTTGCAGTTTACTTGAGGTGTTGAGGCACCAAATTTTATAGCCCAGGGCGCTCAAATTTGTTAAGACGGCCCTTGTCGGTGAAATGATTGTCGATGAAATGATTGTCGGTGATCTAATCGTGTCAGCGAGAAAATACTATCGGCGAAATACGGTGTCGATGAAATCGTGTCGGTGAAATGATTGTCGATGAAATGATTGTCGGTGAAGTGAAGGTAACCCCTTGAAAATACACATAAACATACCATGTAACGCGTGTGTAATAAACCAAATGAACGACACTTAATGTAAATTCAACCATATTAATATATTTATTAAAACATGATACAGAAATTAAACAAATAATTCAATTTATCACGCAGCAGAATATAATGAATATTCCAACCATTTGAAAAAATTTTTTGGAAGTATTTGAAGCATTCAGAGAGTACATGTTATATCGAACTTGATGCAACTTTGTTTTTAAGGTACCTGTCTTGCCTCTTGTAACTATTTCGCACCTTCAAGGTGAAGGGCGACAGCAAGTCATAGGGCGGTATTCACAGTCGCGTCTTGAGATCAAGACCATCTCAAGCATTTGCTTAAGATGCCGCCTAGATTCATAGTTGCGTCTTGAGTACGTGTCTTGAGCATTTGCTTGAGGAAAATCTTTTTCAAATAAGTAAATCCTTGTATGACGTCACATGTGTCAAAATAGACGGTAAAACGAGGTTATATTTTCAAGACGACGTTTTACATGTCTTGAGACCGTCTTGAGATTCCACCAGAAGAATGTCCGGAGTAGAGGGGGAACATCTACGGCAGTGGCCGTATGTGTGCGTGATGATTCCATCATCCATGTACCGTCACGTGATAGTCCCCCTCCACTCCAGAGATTCTATTCCCCGGCAACGCGTTGAAAGTTTAAACTATCAAATACTTCCGCCATTACCTGCATAAAGGACGCGAAAAATGGATTTTGTAGACTATATCGACATTAATATTGATATTAGCGATATTGACGAAGATGATTATATGGCGGACAATAGAGTCGTTAGAAGGTATATTCGGGACGTGCAAAATCCATTTGAATATTACGATGAAGATGAATTTAAAAGGCGATTTCGATTTAATAAGGACTCTGTATTACATGGTATTTTACCGAGAATTATTGAAGGACTGGCGAAAATAAATAATCGTGGCCTGCCGATTGCCCCGCAATTGCAACTACTTGCATGCTTACGCATGGTATATGGGCCATCACGCATGTAACAGGGTGATCCTGGAGCAACTGGACTTTTGAGAAAAAATTGCGAAATTTCAAAATTGATCTTTGTTAAGTCTATACTAAAAATGGGAATATTTTTCAATTTCGGTTTTAAATTTTTAATTAAATTGGTATTACAAAACGTTAAAAAGCGAGAAGGGTATATATTTTTCTTTACCACCATCCCAAAATTGCCCCCCTTGATACCTGTTACATAAAAACAACATTCTTTATTCTATCGTATCGAAGTCCTGGAAGTCATCGTGAGGCACCACGGGGGGTATCCTCGCCATTCTGGAGACTCTCTGCTAAACTGTTCCCCCGGCATTGCTATAATATAAACTCGACGCTCACACGCATTACAGTTTAGTGGTTGGGTTTATATATTAGTTCATTATATAAATCAATATAAATCAATTTTACATCTAATTTCCTTGATTATGCTCCGAATTACGTTGTTCCTGAAATCATTATAAAGCACCGCGAGGGGTTATCCTCGCCATTCCGGAGACTCTCCGATAAACTGTCCCCCGGCATCGCTGTAATATAACCTCGACTGTCATACGCATCACTCACTCACGTTCGAGTATCCTACTCCGTCGTCCACCAAGGAACGAACGGAATATCCTTCATCATTGGTTGTTCTAACAGAATTATTCCGAAAGTTTCCGAACGTGAATGAGCAAATGCTTGAGTAAATGCTTTATAAAGTAAATGGATACGTCATATAAGCAATCGCTTATTCCAAGCAAATGCTTAAGATCATCTTGAGTAACGACTATGAATACCTGATGTTTTCAGGCAAACAAGATCGTCTTCTAGAAGATGATCTCAAGCATTCGCTCAAGACGCCACTGTGAATACCGCCCATAGTAGTGTAAGTGCTCGGGATGCCCCACTACAGTGGTTCGTGCTATGTCGGTGTGTCATCCTTTCAATGGAACGGTTAAAGACCATCATCAACTCGAACCAGCGCGAGTGCAGCGGGTCTAAATTGTCTTACGTCGGGGGTCCCGTCTCAAGTCCTGAGGTCTCTTCTTCGAGAAATGATTCGATATTCCTACTGACACGGGCGGACCGTCCCTCATGAGACTTTTCTATTTTTCAAGTGCCTATACTTTCTCTCGCGTGGTCGGCGCTTGTACTATTTAAACAGCAAGCGAAAGAGGTACTTTTCAGGTGTCATTTATTCATACTATAAAAAAACAATTGGAATGAAAACTCGGCAGCAAATAAAATTCATTACAAATATGAGAACGAAATATTTGGCCAAAACAACAAGAAGAGGTTTTGTTTATCACACGCACACACTCTCACGTTCTCTCTCCCTCTCTCGTATCCATTTTTACTTTACAATCATGCATCTCGTTCTATTATTCGCCGCAACATTTAAACAGTAGTATGTACAACACAAGTGCCTTTCTTTCACCTTGGTTCCGCCGTTACTTCAAAGTGAATCTGCCAATGTTAAAACGACAAAACATTGAAGTAATAGAGTTAACGGGATGGGCCATGTGAAGGCGTGAAAGAAGGTCTTTACCTGTTTTTGTTCCTTTCAATGGTTTATTGCCAGCTATCGTCTTGTGCTTCTTCCATCACGAAGTGAGTGCGACAATTACATTTGCACACAAACAAACTCTTTTATCCAATAATGTAATAGGTGCGAATTATGATGTAAGATTACGGGTTGAGGACCCCGTAATGAGCGGATTAACCGTTCTTTTAATAATCTTTGATTTCTGTGAAACTATAATATAATGTAAAATATAATATAAAAATAATATTAATATAATATAATATAAAATATATATACTGTATATACAGAAATCAAAGATTATTAAAAGCATAGCCGCATTTCACTTATATTTTCCCTAATTATATAGGGTAACACGCGTAAGTTTTAATACATCAATATATTGAGAATTACGCACACGATCAGTTTTAATCGTTCTGGTCTCGAGTTCCATGCATCTCATGCTTTTAAATATGTATTGATACAGGCTCGCACTCATCTCTCCTTGTATTTTAAGCAGCGAGTCGAGACCGATAGAATTTTGGTTTCGGTCGCGGTCGCGGTCAGTGAGACCGACCAATATGGCATTTACGGTTCTCTCGACCGAACTAGAGAGCGACGAGCGGTCAGGAGTTTTCTCTCGACCGAAACTCGAGAGAGAATTTCTCTCAGACTTTCGGTTGACAGAAAGTCTTGACCGGTCGCAATACGGTCGAGTTAATTTATGGAGAGGTTTCTGTTCCTCTCCATAAATTACGAGTCGGAGTGGTTCGAAGCGGTTCGGTTCGGTTCAACCTAGCTGAATAAGCCGGGAAGGTATGGATGCTGTTCCTGTCGCTCACACTGTTTGTCGCTCTCGTGATGGGTTTGTTAATAGCAGACTTTTGCAGTTATTTGTTACCGTAACACTGTCCATTCCAAACTATGTCGATCTGCCGAGATATTATTGTATTTCAAACACTAGTTATGTATTATTTTAATAGAAGTTGTTAATATACCTAAATAAATTATTGTTAATATACAAATAACAAGAAAGTGATTGAAATAATAATTCTTCATGTGATTATTTTATAAGTATGTCCAAGTGTGGAAAAAACAGAAGATAGGAATGTAATAAAATGTAAATATATTTAACAATAGCATAAATAACAAATTTCACAGCAAAATTTATTACAATGTTTCAATTTTTATCTCTCGGAATAACATGAAAATATTATTTGTTACGTATGTGGAATTTTCCCATACCCCGCTTTCAAGCATTTTTCGAACTCGCGTCTGCAAAGGGAAAACGCCCTAAAATCCTTTCGTTTATCAAACACCACTAATGGGGGTCATGATCTCGACCATCTGGATCGCGGATTACATACATACAGGGTCATCGTTTAATCCTGCAACCCGCGCTCGCACGAACTTGTAACGTGGCAACACCGCCTCACGGACGCATTCCACTATAACCATACACCGGCCCAGCGCAAAGCTGCCTGCGACCGCTGGACAAGAGTGATGCCCGATCTTCGAAAATTTTAGCGTCGTAAAGAGGTAGGTATTGGGAATTTCCCGGCCCAGGTAATCGAGCCGCGCGCTCCGCTTTTATGATCGGTTTACCACTCGCACCCCAGATTACTGTAATGAAGTGACAGAAAACATAACCTATACTCAATACCCGATTTCCTAAAGACACTGTTGCGACGTAATAATAATGTTGCGGAAGGATGATAAAAAATTCACGAATGTAAAGCAAAAGAACGAAATAGACGCTAAACATTTATTTTCATATAGCATATACATAGGTTATATTTTCTGTCCCTTTGAGGAGGGGGCCACATAATAATCACGTTCATCCAGCCTGCGCATTTTCTCTAGCCCGGTCGGCGTCATGGAAAGGGTACCTCCTCCACCCTGCATTTGTGGTAGATGGGTTTATGGCATTCTCCCGATTAAATTGACAGAAAATAATGTAAATCAGTCTATTTTTAACGAAACGGGCTTTCAATTCTGCAAACAATCTTTTCACGTAATTTCTTTAATTATGGTCCGAATATCATTTTGGGGGCCAATTTGATCGAGAAAACATAAGGAATCGATTGACGTCACTTTCGCAAAGATCTGATTAAAAATTGCAGAACGTCAGATTTGTCACTGCTTAGTGCGCAACATTGTATAGCCCCGCTGGTTTCGAGCATCGAAGCCCACGAAACTCAGCGAGACACATGTAATCATGTATTCATAAGAAAAAATAAACCGAATCCATCGGTGGTAACACTCTTATCAAGGTGTAATGAGAAATGTGAACATTTTCATATTCAGTACTGGATGACTCAAGTCGCCGTCGATCGAGGGTCTTTCGCTGGTGCGCTATTTCGCTCGCAATCGGTTTACGTCGTTCAGTCTCCTTGTCAAGCGGTTCAGGCGAGGGCCCTGATAAATCTGAATTTATTTGGGAAACCAAAGTCGCGCCATTCGTGACACCCACTGGCGAACAGATATATGTATGTACGAGAAGAAGCAATGCAATTTCCCGATGTCTTGAAGCAACATTTCAATAGGTAAATGCATGAAACTCTGGGATCAGGAATTCCCAACCAAGTGATGAATATGTAAGAACTGGCGAAATTCAACAATAGTTCGTCGTCTAAATTTTATAATTAAAGTATTTATTTCACGTGAATATAAAGTTTGTCAGTAAAGTCATTCTGGATAGAAGGCTGATTTTCCTTCGCCGTGGTTAGTCCCCTCTTGTCCTTCACGCTGACAATCATGCGATTCGCTGAGTTTCGTGGGTTTCGACGTCCGGAACCAGCGGGGCCATACAATGTTGCGCACTAAGCAGTGACATATCTGCAGTTCTGCATTTCTAATCAGATCTTTGCGAAACGTCAATCGATGCCTCATATTTTCTCGATCAAATTGATCCTAAAATGATATTATTTGGACCATAATTAAGGAAATTACGTGAAAATTTGTTCGCAGAATTGGAAGCCCGCTTTGTTAAAAATAGTCCGATTTCGAGCTTCTAAGATCATATTCAGATATATTGGCCGGTGAGTTTCGTAACGCGTATTCTCCCACTATACCGCTTGCCTGCCTCGGCGCTCCTTTTCTCAACGTTTTCTGACTCGTTCTCACCTTCGCAGAACAAGAGTGAGCCAAAAGTGGTGGGGATAGCGCCAAGCTTCTGGCCTGACAGGCAGTGATGCCAGAATCGTGGGACGTGGGACAGAACGCTTACCCCCACTATGACCTACCATCGTCTCCCACTATGGCCTACCGTCGTCCCCCACTTTCTTTCCATCGCACTGCACACAAGCATATCCCTACCCTTGTCCGTGTGCACGGCAGCCCAACAAGCAGCTCACACGGACAGGAGTAAAAATATGCTTGTGTGCAGTGCGGTGGGAAGAAAGTGGGGGACGACGGTAGGCCATAGTGGGAGACGACGGTAGGTCATAGTGGGGGTAAGCGTTCTGTCCCACGTCCCACGATTCTGGCATCACTGCTGACAGGCCAAACCAAATATACAATGTGTAGAAATACACACATCAGAATATGTGTGACTTAGCTCCGAAAAAATTAAGGAGCTTTATTGGCCAGAACATTGATTCTTTCTTCATAGCTTCATTTCGTATTGGTCTATGCATAGCTTCGTAACAAACACAACTACTACGCTAACAATAAGAATAAATAACAGCCACACGACTACGTTCAGACGGAGTCGAGCAGCATTCCCGTTACCCCACCATACCCTTCGATAGCCGAGGAACTCCAACTGACAAATCCACGATCGTCAGATGGTGGTGGCTGATTGCTTCTTGATCGCTGTTCGCGAAAACGAATCGACCGGCCAATATATCTGAATAGGATTTTAGGATAAAGATAGAATGAAAGATGAAATATTATTCGAAGCCCAAGATGAACGGTCTTCTAATAAACAGTGGAAACTAATAAATACCAGAAGCTAAATAGAATTTTAGATTTAGGGTATACACACCCTCCCCTAAGCCTCGTGTCGATCAGCCACTGGGACCATTCGGAAGTATATTTTTTTATTTAAATAATGTCCATCTCTGCATAGAACCGTAAAGTATTATAAAAAAATCGGGGTGTTACCTGTTGACCGATTTGGAGACTTTTCCTTGTTATATCCCAGACAGCACACGACATCTTATAGACTTCCATTTTAAGTCTGTTTTACGTCTGAACGTCTGAATGTCCTGATTCGTGACAAAGACGTCTTTAAGACGTCTGAGAAAAGACATCTTAAAGATGTCTGTAAGACGTCTGAGAAAAGACATCTTAAAGATGTTTGTAAGACGTCTTAAAATCATCTTTAAGACGTCTTGATTCGTGACATAAGCCGTGCCGAAGACTTGTATAAGACGTGAAAACGACGTTCACGGACGTCTGAAAGACGTCTGGAACGTCTGACTCCAGACGTCTTTAAGATGTCTTTAAGATGTCTGTGTGCTGTCTGGGATGTTATATACAGTAGACGGAAGAATAATAATAACAGCAATAATTGCGAATAATTGCTGTAACTTTCACATTGTGAAAATATGATCAGTAAATCAATATTTCAAGTATTAGTAAAAAAGTTCCAATCTCTCCTTTTTATTTTAAATAATGTCGCCATATAATCATAACATAAATTCGAAAGTGATTTCATGTGATGTATGTGTTACAACAAAAGCGTTAATTTAGTAAATGTACACAGTTCCCAGCAGTTTCTATCGTAGTCAATATATGTCTAAAATGCATATAACCTAACCTAAAATCGTCCGAAAATGCATGCATTGACTGCACACGCTTTTACTGTGGCTCGTGTATCCAGCTAACCGCTAACGCTTTAGTTTTGCTATGATTCCACGTTGGCAGTCCTCCCGAGTAGGCGCCATCTCGTATCCACTAGCTCAACTAAATTTGTCACGTGACTTGCTCTGTATTATCGCCAATATGGCGGAACTCGTATTTGGGAATGCGTTTCAGGAGAATACGCTTTTCGTCCTTATATGAGCAGATTTTGAGCTGGGTGAGGTCTCATTCGAAAGAGGAAGGTTCAGTGCAACGCGCTCTGGTCATCGTTTGAGTCACAAAACTCTTTTAGTGACCTAAAAATACTTGGATTCATGCGAATGTATTTTGTCGATTTTTGCTCTACTTTGAACACTCATATTATTAGATATCAACACAATCTCGTCGAACCATGACCAGAACGCGCTGCACTGAACCTTCGTCTTTCGAATAAGACCTCGCCCAGCCCAAAATTCGCTCATATAAGGACGAAAAGCGTATTCTACTAAACCCATGTTTCGGGCCAGATTAGGGCCCTTTACACGGACGTTCCGGCGCGCGATCCGGCGCGCCACACGCCGCACGGCACGCAAAAATACGTGAAGCCGGATCGCGGCGGTCCTTCGCGCAGGCCAGGAGGTCGTACCCGTCACTACTTAGAGACAGCGAGTTCGGGCTCCCATTTCTACGTCGACTCCACATGCTTTTTACACGATCCACCGCAGTGGTATATTGTGCACTACCTGTTCGATGTATATCATCGATCTGCGAAACGATCGGCAAGACACGGTCGCGAAAAGTATACAAATTCCTCGATATACCTGGCTTATAGAAAATATCATAAATGCTGTTACTGTAGGGTACACTGAAACATCTGTTTTTAGGAAGCTACATTTGGTTGACCTAAAGTTGCTATAAATTCTGGAAATGGTTTATGACTCAGTTATAACGACTGTAAAATTTTACAAGGGTACATTAAAAAATGTCCAAATGTTTCCCCGGCAATGCGTTGGCAAATGAAATTGCAGTTAACACATTCACCGTTGTGACGATCATAATTATTACTATTGACGGCAATAATTACCATGTTATTGTTTGTTTTAATATAAAAACTAATATTGATAGACAATAAATACACGTAGGTATGCAAGTGATGTTATATGTAAGATAAATGCTGAAGAGGTGTAATATGCAAGATGTTTTGAAGAAAGGGGGTAGTCTTCTGCTTGCGCGTGATGCAGGTCAAATTTTTCACCCACGCTCTTGCGTGGCGCGCAAGAAAGCGCCGCGGTCCTGCCCGCGCGACAGAAAGCACCACGGTCCTGTCCGCGCTCCAACCTCGATTGCAGAAGAGTTTACATAAGAGACAGAAAAGGTAGTTGGAAAAGGACAAAACGACATTTGAAACCAGGCTCGTCGCGCGCCTCAGGATTTCTGACAGTGCAGAAATCCTGAGGCGCGCGACGAGCCTGGCAGCCGATCCTGGCAGCCAAGGCTCTAGAGGCAACGCCGTCGATAAGCCGTGCCTCGATGGGTTTCGAGGACTTCGACCCTCGAGACCAGGGGGGGGGGGCGTAAAATGTTGCCCCCTAAGACATGGCGAATAAAAAATTCTACATTTCTCACTGGATCTTGGCGAAAGTGACGTGAATCGTTTCCTTATGTTTTCCCGATGAAAATGGTCCAAAAACGACACAAATCGGATTGTAATTAAGGAATCTTCATAATAAATTGATTTCCATAACTTCGTTAAGAATAGTGCGATTTATATGAAAGTTGGTAGGCATAATTTTCATTTGAAAAACATGAGAAATCCATCGGTATCACTTCCATATCGATACGATAAAGAATAAAGTATACAATTTTTCTGAAACAGGTATGAATCCTCGGCCGACCGCAGCGAATCGAGGCCGGGGACCCAAAGTGGAGGGTGAAATATTCATTACAGCGTATTAAGAAATTCTTTATTCTTCGTCGTATCGATATGAAAGTAACACTAATGGATTCCTGGCGTTCCCCCAATTAAAATTATCACAAATATCGTGAAAATCGGACTACTATTACACAAACAATACAAATCATGAAAGGGGTAGGCATTTCTTAAACGCACTCTCTTATCGTATCGATATGGACGTGACAAATGGATTTCTGGTTCACCCTGGCTCACACAGTCGATGGTCGTTCGAATATGAAAGGTCAACTTCAGATCAATTTTTTTGTAATTAACATGAATTGATGAATACGACATATTTGTTTGCATGGTTACATACTTTGTCCATTAGCTATCAGAATAGAGTAATGGATACACAAAACTACAACTTTCATACTAAACTACGTGTTTGCCATATTTTTTTTCTATTTCCGCAGCTATTTCCAACTTTCACTTTTACTCCTTTATACGTACCTACCTCTTCCTGCCGTTTCTGCTTCCATCTACCTACTTAATTTAAAGGGTTCGCACAGGCCTGGTCAGCGTCAGGAACATTTGGTGACCAGGCCTTTGCGTACCGGGGGACAGCTTTCTTATCCCACGCTTTCTTTTCACCCTCTCTATGTTTTTCTCTGTTTTTTTTTCTTTCATTCGCTATCTCTAACTCTGTCTAGTCTTTCCTTTTTAACCGTCGAAAATTCACGGAGCGGACACTTGGTCTCGAACCGGCTATCAGACAACACGTACCGCGCACGCATTTTTACTATTTTCCCATATTTACTGTTAATTTATTACTGTTAATTGTTACTTTTAATTATTTCTGTTAATTGTTACTCTTAGTTGTTACCGTTAATTATTACCGTTACTTGGTAGTGTTAATTGTTTCTGTTAATTGTGACTGTTAATTGTTATTTTTAATTGTTATTGTTAATTGTTATTTTTAACTGTTATTTTCGGATTATCTTGATTGAGTTTTGGGTATTATCCTTACACCAAACCACTTCAAGTGTAAGAAGCAATAAAGTTCGGAAAAAGGCGAAATTTATTCGCCAGAAAATTTCTGATCGGCGTGTTGGCAGCTAAGCCTGTGTGAAGAACGCGGTGTACGAAAGTGTGAAAAGCTTTATCATGTTTGCGGTGAACAGTAATCGTGACCGGAACATAGGTGTTGTTGTTTTTGCTGCTGCTGCTGTGCATTTAACAGTAGCAGACCGAAGAAGAAGCAGAAGAAACCGCCAGGTTTGGGTGAAAGAATACCGCGGACATTGCAATGATCAGCCCCTTGTTCGAGAACTTAGAGAAAATTATCCAGAGGACTACAGGAATTATTTAAGGATGGATGGCGAAGCGTTTGATGATCTACTTAGTTTAGTTCGAAACAGAATTAAGAAAATGGACACCGTTATGAGACAGAGCATCCCCGCAGAGCAACGTCTTATCGCCACATTAAGATTTTTGGCAACTGGGCGTAGCTTAGAAGATCTAAAATTTACAACAGGAATCTCAGCTCCTTCGTTATCCAAAATAATTCCTGAGACGTGCAAAGCAGTGTATGATGCCCTACGGACAGAGTTCTTAAAGGTAAGGGTTAAAAATTAATAATACGTGTAGACTAACAATAATACTTTATTAATGAAATGATGTATTAACGGGGAAAGGCTAATCCACGAAGTAAACCACAGTTTAAAAGCGTATTATGTTAAGATTGTTTATTGCAGAATGATAATATTTTCTAACTTATATATCGCATAAAAAAAACACAAAAAAAAACACAGATTTTCATATCAATTCGCGCTCGTATTTATAAAACTCTACGAACTACTACTATGACTTCCTTGAACATTTGACGCATGTTGATTCTGACTACAATAACTATCACTGGTTAAGTTCGTCGTTTCCCGGATCGGCACAGTATAGAGCTTGCAATCGTTATCGCATAAATCTGTATGAGGCTTTAACGATTTCAATAATCCTCTTCTTAAAACGGCTGTTATTAAGGTGTCCGCATATATGGCCTGCTCCGGATCCATTCTTTCCAATTGTTTGGCAACTTTTATGCCTGAGGCCTCGTACTCCGAGATCTCGAGTCTGGTGGTGGTGGTGGTGGGGTTGTTCAACGCGGCAGCGCACGATTTTAAAACATCAATCACGTTGTCATCCTTTTTTTTTCTTTTGGCGCAGCGATTAATTTCGCCAGTCAGCCGTTTATTCGTGCTTTCACACGGTTGCACTTCTTCATCCTTCATACAAAGAAAAACACAAATAATTTAATAAAATAAGAAATAACAAAGCAATTAAATTTTGTTTATTTTTATATTGTATTTTGTTTTGTCATAGTTCCCGACTACCAAGGACGAGTGGAAAAAAATAGCGGAAGGATTTCACAACAAATGGGACTTCGTCAACTGCGGAGGTGCTATGGATGGAAAACATATACGAATTGTTGCACCACCGGATTCCGGGGCTTTCTATTACAATTACAAGAATTACTATAGTATTGTATTAATGGCGTTAGTAGATTCCAATTACGAATTTATTTTTGTCGACGTCGGACAAAATGGAAGGATATCGGATGGTGGTGTTCTGGAACATACGGAATTTATGAGGCGATTAAATAACGGGCAGTTGAATTTGCCTGATAATACTGAAACAGTAAAAAATTTAAACTTCGCCTTTTTAGGCGATGAAGCGTTTGCCTTAACTAACAATCTTTTAAAGCCTTATGCGCAAAGGGAACTGGACCATGTCACGTCCCGGGTGAGGTATTTGGAACGATGACTATGGGGGGAAGGAAAGTTAGGCGCGAATCTTACATCCAGCACGCTGAGGATTTTAAAGGAGTTCAGGCACGAATCTTACATCCAGCACGCTGAGGATTTTGAAGGAGTTCAGGCACGAATCTTACATCCAGCACGCTGAGGATTTTAAAGGGAAAGTCAGGCGCGAATCTTGCATCCAGCACACTGAGGATTTTGAAGGAGTTCAGGCACGAATCTTGCATCCAGCACACTGAGGATTTTGAAGGAGTTCAGGCACGAATCTTACATCCAGCACGCTGAGGATTTTAAAGGAGATCAGGCGCGAATCTGGCATCCAGCACACTGAGGATTTTAAAGGAGTGTTAGGCGCGAATCTTACATCCAGCACACTAAGGATTTTAAAGGAATTTAGGCGCGAATCTTACATCCAGCACGCTGAAGCTAAAGGGAGATCAGGCGCGAATCTCAAATCCAACACTCTAATCGACCAAGGAAGGTTTAAATAGTGAATACACACCCGGAGAACACCCGTTAGAGCACCTTATGTTTGTTTTGATTTCGGTAACAGGATTTACCGTTGCATTTATGTAAAGAAAGCCACACGTAATACTTCCGTGAATTGCACGGCTCACGCAAAAGTATGTTGGTAAACAGTGGAACCGTTCTCGCGTTCACGAACAGAAATCAGCTGATACTGCAGCCTGTCTTAGTTTGGAATCTTTGTAACCAAAGGATGCGCACAATAATTCGAAGCGTGATTTTAAAAATAGAGAGGTTTATTTACTTTAAACACGAGTACGATATTACTGTTTAATAGTAATTGAACACAATATATGAATGTGAACATGAAACATAATATATGATAATTAAATATTTTGACATAAGCAATAAGCGTTAATATGAAAAATAATAATATGAATAGTTATACAAACAATAAATGATCGCAATAAGCGTTGATGTAGAAAAGTAATATAAGCGTTCGCAATAAGCGTTAATATGAAAAGTAATAATATAGAAAGCAATAGAAACGGTAATACAAAATATAAATGATGGTGGTTATATACAATATTATAAATGGTAATGTAATAGCTTACAATGTTTGATGAACGGTGATTGTTGGTCACTGAATTTAATGCTTAATAACACTAAACAAGACGAATCTTAGAATAATAATGAGTTCTTCGCGATACAGTTTGAATGTGGTAAAGAATATACTTTCCATACGGAAGTTTGGTTGATAATTGAATCTTCGGCCTCTCGGGACCTCATATTTATGTATCCTTACAGGAATGTTGCGGGGGTACGCGCGGTAGGAACCTTGACATATTTAACAAATAAGTCGCAATAGGACTTCCGGGGTTTTTATGAACGGTACGTCTATTAATAGACATATTTATGTCACGTACGCCAAATATTCGTCGTAATTAGACGTTTGGGGTTTTATGAATGGTAAAAGGAGATACTCAACCCGTCGAATGGATTTTGGGTGTTTAAATAGGAAAGGGGTTATAATTGAGTTTGAGGGACTTTGATGGAGTGATTTTGACATATATGGGAAAGTATTTAGAATAGTACCGCGCGAAAACTAGTGGGATATCACACCTTCCCCCTTATATGAAGAAATGCGTGCATTTCTTAACAATAAGGTGTGAGTGGATTTATTTGAATGTAAGATGGGGTCTATACGGGGCGAAGGGGTAGTGGCATCCTGGAGCTGCTCTCAGGTGGTTGATGTTGGAGGGGAGGGAGTCGTCTATGGTGATGACCGTCAGCAAAGGCGCCTCCTTGATGATGATGGATGAGATGATTTTAGAGAGAAGGGATGCGTTATTCCTTCCTTCCCTCTGGACGGCATAGCCATGTAAATGGTGGTTGCAATAAATGTTGCAGTAGCAACGATCTAGGCGGGAAAATCGATTATAGTATTTTGTGGTGACTTCGGGTCAATCTGGACTCTCGCGCACATGGGTAGGGCAACCGTAATGTCTTTTGTACCGTAGTTCTCTACCCAGTTTTGTAAGGCAACCATATGTTTCATTTTCAATGTTTTTGTGTATTGCTAATTTTGCTAAAAATAATTCATGCCGATTGTATCCAGTACCCTTGTGGTCACTGGTATTATACGAGAACGCGGCCAAGTTGGTCCATTCGTCCCAGTCACTGTATCTACCGATAAACATTTTTAAATATTCGGTCAAAACGATTTGCAATCTCTCTAAAGAGCCGTTAGTTGTGGGTGAAAGGCTGTGGTTCGGAATTGTTGCACTTTACATTCCCGCGCAACTGCTTTTTTGAAATTACCAGTAAAGTTTGCTGCTTGGCAGGTGAGGGTGGCTCTAGGAGCTCCGAAGTGACAATTGAATTTTTTAATGAATGCGTCACTGATCTTAATGTATGTGAATAGGCTGAGAAGCACGCACACAAAATATTTTACGAATAAATCCTGCATGGGTAATATGTAAGTGTTGCCTGCTCTTGTTGTTGGCAGTTGTTCACGTATGTTTTCTGGAGAGAATCGTAGTGGAATTTCTTTAGGTGATATTTTCCGGCGCATCTTTCTGTGCAATTGCATTGTAGGGTCGACGGGGTTACTGCCACTCGTTGGCGCATGGATCGGCGATTTTGAGAACCGAGGCCTCTTGGGACCGCTTGGTCTACGTTTGGGCCAGTCCTCCAAGTCGTAGTCAGATTTTTCGCGTGGTCGTTTGGAGCATGCCTCCACTACAGGGGAAGTATGGGATAAGGCGTCTGTAGTGACGTCGAATTTCAGTTCAAAATTCGGGCATTGCAGGATGATTTCCTTCTGCAAAACTGATTTGAAGTAGTCGGAAGCTGTTTGCTGGGACAGTCCGCAGTCAAATAGTGTGCCCTCCTTCAATAATGAGGTTAATGGGCGAGCAGTTTTAGAGAATTCCGGGATAAACCCACTGTAATATCCGGTCAGGCCAAGGAATTCTTTAATTTGTTTTGGCATGCCAGGTACAGCGTCTGCGAACCTATCGCATTTCCCAGGAATCGAATTCTCTTTGGAGATTGACTGAAGTAAATTTTCCGCCTTTGAAGGAGCTTCCGCAGAAATTTTTATTATTTCCAGTTCCGGCGTAGCCGCAAGAGACTCTTGGGATTTTAGGGGAAGGGTTGATTTTGCGTATAGCGCAGGGGGTAAGAGTGAGTGCACCGTCGTGGATGCCTCGAGGTAAAATTGTGGTTTAATTTTTCTTGGGGCAGGGATAGGAGTGACGTCTTTAGGCGTCATTGTCTCTTTTGGTCGTACTGGTTCGGGTTTTGGAATTATTCTGTCGAAATTCTCTAGTTCTATGGTGGGCATGGTAATTGGAGTGTCAATCTCGCTGGAGTTTATAATTTTCAGCTGGTCCTTTAGGTCCGGATTAGCTGTATGTACAACGAAGGAGGATTTTGACCTCGCTGGTAACACTACTGGATTCTTGTTTACGAATGGGATGGAAATCTCATTGAGATCCAACTGCTTCGTGGAGTAGTTTATTGTTATCTTCTTCTCCGTTAGGAATTCTGACCCTAGTATTCCTTGGGTTTTGATTGGGAAGTCGTCTTCAACTACGTGGAACGTGACATCATCGCCCAAAAGGTTTACCTTTATTGTTCCAAGGGTGGAGGTAGAGTCCGGAGAGATGCCTCTTAATAGCACCCGCTGCGTCGAATCTATGTCCTGAAATCGTTTTACGGCCTGAAGTTTTAGCACGTTTACCTCAGTACCGGTGTCGACCATTAACTCGGGTATTTTCCCGAAGTCTGATGAATATATTATTACAGACGGGGGTTCGTTAACTGAATTTAGTTCAACGGTACCGATTTTTACGGTATCGCTGGTGTCTTCGGTTAAATCGTAAGTGGGTGCGCTCCTGTTTGGCCCACTCCATGGTTCGCATCCATCGATGCTCGACGGGGTATTTCCTGACTCTATTTCCCACAATGTTCTAGGGTCCCTGTGGATGGTCAAGATGCGTTTTCTGCATTCCGAAATCACGTGTCCGGGCTTCTTACAATAATCGCAGATTCGCACCTCTGTAGGTCTCGGAGGAGGAAGTCGGTTTTTGTCCCAGTAGGGGAGCAGAGGATTGGGTGTCTGGTTTCCATATCCTGCAACGCGGTTTGGAGGGTATTTCTCGAAGGTTTGTGAAATGATATTTTGATTACTTCGGCAGGACCGTGCGTCGTGTCCTGTCTTATTGCAGAGTTGGCACGTTAATTTCGGGGCCTTTTGTTCGGAAAACCTAAGGCGGTCTCTATCAATCTTTTTATCCACGAGTACAGCCAGATCGAACGCTTCGTCGAGCGTTTCGAAGTTGTGTTGTAGTAATCTTGTCCTTATGTGGGGTGGAAGACCGTCGACGAATGAATCTAATGTTAGGCGATCTAGATTTTCGGGGTGATTCCGTGCGAAGTCGCGGTAATATTCTCTATCTTCTTCATAAATGGCGAATCGGAGGTCTTTAACGCGTGAAATATATTCCAACATGTGCTCGTTGGTTCCTTTAATAACGTTAGCGAGTTCTCCACGATAGTGGTCCGACGTTTTTGCAGGGGAGAAAGTACGTTTAAGTCGTTTGATTAAATCGTTTACGGAGTCAAAGACCCGATCTTCTACTGCCAAGTAAGCATGGTCTTGCAGCTTATTTATCAACAACCTCGCTAGTTGGGGTTCGGCTTGCGAGGGAACCAGAGCCTTAGCCCTTTTACAGGCTCTCGCGAATTGTAAAACGGGTATATTGTAACCGTTAAAATTTGGGACTGTTTCTATAGCGTCCTTTAATTTGATCTGGGGCGATGGACCCTGGTCCGGAACATTGTTATGATTTAATACTGGTTTCCTATTGAAACGGGAGGAACCTGGAGTAGCGAAATTATTTGAAACTGGCGGGAGTGCAAGAAGTTTTTCTATTTTTTCGCGCATGGTTTCCATCTGACTGGAAAGAACTTCCAACGTGGGGCCGCCCGATCCGGTAACTACGCCCGAACGCGTATTAGATTGGGGGCTTACGACATATTTCGCGTGCAAGCTTTCTATTTCAGCTTGTTTTTCGCGCAATAATTGTAACTGTTCCATTATCTCAGCGGTCGCGACTTCTACAATGCTAGTGGAAGGGCCCGCGTCTTGGTCCGTTACGCAAGAATCGTCGGTTTCCCCGTACACAGACATGTTTGATTTCTCCAAATTTTAATTTTTTGAAAAGTTTTGGGTTTTAAGAGGCGTTCTCGCTCGGTGCATTCGGCGCTACTATTTATAGGGCGCACTTTAAGCAAAAGATTTCTGCAACGAGGGCACTCGGGGAATGTATCGTTAGGTTGGTGGTAGTGCTCTTGGTATATTTCATCTACTTCCACCGGATCTGAATTAAAACAATTTAAACAAATATCTATGCCTTCCGTGGTCGTTGCTACGCCTCCAGAGACACAAATCAATGTATTCAAATCTGACAATACGCTCCGTAATCTGCGGCTTGGGTAATATGGCGTGTCTCGAATTTGATTTTGGTTGTTCATAATAGTTAGTTGGGTATTTTGGGTACCGAAAAATTTGGAGGTCTTATTTCTGTTAGAGGCAAACGAACGCTATTTTAAGTATCGAGGTCCTCTTGGTTATTGAATCAATCGTAATCTTCGTTAGAGAGGTTATAAAATTCCGTGCATACGGCGCACCTACTTATGGGGCGAATTGTGTATATTTCGTAATTGCACCGAGGGCAAGGGGAAAACGAATAAGGTGCTTGATAATAATGGATGATGTATACAGTCACCGTATTTGCAGGCTCCAACCAGGAACAGCATAGGCAAATATCGTCGCCCTGGTTCGTTGTTGCTAGACTCCCTTTTACACAAATTAGTGATCGCATATATGCATTAATGCTTTCTACCTCGCGGCTCCTGTAAGCTACCGCGATCTGTTGAGGGCGCGTAATATACATGTAAATAGGCAATTGTGGGTACCGTATGTTAGAATTTATTCTATCGACAGTTGACGTATCCCACCGCTGTCACCAAAATTATGTCACGTCCCGGGTGAGGTATTTGGAACGATGACTATGGGGGGAAGGAAAGTTAGGCGCGAATCTTACATCCAGCACGCTGAGGATTTTAAAGGAGTTCAGGCACGAATCTTACATCCAGCACGCTGAGGATTTTGAAGGAGTTCAGGCACGAATCTTACATCCAGCACGCTGAGGATTTTAAAGGGAAAGTCAGGCGCGAATCTTGCATCCAGCACACTGAGGATTTTGAAGGAGTTCAGGCACGAATCTTGCATCCAGCACACTGAGGTTTTTGAAGGAGTTCAGGCACGAATCTTACATCCAGCACGCTGAGGATTTTAAAGGAGATCAGGCGCGAATCTGGCATCCAGCACACTGAGGATTTTAAAGGAGTGTTAGGCGCGAATCTTACATCCAGCACACTAAGGATTTTAAAGGAATTTAGGCGCGAATCTTACATCCAGCACGCTGAAGCTAAAGGGAGATCAGGCGCGAATCTCAAATCCAACACTCTAATCGACCAAGGAAGGTTTAAATAGTGAATACACACCCGGAGAACACCCGTTAGAGCACCTTATGTTTGTTTTGATTTCGGTAACAGGATTTACCGTTGCATTTATGTAAAGAAAGCCACACGTAATACTTCCGTGAATTGCACGGCTCACGCAAAAGTATGTTGGTAAACAGTGGAACCGTTCTCGCGTTCACGAACAGAAATCAGCTGATACTGCAGCCTGTCTTAGTTTGGAATCTTTGTAACCAAAGGATGCGCACAATAATTCGAAGCGTGATTTTAAAAATAGAGAGGTTTATTTACTTTAAACACGAGTACGTTATTACTGTTTAATAGTAATTGAACACAATATATGAATGTGAACATGAAACATAATATATGATAATTAAATATTTTGACATAAGCAATAAGCGTTAATATGAAAAATAATAATATGAATAGTTATACAAACAATAAATGATCGCAATAAGCGTTGATGTAGAAAAGTAATATAAGCGTTCGCAATAAGCGTTAATATGAAAAGTAATAATATAGAAAGCAATAGAAACGGTAATACAAAATATAAATGATGGTGGTTATATACAATATTATAAATGGTAATGTAATAGCTTACAATGTTTGATGAACGGTGATTGTTGGTCACTGAATTTAATGCTTAATAACACTAAACAAGACGAATCTTAGAATAATAATGAGTTCTTCGCGATACAGTTTGAATGTGGTAAAGAATATACTTTCCATACGGAAGTTTGGTTGATAATTGAATCTTCGGCCTCTCGGGACCTCATATTTATGTATCCTTACAGGAATGTTGCGGGGGTACGCGCGGTAGGAACCTTGACATATTTAACAAATAAGTCGCAATAGGACTTCCGGGGTTTTTATGAACGGTACGTCTATTAATAGACATATTTATGTCACGTACGCCAAATATTCGTCGTAATTAGACGTTTGGGGTTTTATGAATGGTAAAAGGAGATACTCAACCCGTCGAATGGATTTTGGGTGTTTAAATAGGAAAGGGGTTATAATTGAGTTTGAGGGACTTTGATGGAGTGATTTTGACATATATGGGAAAGTATTTAGAATAGTACCGCGCGAAAACTAGTGGGATATCACAACCACGATAAAAGAATATACAATTATAGGTTATCGCGAGCTAGGAACGTTGTTGAAAACACATTCGGCATATTATTCCGATATTGACCGAAAATCACTTTCCACAGAGAAGGCATTCGTCTATACAAAGTAAGGAGCCCCGTCACTGCTTTGTGACTCCACTTTGTATCGTCAGACATAATTTTCACAATTATCACCCAGTACGTCACTAAACTAGCCGAAGTATACGAACACGTATTGACACCACGACTTTTCGTTAGATTCTGCCTTTCCTCCGTGTTTTCACTTAAAACGTAAGCATTGGTTCCTCCCTCCGTAGGTCAAATTCCGAATGGAGGTGGTTATGGCAAAATATATTTGGTTAAGGCGTGACAAAAGGGGCTGATTTGAGCCCAGGAGGTCATGCAAAACGCTTTCGTCCTTCGTCCCAAACGACGGTCTGGTAATAAAAATCAGGGGTTGTAAATACGTCTTTAGTTTATTTTTGGCGGCCACATGTCGAAGCTCCGCAAGGTATTTCCTTATTTGACCACTGCCTTGAGATTCCCAATGTTTAGCCCAGCAATAAAGACGTCGAGGGCTGAAGCCCATCAGTGACGGCATTGCGGAGAGTCCCAGCAGTATGGCAGTTAGAATTGCCAAGTGTTCGCCAGGCGCAGGATATAAACTTAAATATACCGAGTCTTAAGAGTCATGCATAAAAAGGATGACTATGTAGGCGTAGGAGCGTGGTAATTAGAATATCTTGTTTTCAGACATTGCTAAATTCAGTTTTATAAGTATGTAGAAATACACGTGGTTCCACTGAATACACGCGATTACTCGCGACGAGGGCCGATACACTTCGCGGAGGGACCCGGGAACAGGTAGTTCGCGCGGGGTCCCGTCTACGCCGTGCACCCTTCAAATTACAGACGGATCCCTTATCGCTCGAGTATACACGCTTTTCTTCCTGTGTCTTGTCTCCGCGAGGCGTATGTATTGATTAGTGATGGGCGTGATACCAGTCTTTTCTCATGAGTTTTAAGCAATACAAATCAGAAAAGGAGTAGGGGAGAGTGGGGTAATCAGAAAGCGCGATTTCAATGGTCAATTCATAAAAAACGTTCCTACAACCCATACCTAATGTATTTTTCAAACTCCTCTTTTTGTGCGTTAGAAAAAATTGCAATCGGTCGGAATATCGAAAAAATATAGTAAAGGCCATTTATATACTTTTTTCTGAGCCTGTACTGAAAATCCAAAAATCCCTTTTGTACATTTAAATAAGTTTTATACATGCTGAAAATTTCATCAAAATCGGTTAACGTTGCTCTGAGCTACAACGCGCTTAAGGATATGTTCGGCATTACCCCGCGACATCAAAAAATAAAAAGGAATTTATTTCAGGGGTTAAAATCATGATTCAAGCCACGCCTTGGTCACAAAATGTTGGTAAAAAAGTGCTTTATTTCAACTTAAAAAATCCCAATTGTATCATTAATTCAACAGTAATTACATGCAATTGAAAATGGAGAAAATATTACTTGAAACATGATGAAAATAATAAATTGTGTTTATCTTGACTAGCATGAGCGTTCTGTATTTATTACTTTCTGCCTGGCGTTGGATACGCCCTAAGCTATTAGCTAGTGGAGAGGAAACATCAGTTTTTATTTATTAAAACCCTGTAACTATCGCGTTCGGGATTACTCCGCGTTCGTGATTACCCCACTCTCCCCTAGGCATTCCGTAGTCCGAACGATGACCAGAACGAGCAAAGAACCTTGCTGATTGGCCAAATTTTCCTTGGAGAGGAGGGACCTTCTCTCTGTGAGTTCGACGGTGTAGGAGGAACCCTCCTCCCCCTCTTTGCAACGTAGAGGGTGAAAATTAGACATCTGCTTACCAAAAATAACCAGATCGCCCAGAGTCTCGACACGGTCGCGGTTTATAACCGTATTGTTCCGCGGGTCAGCGGTGGAACCCGTCGATGGAGCAATATACTCATCAACTCAGAGCGAAGAAAGTCTTAATCCTGAAAAAGGGCACGCTGTCGATTGCCCCTTTTCGACATCTGGCAGAAAAATGCTTCCTGACGAAACCTTCGGAAACGAGCAATTGCCTAGTTGTAAACGTCAGGGGCCCCTACGCTGGACAGCGCTGTTGTAAACGAATGAATGAATTTTTTCATATAATTTTTAAATAGGTACAAAAATTAGTCCATTAGTACGTTTATTACGGTTACTTTCCTTATATTTATTCTCTTTTTATTAGGTTCTTTGCCCGTTCTGGTCATCGTTCGGACCACGGAATGCCTACCCCTTTCATGATTTGTATTGTTTGTGTAATAGTAGTCCGATTTTCACGATATTTGTGATAATTTTAATTGGGGGAACGCCAGGAATCCATTAGTGTTACTTTCATATCGATACGACGAAGAATAAAGAATTTCTTAATACGCTGTAATGAATATTTCACCCTCCACTTTGGGTCCCCGGCCTCGATTCGCTGCGGTCGGCCGAGGATTCATACCTGTTTCAGAAAAATTGTATACTTTATTCTTTATCATATCGATATGGAAGTGATACCGATGGATTTCTCATGTTTTTCAAATGAAAATTATGCCTACCAACTTTCATATAAATCGCACTATTCTTAACGAAGTTATGGAAATCAATTTATTATGAAGATTCCTTAATTACAATCCGATTTGTGTCGTTTTTGGACCATTTTCATCGGGAAAACATAAGGAAACGATTCACGTCACTTTCGCCAAGATCCAGTGAGAAATGTAGAATTTTTTATTCGCCATGTCTTAGGGGGCAACATTTTACGCCCCCCCCCCTGGTCTCGAGGGTCGAAGTCCTCGAAACCCATCGAGGCACGGCTTATCGACGGCGTTGCCTCTAGAGCCTTGGCTGCCAGGATCGGCTGCCAGGCTCGTCGCGCGCCTCAGGATTTCTGCACTGTCAGAAATCCTGAGGCGCGCGACGAGCCTGGTTTCAAATGTCGTTTTGTCCTTTTCCAACTACCTTTTCTGTGTCTTATGTAAACTCTTCTGCAATCGAGGTTGGAGCGCGGACAGGACCGTGGTGCTTTCTGTCGTGCGGGCAGGACCGCGGCGCTTTCTTGCGCGCCACGCAAGAGCGTGGGTGAAAAATTTGACCTGCATCACGCGCAAGCAGAAGACTACCCCCTTTCTTCAAAACATCTTGCATATTACACCTCTTCAGCATTTATCTTACATATAACATCACTTGCATACCTACGTGTATTTATTGTCTATCAATATTAGTTTTTATATTAAAACAAACAATAACATGGTAATTATTGCCGTCAATAGTAATAATTATGATCGTCACAACGGTGAATGTGTTAACTGCAATTTCATTTGCCAACGCATTGCCGGGGAAACATTTGGACATTTTTTAATGTACCCTTGTAAAATTTTACAGTCGTTATAACTGAGTCATAAACCATTTCCAGAATTTATAGCAACTTTAGGTCAACCAAATGTAGCTTCCTAAAAACAGATGTTTCAGTGTACCCTACAGTAACAGCATTTATGATATTTTCTATAAGCCAGGTATATCGAGGAATTTGTATACTTTTCGCGACCGTGTCTTGCCGATCGTTTCGCAGATCGATGATATACATCGAACAGGTAGTGCACAATATACCACTGCGGTGGATCGTGTAAAAAGCATGTGGAGTCGACGTAGAAATGGGAGCCCGAACTCGCTGTCTCTAAGTAGTGACGGGTACGACCTCCTGGCCTGCGCGAAGGACCGCCGCGATCCGGCTTCACGTATTTTTGCGTGCCGTGCGGCGTGTGGCGCGCCGGATCGCGCGCCGGAACGTCCGTGTAAAGGGCCCTATTGTGCCGGTATACAGCGCGCTGCATTACCCGTGTCTACCCCATTAAATACCGACGCAATTTTTATTTAGGAATTACGAACACTTAAGGGGGGAGACCACTGTCTCGGTCCGAAATGTAAGGGTGTTTTCGGGAATTTATTTCAACCAAACAACGCAAGGAAATCAATGTATTGGAGGGTTGAAGAGTATTGAAGGGTAAGAAAAATTTTTTTTCAATCAAATTCATAAATCCGTTTCCTGTATACTCTTCGTCAAAATTTGCGCTCCGGCAAAAACATGCTAGTCGCGTTGACAGTCCCCAGACCATATGATTCATCGAAATTCAAAAAAACAATAATATTTAGAAACTAGAAGCTTGCTTGTATTACGTGACGAACGAAAAATGTCAAAATTGTAAAAAAATAACAAAATGGCGGACCACTCAAGAAAAAAGTCATGTTTTCGGGGTACAAAATTGGGGAAATGTTGCTAAAAAAAATAGAAGCATGTCGATAATTGAAAATGTCTGATCGTCACGTAATAGCGACGGGTTTTCCGTACAATAAATGTCCTTGATCATGCCAATTGGACGTATAGTTTTTTCTGTGGACTGTCAACGCGGTTGAAAAATGTCATTCTGTGGAAAACGCGTCCAATGTTCCGCGTGGCTCACAATCAGTCGCGCGTTTGACACCGCTTCATGAAAAACACCATATCTCTGTCAATTTTGCGAATTTCTTCATAAAATTTGGAGAGAACATTCTTGAAACATACGTCTTTCAGAAAATGTAAAATGAAAAAAATTTTTTTTTCAGATTTGAGACAGTGGTCTCCCCCCTTAACCGCTTCGTTCCCATGGACGTGTTATGTCGCGACGCCGATACTGTTCGTATAAACTCAGACGAGTTATCACGCGACGTAATGCCGTTCGTGCGATGCCACAGACGACTAAACGCGCGACGCAAGGCTCTTCCTGCGATGCCACAGACGAGTAAACGCGCGTCTTCTGTTTTTGCTCCGCGGTAGCTGTAGTCCGCCGATTACTTTGTTAGCTTGCTTCTATGTTGTGAGAATCAGTTCCTGTGTAGTTGTTCATGAGAGCAGGTCACGATGCCACGAATAAGAAATCGTATTATAAGTGATAGCGATAGTGATACGGATAGTAATCGATATAATTTAATTGAGGATGACGTTCCATTGTCCGAAAGGTGGAAGAATTTAAGAAATCAAAGAAAGTGGAAAATTCCCACTGCAACAGTGAATTTTGAACCTCAAGTATTTGGATACACCGATCCACATAGCGGTGTACTACATGAATCGGGTATATCAGAAAATAGTTCCCCTCTCTCCATTTTTGAATTTTTCTTTTGTGAAGAACTTGTACAACTAATTATAAAGGAGAGTAACAACTTTATCTGCAAACAAGGTTTATCGAGAATGTATTGTAGTATTTCCAGTGAAGATATATATGGTTTTTTTGCCATTAGTATATATATGAGTATAGTTCGCTTACCAAAACTATCTATGTATTGGAATACAAGTCCAATGTATAATTTTGTATTTGTAAGACAAATTATGTCAAAACAAAAGTTTTTCAATGTTCTGCGATTCCTGCATTTTAATAGTGCAGATCAGAATGATAATGCAAATGAGAGAACTCAAAAAATACAGCCCGTGATTGACATCCTAATACACCGTTTCCAAAAGGCATATCGGCCAGGACAGCATATAGTTGTCGATGAAAGTTTATTATTGTGGAAAGGCAGACTTTCATTCAAGCAATATATTAGTAGCAAACGTGCAAGATTTGGTATAAAATCATTTATTTTAGCCGAATCAGAGACTGGATATGTCTATAATTTAAAATTATACAGTGAGCGCACATTAGATGGAAAAACGTCCACATTACTAGGAAAATCCGGATCTATCGTAATGGATTTATCCAAAAATTTATTGAATGAAGGGCGAATTATTTATCTCGACAATTGGTATACCTCTCCTGCTTTATATGAGGAATTATATAAATATAAGACACATGCTTGTGGCACTGTTCGAATTAATAGAAAAGGTACCTATGCCGTGCGACGAAAAGGTAAAAAACATAAAAAGTTTGCACAAAGGTGAGATGTTAGTACGGTACAATAAATTTATGGCATTTTGTGCATGGAAGGACAAAAGACCGGTGTTAGCTCTCAGCACCTTACATATTCCACAGTTGGTAACTAGTGAAAAAATTGACTATATTACAAAACAACACATTAAAAAGCCAAATATAATTTTAGATTACAATATGTATATGGGTGGGGTAGACCATGTGGATCAGATTTTACATGGGTATGAATCATTTAGGAAAACGTTAAAATGGTATAAAAAATATTTTTTTTATTTACTAGACATTGCAATATATAATTCTCTTATCATATGGAACTGTCTTCATGCAAGCAGAAAAAGTTTCTATGAAATAAAAAGGGACATAATAATGGGCTTACTGAAACACTACCATAACCATAACCCAATGGATAATTTTCATAACAAAGGAAAAAGAAATTATTTTCATCCTCTTCGTTTTCAATCTATATGTTTCCTCAAAAAATTACCACCAACAAATAAAAAGTGTCATCCCATGAAACGTTGTGCATGGTGCAAAACAAAAAAGATCCGCAAAGAAACAAGATATTATTGTAAAAATTGCGATGTACCATTATGTGTAACCCCATGTTTTGAACTATATCACACACAAGAATAATAAATACCAGTTGTCCTGAAAACAATATGTTTTTCTTTGTCTATACCGTTTCCGGAATTAACACTCTTTCGAATTAAAGCTTTTAATTTAATAATGAAGCACGCAAGATATGTCGTCTGTGACATCGCACGAACGGTATCGCCTCGCGCGTTTACTCGTCTGTGGCATCGCAGGAAGGGCATTGCGTCGCGCGTTTACTCGTCCTTGGCATCGCAGGAAGGGCCTTGCGTCGCGCGTTTAGTCGTCTGTGGCATCGCACGAACGGCATTACGTCGCGTGATAACTCGTCTGTGAGTTTATACCAACAGTATCGGCGTCGCGACATAACACGTCCATGGGAACAAAGCGGTTAACCTTCCTGAACTCGCGTGTTGGTCTCACAAGACCGGCGAATACAAAATTCGCTTATTTTTCAGAAATCATTAATAGCCGGTCTCCCGGGCCTTGTACTTTCCTAAATAGTTCTTAGGATGACAACAGTAGTTTGTACGTTACACCCTTTTATACAAATATTTTTCGCGAGATTATACGGAAAGTACTTTGTAATATTGTAACACGGTCTCACAAACCGACGCGAGACTTTGTGCAATGAAAAATCACGCGAGTTCAGGAAGGTTAAGGGAAAAGTTAAATTGAAACAAAAGTATTGAATCTAATCAGATTTAGTTTACAGATAAATGAACTTTGGTTAATTATCTACAAAGACAACACAAATAATTATAGATACTTTAAAACAAATCATTTTTTGAAAAAAAAATCTCTTTCAGTCCGCAATTACCCGTACCTACCCATACAGCACACTCTCGTTGCAGAAAGGTTGCAGTTACATTGCAGTTACGTTGCAGTTACGTTGCAGTTACGTTGCAGAAATCTTCCTATGTCCGCCCGTGTGCAACATTGCATGAAATCTTTCTGCAACGTTTCTGAGATTTTACAGCAACTTTTCTGCAACGTTTCTGAGATTTTACAGCAACTTTTCTGCAACGTTTCTGAGATTTTACAGCAACTTTTCTGCAACGTTTCGGGCAGTAGGGCCAAAAATAAAAATTACGGTCTTTATATTTATATATATCGGACGTGCTGCGAGGGGCCGACAACATGAATGTGCGCAACAGAAAAAATAGAAAATTATTTTACCCCAGGGAGATTCGAACCCGCAACCTCTAGGACCGTAGACGAACACTTTACCGCTGCAGCTACAACTGTTGATTGAGAAGATTGCTTACATATTCCAACTTATATACCTACCGAGCAACACCTTAAATTCAAATTATTCAAAAACGAAGATTCGTTTTGACAAACTGAATTACATTAACCTAATCGCGGAGTCGGATATTTCACAACAAATTAATTTCGACGCTTGATGTTGTATTAAGTTGATGCATATTCTGTTATGAAATATCCTGCGTAGTACAAGAAAATAATGTTTGTTTTTAGTTTTAGCGGATTATTAATACAATCGTTTAACATCATTTATTTTATTTTCTAGTCTTTAGTGTTTGTGGATTTACATTTCACAGCTCAGATTTCTTTGCAAATATCATTTATTGCTGTATACAGTTTAACAGTTTGCATAAACCTTATAGTGCTAATTAACTAATTGTATTAATTACTTATATTACATATTGTCCGTGTTTACATATATTCCCTCGGAGGTTGCCTGTGAAATGTAACATTGTATTCTCTTTGTCGACATATGTGATATAAGTAATTAATACAATTACTTAGTTAACACTTTAGGGTTTAACCAAATTCATTAACTATATACAGCAACAAAAGATATTTGTAAAAAAGTGTTCCATGTGCCAATTACTGCCACTGTGCCTACTATTGCCATTTAAGGGGGAACACCACTGTGACGGCCGGAAAAATGAGCCCATTTTTAAGATTTTTTTAAGGGACAACTTACAGTTTTATTATAAAATTGTTATTACCTATCTTTAGAACAATGTCTTAAGAGACTATAAAAAAAAAAGTAATAGAAAAACATGCATAGATTTCCATATACAGTTAATCTCCTACATCCCTCACAAGAAAACATAGGTCGCTTATCGAAACGATATCTTTGGAACGGCAACTCTGAAATCAATTTTTTTTTTTTAATATAATCGGTATGAGTGTAGTTTCCGTTGTACGTACCGATTTTTAAAAAAAATTATTTTTGTAAAAATGGTGCGCTTGGGAAGAAAAAGTTTCGAAAATCCGCAAAAAAATGGATAGTTTTTCGAGCGTATTTAAAAAAATATGTTTTCGATCAAAAAATCGGTACGTACAACTGAAGATACTCTTGTTTTAAAGATCCTATCAAAATTTCAAGTCGATCGGATAAAAATTGACAGAGCTATTGATTCGATCAGTTAGAAAAATGTCGTTTCGAGAAAATCGCGTTTAAAGTTTGCACGGGAAAAATCACACTTCCGATCGTGACGTTCACTGTCACTCGAATGCCCGATCAACGGTTGCATTTCTTCGATTCTCGAACGAACAGCGTACCGTGCGTAAAAACAGGAAAAACCCAAAATTTACAACCTTTAACAATGTGGGGGAACAGTGGGTAAAAAAATGTCGGCGCGCTATTTGCCGCTAATATAGCGCGCTCGGAACGGCATCGTGACGCATCTCACAAAATGCACTGTATCTTCGTCAATTCTTCGAATATCAACTTGAAATTTTCAGAGAGTATTTTTGAAGAGTTAAACATTAAGAAAGTGAAGAAAAAAAAATCGAAATTTTTTCAACTTTCACAGTGGTGTTCCCCCTTAAGGGGGGAGACCACTGTCTCAAATCTGAAATTTTTTTTTACATTTTCTGAAAGGCGTATGTTTCAAGAATGTTCTCTCCAAATTTGATGAAGCAATTCGCAAAATTGACGGAGATATGGTGTTTTTCGTGAAGCGGTGTCGAACGCGCGACTGAGCCATGCGGAACTTTGAACGCGTTTTTCTCAGAATGACATTTCTTAACCGCGTTGACGGTCCACAGAAAAAACTATACGTCCAATTGGCATGATCAAGGACATTTATTGTACGGAAAACCCGTCGCTATTACGTGACGATCAGACATTTTCAATTTTCGACCTGCTTCTATTTTTTTTAGCAACATTTCCCCAATTTTGTACCCCGAAAACATGACTTTTTTTCAGTGGTCCGCCATTTTGTTATTTTTTACAAATTCGACATTTTGCGATCGTCACGTAATAGAGGCAGGCTTCTAGTTTCTAAATATTATTGTTTTTTTGAATTTCGATGAACCATATGGTCTGGGGACTGTCAACGCGACTAGCCTGTTTTTTCCGGAGCGCGAATTTTGACGAAGTGTATACAGAAAACGGATTTATGAATTTGATTAAAAAAAAATTTTTCTTACCCTTCGATATATACACTATTGACTATACTAAGCAATAAATTGATTTACTTGCGTTGTTTGGTTGAAATAAATTCCCGAAAATACCCTTACATTTCGGGCCGAGACAGTGGTCTCCCCCCTTAATTCACTATAGATAATAAAAAAGTTCCGTATTGTCGAGTAAAAATATGTAAGACCGTATTCAATGCGTTTCGTTGCAGGTATGTAGCTGATACGTTACGGATGAACAAAGCGAAACCTAATATACACTGTGTAGTGGGTATACTACGATATTGTACTAAATCTATATACTAAATCGATATTATAACAGTTTTTGAGCCTTGCTTACTGCGGGACCTTTGTTGTAAAATCTCAGAAACGTTGCGGGACAATTGCTGAAAAATCTCAGAAACGTTGCAGAAAAGTTGCTGTAAAATCTCAGAAACGTTGCAGAAAAGTTGCTGTAAAATCTCAGAAACGTTGCAGAAAAGTTGCTGAAAAATCTCAGAAACATTGCAGAAAAGTTGCTGTAAAATCTCAGAAACGTTGCAGTAAAATCTCAGAAACGTTGCAAGGTAATATTGCACCGCAACATTGCTGAAAGGTTGCAGAAATCTTCTTATGTCCGCCCCCGTGCAACATTGCACCGCAACCTAACTGCAACCTTTCTGCAACGTTTCTGCAACGGAGTGTGCTGTATGGGTAGTGGGGTAAATGCGAACGGTCGCTTAAGATCTCTTGATCTTTACTAAATATTGTTTTTCTTTCACATTGTGAGTCCGATACAGTCTTTCTACTTATTTGATCGAATTTTGGTTGCTCGTGGGAGGGTCATTCCACGCGAAGTCGGACACTTTTCGGAGTAACGTTTCGGATTTTGGTGCAACTTGGATATGTTGTAGTCTTTAGGGGTATATAAACATATATCAAAGGATTTTTCGAAATGTCAAAAATTGTGGATGTTACAGCTCTTTGAAATATAGTGTATACTATTTTTCAAAAAATTATAACTCTGGAACTAATAAACTGACAAAAATGACCTTTTGGGTGCTTACAGTGAAGATATAAGGGTACCTAATAAAAATTATTTCACTTAATAAAAACGAATATTTGACCATTTATTTAGCAATTGTTCTTAACAAATGCAATTTTATAGGTGAAGGCAAACTTTTAAAAATTTGAAAAAAATATGAGGATAAAGCCCTGTTTTTCCTCTTTACGGACACGTTTCGAAAATCATGGACGTTTTAAAATTGGCCAAATGAAAATTAATTGAATGTAACGCTGCGTCAAATCACACCGGCTCGACTGGCTGACACGTGCGGTACTCGCAGCGGCCAAGCGACTATATCCGTTATTCTTAAACAGTGTTCTCTAATATGGTAAGTATTTGTAAAAAAACTGAAGAAGGAAAACTTTTACTGTTTTTTATACACAACATAATACGGTATCTTAATTTTTGGTGTTCGCAATATTTTCCTTGAAAAGTGGGTGACCTTCAGTTTTTTAAATGGAATGCTATATATTTGATTACCCAATATGAAAGCGACTGTCAAGACAAATTCAACCATATGGTATACTATGACCTTCAAGACCACACATGGTTAAGAATGAAAGAAGAAATTCAATCTACTAGATAGATAGATCGATATATTTATTTTATTCCTAACCTTGTGTAGCCTTGAAGGTCATAGTATACCATATGGTTGAATTTGTCTTGACAGTCGCTTTCATATTGGGTAATCAAATATATAGCATTCCATTTAAAAAACTGAATGTTACCCACTTTTCAAGGAAAATATTGCGAACACCAAAAATTAAGATACCGTATTATGTTGTGTATAAAAAACAGTAAAAGTTTTCCTTCTACAGTTTTTTTACATATACTTACCATATTAGAGAACACTGTATAAGAATAACGGATATAGCCGCTTGGCCGCTGCGAGTACCGCACGTGTCAGCCAGTCGAGCCGGTGTGATTTGACGCAGCGTTACATTCAATTAATTTTCATTTGGCCAATTTTAAAACGTCCATGATTTTCGAAACGTGTCCGTAAAGAGGAAAAACAGGGCTTTATCCTCATATTTTTTTCAAATTTTCAAAAGTTTGCCTTCACCTATAAAATTGCATTTGTTAAGAACAATTGCTAAATAAATGGTCAAATATTCGTTTTTATTAAGTGAAATAATTTTTATTAGGTACCCTTATATCTTCACTGTAAGCACCCAAAAGGTCATTTTTGTCAGTTTATTAGTTCCAGAGTTATAATTTTTTGAAAAATAGTATACACTATATTTCAAAGCGCTGTAACATCCACAATTTTTGACATTTCGAAAAATCCTTTGATATATGTTTATATACCCCTAAAGACTACAACATATCCAAGTTGCACCAAAATCCGAAACGTTACTCCGAAAAGTGTCCGACTTCGCGTGGAATGACCCGGGATTGAATATTTATTTGCTGCCTGAGAGATTAAATGTCTTTTATCTTTAACCTCTTTCACGGATATCTCAAGATCTTTCAACGATTATGTACGTATATTCTTCCTAATTTCACGGTACTGGACAAATAAGAAACTTCGAAATGTTAAGCGAAAAGGATAAATGCCATCCTGCGTAATATCCCCATGAAGTTAAGAAATTTCAAATAAAACCAATGCGATCATGTATATTGTATATATACAAAGTGAAACGAATAAGAGCATTGTAACTACGAAAGATTAGCAATATGCAGTGTCAACATAGCTACCGACGCGAGCGTATTATAATATCCTGTCTCATTTTTCAATACTGAATTTCCCACTTATAATTAATTTAATCTACGACGTGGTTTCGTATCTTCCGTGTTCGGAGACTTCGTAATTAACGTTTACTTGGTGAAATGAGTGACAACGGTAATAATTGTAAGTAAATATGTCATATATATATGCGCAGCGCGAGAAACGGAGTGTATCTATTACGCCACGACTCGCTATCCAGAACCCTGAGATTTCCGAATCTCAATAACGGCTGATCCGATTAGATTTTGAATGATCTTAATGGATAGTCTGGGTGCGATTTACATAAGAAAAGTGTCTTCGTTTTGTTCCTACGTGCCTTATGAGCTGAGATATTTCGACGCAAAGTTGGAATTTGCCGATTTTCATGTTCTGAATTTCATCGTCATCGTCAAGTGTAGGCAAGAGGGGAACATGAAAGGGAGAAGAAATGTCTCCAATATGCACGTCGTTCATTCGATGAAGGTGTCGGCACTTTCGGCCAATCGCGTAACAAATAGTCACGTGTCAGCCAGACAGAGAGCACATCTGACGAGATAAACATAACCTACATAGCTAGTGTCAAACCACCATAACCTGTCAAGCGTGAAATAAGGAAACTTTTTAAAATTTTTGAATCACGAGTTTTTGCACCAAATAGGACACTGAATTATTGTCTCAATTAACAAGGTAAGTCACCAAAATTTTTTAATAGACTATTCATGTAGAGCTTATAGAAACGGAGGGGACGCACAGACTTGAAAGTTGTCCAGAGAAGGTTTGACAGAGAAGCATCTTCTTTGACACAAGTTTCTACAAAACAACATATTGTTTATACCAGCAAACTATTTTTACATTAGAGTTTTTATGTAAAGGTTATAGAAATGAAGGGGGCAAATAGGATTGGATAGAAATAAAAGGGACGCACAGGCTCGGAAAGAAATGAAGGGGAAGCGCAGGCTTGGAGGTTGTCCGGAGAAGGTTAGATAGATGGAGAAGCATCTTGTTTCGCACAAGTTTCTGGAAATTTGTCAAATAAGGTAAATCGATAAAATTTTTCAAGTTAGCGTAGCATTAAGAATTAAGAAAATTATGGCGTACTGCGTGCAGTGTAGAGTAAGTCACATTAGTGAAGAAAGTACGCTAAAAATGCATCTCCCTCGATACTTTCCAATTTTTTATGAATTATGAATTAAAATCCGCAGTAGTTCCCACGCTATTCATTAATTTTTTTTGTTTCCATTAACAATATTTCAATTCACTAATAAACATACTAAATTAATTTTATTCCAACACCAATAAATTGTGCGTTAAGAATATTAGATGTCTGTTCATTTTTGCTAAATTACCATTAGCATTTAAATTTCCTCCAACAAGACTTTCTGCGCTCTTATTTTCTTCGGACACATTTTGTAGTCTCTACACTTATTATAGCAAAGGGCCACTCTATTTCTATATGTTCTACGTTAAGTTGTAACTAAAATGTGGTTTTTAATATATTCACAGATAATGGAAGCAGAAGCGAAAGAGAAATTAACCCCACTGTACAAGCAAATGAAAAAAACAAGCACATTTTCATGTATAATTCAATTTTAGAGTTTTAAGAAATATGTATATATAATTAAAATCGAATTTTATTATGAATATGGAAAACTATAATTTAGAGAAAAAAATAAATGGGACATAGTATTATATTAAATAAACGATTTTATTCAGCATCGATCCTCTGTTTGCTTCTTGCATGTTTGGTTTATATCTGAGAAGTCAAATTTAAACCAATTCCTCCAATCTAGTTCGGGTAGCTAGTCACTTCACGATTTCCGTATATACACAATATCGAGGAATGATTCGTTACGTAATAGAAACCCATAAAAAAGAATCCCATTTAAAAGCATTGTCGTAAATTGATATCAATAAACACCACTACAAAATGTGTGAAATCCCCACAAAATTACCTTTTTTAAAAAAAGGTACAAAAAAGAGCGCCAAGTATATAATCCCATCAAAAAGTATCCCATTCAAAAACATTGTCGTAAATTAATACTCATCAAAAAGAATCCCATTTAAAAACATTGTCGTAAATTAATATCTCATCAAAAAGAATCCCATTTAAAAACATTGTCGTAAATTAGTACTCATAAAAAAGAATCCCATTTAAAAACATTGTCGTAAATTAATATAAATTTATTAATGTGCTATATTTAACTTAACAAAAGTAATGATATACAACAATTGCGCCAATTATCACAATGGCTATTTATACAAAGAAAAAAATGTATTAAATAATATTAAGCAGATATATTTTTATACAAATCAATATTTTAATACGAATAAATATTTTATTCAAAATACTTGGCGCTGCTCACCGAAAAAAATGTTAATTGTCTTGGTTAACAAATAAAACAAGACAATACACCACTGAGACAAGAAAGAAAGAAAAAGATTTTAATGCAATTTATACATATTTATTCAGTTTAGCCACACCAATTCGGATTTGTATAAAAATATATCTGTCTTTAAGGTGTCTGTACCAGGACGTCTTTGAAACGACTGTGTTAAGACATCTGTGTCAAAACGTCTTTGAAACGACTGTGTTGGGACGCCTTTAAGACGTCTGTGTGGAGACGTCTTTTAGACGACTGTATTATGACGTCTTTAAGACGTCTGTCCTGAGATGTTTCTAAGACGTCTATCCGAGTAAGTGTTTAGGACATCTCTAAGACGTCCATGCCAAGACGTTTTTTAACCCTTCCTTGACACTCAGGGTGGGAACCACCCATAAGCTGATTTTGACACTCTGTGCCTTCTATATGTAAAATAAATACCTTGTTTTCGAAAGACGACATACAAAAATTTGTTTTCCAAAATATTATATCTGAACAATAACTCTATACATTTTTAGTTCGTAATATTAAAATTTGCAAAAGTTACAATTTTTTTAAGATTTTCTTCGTGTTTTCTCGACATATGGTAATCTAGAATTTCTTTACAAAAACTGTGATACAATTTTAATAAAAAAACTATTAAAATACATTCTAGATACCTTGAAATTGCCCCACGATTTTTTTCATAATGATTGGATTCTTTTGATGAGTATGCAGTGGTTCACAAATTATTCTGGGTGTGAGCCACCCAGGTGTGTCAAATTCGATCGAAAAGGGAGATGTGCCAACGAAGGGTTAAACAACTGCGTGTAGATGTCTTAAAGACGTATATGTACATAAACAAGTCATGACTAGGCCGGATCGCGATGGATAGTACGCGACCGCCAGGGGGCGACCGGGCCGAGCGCTTCTCGCAGGTAGGATACAGCAGTCATGCCTATAAGAGAGTTGGGCAGATCATATACCGTCACTCTCGAGTACCGGCTTTTTTTGATGATGGAAATTTATATTTTCGACTTAATACTTGAATATGCCAAAAAATGTCTCGATCATTCGCTATTGCAAGACGTTCTTCTTTTTTATGAAGAAACGAAAATATTGACCAGTATGATATACTTAATTTCATTAAAAGATATTAATTCTAATAAAGACGAATCAAGTCGCGCTTAATATCTCTTGAAAGAGGCCTAATCTAGACCTTACGTCTACGAAGACCAAGACGTCTTTGACGCGTCGTGAATGTTTGAAATGGACGTCTTTAAGACGTCTTCACGACCAATTAAAGATGTCTATAAGACGTCTCTACAAGGCGTTTAAAAGACGTCTTAAAGACGTACGGTTTTCTGACTAACGATGTTCAAAAATGTCTATAGACGTCTTTAAAACGTCTTGAAAATTTGAAATAGACGTCTGCGCGACGTTTAAAAGACGTCTACAGGGCGTTTATAACACGTCTCACAGACGTCTTACAAGACGTCTTACATACTGTTCAAAAGACGTCTTAAAGATGTACGGTTTCCTGACTCAGGACATTCAAAAATGTCTATAGACGTCTTTCAGAAAATAGCAGACGTCTTTAAGACGTCTTGAAAGTCTGAAACAGATGTCTTAAAGACGGCTCATAGACGTCGAGTGCTGTCTGGGATGCGACACTATCCAACAGCATGTTCTTGGTTAATGGAAAACCTTTACTGCCTACAAACAAAATCCACTGAACTAATCGTTCTTCTTCGTTATTTGTTCTGCCCTCCTTAGTTAAACTGTCCTATCTAACATTTTTTCATTTTTTGAAATATGTTGAAATATTTTAAGTTCCACACGTTTTTTACCTTTTAAGTAAAGTTAGAAACCTCTACGTGCTTCGTAAAGATTTATAAACAGTCTAATGTATTTAACCTAAGTTCTTTCAAAATGATTAAAATATCTTATCTGAAACTGTTGTAACCCAACCAACGCCTAAGGGCAACGACACCGCGTACATACCGATTGCCGCAACCGAACAGCCGAAAACCGGCACAGCCGCGTAAGGACTCTCGGAAGCGCATCGAGAACCGTCAGCACATGGCGAAATACCCAAAGCGGGTCAAAGATGGAGACCCCGATGGTCCCCACTTCACCCCGATTAGAGTATAAGAACAATGTACAAGCCACGAGTGGCTCTCTTGTAATCAGAACACCGACGTTACAGTACGCGTTACCTGTCACTCAGATCGGGACAGAATAAACCTTGTTTAAACCTTGCGGTGAGTCCCAACTCTTTAACCTGCTACGATCCCCTACCCTTCGGATTCCCTCCGAATCCTTCTGCCACGGCACCTCTACCCGAATCTCCGGAGCCCGTGGACAGCAACTGCGAAGGACGCCCGGAGCACCTCTGAGATTCGTTACCAGAATCTCGGCCTCAGGCGCCTTAGCACAACAAAACAATTAATTAATTGGTACGTTAATAATACATTCCCTACCGGTACACCTATTACAAAAAATGATATTAGGCTATTACGAAATAATGACAACATGTTTTAATTTGAATGAAGGAAAATAAGTATGGTACAAAGTAAATGATAAAACTTCAGTTTTTTCAGTTGTTTCAAAATGCTATACTCGAGCTCATTTTAGAAGGAACTTATTCGCGCATGTAGAATGAGCTCATTGGCTCCGAGGAAGCGTTTGTTTGGGGTATAGCCAATAGTAATTTGTTTCGGCACCAATGAACGCCAACGATTCGTCGGTCGGCAAGTTCCTTCTAAAATGAGCTCGAGTATAGATAGGACATTTTAACTAAAGAGGGCAGTGTTAATATAGTCTGTGGACCGCTTTTCTTCCCTATTGGGTATATTCCTTTCTATTTGCACCTCAATGTTGAAAATGGTATGTGATATTGTTTGCTGGCAGCCCTAACTGATACACCTGTAGAAACAGCATCTATTGCATTTCTTATGCTTTCATCAGTATACTGAGGCTTACTCGTCCTTTTCGTTGCCAATTGTTTTGTTTTTAAATTTTTATCTTCCATATTAAAACTATGAAAAATGTAAATAAAATTATTTTTAGAACATAAACCCAGACAGCACGCAGACATCTTAAAGACATCTTAAAGACGTCTGGAGTCAGACGTTCCAGACGTCTTTAAGACGTCCGTGAACGTCGTTTTCACGTCTTATACAAGTCTTCGGCACGGCTGATGTCACGAATCAAGACGTCTTAACCCTTTCGCTACGACGGGCGACTATAGTGGCTCTCCATGCGGTGCCACTGAGGTACGACGGGCGACTATAGTGGCTCTCCATACGGTGCCACTGAGGTACTACGGGCGACTATAGTGGCTCCCCGTACGGTGCCACTGAGGTACCACGGGCGACTATAGTGGCTCCCCGTACGGTGCCACTGAGGTACTACGGGCGACTAGCCGCTAGCCGACGACCATTGACAATAGTTTATTTTGCATCATTTGTTTCTCACAGCCGAAATAACTAAATGCTTAGCAACCCAAATTCCTCAAGAATCAGTCTCGAGTAATTTGTTTGATTGTTTGTAGCGAATAAAGTCAGTATTTACTGCAGAAAGATAATTCACCTTATTTTTCTCCCAATAACGGATAAGTAAGTATCCCTTGTTGTTTTTCAATTTTGTCTCACCTTATTTAGGTTAATTATTTCTGGACAGATTTTATCTCAGCCCTAAAATGATGACAAATAATAACAGGAAAAGATTTATTGACGTAAATCAGAATTATTTGGACCTGTCAGAAGGTGATGAGATAAATTCAAATTTGGCAAGAGAGAGACCTCATAGAAACAGTAAAAGATTTCGAGAAATGAGATTCAGCACATCCGAAATCGAAGAAGACAGTTCATTTGAAGAAGATATCACAAAAATTACATGGAGCAACGACTTATCCCAACCGACTTTCCATAAATTCAATTCCAAGCATTCCGGAATAAAAGCATCAATTAGCTATTTGGCACCGATTTTAGATTATTTTAAATTATTCTGCTCTGAAGATTTTATAAATTTTATTGTCGGCACGACAAACAGCTATCGCAGTAGCCTTGATAATAATCATAATACAATAAATTCCCAAAATACTTCTGTCGGAGAAATGTATTGCTTTCTCGCCCTCAAATTATTGATGTCGCGAAATAGAAAACTGTCATATTCTGAATTCTGGTCCAACGACAAACTTTTGAGGAGCAACATTTTTGCAGAGGTCATGAGTAGGGATCGGTTTTTATATTTGTTAAAAATTTTACATTTTAATACGAACAATATGACCGCAGATGTTGATAAATTATATAAAATAAGAGAAATTTGTGATAAGCTGCGACAAGGTTTTCAGGAGGCGTTTTATCCTTTTGAAAATCTATGTATTGACGAAAGCTTACTCCTGTATAAAGGAAGGTTATCGTTTAAGCAATACATATCCTCTAAAAGAAACAGATTTGGAATAAAATCATTTGTTTTATGTGATACCCAATCGGGGTTTGTGCAGGATTTCATTATTTATAATGGCTCATTAACTACTGTAAACTGCGTAAATCAATTTATTGGAAAGTCAGGAAACATAGTAATGGAATTATTGAAACCTTATTTAGGCAAAGGTCATACGTTATACGTAGACAATTGGTATACAAGCTCCGCACTTTTTATTCTTTTGCATCAAAATCTAACTAACGCTTGTGGAATGGTACGTAAAAGGCGAAAAGGCATTCCAATATTCCAAAATAAATTAAAAACTGGTGAAGCAAATTTTCGCTCCTCGAGATATTTATTAGCGATGAAATGGTGTGATAAAAGAGAAGTATACATGCTATCCTCTTTCCATACCCAAGAATTTGTTGAAACAAAACGTCATTTCCGGACTCGAGAAATGATTATGAAACCAAAATGTGTTGTTGATTACAATAAATTAATGGGAACTGTAGACAAAACAGATATGGTTATTAGCACCATTCACTCGCAACGCAAAGCGTTGAAATGGTACAAAAAATATTTTTTTCATTTAATTGACATATGCGTTTGGAACGCTTATTGCTTATATAAGTTAAAAACTAGAAAACAAATATCAATGGCAAGCTTTCACCTACAGTTAATTCGTTAACTTTTAACCCTCCGAGTACTGGACTTCGAGTCCTGGGCCTGGGTCTGTCCAGACCCACACCGATAGTTCACTAATACATATTCACGGTCGCTCGAGACCCTCACCGATACTGTCATAAAGTAGGATGATCGCCGAGCTCGAGACCCTCACCGATATTGTACACACAGTGACGATCCCTCGAGCTCGAAGCGGTCGGTTTCGGATTAGGAACGTTTGGATATTTGTTGTACACGTATGAAAGAAATAATCATGTGAATTATAAAAATATTACATTTATTCCATATTTATAATATCATTACATGTATTGCACAAAATTCTATGGGTTTCCGTGGAGTCGTTCTTACATACATGTTTACTGCACGATTCACATTTCGAGGGGTATTTATTGTCGTTTCCTACGCAGTAGCAACATCTCGCACGCTTGAGACCTCCTACTCTCGTTTTTTTAACAATTTTTCTCCCCGTTGCTTCTATCGCCCTCACAATATTTGCCGATAGACCTCCTTCCTGATTTTCGAATTGGGTAGCCCGTCTGTCAATATTTTTGGCAGTCAATTTCTTTGCCAATGCCTCTAAAAATAATTTTCTTCTCATCGTGGATGAATGTCTCGTCTCCCATGTCGGATTTTTGACGTGCCAGACAACAAACGCATTATATGCAGCAGTATCTAAATAGTGCATAAATAAAGATAGGGGCCAACGACGGGTACAGCGCCTACAAGAATACTCCCTCACTAATTTATCTAACACGTCGACTCCACTTTTTGTGGAATTATAATAATTTATTATTTCCGGCTTGAACTTTTGTGCAGCTGCCGATATTTTATGCTCGCGGTGTAATGTGGACAGTAGCACAACACACTTTCGCAGTTTTGGCACGTAGGATACCAGCGTTATATTTGGCGTGAATAGAAATTGTGATGAATATACAGGGTGTCCCACGGTAGAGTGGACGGTGCCGTAGCTTCTAAAGTATTGGAGATAAAATTTTTTAAAAAATAGGGAATTGCATGGTTCGAAGGGGCTAATAAATTAGCCCGAACGAATTTTTTTTTCGATTATTATTTTAAAAAATACGGTGGTCAAGTTCGGTTTTTCAAATGGAACTATTTTTTTTGAAGTCCTGAGTTGATAGTGCGTTCCAAGACAAATTCAATAAGCATGAATGTATATACTTTATTTCCACTGGTTTTTGAGATATTGCGCTTGCAAATTTACTGATTTTCACTGCAAGAAACTCCTCTGGAATAGCAAGGACCGGGGACGGTCTTACTGGCGCCACGGGTGGCACTGCCTGTTGAAATAGATACCTACCTGCGAAAGGTCTACGCCAGGCCCAAAGGCTGGACAATTCTTTTCCGCCAGAAATGCTACTTAGGTAGGTACATCTGCGGTATCGAGAAGCGCATTGTTACTTTTATTTCGCACTTGCTTCTAGGCTCGGATAGCCGGTTCGTCTGGGAGGGATGCAAGTTGGATTGGTTAGGTTCGGAGGAGTGAAAGTTGCTAGACTAAATTTCAACTATAGGGAGCAGATTGTATCAGAACCAATCGGATAAACGGCTGCTAGAGAACAAGAGGCCTTCTTCACAGCAATACCTTCTCCCCAATGCCCACCTTCTTTCGCACGGAATACGTCAACGCATGGTTTTGTTTTGATATCGAAGCTCATGTTTATACTCGAGAGGACCACGCGTCGACAGCGGGCTACCCCTTTTCTTACCGTGTCTCTCCACGAGGAGTATTGCCGATGGATTGTAGAAGCGCAGATGTCTGGATGCCAGTTGTTGAATTCAGGAGACGATAGAAACACTTTATTACAAAACACACATGTACTATAATTAAAGTAAATCGTATTCCTCTCGGGCAGGAGTCGCCCGACGTTCGTCAAGAAGATGCGGCTTGGTACCCCGTGGCGAGGACAACCCTTCGCAGGGTCTCGCTCGATTTTTATGACTTTTACCGGAAAAAGGTACGAATCCTGGGCCGAACGTAACGAATTGAGGTCGAGCCCCCGCAGTCGAGGGTGAAATATCCATTACAGCGTACCTCCATAATTACCCTGTATCTGTTTCAGAAATAAAATAATTCTATATTCTTTATCGTATGGATATGGAAGTGTCGCCGTTGGATTCCTTGTGGTTTCCCGATGAAAATCATGCCAAATGTCGTGTAAATCGGACAACTTTTACATAGGGAATACAAATAGCTTGTGTCAAAGTAGTCCGATTTGCATGATATTTGGTATGATTTTCATCAGAAAAACATAAGGAATCCATTGGCGTCACTTCCCTTTCGATACGATGAAGAAAAGAATTTCTTAATAAGTTGTAATGGATATTTCACCCTCGACTGCGGGGGCTCGACCTCAATTCGTTACGTTCGGCCCAGGATTCGTACCTTTTTCCGGAAAAAGCCATAAAAACGGGCGAGACCCTGCGAAGGGTTGTCCTCGCCACGGGGTACCAAGCCGCATCTTCTTGACGAACGTCGGGCGACTCCTGCCCGAGAGGAATACGGTTTACTTTAATTATAGTACATGTGTGTTTTGTAATAAAGTGTTTCTATCATCTCCTAAATTCAACAACTGGCATCCAGACATCTGCGCTTCTACAATCCATCGGCAATACTCCTCGTGGAGAGACACGGTAAGAAAAGGGGTAGCCCGCTGTCGACGCGTGGTCCTCTCGAGTATAAACATGAGCTTCGATATCAAAACAAAACCATGCGTTGACGTATTCCGTGCGAAAGAAGGTGGGCATTGGGGAGAAGGTATTGCTGTGAAGAAGGCCTCTTGCTCTCTAGCAGCCGTTTGTGAGGGATGCAAATCCGATTGGTTCTGATACAATCTGCTCCCTATAGTTGAAATTTAGTCTAGCAACTTTCACTCCTCCGTACCTAACCAATCCAACTTGCATCCCTCCCAAAAGAACCGGCTATCCGAGCCTAGTAGCAAGTGCGAAATAAAAGTAACGATGCGCTTCTCGATACCGCAGATGTACCTACCTAAGTAGCATTTCTGACGGAAAAGAATTGTCCAGCCTTTGGGCCTGGCGTAGACCTTTCGCAGGTATGTATCTATTTAAACAGGCAGTGCCATCCGTGGCGCCAGTAAGACCGTCCCCGGTCCTTGCTATTCCAGAGGAGTTTCTTGCAGTGAAAATCAGTAAATTTGCAAGCGCAATATCTCAAAAACCAGTGGAAATAAAGTATATACATTCATGCTTATTGAATTTGTCTTGGAACGCACTATCAACTCAGGACTTCAAAAAAAATAGTTCCATTTGAAAAACCGAACTTGACCACCGTATTTTTTAAAATAATAATCGAAAAAAAAATTCGTTCGGGCTAATTTATTAGCCCCTTCGAACCATGCAATTCCCTATTTTTTAAAAAATTTTATCTCCAATACTTTAGGAGCTACGGCGCTGTCCAGTCTACCGTGGGACACCCTGTAGACATCGATTTTGAATATTTGTCAGCATTTTTGGTAAATCCCGCCTATTTTTACGCATTGTCCTGACTAAATACAGGTTAATATCTAATAAATACTCCGCTAAAGTTATGTCCGTGAAAAAATTATCGGTCGTCACGCATCGACCAGAATTTCTCCAGAAATCAGTCATTTGTTTTACGACACGTTGCCCTTGCTGTTTCTCTGGTGCGTTTCCTTGTTTCCCCAAATAGACGTCCATGTTGCAGCAATAATATGTTTGGGAATCACAAAGGGTCCATATTTTTATCCCATATTTGCCGGGTTTGTTTGGCATATATAGTTTGAATGAGCAACGGCCGCGAAACGTCACCAACTGCTCATCAACGCATCCAACGTCTGTCGCATTATACGATTCTTTACAATTTTTCGTAAAGATATTTGTAATATCTCTTAGGGGTGCTAGTTTGTCCGTGGCCTTTCTTTCCTCTCGTGTGGCGGAATCGTCGAAACGGATATACCTGAGTAAAACATAAATTGTAAATGTAAGTGTGGATGTAAGTGAAGATGTAAGCGAAAGCCATCCAAAATCGAAAGGCAAGGATAATAAATAAATATAATAATAATAATAATAATAATAATAATAATAATAATAATAATAATAATAACATACCTTAAGATATCTACAAAGCGATCACGCGACATTGTTGCTGTATAAAATTGCCGAGAAAGTGCATCCGTCGTTTTCCATAGGTCCTGCTTGCGTTCGCGCGATTCTCTGAACCGTCCAATCAGCAGCAGAAGTCCAAGAAATGCATCCATTTCCGTACGGTCCACTGGTTTCCACTTTTTATTCGGCGGCATACACTTATTTGCCTTCATATTCGTGTATAAAATGACGGTGTGGATGATTTCTTCATTGATGAATAAATGAAAACATTCATCTACTGTTGCGACATGCTCACTTCTTTCTGTCAGTGAACACTTGCGCTGGAGGTATTCGACTGAACTGCTGTCGGATGCAATGTAGTTCCAGTGGCGTCCAGCTACCATTTGATTTCCTGGATGCGTAGGTGCTGATGGATCATCTTCGTCGGATTCGGAATCTTGCTCCTCTGGTTCAGCGTCGCTATTGGATGCACTTCCACCATCCGATGAGTGTTCACAGTCGTGCACGTCTTCATTGTCTTCCGCAAAAAGTGCAGATTTCTCGTCGGTTCGTAACGCAAACATTGTACGAATGCAAAGTCAAACAAAACAACGATAACACGAATAACAACGATAACAACGATAACGACGATAACGATAACAACAATGATAACGATAAAAACAATGATAACGATAAAAACAGCAAAACCAACAAAAATAATAGACCCGGGAAAAGCACAAGAAAGCAGCGATGCGTCGTCGTCAACTATGCAGTCGCGAATGCCACTCGGCAGCGCAGTCGTCACGAACTTCCCATTATTGCCCCAAACAGTCACCGGAAAGGCCCGGTTTATGTTTTTATGACACCCCCGACGGCTAAAAGTTCGCTTGGCCGCGGCTGACCCCCATAGCTCCGGCACTGTGTGCGTTAGCGCTCTCAAGCAGTGGGTCAAAATTGATCCAGGCCCCGTACTCGGAGGGTTAAGCCATTACCAATCTGACAATAAGAATACCATTGCGAATAAATCAGGAGAAACGAATCCACTTCGCCCTACTGGAAGACACTTTCCGTCGCTATATACAAATGAAAAGACCAAACGAAAGAATCCGCTGCGAAATTGCGTAGTCTGTTCAAAAAATGACAAGAGGAGCAGATCGCGATACCAGTGCCAAATTTGCAATGTTGGCCTGTGTATAACACCATGCTTTGAAAAATATCATACGCAGTTACATTATTAAAAGCCATTATAATCATACAATTATATTATGTTATATTATTTTATTATATTGCATAATGTTATTTGCTTTCATACTGTCAATCCAAGAGCGCATACTAAAACGTTATAAATACCCTGGAATACCCTTTATTTATAAATATCCTTTGAAGAAAAATTCTTTCGTTCGAAAACATTCAGCAGTTTGGGTTCTCCGCCGCGGTACTCCTGCTGACGATCGGCGTCGCGTACCTACCGTACAGTGATGTCGCGGCGCGCGGCATTGCTACGTTCAGTGGGAATACCGCGCCGGAGAACCTGCCCGTAGCGAAAGGGTTAAAGATGTTTTTAAGACGTCTTACAGACATCTTCAAGATGTCTTTTCTCAGACATCTTAAAGACGTCTTTATCAGGTCCAGGTTCGGAAAAAAAATGACGGTGACGAGAGGAATCGAACCTAAGACTTTCCGTTTACGAAGCAATCGTTATTCGCACCTACCCAACATTTTTTTTTTAAAAGGTATGCGTTTATTTATACCAGGGTTTTTAACAGTGAGTATTACAGATAATCCTTAACGCATAAAGGACTTAGATATTATAATGAGCTTATGGACTATAGACCTGCTTTGGGTACGCTTAGTCACTTAATTGGTGATAAGAATTGCACCTAGTAAATGTGCGAATATTATTTATGGTAGGAGTTAGTTTTTGTAACTGAGAATTTCTTATAATAAGAGGACGTGAACTTATAAGTATAGAAAGGTATTATAAAACTATACTATGATGGATATTTGCTAGTTCGGGGATTTGGTATGTACACGGGGTGGTTGGGCACAGCCGAGTGATGGACGTGTTTGGCATTTTCAGGTACGTGGTTTGTATGCGTCATACGCCAGCTAACGCTTTAATGGAACGAGTGGCAATCTCGTTGCAACTTACAGTTACGCACATTTATACAATATACACACAATATGTACAGGGATCATTCATATATCCATTTAACCTTATATACATACCATTCATCCTTATGCCTAAATTTGTACATTATATTGTATCTTATTACTATTATTTATTATGAGTAATGTTTGGCTACCGATGTAACGGAGCTTACAAGGCGGAGGGAAAAGCATGTATAAATATAAATAAATCTGGTTGCATGAGAACTAATAAATGAAAAGAGAGAACAATTTATTCTTGATATTTGTAGTTCTACTTATGACCTTTCCATGGCACGAGTCAAAGTAGCGTGACGATGGACGGCCACTTTGTCACGAGAAGGTAAGTGGTATTTCTTTTTCTTTTAGAGTTTTGGCCAACTTATCAGCCTTGACTGTCGGATCGAGATGGACGTTTACGCGTCTTATGAATGTATTTATAATTCGCACGAATTAGCACGATATATGGTGGCACTTTACATTTTGGTGGTTTGCTTAAAACGGATTTATATAGTTATTTACGCATTGAACTGTGTTCACATTTTATAACAATAGACTGAGGAGTGCCGTATCAGACCTTCGCATTACATTATTACTTGTCGATTATTAGCGGACAGCACAATTATGAGAATAGGGTGGATTTAGCGCTCTGTCAATTTATTTGTTTACTGAAGCCACCAATAATTGACCGAGTCTTTTTTTTTATTAATAACTTTGTCCCATTTAGTGAGCTTATTAACAAATCTCATGTTGGGGTCGTTAGATCTAATATCGGGTTGAAAGATAGCGCTTTGTCAGTGGCCCTCCTATTTACATGGTAAATTATTGGTAGCTTCCTTTTGTTTTGTATTAAACCTAATGAGTCCAGGTAAGGAAAAGCTTGGGGCGGATGTATCCCGAGAGCCTTGCGTTGTCGAAATATAGAGGGTTTGGGAAGACCGAATGAGAAATGAGGGAGTTCGAGTCGATTTGTATGATATTGGCCCAATGATCTCTAATCATTTTCAGGATGAATAGATCAATTCTGATTAATTTGGCTTCTGAATACAGGTTGAAATTGCTCACGTATTTGGTGTAATTTGATTCAAGGGATCTGTACCTACCCAAGCAGGCGCGTATACATTTCCGCTGAAATGATCTCATCTTCTCCATAACCTCCGCGCTTACATTGAACCATATTTGTCAACCGTATGTAAGTATGAGTCTTACCAGTAATTTGTAGCACAGGATTTTCACTGATTTATTAAGATCTCTCGAGTAAAAAATTCTTTTGTTAGCATAGAATGCTTTTTGAGCTTTTTGGAGCTGTGTGTATATGTGATCGTTATAATTGAGTTTAAAGTCCAGGTGAACACCTAGGTAGCGGACTATACTATTGTGGGGTATGTTTATGTTAGGGTCGGTGGTGGATTTCAGAGCAAATTTTCCAGAAGAGGTTCTGACATCTGTATTTGCGTCTGAAGTTTTGGAGATGTAGGGTCTAAATAGAATCGTTTCACATTTACTTTCATTAATTTTGAGTTTCATTAATTTTGAATATCTCGAAAACGAAGGTCGACCGCCAAAAAGTTTAGAGGAAAAAGTTGTTCAGAATGATGTCCTTGACAACATATTTCAAGGTCGTCAAAATCCGTGAGGTTGCCCTCTATCTATACCATTACCCTTTTTTTTATAGTTATAAGTTTCACTGTTTTCCAGTGCTGCGGGAAGTAGGCTAGGTTTAGGCAATTATTGAAGAGGATGACGTACAGTAGGATATAGCATGGTGGAAGTTTTTTTAGAAAAATGTTGGGGATATTGTCAAAGCTCGCTGATTTTTTGTTATCAAAAGACACGGTAGTGTCTCGCGCCAAGTATATAATATACAGGGTGTCCCAAAAATTGATTGCAAACAAGTTTTTCCTTTGCGAAAATTCTCTCCGAGGTTTCGTTAACGAGATATTAACAAAAAGCACCGACCAATCAGAGCGCGAGTCTGCCGGCCGAGTTCCCGCGCTGCGACTGCGAACAAGCAACTTGGCATGCATCGAAGAAAATTTCGTAGAATGGCAAATGAAAAAGACGTAACAAATAAAATCGAACATGTTTCATGGTTTGTTTGTTATTTAAAGTGAATAATGAATAAAGGATAAATGGATGAAAATCACGTGTAACGTAAATAGACGAATATACAGTTTGTTTGAGAAATAGGTAGGTGTGAGCACGCTGGTGAAAGTGAGGTTAGGGATCGACAGTAAAGCGGCACAGTTTTAATGAGCAATGTACAATTAGTTTATTTTTACACTCGTTGAGTGAGTCACGTTTTTTGTTAGCAATTGAGCGGTGAGATTTGCACGCAGTGCAGCGGGTTTAACACTAGTAATCTCGTTGAGAAAACACGCGCGCTGAGAACACGCGGTTGTATGCCTACGGCACTTCGACAATCCGCGCTTGAGAGCTATGATACCTGCATTTCTAATGAGCGTGAGAAATTGCTGAGATAATCTCGAGTGAGATATAATGAGAATTCACCCGTTACAATTGAGAAGATATGCAATCGCGAGCGACACGTCTTTTCACGTACACGAGATGAACAAGAGATCCTGAGATCGATGATCGCTTCCGTAGCCCCCGTCGTCTCGAACCGTCTCGAAGCTCGACAGCCGAAAGGAATTCTATTGGCGCAGCCAATAGACGTGGTGAGCGGTGATTGGTTGCGAGAGTGACGCAGATGAGCGCTGATTGGCTGCGTGTTCGATGGTAAAATATCGAACGGTCTATTGAGTGTCGATCGTGGATCGGCTGCTTGATACGCTGCCCAGGAGGTGCTGCTGTGAGCGAGTGTGGTGGCTTTGGGAATTAGTGCATTCCCAAACACAGTTTTTTTTTTAGAAGATTCGAAAATAATAATTATTTGAAGTGGGAGGATAAGGAATACGTAAATTTCCTTGTGTTAATAACTTAGCCACGAAAAGGTAATGTAACAGGAAATTAACGAAAAGTTATCGTAGTTCGTTATTGTGATAAAAATCCGTAATTCAATAACGGCCAGCACTGTTGCGGCCAGACTTATTCGTTATCAAACGAATAAGTCTGTCTAAAAAGCCCGAATAAATATTTTCGTACGGGAATTTGGAGAATTATCGCCGGAAATAAGCCATAGCTTGCGTTAAATTTAAAAATGAATGATCACCAATTAAGTAACTAAAACTCACCCTTGTCGGAAATTCACCTGCAGCTTGAAAACCTGTGTCACTGGGTCACTGAACCGATCCTGGTCATCGATGGACGAGCCCCGTGCACAGCTGGTCACTTTTTAAAGTGATCAATTTTTAAAACGTAGGAACAACACGTTCCATGGAAAATGAATTAAGTGATCAGTGTTAGTAGCCGTGTAGTGAAGTGAATACAGTGGTCCCCGGATTATTGACAAAATCCATATGCGCAGCGCGAGACACAGAGTGGCAGGGAACCGAACCCTAACCCGTACAGGGTTCGGTACGCCGTACCGCCGACTAACCCGTCTAACCGGGTAACAGAATTTCTCTGTAACCCGACTAACCGGGTTAACCGGGTTAATGCGGTTACAGTAATATTGGAATAATACAGGGTTTGGAGTGCTTATTAAGAAGTGAGAAATCCTCGACTTCCGCATTTCTCATCAGATCTTTCGCCGATGAAACTGACACCAAGAACGACGTAATTCGGAAAATAATGAAGAAAATTCCATGCAAAATTCATTTCCATAATTTGAGGCTAATTTCGTTAACAATAGTCCGATTTACATGAAATTTGGTATGATTACACAGTACAACAAAATTTGACTTTCTCTCGGACTTGTAACATTCAATAGGCGTTTCTTATAGGTTTTCGTGCCCTGAAAACGAATCCGCAACCCGTTTGTTGCCATCACCCTTAGTTTTTGAGAAAATCGATTTTGAAAAAAACTGCAAATTTTCAACTTTGAACATATTTTCTGTCGAAACGGCAATAGTTATTCGATTGTTCGTTGCGTCAAATTATTCTATGAACTTTCCCGAATACAACGATGTAAGTGATTATTGGGTTATGAACATTTAAATATGTTTAAACAACGATCAAAGGGAAAAGGACACCCGAAATGCACCAATTTTTGCGGATATCTTTCAATTTATTTCCAAAACTAAGGGTCTGAGACGAAATCTGACCATCCCACGCGATGCAGCAGACACTGTTCCTTCGGAAAGCGTCGGCAAAAGTGGTAAGTCTCGTTTCGTTTTCAATACAGAAACGAAATAGTTTGGCAAAACGCGCGGAGCCGACAGTGGTAGTCAACGGCGCGGCGGCACGCGCGGCGGCCAGCGTTGGTAGGTAACCCAGCCGCTCACGGTAAGCCTCTCACAGTGCTACAATATTGTATTTGTTATTTGTAAACTATTTAATTAAAAATTATTAACTATTGTATAATAAACTATGTAGGGTAAACCAACCAGTAATTGACCGCATACCAGTGAATGACCATTAGGCAAAGAAATGTCAATTATAAATTTTAAATCAGCAGCGTCCGGGCGTTTCTATATCGGAACGGTGGAAGGAAAGAGACCGGGCAGCGTCCGGGCGTCTCTATATCGGAACGGTAGATGGAAAGAGGATAGTAGCCGATCGCTCAGCTGTTACTCGGATTTGTTCTGCTAGTTCGCTCGTGCCGGGCAACATCCAGTCAGGCGGTCTAGTAGAGGGAGATCCGTAGCCCCACTCGAACTGCCGGTCCTCAGTCGCCTCGGGGCTTATGTCCCGATTCTCGGAAATAAGTAGCTGCGAGAAATCGACGCGATCTAGCGGCGCGGTGGGGAGTGAGCGTCATCGCGCTGACGCATCGCGAGACCGGCGTACTTCGGCCCGGTTCGGCGGGGTTCGGTCGCGGCCGCCCGTGCGTTTGGCCTCTCGCTCACTCTCGGTTGCACCGCCGCGTGCTCGATTCCTCGCACTGGTACGCTACGTCACAATGTGGTAAAAGCCCAACACTCCCGGAAATATGAAAATATAATTACATAATGCTGTTGTATTATGTATTAATGATCTGATCATACTGACCATAAAAATTAAAGTGAAAATTCCATTAGAAGAATTACATCATAAAGCCTTATTGCTTCAATAAAGTTGCGTAGTACTCTCGTATTTTTGGTGTTTCATACCTAAGATTTACGCTCGGTTGTTTAATCATATGTAACGTCTCCAACAGAATTCTGCGACTCCAATTGGCCTCTCTATCAATAATTTTAACATTATCGAAGTCAAATCTATGATCAAACTCCAATGCGTGTTTCGTTAGGGCAGTATGTTGGAGGGGAGATAGGAAAATGTTCTTTTTGTGTTCATAAATCCGTCTTTCCAAAAGTCTAGAAGTTTGCCCAATGTAAACTTGGTTGCAACCCATGCAAGGGATTGAGTAAATGATATTTGAATTCTTTAACAATGGTATTTTATCCTTGATTGGAGGAAACATGTTTTTAGTATAAATTGGGAGTTTAAAAATGGTGTGCATTCCTATTCTTCTGAGCATTCTTTTAATATCATTAGAAATGTTATTACTAAATGGTATGACCACTGTATTCTTCCAACTAACTGGTCCTATTTTTTTGGCTTTCTCCTCTTTACGTTTTTCCATTAATGCTGGATGGTAAATCTCAAAAATACGGTCACGGATGATTGTTGAGACCATCTCTATAGGATACCCATTACGTTTCAATGTATCTTTAATGAGGAGTAAGTTAGCTGATCGAAATTCAGGGTCAGAGAGCAAAATGGCACGATCTATTAGTCCCTTTATTAATCCCACTTTATGTTGCATGGGATGAGCCGAAAAAAAGTTGATGTAACTACCAGACCAACTCGGTTTGTGGTACCAATTGGCGATAAGTTTATTGTTTGATCTAATAACTACTGTGTCAAGAAAGCTTAAGCAAGAATCTTTTTCAACCTCATTCTATTCATTCTACTCTCCCGGTCGAAAAATCCGCCACTTTTCGGTGATGGTTTTTAAAATGAAATAAACACTTAACGTTTTCGAATTTCTGGGGGTATATTCTACCACTCTTGAAATACAAGAAAAAATCTCTGTTGTTTGTTTATTTCATTTTTTTACATAAATATTTCGCAGTGAAGTTGGCGGCTTCAAAATTGCTGGCGGTTGAAATTTCAGACGACTGGATCATCGGAAATAAAAAAAACCAACATATTTCTAATTCGCAGGAGTATGGTTATCTCGCTTACCACGAAAGAACAATTTTGAACCAAAATCATTCAAATGGGAGTCGATTAAAGTTGAAAGTACCGAAAAAGGCATTTCTTTTCTGTTTAATAGATATAAAATGTGGGAAAATATTAAAAAATCTTAAGATATTTGTGGTTAGCGAGATAGTCATACTCCTGCAAATTAAAAATATGTTTGATTTTTTTGTTTCCGTTGATCCAGTCGTCCGAAATTTCAACCGCCAGCAATTCTGAAGCTGCCAACTTCACTGCCAAATATTTAAGTAAACAAGTCAAATAAACGAACAACAAAGATTTGATCTTGTATTTCAAGAGTGGTACAATATACCCCCCGAAATTCGAAAACGTTAAGTGTGTATTTCATTATAAAAATCATCACCGAAAACTGGCGGATTTTTCGACCGAGAGAGTAGAATGTTCCCTTAAAGCTCGGACGGAAACTCTGATCGAAATCGAAGTGTGTTTGAGATTCGGTAGTTCCGATCTCCGCCACACCCAACTCATCGCAGCACCTCCTGGACAGCGGATCGACAAGCCCGATCCACAATCGATCGACCAAGGTGTCAGCGACAGACCGCTCAGCCAATCGCATTTCCCCACGTCGCTCGATCCTCCAGACTTTTGGAGAAGACGACTAACGGAAATCGATCGGCCATATTGCTCTTGCTCTTCTTGTTCACGCAGAGTACAAGTTCAGACGCGTCGGTTTCACTGAACGTTTAGCTCATTGTAACTCGTGAATTCTCGCAAAATTGCTCACCTTAGTGCTCAACCTCGTAATTTCTCACCGCTCAATTTAATATCTCGTGCTCAAACTCGTCGTGTATCGATTGTGGGTCGTGGTCTGTTACGCGGCCACGTGCGCGTCGTTTTGCGATTTGTCTCAACGAGACAAGAACTGTACATTCTCTGCACAACGTGCATCTGCTCAGGCTCACCCACTCAGCTTTTACGTTGTGACTCACTCCGCGAGTGTGAAATAAACTAATTGTACATTGCTCATTAATACTGTGCGTTCTTCACATAACCTCACCGGCATCTCACGCTCATCGCGAATTCTCTCGCGAACATTCTGGTCCTTCGAGCCGGATTGTTGTGTGAAGTTCTGTGCAGTGCTCACCCAGAACAGTTCACCCTCATTACTCAGTGCTCACCCCCAGTGCAACGCAAGCTCAGCAACGCGAGATGGAAGGAGACAACGATTCCTCCAAGACCAGCTCGGAGACCCGGTCCCGGTCGCCGTCACCTAACCCTCAAGGAGGGCAGGTCGCCCAGGTCAGTCTCCAGGTCCCCACAGAGCCACCGACTCAACACGCTGGCAGGACGAGATCCTCGTCCCCATCAACGGTACCGGCTCCGCTCATTATAAAGGCGAGATCGCAGGTCAGTCGGTTTGAGGCTTTACAAGCGTTGCGAAATGAAATTCCCACGGATCCAGAGTCGACGTCCCTCGGCGAGGTGCAGTCGCTGCTGGACAGCATCGCAGAGTTACACAAAGCGTTCCCCACCGAGCACGCTCACATGGAGGAATTCTGGCCAGTGCCTTAAGCGTACCTTAGAGTACTTCGCCTCAGACCTCCTGGGTCGTGAGGCGAGTCTCGTGGCTCAACTCAACAAGGCACTCAAGCGTCTCATCTCTCACCATTCTAACTCAACTCAAACCAGCTCATCCGCTCACACCGACTCAACCTCTGAAGTGATGGCCAGCAGAGCTGCCAAGATTCCAGAGCTGGCCATTCCCAAATTTGGGGGAAAGTTTGTGGAATGGCCTGCCTTCAGCGAGCTGTTCACCTCGCTCATTATTAAAGACTCGAGGCTTGCAGAGATAGACCGCCTCTGCTATTTGAGGGCAAGTTTGACAGGCGAACCTTCCCGACGGGTCAACGCCTTCCCTCTTCGAGGCTCATCCTTCCAGGCTGCTTGGGACTACCTGGAAAAGTGCTTCTCAAATAAACGGCTGCTCATCAAAGAGCAACTTGACAAGTTGCTCAGTATACCAGCCATCTCAACGAGATCGGCGCCGGCGCTCACCAACCTAGCGGCCACCATCAACGAGGTGAACGAGACGTTGGTGGCTCTGGGTGCAGATAAAGAAATGCACAACTGCTTAATCGTGCACGTGCTCACCAACAGCCTTGACAAGGTGACGCGGGAGGCCTGGGAAACCTCTCTCGCCAACTCAACGGAGTGCCCCAGTTACAAGGACCTGCTAGCCTTTGTGGAGAATAAAGGTGGTGCGTTGGAGCAGATCGAGGCTCCTCCCAAGAAACCAGCTGCTCCTTCGTCCTCCACAGCACGCTCATCTCAGAGGAGAACGACTGCTCACCCTGCGACGCAGGCAAAATCTCAACCCCAGACGTCGTCCAAGGCCCAGTCGACCAAATATCCTTGCGACTGGTGCCACGCCGACCACTTCGTGGTCATGTGCCCTAAATTCAGGGAAACGCCAGTGACCGAGCGTCGCAACTTCATCGTCGCCCGATCACTGTGCAAAAATTGCTGTGGTCGACACAACACAGATGTGTGCAAATCGACTCACCGGTGCAAGACCTGTGGGGTAAAGCACCACTCAATGCTGCACCCTCCTCAGCCATCCACTACTCAAGGCTCAGCTCAACCTCAGCCCAGGTCGACGACCGAGCCCAGCTCTGCTCAACAAGCCCCTCCAACGGAAGGGAAGAATCCAGAAGATGACGCTGACTTCTGAATCGTCGGTGCAGTCGTCAACTCATTCTCACCCAACTCACCAAACTCAAGCACAACAGGTCATACTCATACGTCTCTGTCTCACCCAGCCACTGGTTGCCACGCAACCTCGCTCACGCTCACCCTGTTAGCAACAGCTAACGCACAGCTCATCTCACCGGTGGCCTCGCTGCCAGTCAGGCTACTCATCGACTCTGGCTCAGAGCTCACCTTCATCAAGGAGGAGCTCATCACTCAACTTAACCTTCAAAGAACCCACTCATCAATATCAATTATTGGCATTGGAGGCAACAAGACTACTCACACTCGAGGCGTCGTGTCAATCACTCTACGATCAAGCTACGACTCCTCCACGGTCTCCACTCAAGCTCACGTTCTGCGAACTCTCACATCCAGTCTACCATCCGTTGAAGCACCACGTCAAGATTGGCCACATCTCACCAGGTTAAGGTTAGCTGATCCAGATTTTCTAAAACCTAGGCCTATTGACATAATTATTGGTGCAGACTCATATGGGAAAATTATAAAACCTAACCTCATAAAGGGTGACCCTTCAATGCCAATTGCCCAGTGCTCAATCTTTGGGTGGCTCGTTCTTGGGCCAATTAACACACCTCAGTCTCAATTCAGCTCGTCGCACACAGCTGCAGTCATGCAGCACAGCGACAAAACAATACAAGATCTATTGGCTAAATTCTGGATTCAAGAAGAGCTCCCGACAGATACGCCCTCAAAGCTCACCCCTGAAGAACAAGAATGTGAGGATCACTTTCGGGCGACACACACTCGTGATTCTACAGGAAGGTACATCGTACGCATCCCTCTCAAGTCATCTCGAAGTCTATTGGGCAATTCCTACCAGACAGCCCATGCCTGTCTGAAGCGAACACTCAACAAGCTCAACAGAGATTCTGAATATCGCAATCTCTACCAAGGGTTCATGAAGGAATATGAAGCACTCCATCATATGGTAAGAGCTCCCTCACTCTCACCTAATACTCACTCTGTTTTCTATCTTCCACATCATGGAGTACTCAAGCTCGACAGTCAGACCACGAAGTTGAGGGTGGTCTTCAATGGCTCAAGCCCGACCACAACGGGGCACTCGATCAACGATCTCATGCACACTGGTGCGAACCTTCTACTCAACATCACGGATGTGCTGCTGTGGATTCGCCAGCACAAGTACATTTTCGCCACAGACGTGACAAAAATGTACAGACAAATCAAGGTTTACGAAGACGACCAGGATCTCCAGAGGATACTGTGGATTGACGAGGATTCAAAGGAGGTGCCCTACAAACTCACTACGGTCACTTATGGAACCAAGGCTGCGCCGTTTCTCGCTGTCAGAGTACTACTGCAGTTGGTCGAAGACGAAGGACATCGTTTTCCCCTGGCAGTACCGTCAATCACTCATGCCAGATACGTCGACGACATATTCGGCGGCACCGATACAGGTGAGACACTCATTACAATTGCTCAACAATTAAATGACCTGTGCAAGGCGGGAGGTTTTTCACTTGCCAAGTGGCAATCAACCTACCCTCCATTGCTTGAATCAATTTCTCATGACGTGCGAGCCAGAAACTCGTACATAGCACTTGACGACTGCAATACCAAAATTCTCGGATTACAATGGAACGCTCTCACTGACAACTTCTCATTCTCGACAAAACCTCTCAGCGATTCAAGGCTCACTAAACGTCTCATTCTCTCTGAAGTAGCAAAGATATTTGATCCACTCGGCTTCTTAGCTCCAGTCATCATTCGGGCAAAAGCACTTTTGCAGGAATTGTGGCTGCACAAACTGAACTGGGACGACCCACTGCCTTCCCAAGTCACTGCTCACTGGCTCACCATCAGAGAAGATCTAACAAGTCTGGCCAGACTCTCAATACCAAGGTGGTTCAACACCTTCTCCTACTCGACAGTGGAATTACACGGATTCTCTGATGCCTCTCAACTCGCCATGGCAGCGGTAATTTACATTATCGTGTCCACACCGTCCACAGCTCACAAAGTGTCGACACTAGTGTGCTCCAAAACCAAGGTAGCACCACTCAAGAAACTCACAATCCCAAGGCTCGAACTCACTGCAGCTTTAATGCTGGCAAAGCTCACGAAGTATGTTCAAGCTACTCTTCAACTCAACATCTCTACAACTCATCTGTGGACGGACTCTCAAATCTCACTCTCATGGATCAAATCACATGCTTCACGCTGGAAGGATTATGTACGGAATCGTGTCTCCCAAATTCAAGAGCTCACCCCACACGCACATTGGAGACACGTTCCTGGAACGGCGAATCCAGCTGACTGTGCCTCTCGAGGCCTAACAACACATCAGCTTGAACACCATGAGCTTTGGTGGACGGGACCATCTTGGCTCACTCTACCCAGTGACTCATGGCCCTCTCAACCTACATTGAAGGACAGTCCAAGCATGCAGGAAGCTCGTCCTGGAATCTCAAATCTGCTTAACATTCGAAAACTCGAATATCACTGGGACCTCATTTACAAATACTCATCTCTCAACAAACTCTTTCGTATCACTTCAGTTTGTTTCAGAATTCTGTCACATTTAAGGAGGTCAACGATTTCCTTACCACTCATCGTTCAGTCGCCCGAGGATCTGGAGAGGGCCAGGATCTTCTGGATTAAAGCGACGCAGTCCCTTTACTTCGCACACGAAATAAGGACGCTCAGCTCTGGCGCGACGCTGCCATCTTCTCACATCTTCAATAGGCTCACGGCCTTTATCGACCAAGAAGGAGTGATCCGAGTCGGGGGCCGACTCAACAACGCTCACATTGCATATGGAAGTAAGCATCCTGCAATTTTGCCTCGTCACTCACGTCTGTCCGATCTGATTATAAATCAAGCTCACCGAGAAACTCTCCATGGAGGGACTCAGCTCACGCTCGCTCAAATCAGACAGACCTACTGGACCATCGGTGGTCGAGCTCCAGTGAAATCTCACATTCTACGGTGTGTTGTGTGTGCTCGGCAAAGGGGGATCCGTGCCCATCAACTGATGGGCCAACTACCTCTTTCACGAGTCACACCCACACGCCCATTCACCAACACTGGACTGGACTATGCTCGTCCTGTCACCTTAAGGACGTGGAAAGGGCGAGGCGCCAAGACTCACAAGGGATGGATCTGTGTGTTCGTCTGTCTCACCACCTCAGCTGTTCATCTCGAACTAGTCACCGACTACTCCACAGAAGGTTTCATAGCAACGTCAGCTCTCAATCTCGAAGTGGCATCATCCATCCAACGCCATCAAGGTCGGCTCTCTGGTGCTCATCACCGATGAGCGGTTTCCCCCTAGCAAGTGTCCACTTGCTCGGGTTCTCACCCTTCACTCAGGGAAGGATGGACTGACCAGGGTGGTGACGCTCAAGACCGCCACTACCATCTTAACCAGGCCAATCGCAAAATTGGCTGTTTTGAATGTTACAGATTCATCATCAACATCTTCTTCCAGCTGTTGAGGCCGCGAGCATGTTTGAGATTCGGTAGTTCCGATCTCCGCCACACCCAACTCATCGCAGCACCTCCTGGACAGCGGATCGACAAGCCCGATCCACAATCGATCGACCAATCAGGTGTCAGCGACAGAACGCTCAGCCAATCGCATTTCCCCACGTCGCTCGATCCTCCAGACTTTTGGAGAAGACGACTAACGGAAATCGATCGGCCATATTGCTCTTGCTCTTCTTGTTCACACAGAGTACAAGTTCAGACGCGTCGGTTTCACTGAACGTTTAGCTCATTGTAACTCGTGAATTCTCGCAAAATTGCTCACCTTAGTGCTCAACCTCGTAATTTCTCACCGCTCAATTTAATATCTCGTGCTCAGACTCGTCGTGTATCGATTGTGGGTCGTGGTCTGTTACGCGGCCACGTGCGCGTCGTTTTGCGATTCGTCTCAACGAGACAAGAACTATACATTCTCTGCACAACGTGCATCTGCTCAGGTTCACCCACTCAGCTTTTACATTGTGACTCACTCCGCGAGTGTGAAATAAACTAATTGTACATTGCTCATTAATACTGTGCGTTCTTCACATAACCTCACCGGCATCTCACGCTCATCGCGAATTCTCTTGCGAACAAAGTGGAAAACCCTGAAATTCAAGAGGGTATCATTCCAGAATTAAAATTACTAAAGGGTGTTTATTTATCAAGGGCAATAACGAAAGTAAATAAGAATAATAAAGCCTATGCTACAATTTTGAACACGCGAGTAACGTATCAGCAAATAAAGCCAATCACTGTACGTTTGGAACGAATTCCGAAAGCTTCAATTTTCTTATTAGATAATTCGAATACCTCACAATTAAGTCGGGAAAATTTAGTAAAGAAGAATTTAAGGTTAGAGCATTTGAATTCAGACGAGAAAACCTCAGTTTTAGATATTTGTACGGAATACAATGATATATTCCATTTCTCGGATGACATTTTAACTACTACGAATGCTATCGAACATAAGATTCACGTAACCGATCCGACTCCTATTTATACAAGGTCATATTGATATCCAGAAGTTCATAAACTTGAAGTGAAAAAGCAAATTGATAAAATGCTTAAACAGGGGATAATACGACCTTCAATCTCTCCGTGGTCTGCTCCCTTGTGGATTGTACCAAAGAAATTAGACGCATCTGGCGAACAAAAGTGGAGGATCGTAATTGATTTTAGACGATTAAATGATGTGACGGTCGGTGACGCATATCCTTTGCCCAATATCGAAGATATATTTGATCAGTTAGGTCATTCAAAATACTTTACAACTCTTGGTCTGGCTTCAGGTTTCCACCAGATTCCGATGCGCGATTCCGATAAACAAAAGACAGCTTTTACAACCCCTCTAGGTCATGATGAATTCTCAAGAATGCCGTTTGGTTTAAAGAACGCTCCTGCGACCTTCCAAAGGCTTATGAATTCTATTCTTACGGGTTTACAGGGTCTTCAATGTTTTGTTTATCTAGACGACATTGTTGTTTACTCGTCATCAATCGAGTAACATTCTACAAAATTAATAGTAGTTTTCGAACGTCTCCGAAGTAATAATTTAAAGCCGCAGCCAGAAAAATGCGAGTTCATACGACAAGAGGTAGCATACCTAGGTCATGTTATATCCGATAAGGGCGTACAACCAAATCCCGATAAAATCAATGCCATCGCTAAATTTCCTGCTCCTAAAAATCAAAAGGATATTAAAGTCTTCTTAGGCCTCGTCGGTTATTACCGAAGATTTATAAAGGACTTCGCAAAAATGGCCAAACCATTAACTCTTTTATTAAAAAAGGATATGCCTTTTGAGTGGACTTCTGAACAAACAAAATCATTTGATGCATTCCGCCAAATATTAACTACACGACCAATTCTTCAGCATCCTGATTTTAGTCAGGAATTTATCCTCACCACGGACGCTTCTAATTACGCTATAGATTCCGTGTTAAGCCAGGGCGTGATCGGAAAAGATCTTCCAATCGCGTACGCTTCTCGTATATTAAATAAAAGTGAACAGAATTATAGTACGACAGAAAAAGAGCTTCTTGCTATTGTTTGGAGTGTTAAGCATTTCAGGCCTTACCTGTATGGTAGAGGGTTTACGATTGTAACAGACCATAAACCGCTAACCTGGTTATTCAATTGCAAGGATCCAGGTAGCCGGCTAATACGTTGGCGACTGAAGTTAGGGGATCATACTTATAAAATAGTGTACAAAGAAGGAAAACTAAACTCGAACGCGGACGCATTATCTGGATTTCCGGTAGTAAATGTAATTCAGAATGATCATTCCTTCGAAAGCTTCATACAGTTTCACTATAAAAATCTTGACATTCCAAAGATCAAATCCATTCCATGCGACAAATACAAATATTTTCCGAACGTATTGTTTTATTCAAAGGATTTAGATGATAATAATTTGTTCGCAGAATCAATACGAAGTGAATATGACATGTCTAAAGTCAAAGAACCGGACGAATTAAATTCATTTATCAAGTTGGTTAAGGGCTCACAAGTAACATATGTTTGCATTTCTAAAGCATTCCATTTTGATAAATTGGAATATAAGGAAGTATTTTACTCATTAAAAACATTGCACAAGTATTTAGCCCCTCAGCGTGGTATGACGAGCAGGACTCGTCATGAGAAAAAGGTCCTCAACGGCGGTATGACGAGCACTGCTCGTCATGGGACGTGAAGCGGAGGCGTCAGCAGTAGGCCTTGGGACCACGGTCTATTGGACACTCGAATTAGAGGCGTGTTGTGCACTTCCCAAATACTTTCTGCAGGCCTTGGGGAGGAGATATGTACAGAGTGATCCTGGAGCCACTGGACTCAAAGGCGAAGGCAACCCCCCGCAGTGCCTCACCGAATTTTATGGCTTTCGACCCTCGAAGTGGTTGGAATACATTAAGAAATGAAATATGTCCCGGATTTCTGCAGGTATCATCAGATCTTTGCGAAAACGGCGCCAATCGATTCCTTATATTTCGCCGATGAAATTAACACCACGAACGACGTGATTCGGAGCATAATGAAGGAAATTCCGTTTAACATTCATTTGTATAATTTCTTTCTAACTTCGTTAAAAATAGTACGATTAACATGAAATTTAGTACAATCTTCATCGGAAAAACATAAGGAATCCATCGGTGTCACTTCCATATCGATACGATAAAGAATAAAGAATTATTTTATTTCTGAAACAGGTAGGAATTCTCAGCCGACCGCGGCGATTCGAGGTCGACACCCCGCAGTCGAGGGTGAAATATTCATTACAGCGTATTAAGAAATTCTTTATTCTTCAGCGTATCGATATGAAAATAACACTAATGGATTCCTTATGTTTTTCTGATGAAAATCGTACCAAATGTCATGTAAATAGGACTACTTTTACATAAGAAATGCAAATTGCTTGTATAAAAGTAGTCCGATTTACATGAAATTTCGTACGATCTTCATCGGAAAAACATAAGGAATCACACAAAAATCAGCTTCTAATAATACGGGAAAAAACAGAACTTCGATAACTATTGACTGACAGATACGAGGTTTGTATTTTGTGCCCGCCCAAGTATTTACTTTTCCACCAGAGTCAACCAATAGCACTCAAGTTTGACAATACTTCTTCAGATCCGCTATGTAGTAACACCTTAACAGCAGGGGTCAAGGTTTCAACCAATGGCATTCATCCCGCAGATAGGAACTGTTCTGGACAGAAAATCTTCCAGCTTGAGGTGTTAAGGGAAAATGATTATTCTGGAAACCTTTATATTCATGACGTTACTATCAATAATAAAAATATAAAGAAAGACATGTTTGGTGAAATTATATATTACATCTTCAAGGATACACCAGATGTTATTCCTATTATTTTAGACACCGAACGAATCACTCCTAAGTCAAAGGAAGAAATCAATAAAATTTTGCAGGAAAATCATGATTCAAAATTAGCAGGTCATTCGGGTTTCCTTAGGGCATACAATCGGATAAAAGAATTTTATAAGAGAGATAAAATGAAAAAAGATATTAAGAAATACATAAAGCAATGCCCGTCTTGCCAGGTTAACAAGACCAATTTTCGACCTTCAAAGGCTCCAATGGAAATCACATCCACATCCAATAAACCGTTCGAAAGACTCGCACTCGACATTGTCGGACGTTTGCCGCAGACCATGAATGATAACCGCTTCATTTTGACAATGCAGGACGATCTCACTAAATTTTCATATGCCGTACCCATTCAGAATCATGAAGCACAAACCGTTGCTATAGAATTATCAAAATTTATAACCTTGTTCGGAATCCCTAAAACTATACTCACTGATCAGGGAACCGATTTTACATCACGGTTAATGAAAGATTTGACTAACAAGGAACACTAGGTAAGTGTCCCCCTCCGATTTTTTCTCGTTCAGATATGTTGTAGTACTAAAAAAACTAAGAGACACGTATTTTTTCATTTCTGCGGATATTCGGTTTAAAGGGCTAAAATCCACCGTCAAAGATTTAAAACTCCGCGCGGTCGACTTTCAGTACAGCTGCAAAGGTTTAGTCCAAACGCACGCTCTGCAAACACGGGCGAGATCGTCAATACTTTCGCGATGGTCACGCGTCCCCTTCAGCCTTTGGCTACATACATTCGCATGAAAAATGTTAATGTTGAAAAAATTACCTTATATCGGAAAAAATCTGTATCAAATTTTTAATAGTAATTTAATACTATATTTTGACAACATAAACGTGCATAATTTTCTAATGTGTCAAAGTATCGAATAAACTCTAATTCCGCCTGTTTCAACTTTTCCTAGATTCAAATCAAAACAACGACGTGAATTGTAAAAGAATTTGTAAAATTCATAAAATAATATTTTATCGTCGTTAATACAATTGTAATTGAATTGAAGAAAATAAGAAACTTTTTCATAAACACAGTATTTATTTACTTGACAGTAAGGATAGTTAAGCAAATTAATTTAACCATAGGACATTCCTTTGAAAGATTTTTTTATTTTTTTATTCGATGTATTCCGTACAATAGTGGAATTCATCAAAGAAATGCTTAAAACATAATGACTTCTTGCACCATAAGCAAGTAACTACTGCAACTTCCGAACATCCCTCAACATCGCATAATGGTCGGGAAGATCTTTGGAATGCAAAATCCACGGGATTTTCAAATCTATTAGGCCTATCCGATACATAACCACTTTTGTACCAGGAATATTTAAATAAACTATAATATCGCGGTGACGATAACTGGTTGTGCACCAGTGATTATAATTTAATAATATTATTACGTAAATGTAAATTTAAATCATATTTCAGTAGCAAAACTGTATCTGAAAAATGTCGGACATAATTTTTCCATATTCTAAAACCGAAAACATCCAGTGGCTGAATTTTTCCGGTGGTGCCTTTCGGTATAATCATTGGAAAAACAGATTTTCCATGGGGTGTAGCTTGTCTCACGGCTTCTGGACAATGACCGCTCCATGAATCAATTAGTAATATATTTCTCTCACCTACGTTAGGGAAAAAAACCTGCTCTAGCCAGGTTTTAAAATGTCCTGAAAATATGAATCCAAATAAATTTGTTGAATTATATTCCTTGAACACTAATTTAAACGAACTAACAAAAAGTATTATTACATTCTTCGGATTAATTTTCATTATAAATTACTTCACAATTTCGCACATTGGTTGTGCGAGGATAACGGTCTTCAACAACATATAGCTATACTGTGCAGCCTACTATATCGACTGATGGAAAACTTCTTTCGCTGCTTTTTTTAATTTTAAAAGAGCCAAGTGGAACATTTGGACCTATTGTAGAACATAACCTATTTCGACCAAATAATGTTTATGTATCTACATGAAAATCGGGAAAACTTACTTCCGGTAAGGAAAAATATCATTTACTTCCACTTATTCACGTATTAGTTAAATTTATTGTTAGTTCGTTTAAATTAGTGTTCAAGGAATATAATTCAACAAATTTATTTGGATTCATATTTTCAGGACATTTTAAAACCTGGCTAGAGCAGGTTTTTTTCCCTAACGTAGGTGAGAGAAATATATTACTAATTGATTCATGGAGCGGTCATTGTCCAGAAGCCGTGAGACAAGCTACACCCCATGGAAAATCTGTTTTTCCAATGATTATACCGAAAGGCACCACCGGAAAAATTCAGCCACTGGATGTTTTCGGTTTTAGAATATGGAAAAATTATGTCCGACATTTTTCAGATACAGTTTTGCTACTGAAATATGATTTAAATTTACATTTACGTAATAATATTATTAAATTATAATCACTGGTGCACAACCAGTTATCGTCACCGCGATATTATAGTTTATTTAAATATTCCTGGTACAAAAGTGGTTATGTATCGGATAGGCCTAATAGATTTGAAAATCCCGTGGATTTTGCATTCCAAAGATCTTCCCGACCATTATGCGATGTTGAGGGATGTTCGGAAGTTGCAGTAGTTACTTGCTTATGGTGCAAGAAGTCATTATGTTTTAAGCATTTCTTTGATGAATTCCACTATTGTACGGAATACATCGAATAAAAAAATAAAAAAATCTTTCAAAGGAATGTCCTATGGTTAAATTAATTTGCTTAACTATCCTTACTGTCAAGTAAATAAATACTGTGTTTATGAAAAAGTTTCTTATTTTCTTCAATTCAATTACAATTGTATTAACGACGATAAAATATTATTTTATGAATTTTACAAATTCTTTTACAATTCACGTCGTTGTTTTGATTTGAATCTAGGAAAAGTTGAAACAGGCGGAATTAGAGTTTATTCGATACTTTGACACATTAGAAAATTATGCACGTTTATGTTGTCAAAATATAGTATTAAATTACTATTAAAAATTTGATACAGATTTTTTCCGATATAAGGTAATTTTTTCAACATTAACATTTTTCATGCGAATGTATGTAGCCAAAGGCTGAAGGGGACGCGTGACCATCGCGAAAGTATTGACGATCTCGCCCGTGTTTGCAGAGCGTGCGTTTGGACTAAACCTTTGCAGCTGTACTGAAAGTCGACCGCGCGGAGTTTTAAATCTTTGACGGTGGATTTTAGCCCTTTAAACCGAATATCCGCAGAAATGAAAAAATACGTGTCTCTTAGTTTTTTTAGTACTACAACATATCTGAACGAGAAAAAATCGGAGGGGGACACTTACCTAGTGTTCCTTGTAAGTTATTCGATACGAAACATATATTATCCTCTCCTTATCATCCCCAGACAAACAGTGCTCTAGAAAGATCGCACTTGACTTTGAAAGATTATCTAAAACATTATATTAACGGAAAACAAACAGATTGGGATGAGTTCATAATCTTTGCAATGATGGCTTATAATAGTCATGTGTATAAATCAACTGGGTTTACTCCTTACGAAACGCTCTTCGGAAGCAAGGCATATCTACCTACTAGTATAATTCGAGAACCCACACTTAATTATTCGTATGATGACTATATAATTAACTTGAAACAAAAACTAAATTACACGCAAAAGATAGCTAGAGACAATTTAATCCAGTCTAAAACTAACTCAAAAACTTATTATGATAATAAGATTGTTTCGCATACATATAAAGTTGATGATATGGTCTATATTTTAAATAAGCAGAATACGCCGGGACTAAATAAAAAACTCACACCGAATTATAAAGGTCCTTACAAGATAACGAAAATTAATTCAAATAATACAGTTCAGATTCAAAAGAATAGGAAATTAATAACTTATCATACTAACTTGCTGAAACCTTCTGTTTCAGGCGACCAGGATGAATAAAATATCTCATATCCAATTCTTCCTAATAGTAACATTCACCCTACCTAATTCCAATCATGCCCGTGAAATTAAAAAGCCCTATTATGAAATCTTACATTTAGATAATCATTTAGGATTATATTATGATCATCTAGGCAGCGCAAGCTTATCAAATTCCGAATACACTTTGTTAACTTACCTCAATCTCACAGTCGCGGACCAAAAATATGCTCAGCTACTCAGATTTTATACAAGATCTATGTATATATGTACTCCACCCAAACAAACAGTATACGGTAATAACGTATATTTTTGTCAAAGTTCTCTCCAAAATTTACAATCGCGAATCTCAGTAATTGGTGACAAGATTGAGACCATAAAGTATGCATCTGGTAATAAATTGAATAATGGAAATAGAATAGTAAAAAGAGCATTATTTAAGGGGGTAGACACGGGTAATGCAGCGCGCTGTATACCGACACAATCTGGCCCAAAACATGGTTTTAGTAGAATACGCTTTTCGTCCTTATATGAGCGAATTTTGGGCTGGCGAGGTCTTATTCGAAAGACGAAGATTCAGTGCAGCGCGCTCTGGTCATGGTTTGACGAGATTGTGTTGATATCTAATAATATGAGTGTTCAAAGTAGAGCAAAAATCGACAAAATACATTCGCATGAATCCAAGTATTTTTAGGTCACTAAAAGAGTTTTGTGACTCAAACGATGACCAGAGCGCGCTGCACTGAACCTTCCTCTTTCGAATGAGACCTCACCCAGCTCAAAATCTGCTCATATAAGGACGAAAAGCGTATTCTCGTGAAACGCATTCCCAAATACGAGTTCCGCCATATTGGCGATAATACAGAGCAAGTCACGTGACAAATTTAGTTGAGCTAGTGGATACGAGATGGCGCCTACTCGGGAGGACTGCCAACGTGGAATCATAGCAAAAGTGAAGAGTTAGCTGGATATACGAGTTACAAGAAAAGCGTGATGCAGTCAATGCATGCATTTTCGGACGATTTTAGGTTAGATTATATGCATTTTAGGCATACGTTGACTAGGAACTGCTGGGAATTGTATACATTTACTAAATTAACGCTTTTACCGTAACACATACTGTTGTGCCCTGCGTAGTGGCTCGCAAGGCTGGTACGGGATTTGGCGATATCGTAGGTTCGGGAGTGAACAAAAGATGGGAATCTACTGGGTGAACTATACCAAGTTCGATTAAACTAAAAAATTAAGTCTTTATTCAAACTTTAACAAACTAGACTGAGATGTACAAGAGTTTTGGCCGTGTTAACAGGTCAAGAGTCAGGTCTAGAATTCGTCATTAGCGGTGTCGAATTGACTTTTATATCCCTGTTGAGCGTGGTACGCGTTACCATGCCCGGTCGCGGCGATGCGTTCGCATATTGCTGATTTTGTAGATTCGGTCGCTAGCGGCTGTCTTAGCTTGGATACGTCTCGAACGTTCCGTAACGTAATATAATATGTATAATATATAGCGGTATGTCTGACACTTGTGCTTGGGCGTTGCCTGGGCACAACATCTCTTCCCCCTAAGGGAGGAAAAGCCTTAGCTTTTTCTTAGCGGTTGATTAACATCGATTCTTAAGCTAGATTATAGTAGTAATGCGGTAGGTATGAATATTATTAGTAGTTTACATTTGACAATAATGGGTTATAATATTTGTATCATACGGTGATAACGATTTGTATATAATGATTATAATGTTTCAAAGGGAACTGGTGGAAGACGTTCCTTCCTTGCTAACTATTTTGATTATTGCTTCGGGGTTTTGTGTGGTTTTGTCGCGACTTGTGTTGTCCGTTGTACAATGTCGCGGTGTTCTTGTTTTGAAGTGTACAATACATTTGTAGAGTGTAAAGATACATAGTGTAATTGTTATGAATCCCGTTATCAAAGATAGTGTAAAGAAGCTGTAGTGATACTCGGTCGGTATAATCTCGGGTTTTTCTAAGTCGTTTTGTAATTGATCTAATTTTTTGCTAACTTTATTTAGTTCTTCTGAGTGTTTGATTATCCTTTTTAGCTCGAAATTTGTGGGGGGAATTTATATGGAGGATGCTACTTAGGACCGGGCGAAAAATAGTGGGACGTCACAATACAAAATGTATTATTATTCGTTTTCATTTTCGCAGTTGTCATTTTCGTAATTTTCATTTTTGTCAATGTCCATGGGAATTGGAATTACATCACGTTGTGATTTTGCTGATGGTATGATATTGATAAATACTTTGTAGTATTCAGGAATATTATCTATACTATCTATACTATTATAATAAAGCTACAGCGTTTATTTGTATGCACACGAAAATCTCAAAAAGTACTGAACCAATCACTACGAAATTTTAACTACAGCATCCTTGAACAACAAGAATGAACATAGGCTATGTGTAATCACGTAAAATATAATTAATCTGTGTAATTTTATGTACATAAAAGAAGTCATGACGCGGCCGTCTGCTATGGATAGTACGCGACGCGACCGCCAGGCGGCGATCGGGCCGGGCGCTTCTCGCAGTTGAAATAAAGCAGACACGGGGCATTACTAATTCGGGCGAAGCCGACACGGGGCATGCTAGTATTTGATAAATTTATAAAAAAGATAAAAATGTGATTTTTATACAGCAGAACGGAAAACAGTCAAGTGTGCAACTATTTGTTGCATGTAAAAACTCAAATTTCATAATAAGTGTGCACTAAAATGTGTGCACTAAACCATCGATATGATTAGTGGAGCCTATTGGAATACGTTATTGCTACTAACTCAATTTCGAATAAAATGTGGGTTAGTCCGTTGTTGCTCTCACTGCCTCAATTATATAACAAAATACCTGAGATGGGCATTATTTAAATAAAAAATTATTTATATAACGTATCCGTTCATCGACAATGAATTAATTCGTACTTTAGTGGAGAATGATACTTTTATTGTTTATTAAAAAAAAAACAGTACATAATTAGAAACTATACAGGGTGTCCCACGGTAGACTGGACAGCGCCGTAGCTCCTAAAGTATTGGAGATAAATTTTTTTAAAAAATAGGGAATTGCATGGTTCGAGGGGGCTAATCAATTAGCCCGGACGAATTTTTTTCGATTATTATTTTAAAAAATACGATGGTCAAGTTCGGTTTTTCAAATGGAACTATTTTTTTTGAAGTCCTGAGTTGATAGTGCGTTCCAAGACAAATTCAATAAGCTTCAATGTATACACTTGATTTCCACTGGTTTTTGAGCTATTGCGCTTGCAAATTTACTGATTTTCACTGCAAGAAACTCCTCTGGAATAGCAAGGACCGGGGACGGTCTTACTGGTGCCACGGGTGGCACTGCCTGCTGAAATAGATACATACCTGCGAAAGGCCTACGCCAGGCCCAAAAGCTGGACAATTCTTTTCCGTCAGAAATGCTACTTAGGTAGGTACATCTGCGGTATCGAGAAGCGCATCGTTACTTTTATTTCGCACTTGCTTCTACGCTCGGATGGCCGGTTCTTTTGGGAGGGATGCAAGTTGAATTGGTTAGGTTAGGAGGTGTGAAAGTTGCTAGACAGAATTTCAACCTTGGGGGGGGGGGGGGGCAGATTGTATTAGAACCAATCGGAGTTGCATCCCTCACAAAAGGCTGCTAGAGAGCAAGAGGCCCTCTTCACAGCAATACCTCCTCCCCAATGCCCACCTTCTCTCGCACGGATACGTCCACGCATGCTTTTGTTTTGATGTCGAATCTCGTTTTTATACTCGGGAGGACACTTTATTACAAAACACACATGTACTATAATTAAAGTAAATCGTATTCCTCTCGGGCAGGAGTCGCCCGACGTTCGTCAAGGAGATGCGGCCTGGTACCCCGTGGCGAGGGCTGCCCTTCGCAGTGCCTCACCCGATTTTTATGGCTTTTACCGGAAAAAGGTACGAATCCTGGGCCGAACGTAACGAATTGGGGTCGAGCCCCTGCAGTCGATGGTGGAATATCCATTACAGGGTATTAAGAAATTCTTTTCTTCATCGTATCGAAAGGGAAGTTACGCCAATGGATTCCTTATGTTTTTCTGATGAAAATCATACTAAATATCATGCAAATCGGACTACTTTGACACAAGCTATTTGTATTCCCTATGTAAAAGTTATCCGATTTACACGACATTTGTAATGATTTTAATCAGAAAACCGTAAGGAATCCATCGGCGACACTTCCATATCCATACGATAAAGAATAAAGAATTATTTTATTTCCTAAACAGATACAGGGTAATTCTGGAGCAACGCCCGTCAAGGAGATGCGGTCTGGTACCCCGTGGCGAGGACAGACCTTCGCAGTGCCCCACCCGATTTTTATGGTTTTCGACCCTCGAAGGGGTTCGAGTGCCTATTATGAAGTGAGAAATCTTCGACTCGCGCATTTGTCATGAGATCTTTGTAAAAACGACAACCATCGATTCCTTATGTTTCGCCGATGAAAATGACACCAAGAACGACGTAATTAGGAACATAATGAAGGAAATTCCATGGAAAATCGATTTATATCATTTCAAGTTGACTTGACTTGGTTACAAATAGTCCGATTGATATGAAATTTGGTATGATTTTAATCGACGGAACGGCAGGAATCCATTGGCATCACTTTGGCCTTCGATACGATGAAGAAAAAAAGCAAACATTTGAAATCCTAAACATTTCTCACTTCTTAATGATATTCCAAACCCTACGAGGGACGAAAGCCATAAAATTCGATGGGCACTGCGGGATGTTGTCCTCGCCATGAGGTGACGGGCGTACCTCCAGAATTACCGAAACTGAAGAATTGACCGAACTGGCCGGAACAGACCTCGAAACCGCTAGAGAGTACATCCGAGTCGCGGTATCAACGAGTCTTCGTTTCTTTAAATCCGCGATAAGGCCATAATGTTTCAACAAATCCGCGCCGATTATCGCATAAGTCACTGCCGCGATACAGAAGTTCCAGCGGAACACGCGCCTTAAACCTAAGTCTAACTCACAGAGAGACTCGCCGACAGTGTCTATTCGGGACTCGTTCGCAGCGAAAAGCTTGCGACCCGAAGGCTTAACATCGATTTTCGAGTTTGCCGGAAGCAACGAAATATCAGCTCCCGTGTCGATCAAAAACAGCCGACCCGTTGCGCGGACGCGCACGTGGAGACGATTCTCCGACGCCACCCCTTCCTCGAACGTCTCCGCGCAGGAAGGGTGGTATAGTTTTTTGTTTTCCAGGACGCATACTGATCGCACCATTCTCGACACGACGTCGGATTCTGGGGATATTTCCTGTGAGCATAACAGAGTCCGGACTTGTGACGCTTCTGCGAATTTTTTCGGCTCTTGCTATTTGAACGCTGTCGCGAACGCGATCTGTTCCCAGATTGTTGTGTCGTTAATTTTTCGACTTGTTTCGTTAACGTCGCCACGCACGCCGCAAGGCGAGTGACTTCGTCCCCCAACGCTGAAGACGTCGGAGTTTTAGCGGCTGACGCTATATGCGTCTCGACAGATCGATCGGACCGGAAAAAACTAGGAATTTTCGGAGACCTGTAAGCATCGACGCGCGGCGCTTCGTCCGGCTGCTGTGCAGGATGTCGCTCAGCCTCGAATTGGACTAAACGCTGTTGCGTTTCTAGCAACTGGGCCGCCAGTTCGCTCAGCGCGATCGCATTTTCCCCGCTTCCCTCCGTAAGAGGCATAATGAACGAGCTGCTCGATGGAACGGAAATGCGAGCGTATAAACGGTTCTATTGCGGCGTCAACGACGGTGGCGCACCACGCTCGCTACGTGACGACGCACGCAGACAGTTTACGCGCGCGGAACTAACGCGTAGAATGCGGAACGCTGGATCTAAAATGGCGGTATTACACTCATCCGGCACGCGCTAAAATCTAAAATGGCGGTACCACGCTCTTCCAGCACGCGCCTTGGAATTCCAACACCACGCAAATATGTGATTGGATCCGCTAATACCTTGAAATACGGTCCCTGGCGAATGTCCTGGACGATGAACGGCACACCCAGTGACGATACTGCGCCTCGGTGTAGCTACGTCGAAGTACAGCGCCGACGATGTCGAGCACGCCGACTGGACACGCTTGAGAGCGGACGAAAAAAAAGGCTCCGGTGACATTGGCTTCACGCAATCATCCATCAGCAGATTCCGAACGACTGCGATGATCCAGCGCGGATGCGCTGATCCACACGGATACGATGATCCAGAATAAATGCGATGATCCAACACGGATGCAATAGTGTAGAACGGATGCCCTGAAGACTGAGTTTCCGTACGACTGCGGTGCTTTCTCGAAGACAAGCCCCAAGACTCAGCGTTGGATGCTTCCAGAACAAGGACGACCACGAGATGCGTTCCAACCACGCTGATGCAATCTTTGCAACCACGTGCACCACAACTTGAAATGGTTAGTCGGGGTCACCACTGTAGGACTACCCGAGGGGGAGGTCCCAGATATGCGTGTAGCATCGAGTTTTACTAAAAAACCGAAAACAACGCATTGCGCCCTATCGACTCGCCTTGAGCGAGGGTAACGAAAGTCGAGGTCAGTCACACGCTTTCGAAAAGCTATCTAAAGAGACAGGGTGAGGCGCGGGAAAGTGTGCTCGTTGACGAGAACCAGACGGATTTCCAACGCCGGCGCGGTCAAGTAGGGTTTATTTTGCGAAAGGCAAACGACACGTGTTTCTCGGACCCTTCATTTCTTCGTTATTTTACAACGTTCTACTCGTTACATTTTCGGAGGTACAACGTTAAAAATATGATAATGATTTGGATTGCCGGTCTGTCCTTTCTCCGTCGGAATGTGCAAAAGGACAAAATGTTCGGTTGGAAATATTTTTATTCCTTCAGGTTATAATTTATTAGAAATATGGTCCTGTGTGTCCTATACAATGTTGTACCATTTCAATTATATTAGTAACAACCCTCTCTCTCTCTCTCTCTCTCTCTCTCTCTCTCTACAGTATTCTAGACATTCAATGAGGGTCATTCCACGCGAATTTCAAAATTTTCAAGATTGTGGAAATTGACTTTATTCATTAAATTATAACTGTTGAACAAAGAGACAGGTAAGAATGAGCTTTTGAGTGCTTCCACTGGGGAAGTAAGAGTACGCAATAAAAATTTTAGAAAAAAACAAATTTTAGACCATTTATTCTGAAATTTTTTTAAACAAATGCTATTTTATACTAGCAGTGCACTATTTAAAAATTTGAAAAAATGAGGATACAGCACTACTTGTGCTCTTTATGGTCACGTTTTCAGAAACGCGGACACTTTCAAATTAGTCGCATGAAAATTAATTGAATGTGACGCTGCGCCGCCCAACACCATCTCGACAGACTGACAATGAGCCGTGCGTGCTACAATATACAACTATCTATTATTTTCATTCCTAACCTTGCGTGGCCTTGTAAGACATAGTCCTGACAATTGTACACATTCGTATCGGGTCATTCCATTTAAAAAACTGAAGGTCACCTTTGGTTCACAGGAAATATCGCGAACACCGAAAGATGATATACCGTATTATGTTGGGTATAAAAAATATTAAAAGTTTTCCTCTTTCAGTTTTTGTCACATACTTACCATTCGTGGGAACCCTATATAACAATATCAGGTATCGCCACTTGGCCGCTGCTAGTACCGCGCGGCTTAGCTAGTCCAGCCGGTATTGGGCGACGCAGCGTCATATTCGTTTTTTAATTTTCATGCGGCCAATTTTAAAGTGTCCGCATTTCTGAAAACGTGTCTGCAAAGAGCACAAGTAGGGCTGTATACTCAATTTTTTTCAAATTTTTGAATAGCGCCCTGCTAGTATAAGATTGTATATGTTTAAAAATAATTCAGAATAAATGGTCTAAAATTTTTTTTTTTTTTTAAGAGACATAATTTTTATTCGGTTCTCTTACTTCCCCAGTGTAAGCACCCAAAAACTCATTCTTGAAAATTTTGAAAAATCCTTTGAAATACGTTTATATATCACTAAAGACTACAACATATGCAAGTTTCACAAAAATCCCAAATGGTACTCCGAAAAGTGTCCGATTTGGCGTTGAATGACCCAGGATTGAAATTGCGAAAAATATTCTTTTCATACGCGGTCAAGTGCACACGTGCCTGTATACAAACACAGCCGCGTATCACAGCGCAGCATGTCTGCTTGTGGCTGCCTTCACTTGCGAGTAGCGGAGAGGGTTGTGCAGATGTGTGCGTGTGAAAAGAAAACGGGCCAAAAGTGCATGTCCCTCGGTTTATCACGCTACGTCCCTCTTCCTATCGAGAAGATAAATTAGAATGTTATTCACAGTAACGCAATAATAATAATATTTTCATATACATCAGGTTAGCCTATGCGGCTCAGTGACCACGATTACGGTCCAACCATACTAAAAACGAGGCTCCCTACTCTAAGCGACCGTCGTGTTTGTTCGGACCTACTATTCCTCTACAAAGTTTTCCACGGTCAGATTAACTGCCAAGAGCTTGTTGCAAGGATTTGTTTTCATGCTCCGCTACGGTCGCTGCGTCCGAGACCCCTTTTTGTATCCCGCGGCCCGGAATAACATTATTATTCTGCTGATCCCATAAATCGCGCTATGGAAGAGTTAAACCAGTGCCCTGTGGACATTGATATATTCTTAACCTCCTTAGCCTCGTTTAGGACTCTGTTGCTTAGGAGACTGCCACCTTCTTAATTTGCGTTTCAGTGGTACGGCGATGTCGTCGTTTGTAGATTGTTATGTTTCTCGTTATTTTATATTTTCTGTTTTATTTTATTTATATGTTATGTTATTTTCTATACTTCTTGTTCTAAACTGTTCAAATTTTGTATTCTAAAGGGTTCTCCCGTTGAAACAACAACAACAATAATAATAATAATAAATAAAGCATCGTAACATTTGTGATGATTCCCTAATTATAAATGACACCAAACACGATATAATTTGGATAATACATATTTAGTGGTAATACGCATCGGCCGCAGAGAAGGACAGCGAATGAAAAAGATGGGGACAATAGGCAGTCCTTTTTTCCACTCGCTCTCTTCTCCTATGTTCGAAGCTGTCGACAAACTTCTAAAAATATAGGAACTACAGTAAAATCTCGGTTAGGGTTCAAAATTGTGACTATGTATCATTAGTGTTAATTTCTATCACCCCTAGTTAGAGTGCCCCACCTTGGAACCAGTGAAGCGTGTAATATGGCACGACTACCAATCGTGTAACCCGTTCCGAAATCGAAAATCGGTGAGAGACAACACTGATGCAAACGAGGTTCACGATGAAAAGTATTTTACTTTTGGTTCTCTTTTTATAAATTTTTTTCCAACATATTTTTGACGATTTTTCCAATTAAAATGACACCAAACACGATATGGTTTGGACAATTATATAAATATAAATGATTCGTATCCACGATAAGTAAAAGTTGTCCGATTTACGGCGTGTTTGATATCATTTTAATCAGGACATTCTAACAATCATGTTGGTAAGAGTTTCATGAAAATGGAACCAAAAATAAAAAAGTTTGTTGTGTCTTTTTGTGAACAAATATATAACTTTATTAGACTACACATAACGAGTAAATAAATTGTCAGGTACACCTCTATTGTTCGACTGCTCTGTGTCTCTCGTTCGTACGATCCTTCTGCTCCCTCTCTTTCACCCGCTATCACGCACCCATTTCTCTACCACGCCTTATCATTCGCTCTCCATTCTCTCTCTTTCTCTCTCTCTCTCTCTCTCTTTCTCTCTATTTTCGCGGCATTCATACAAACACACTCTACAAGTTATAATTTCAAATTTTGATTGCGTTAGTATTGTCTCACACGTACACGGGTATTTAAACTTACTTCGTTCCGAGGCTTTTGCGTACGTAGTGCCGCCTTCTGCGCCGAGCTTTGCGTCATCTTTCCCATTGCAGCATAGATATGCACGGCCTAGTATATTCTATATTAGTTGCCGATGGCGATAGCAGTGTGTTCATGAAAATATTGCACAATGATTCATATGAAAAGTACATGGTGCTGGTACGAAAAATAGAATGCACCAATCACCTGCTACGCAATTTCAGTAAAAAAAATAAACGAAATCGCAGCAAAAGGCCGCGATAAAGACCTAACAGCTGTCGTAAAGAATAATGCCTTCCGCCTGCGTACTGGTATAAAGAAAGCTGCAGAATACCGGTTGCAAGAAGGAATAACACTCGAGGAACGAATAAGAAATTTGAAGGAAGACTTGACAAATGTACCGAGTCACGTTTTCGGTGAACACAAGGAGCGTCAGAAGTTAGCATACTTCTATAAGAAATACTCTGATCCCAACAGAGAGGACTACGTACCACGGCTGAGAGAAACTGGTATTTATCGAAGTATCGAAGAAGCGTTGCAGCCACTTTTCCCTAAAGCTGACAGTTTGCTGCACGGTCTAAATAACAATGCGGTTGAAAGTTTTAAGTCCCGCTTAGGATACCTAGTTACAAAGACCAAAGAGTGCGGCCTTGACAATATGATATACAACAGTAACTTCAAAAATAGGCAAATCATTTCGGACACAATGGAGAAGTCGCTTGCTGAATACCTTCTGAAGTGTTCTAGCATGTTTTACGGACTAACACCAACAATGACCAAAAAATTAGCGTACCAGTACGCCAAACAGACTGCCATACGAGTGCCACCTACTTGGGATGAGAGGGAAGAAGCTGGCGAAGACTGGTTCGGAGCTTTTATGAAAAGACAACCTACTCTTTCTTTACGCTTACCGGAAGCGACAAGTTTGGCGAGAATGACCGCATTCAACAGGCACACTGTGGGTGTATTCTTCGATAAACTCGAAGAAGTACTGAAGAGGCAGAGCTTCCGTCCACATCAGATATTCAATTTAGATGAAACTGGTGTGGCCACAGTTCCTCATACCGAAAAAGTTATTGGACAGAAGGGCCGCAAACAGGTGGAACAGGTCACGTCTCGGGAACGTGGAGAGCTAGTTAGTTACACAGGTGGGGATAATTTGCGCGAATGGCAATGCACTGCCACCTGTGTGGGTTTTTCCTCGGGTGCGCTTCGATGAAAGCCGCATGATGTCTGGGGCTGCAGTTGGTGCTCTTGGCCTAGTGCATAAATCGGGCTTTGAGTTTTTTAAAGGCTGTGTACGGTGTACTAAGGAAAGTCCTGTACTCCTGATAATGGATAATCATGAATCACATTTGAGTGTGGAGGGTTTAGACTTTTGTAAAGAAAATGGGATTTTCGTGCTAATACTCCCACCGCACACATCCAACAAGCTACAGCCATTGGATCGTTGTGTATTTAGTCCATTTAAAAAATTTTTCACCTCAGCTGTCAACTCTTGGATGAACCTCAACCTAAACATGATACTAAACATTTATGCACTCCCAAAATTGTGCACTTCTGCCTGGGATCGAGGAGCAACGCCAGAAAATGTTAAATCTGGTTTTAGGGCTGCAGGCATTGTACCCTTCGACAGGAACATCTTCTCTGATAAGGACTTCTCATCTTCTGCAGTATCAGATCGTCCCCTCCCGACATGTAGGCCCAATGATGAAGCTATCACCCAAGCAGCCGACAAAATTTCCTTGATTGCTGAAACCAGCACTTCGGCGATTTCTGGAACAAGCTGTGCGACGATACATGCTCTCTCGCCAGAAGATATAAGGTCCCTTCCAAAGGGAACTGCTAGGCAACAGTCGGTCGATGCATGATTGCTACCGACACTCCCGAGAAGATGGAGCTGATAAAGAAGAGAGGCGGTCCCATTCCCAAGAGACAAGTTCTTATGTCGTCATCTTCCAGTGAAGATGACAATGACGAATGTAAAAAGTCAGGGAATTCCCCGTTCTGTTCGTCACAGTCTTCCGAAGGTGATAAAAGTAAAAATGAAGTAAACGAGGCAGATTTCGTGGGAGTGAAATTTCCTAAAAAAAAACATTAGTGCACTACATCGGTAATGTAGTGAGAGTAATGCAACCGGCGATCCAATACGAAATTAAATTTCTTCGAAGGTGAGGAATGGCTTTTATTTATCCCACAAAAGAAGATAAGACAGTTGTCGCATTTAAAGACATTTGCCAAAAAGTTCCCCTGTTATCGGCCAGGAGAGGACAGCATTATTTCGAAGCAAAAAGAATAAAACAGTTCCTAGACCTATGTTAAATGTGGTGCATTTTAAATTGTAAGCCAGTTGGGGCCAGTTGAGCCATTAAGGAGCCCGAGCACCATGATGTTTACCATTATTTGTCATTTTAAATAAATTATATATTCATTGGATTAATCATTATCATTTCTTTCCATCTGTCCAAACTATCCCCGTGCTATGTCCAATGTAACCCCACCAATGGGGATACTTTGGATAATATGCATCTCTGAACTTTTTTCATCTCAAAATAATACTAGGGAATGTGAGGCCGGTTTCTCAGGTTCAAATGAATAGCGCACATTCTGAGCTATCGATTGGTGTACCATTTATAGCCGTAAGGCACCTTACCGGCCCGCTAAAGACTATTAATAAAAAATTGTCCAAACTATTCCCGGTCTCCCCTAAGCGAACCGACATTAATCGAGACGATTAATTGTCAGGACGGCCGAACTATAGTAGGCTCGCGTCGCGGCAGACACGGCGTTGCCGGATAGGCGCTGCGTGTCATGGCGTAGCCATAGAAGTGTTGCTAGGCGGTTAGTCGGGGGAACTGCGCGGTCGAAGCAGTCTGCGTCGATCCGAGTAGCGAGACACATTTTATATACACAGTTATTGTAACGAACTCAGAAGATATATATATTTCATTTCTCACCCCAACAAAGGTGTGAGTGTTACGTACGTGGAATTTTCCCATACGTCGCTCTCAACCGTTTTTTCGAGCTTGCGTCTGCGAAGGGAAAACCCCCTAAAATCATTTCGCTGATCACACACCACTAATGGGGTCATGATCTCGACCAGCTGGATCACGACCATGGGAACGGGAGTGACACGACAACGACACCGAAGGATTTCCTTATATGGAGATTCCTAACGAATCCCCTCTCATTTTTGGGACTATATAAACTCTTTGGTTTCAACCCTCGTTGGTTAAAAGCTATACAGTCACGCGTAGAGTCACGTCGTGTCACGCTCGTACAGAGTGGGTTAAATTCAGTAAGATCGCGCTCGAGTCCTCGTCAGAATCACAGTTAACCTCATAGAATCCGCGAGTTCGGTTTATATTCCATTTGGCATATTGTAATAGCCACTCTTACGCCACGCATCGCCAGTGCGTTAACACCGTGCAATAATTGATAACTACACCATTTAATTATTAATCGCGACACTTACATTTGTATTAATATTGATTATTCAATATATGAATGGTGTTCACGTTTAAATCGAGTAGATTCGTTAAACCCATCTTTTATCCAGCGATCCTTATAATATTAGTGGCACTCACCAACTGATACAACTTTACCGCTCGAGTTGTATCAAACTTTAATTAAGAGTTACGAGGCATCACTAACATTTCTCGCGACTCCCTGATTTCACATCAAGTTCGTTCGCAAACCTTTCACCAAAACAAGGAATCTTCTTCAACTCAGTGGCTCTCCGATTTCGCATCGGGTTCATTCACGACGTTTCACCCTCCTGCGGCTCCCTGATTTTGCATCCCTTTCGTCCGCGTGTGATTCCATTTCTAGAGGTTCCCTGATTTCGCATCAGGTTCGTCCGCGCCCCTAACTAACAAATCCATAAACCGTATTCCTTGGGAAATACCCTTCTCACCGGCTTCTCGCGTTGCCGCGGCCCCGGCTCGTAACATGAGTATCGATAATCGATAGATTATCAACATCTTATTGATAATTAATGATATATCGACATTATCGTTAAGATATCGTTAAGGCGACTAGAAGCGACTGAGGTAGAATGCGACGCATTAATTGTAATAAAATCAATCAAAATCTATTTATTTTTATTGGAACTTATTATGGACAACATATCAAGTGCACTTTGGTTGTAATCTTGTTCTTCTGTCTGAAAGAATTGTGCCGTTTTGGAAAATAATTTTTTCAAATGTAACCTCGCTTCGAGGTTAACCACCGGAAGGGTGACCGAAAGAACGAGACAGGGTGAACTGTGCAACGATTGTTTATTCTTAATGTTATTATACAATGTCGCCCGGCCAGGTCTGTGCTGGCTAACAGAGTATGTACGGCTTAACCTACGGCTTATTCTAGCGCGGTGGTTCGCGGAGAGGTCGCGGCGGTTCGCGGAGAAATCGCGGCGGAGTGCGGATGGCGCGTCGCGGCCGCGTTCGCGGATTCGTGGCGTTTCGGCGGTAGAAGTGGGAGTGGAGGGTGGTCGCTCTGGTGCCTTGGCTGTTGACTCCACCAATGGCCCTGACCGGGAAGTCTTGCGTCCGTTCGCCCAGTGGGTACAACCCGCGGGAGAGACGGAGACTATAGGATGTCCTCCGGGACAGACTAAGTCTGACCCTATGATTGACCGTGGATATCGATCTGCGTCTAGAGATCGGCGAACTCGCGTTTCTCTAGGAGCCGTGGAGGTGGGGGAAACCAAAAAGTCGCAACGATACAGCTTGGGTTACAAGAGATCGTTGGGAGAGTGCTATCCGTTCGCTCGTATCGCTCGTGGCAGACTCTGCCTGACGGGCCCGCCGCGCCGGCCTATATGGAGCGCCGTGGCAACTTCACGAGCGAGAACGTCGCTCGGTGCGCGGCCATCTAGCGGCCGGGTCCGGTAGCGGCGGGCCGCGCCATGCGCGCGTGGTGGGGGGATGATTCGCGTCCCACCGTAATTAACTCGTTACATCACTTGGCCCAGAAGTTGTCAGTATTGACAAATGTTTGATAGCCATAGTGAATGTTTCTGAGAAATTTATTGTACCTTCCGCATTCCACCACGTGGCTTGGTCACACCTTTTATTTATTGTATTCAATTTCAAATATGTGTGAAAGTGAAAGCATTAGAATATATTACTCGTTTTATTTATACACTTTGTTCATATATTGAAAATAGATACTCTTATATGCACACACACATGTTCTTTGAAATTATATCGTTTAAAAATATTTACCTTTTTAATTCATATTTAATTGATGCAGGATCGTAATCAATATTGAATTCCATATTGTTCGAGAAATTGAAGAATGTTTTTGAGATTGGCGGTTGAGCACACTGGTTGAATGATAGGTTAGGAGCACATGGACAAATATTGGTACAGCTGTTTACAGTATTACGCACAATTAAATTTAGTGTATGCCCAAAACATGAAACATGTTGCCACTGCGTTTTTTCATGGCAACCACAATATTGCTTCCATTATTAGTAACAATAATTCTTATTCTTGACTTAAGTTGCCAGTTTTGTGCAGTTTCAATGAGAAATTCATATAAATTGTCAGCAGTATGTCGCGCAGGGAAATAAGAAACTTGTAGTGCTTATCATTGAACTAATCCATTTGCCAAAGAAATGTGCAGTAGTAGCGAAAAATGACATTTTTCTATGAACATCCGTCCATAGATCCACAGTAAGATGGACATGTTGAGCAAATGACAATTTTTTGCTATTTCGTTACATTTAGCTAAATACATTGCCGGTAAATGTTTATTGTATATTAAATAGTATCGAGATAAATAAAATACATGTAATATAATAATGGCAATAATAGTGGAAACTAATTGGCAAAGAAACTAAAGGACTCGTGTGTAATATAAAGGAACGTGTTTTAAAAGTACTTGCACGCTGCCGTCCGAAACAAGAAGGAAGAATCGCGACGCGCGATGATCATGTATTGGGGATTGACCTAGACCTGCAAACGTAAGAACAAAAGGCTACTTCGCGACGCCATTACGTAATTTATCTCCGGACAAATTGCCGGGCGTGAATTATAACCTCTCTACAACCCCCCACTTTATAACTTGTCCGTAAGAACTACTTCGATCCTCCTCGTAGCTTCCCTGTGTAGGTTCCTATCCAGAGCCTTGGTCAATATATCTGCTTGGTTGCCCACCGAGGGGACATACATGGGATGAACGACACAGTTGTTGATCATCAGTCTCACGTGGTTGTACGCCACGTCTATGTGCCTTATCTTCGATCTTTCGATCCGATTCATCGCAAAGTCGATGGCCGCTCGATTGTCGCACCGTATAGTATAAGGTGCCTTGATCCAATTACCCAGCTCCAACTTCGATGAACCGTTTCGCCCAGAATGCATCTTTCGCTGCCGTTGACAAGGCTAAGTACTCTGCCTCCATCGTAGAGGTGGATACACACTTCTGTTTTGACGCCTTCCAGTCTACTATGTTTTCCCCTACGGTGACTACTGACCCGCTGAAGGAGCGCCTGTCATCGAGGCCTCCGGCCCAATCCGCGTCAGTCCATGATTCTTGGATGGGCTTTTCAATTCAAATGGCTTTGTTCAATTTACTCTCAGCATTTGCTAACACTAAAACGTCCACGTATACGACTACGAACAAGTAGCGCCCCTGTCTGTACACGCAGCTATATGACTCTTGTCTCACGAGCCCGATCTTTGTGAGATAGGCATGCAACGTTTCATTCCAGTTATGGCCACTTTGTTTGAGTCCATAAATAGGTCGCCGAAGTTTGACTGTTAATGTCTTCCGGCTCTCGGGAATTTATTTCAACCAAACAACGCAAGTAAATCAATTTATTGCTTAGTATAGTCAATAGTGTATATATCGAAGGGTAAGAAAAATTTTTTTTTAATCAAATTCATAAATCCGTTTTCTGTATACACTTCGTCAAAATTCGCGCTCCGGAAAAAACAGGCTAGTTGCGTTGACAGTCCCCAGACCATATGGTTCATCGAAATTCAAAAAAACAATAATATTTAAAAACTAGAAGCTTACCTCTATTACGTGACGATCGCAAAATGTCAAAATTGTAAAAGAATAACAAAATGGCGGACCACTGAAAAAAAGTCATGTTTTCGGGGTACAAAATTGGGGAAATGTTGCTAAAAAAATAGAAGCAGGTTGAAAATTGAAAATGTCTGATCGTTACGTAATAGCGACGGGTTTTCCGTACAATAAATGTCCTTGATCAAGCCAATTGGACGTATAGTTTTCTCTGTAGACCGTCAACGCGGTTGAGAAATGTCATTCTGAGAAAAACGCGTTCAAAGTTCCGCGTGGCTCAGTCCCGCGTTTGACACCGCTTCACGAAAAACACCATATCTCCGTCAATTTTGCGAATTTCTTCATCAAATTTGGAGAGAACATTCTTGAAACATACGTCTTTCAGAAAATGTAAAAAGAAAAAAAAAATTTCAGATTTGAGACAGTGGTCTCCCCCCTTAAGGGGTTATGCCCACCTGCAAAATTCGAAAAAATGGATTTTGGGGTTTTGACATTTTCTTAAAGTACAAAATCTCAAAAGTATTGTGTGAAAGTTTCAATTTGATCCGACCAAAATTGGCGGAGTTGTGCGAGTTTTAGTATAGGTATGTCCTGGAAGATTCGGAGCAGGTATGAAGTGGCGGCTACTCGCGCACCGCGGGATTTTTTTTTATGGGGATACGTGAGCCAGAAATGCCATTGCAGCTTATACTTTTATTAGGGAATACCCAAGGCTATATAAAGTCGTAGTAATATGAATAACGGTGTTTTTGAGCAACATGCAGAAAATCCAGGGACTCTAGCAGTACTGCAGTTGCCCCCAAGACGTCGAGTTGTCTATAGAGCCGAAGCGAAGTGGTAGCACAGTGTTTATTTTTTAAAATCATCATGGGTCGTGATAAAGTATCTCGTGCGTTAAGAAAATCAGGCAACGTGCGAAAGTCGATGGCAGTGAAAAGAAAGCCAGTGAATCCGAAACTGATTGAGCGCGATGAGAGTAGTTTTGGTACATCGGCGAAAAAGCTGAAAACGGAGAACGAGATTATTATGCCAGAAGATTCGTCCATTGAATATAGAATTTTAAACTTTACAACTGTATTTGCTGCACTATCCACTATTGTAAATTGCAAAATGTGTAATGGTGATTTAAAATTTCAACCCGTCACAACGCGCGGGCTGGGATTCAAAATAATGGTTGTGTGTGTTTCGTGCCCGCCTCGTAATATTCTATCCTGCCCTCTCATTAAGAATACTTACGCAATAAATAGGCGATTTATATTGACAATGAGAGTGTTAGGCCTAGGATTGAAAGGTGCGCAAAAGTTTTGCGGCCTTATGGATATGCCACAATTTCTTTCCCATAACACATATGACATAATTCTCAAAAATATACACGCTTGTATAAAAACATTTTCTCAAAAACTGTTTGAGAATGCTGTTAAAGAAGAAGTGCAACAGTCTCGGAAGGAAAAAAATGTGGAAAACATGGGATTGACTGTATCTGGAGATGGGGCGTGGAAGAAGAGAGGTTTCACTTCCTTATTTGGTGTCTCTTCGATTATCGGATACTACAGTGGTAAAGTGCTTGATATTTGTATAAAAAGCGCATATTGCAAAATGTGCGAGTTTTGGGCTAAAAAAGAAGATACTAACGAGTACATAGAGTGGCTGAAAACGCATAAACCCAACTGTTCAGCAAACCACACAGGTTCATCCGGAAAATGGAAGTCGACGCCATCGTGGAAATGTTCAAACGTTCTGAACAAAATTACAGCGTCAAATACAAACATTACATCGGCGATGGGGATTCTAAAACTTATTCCGGAATTATAAAATCGGTACCTTATGGCGATACTACTCTCGTCACTAAAAAGGAATGCATTGGGCACGTCCAAAAACGAATGGGCAGTAGATTACGAGAATGTAAGAAGAAAAATAAAGGTCTCGGCGGCAAGGGCAAGTTAACGGGCAAAATGATTGACAAATTAACCGTTTATTACGGTTTGGCCATAAGGCGAAATTGTGATTCGGCAAAAAATATGAAGGACGCGATATGGTCGACGTTCTATCACTACAGCTCAACGGATAAAAATCCGCAGCACAGCAAGTGCCCGACTGGAGCTGAATCATGGTGCAGCTGGCAGCGTGCTAGCGCGACAGATACGCTGAAATCGTTTGTACATGAGTATAAGCCTTTATCCAAAGATGTTTTGACGGCAATTAAACCAATATACCAAGATTTGAGTAAAACCGAATTATTAGAAAGATGCGTTGGCGGTTTTACTCAGAATAATAACGAAAGTCTGAATCAACTCATATGGAAAATTAGTCCCAAAATTATACTGAGTGGCCAAATTGTGGTAGAATTGGCTGCATACATCGCCGCCGGTATATTTAACGAAGGTACTGCAGTATTACTCAAGATGTTTCACGCTATTGGACTAAACAGTGGCCCGAATGCTCACAAATATGCTGCAAAAGAAGACGTTGCGCGCATTAATATTTCAAACCTTCGCGCACAACAGAGCACTCGGGAGGCAAGAGTGCTTCGTAGACAAGCCCAAATTGATGTTTTGGAAGGTTCAACCAGTGCAGAGGGTCTACTATATGGACTCGGAATTGACGACACCGTGTAAGTTAAAAAATTTGCATTTTATTCGAATGTAAACCTAACTTAAAACTTTAAACGCGTTTTTCTCGAAACTACATTTTCAGAATCGGTGACCAAAATGAACCGCTGAATCGGTGAACCGCTGCATCGAATGAATTCAGCCTTTGTAGGCTTATACGATATATAAAAATCTTGTCCTTAATCGTGGCATTTTCATTTCCGTTGCGTAGTTTTTACTTTACAGATGAAAAATGAGCGATTTTTACGGCGAAAATCGATTTTTTAATTTGAACAGCCGCCATTTTGTATTAATTTTTCGGGATAATCAACGATTAAGGACAAGATAATTTAATATACTAACTAAATTCTTTGGAATTTTTCATTTCAGATGAATCAGGTCAAAGTTAGAGTGGTCACCGCAAACTACTGAAAAAAAATCGCTGCCGGAAGATGACTGATATTTCTTTTATTTAGTTTTCAGACCTTGCAGGTGGGCATAACCCCTTAACAGTCCCAGAAACACTTACACATATAACACATGTAACCCCATTTTGAGGCCGAAAGGCAAAAAATAAACCTACTTACTACTATAAGAAAATAATATAAAATGCAATAAGCGTTAATAATACAAAATATATAGATGAAGATGATATGCCGTGGTAATAATGGTAATTATAACAGCTTACAATAGACGTCGATGATTAATCCTTTGTATACTGACTCTAATCTGGAGTTAGATATGAATATATATGTATACATTTTCGCGGGAGTATTTCCGTAGAAGAGGATCTCTGTCTCTCGGGCCATCGTATTTATATGATTTTCTGGAATGTCAGGTATGAAGGGTGTGCGCGGTATCCACCATGACTCATGTACAAAATATGTGGTCTACAATTAGAACAAATTGATGACTCATGCGCGAAATATGCGTCGCAATAGAACTTCCGGGGATTTTATTTGGGCTTCTGAAAAGGCGGTACTCGAGCCGTTGGATGGATTTTGGGTGTTTTGATTGGAATGGGGTGAGAGTGGCTTTGACTCGGTGAGTCGTAAAGAGGGGGTGAGACGTGGTCTCGAATTAAGAAGTTTTTGGGAAGAGGGACTTGTTTGATTTCAAATATCGGGGAGGAATTTGTGCCTCGTAGGGCGAATAGGGGAAGGAGTTTTCGGAATTGGCCGTCTTGAGATCGGGACCGCTAAGGTACATCGTCAAGGTGATCGGGGGAAAAGGGGTAAGACTTGAGTTTGATGGATTTTGATAAAGTTGTGTTGAGATTTATGAGGGAGACTTTAGAATAATACCGCGCGAAAAATAATGGGACGTCACAAGGGAAGACACGAGGCGGATCGTGCGTTAGCCGAACGAGCGCGAGAACGAGTATTCGTGAACGACGTGACCTTTGGTGAAAAAGCAGCCGCGACTGGAGTGTGGGCAATGTTGAAGGCTAAGACTATACTCGGCATGAGAATGAGAAGGATGAAACGTAAACAGAGGAAGTCTGGAAGGAAACATCCTCAACGGCGACGACGAAATCGTAATCTACGAGTGGCGAAACGCGCTGGCTTTCTTCAATTTCTTCCGTTCGTGATACCTGCTTTATCGGCTATCGGGGCATTGGCCGGTGGAGCGGCTGGTATAACCAAAATGGTCAAAGATTCGAAGGCGTCTCGAAATCAGCTGGAAGAGACGTTGCGTCATAATCGGGCGATGGAAGGGCGAGGGATTCATCTGACACCGTACAAGCGAGGCGCGGGCTTGAACCCGAGACGGCGGCGCCAATGACGTCTGCGATCAAAGAAAAAAAAACGCCGATCGAGTGAGCGCGTGGCGGCGGTAGCAGCGATAACACAACAACAAATGACGAACCTGTAATTAGAGCGCGAGTGCACAAACGTACCATTCTTTCGAGGAGTGTTTATGCGTGACACGCTTCCCACGCGCGTACGAACCAACGAATGCGGTATCGCGAATCTTGACGCGAAACGCGGACCGCGAGTACAGTATTTCGATAGTTTTGGGAATCTGCGACCTCCCGCGGAATTGATCTACTATTTCGGACGCGATACAACGATCACGTACAATCACAACCGCTTTCAACGTTTCGACGAGATGAATTGCGGTCACTTAAGTATGCAATTTTTACAGCAAAAGTCTATGGAATTATGACCTATATACTAATATTAATAACGGTGTGTACTGAGATTATGTTACAATGTATCCATGCGTAATGGCGATCCACACCTTCTATAATAAAGGCTTATAATACCGACAAATTGCCGAGTATTCGTATGGGTGCGTCACTTTCCTTCTCTCCGTCTCGCGAGTGTAATCTATGATATGTCGTTCACGCTCACGTTAACGGGTCGCAGCAGCGTGCTCACGGTAAACTATTTTCCACCGATAGATTTGAGTGATGCTCAATATGAATTAGGACTCGCGGACTTGGAGACGTTTCACACGGTACCGAACGTCGACGCGAGCAATGATAAATTTTATTTCATTGTGAACTATGATACCGACAACGACTCAATCGTTGACGCCGCTTATGAATACATTAAGATCCCCCACGGCTCCTACGAATTAGACGCTATTGCCGAGTACCTGAAGCAACGATTACTCGATCGATATCCCCGACAACACGATAACAACGAGAACGACGATGACGACAAATACCCTCTAATGCTATGAGCTACCAACAACACCATGAAAAGTGAGCTGTGCAGTTCGTTCTTTGTAGACTTTACGAAACCGAACAATGTAGGCTCCTTGCTAGGATTTTCCCCGAATCGTGTCTTATTACCGAGAATCTGGCACGAGTCCGACGTACCCGTGAATATTATAAACGTTAACGTGATCAGAGTAACGTGCAACATCATTACAGGCGCGTACACCAACGATAAACCGGTACACACGATTCATGAATTTTCACCTCGCGTGCCGCCAGTATATACGATATCGGAAACTCCACGACACGTCATTTACCTACCGATCGTCGTACGAGCAATACACGATGTAACGCTGTGCGTCGTCGATCAATACGATCGTCCTATAGATTTCCGCGGCGAAGAAATAACTATTCGTTTGCACGTTCAACGACGTCCGCGCGATAGACTAGCGTGACTGCACGTGTATTCGCGCGTGTGTAGTATGTTAGTGTTAGATCACACGTACGAATCATCAATCGTCGCTGCCGCTGTTACTCCTGCCGTCTCCGTCTCGCGTCATCGGCCCAATCCTTTATCGGAAAGCGAAAATAGAAGAATAAATGCTGGTAGAGCGATAAGAAGAGGATCCATAAGGAGAAGAAAGCCGTTGACTCGTCGAAACGTACGTTTCCTGGATCGTTAGGTTACATCGTCGCCTATTAGACACGCGACCACGATGTCAATTATTCTGGACGTGGCGAATTCGCCAACCTTCGACAATCGTATCACGAAGATCGGGTTACACACGTATAATCCATACGCCAACACGAGGTTCGACAACAGTGACGAGATAAGAATCGCCATACAGCAGCAAGATCTGTACACGCTTCCATGTGAAAGTTTTCTCTACATCGAAGGTCGTGGCACGTTGGCGGCGCAGGACGCGAAAGGCTCGGCAACGTCAGCGACCGCTGTTCTCGACAATAATTGCGTTGCGTTCATGTTGGATGAGATTCGATACGAATTGAACGATGTCGAGATCGATCGTTGTCGAAATCCGGGAATTACTACCATGTTGAAAAATTATGTTTCGTTGTCGGCCGAGAGGAGCAAAGTGCTTGCAAATGCCGGTTGGAATTATGCCATTGATTACGATAAAAACATTTTTCATTCGGGCGCTTTCAAATTCTGCGTACCCCTGAACGTGTTATTAGGATTCTGCGAGGATTACAAACATATCGTAATGAACGCGCGGCACGAGCTGATCCTTATACGATCGCGAGTAGATTCAAACGCGATGCACTGCACCTCCGCGACTGCGATACCGAAACTAGAGACACGTACTGTGCAGTGGCGTATGTTCCACGTCGTTTCGGAGGAAGTGAATAAACTATCGATGCTCCGTATCTTGGAAAGCGGCCGGCCGATCGCAATGAGTTTCCAATCGTGGAGCTTGCAAGAGTACCCGTTACTGCAAGCGACAACGAAACACACGACCGTGAAAGCTACGTCGCAAATCTAGAAAAACCTCGATTCGTGATATTCGCCACGCAAACCAATCGAAAGAATAGTCCCAATAAATGCGCGGGTAAATTCGACCCGAATCATCTCATGAAGGTTCGACTGTATCTAAATTCTGAGTCGCATCCGTACGACGACTTAAACTTAGATTTCGATAAGTATAAATACGCGCTCCTGTATGATATGTACGAGAAATTCGGTCGATCATACTACGGTCACGGAGAACCGTTGCTGAACGCGATCGAATTCGGTCATAGATTGTTCTAGGCAAAACGAGTCGTTGAAGAGCGCTACGGTGGACGTGCGAATAGATTTCGAATTCAAAGAAAATGTACTACCCCTAGTACTACCGCCTACTGTTTGATCATACACGATCGTATAGTCGAATACGGCCCTTTAACCAACGTGGTACGCAAACTAATATAGTGTGCGTGCGTAAACGATTACTACTACACCTACTAATACTACTACTACTGCGGATACTGCTACTATGAAAACGATGATGTCGATGTCAAAGTCCTCAGTTACTGTTTCATCACCGACGCTACTACTTATACGAATAATAATGTTCGCCGTTGTCGACATGCAAGGTTTCAAAACCGAACGCGACTTTGTCGTGAAAGAGATCGCGATTCGCACAAACAGCAACAACGACTGCATCAATAACGATGAAACGCCGACGATCAGCCACTGGAACTTGGAACCGCCATACTTCTGGAATCATCTGATCTAGTTCGAGAAATGTCAACCGTATGGCTCGCGAAGCATCATCACTGTCTCCGCTGGTTTGATGGTTGCGTTCCATACTGGAAACTTCCGGGGCTGCTCGATCGGGGCTGTATCGATTTCGCTATCGTGAAAGGTGCGGAAAAGAAAACCTGGATGCTGCAACTACTACCGGACATCATCAAGCTCAAGGGGAAAAGATCTCCAATGCTCGAACCGTTAAGAACGACGGCGGCTACGACGTTGACGATGATTATTGCGGGATCACGCCTAACACCGTGAACAACTGCGATGATATCGACGTTCCTAACCTGAAGTCTATGTCTTCAACGAATGCTCCACGATGCGCGTTTCACGACAACGATGGTGTTTGCGCGCTATAGAACGTCCATAAAATATGGAATTATATACGTAGCGTCACCTAATGTAAGTTCTATACACGCATTGCTTCTACTTTACGCGTCATATGCAAAGAAACGAATATGTATGAATTGTTTTTTTGTTTGTATAGGGGGCGAAGAGTTGTATAGTGAAAATATTGTCCGAAGCTTCGTTAAGGAGATATTAACAAAAAACCCCGACCAATCAGAGCGCGCGCCTTCCGTCCGAGCTCCCGCGGTAGCGTTGGCTACGCACGTACGAACAAGCAACTCGGCATGCATCGAAGGAAACCGCGTTACACTTTTTTTTTAAAGCAGAATCTTAAATAAGAATTATTTGAAGTGAGAGGATAAGAAGTACGTAAATTTCATTTTTAAATAAGGCATAAACGAAAAGGTAATGTCGCAGAAATTGTACGACATGTGATCGTAATTCGTTATTGAGGTAAAAATCCGTAGTTTAATAACGGCCAACACAACTATATTTAAACAATAATATTAGGTGTATGAATAAATTCTTTCCGACTGGATTTACATAATCAGTACAAAGCTACTGAATTTCTATCGCGGTGGTATTCATAAGCTGCCAGAAAAATGGCAAAAGGTAATGAACAATAATGGAAATTATTTCGATGATTGAGTTGTTTTCATATTTTTTAAATCGAACTGTTATTGTACCCTAAAATCGGAAAGAATTTATTTCTACACCTAATAATCACCAATAAATTAAATAAAACTCACCCATTCGGACATTCCTTTCCTTCCTTTTCGGAAACCTGTGTCACTGGGTCACTGTACCGATCCTGGTAATCGGTGGACGAAAAGATTTATGGTAGGGTAGCGCCCAGTGCTCAGCTGATCGCAGGTATTCGCAGGACACCACCCGAAAGTAAGGGTCGCAACGTCAAGTGCGTCCGGGTTAATGTACCGAATATTCACTTCACTGCACTGATACTAACACTGATCACTTAATTTATTTTTCATGGAACGTGTTGTTCCTACGTTATAAAAATTGGTGGCCCCGAAAGGGGCCGATTACTGTTAATTGAGCAGTTGCTCAATGTGGCCACCCTCAGCGTCTATGCACGCCTCCGCACGTACAACCAGCTGCCTTTGGACTGCTCGCAATGTTTGCCACCGCAGCATCAATCCGCACGACTATGTCTTCCAATGAATTCACTGGTTGACGGTACACCTCATCCTGAAATGATTGTTGTACAACAAATACAAAACGTAAGTAAAAAAAGAATACCTATAAAAAATTAAGAGCACTAATGAAATTACCTTCAGGTAGCCCCAGAAGAAAAAATCCAGCGGGGTTATATCAGGTGACCGTGGGGGCCACGCAACAGGACCGTCGCGGCCGATCCACCTGTCCTGGAAGGTTTCGTCAAGGTAGTCGCGGGCAATTGTGGCGTAGTGAGGTCCAGCCCCGTCTTGCTGATAGACCATGTTCTGTCGGACCTCATTTGGAATATGGGCCATAAGACCCGGCAGAACATGCTCTAAAAAGACTTTATACGCTGGACCGTCCATCCTGTCGGGCAGCATGTACGGCCCAACGATAAATTCGCCACAAATGCCCGCCCATACATTAATCGACCAACGGACTTGTGCTGCGCGTGTACGAAGCGCTAGCGGATTCTCGTCGCTCCACACATGCCGATTGCGGGAATTGAAGCAGCCTTCCCTCTTGAAGATTGCTTCGTCCGTCCACAATATGTATTTGCAGAACGACGGATTCCGCTGCACTTCTCCCAACAGCCACACTGAATACTCAACCCGCTGGTCGGCATCCCCGGGGTGCAAATGTTGCACCCGTACATAGCGGTACGGGTGCAACATGTTTTCCCTCAAAGTTCGGTGTACTGTCATTCTGCTGGCACTAGAAGAAAATGCAGAAACATCCATTATTAGATAACATTTGTTTCCCTTAATTAATAATTGCTGCAGTTATCTTGTACTGTGACTTACTCTAGGCGGCGGCTCAAGTCGCGCACGCGGACGGTCGGGTCCTCGTCGCTGGCTTCCAGGATGTTCTCTTGTACCGCAAGGTTCCGCGCGGCTCGGGGTCTACCCACGTCGCTGCCTCGCGGCATCATCGACCCCGTCGAGTATAATCTAGATGCCAAACGTCTGATCGTTCCCTCGCTCGAGGTTTCAATGCGCGGGTACTCCAGTGCCAACGCTCGCACGGTAGCACTTGCGTCCCCGTTGTTCCGCGCGTACACCCAGAACATCGCGTAATACTCTTCGGCGGAGTACATTTCTGGGACGAGATTACTAGCTGACTGACAGGATTTTTTCCCAAGCAACTTCCTCTACCCCCAAGTAGTTTCTCTCGTTCCATTATCAGTGTACTCCCACCAGGACAAGAGGCTTTAGGTAAAAAGAAGCCAGCACATTTTCGAAACACACGTGTTTTGCAGAAGTGCAACGAACGAACCATCCTACACTTTGACAAAAGCCCGCGCTCCGTCTTTTTACTACCAATGCACCCATTGCTTCGAGATAGAAAACAGACACCACGTGTATCGGTTCGAAAGGGTCCGAAGGGAAGAGATGCAGAAAGTTTTCGAGTTGCTATAAAGAAGAAAATGCATACCATCCCTGTTTCCTCTTTCCGGGGTGCATTGGTAGTAAAAGGACGGAGCGCGGGCTTTTGTCAAAGTGTAGGACCCGACCGTCCGCGTGCGCGACTTGAGCCGCCGCCTAGAGTAAGTCACAGTACAAGATAACTGCAGCAATTATTAATTAAGGGAAACAAATGTTATCTAATAATGGATGTTTCTGCATTTTCTTCTAGTGCCAGCAGAATGACAGTACACCGAACTTTGAGGGAAAACATGTTGCACCCGTACCGCTACGTACGGGTGCAACATTTGCACCCCGGGGATGCCGACCAGCGGGTTGAGTATTCAGTGTGGCTGTTGGGAGAAGTGCAGCGGAATCCGTCGTTCTGCAAATACATATTGTGGACGGACGAAGCAATCTTCAAGAGGGAAGGCTGCTTCAATTCCCGCAATCGGCATGTGTGGAGCGACGAGAATCCGCTAGCGCTTCGTACACGCGCAGCACAAGTCCGTTGGTCGATTAATGTATGGGCGGGCATTTGTGGCGAATTTATCGTTGGGCCGTACATGCTGCCCGACAGGATGGACGGTCCAGCGTATAAAGTCTTTTTAGAGCATGTTCTGCCGGGTCTTATGGCCCATATTCCAAATGAGGTCCGACAGAACATGGTCTATCAGCAAGACGGGGCTGGACCTCACTACGCCACAATTGCCCGCGACTACCTTGACGAAACCTTCCAGGACAGGTGGATCGGCCGCGACGGTCCTGTTGCGTGGCCCCCACGGTCACCTGATATAACCCCGCTGGATTTTTTCTTCTGGGGCTACCTGAAGGTAATTTCATTAGTGCTCTTAATTTTTTATAGGTATTCTTTTTTTTACTTACGTTTTGTATTTGTTGTACAACAATCATTTCAGGATGAGGTGTACCGTCAACCAGTGAATTCATTGGAAGACATAGTCGTGCGGATTGATGCTGCGGTGGCAAACATTGCGAGCAGTCCAAAGGCAGCTGGTTGTACGTGCGGAGGCGTGCATAGACGCTGAGGGTGGCCACATTGAGCAACTGCTCAATTAACAGTAATCGGCCCCTTTCGGGGCCACCAATTTTTATAACGTAGGAACAACACGTTCCATGAAAAATAAATTAAGTGATCAGTGTTAGTATCAGTGCAGTGAAGTGAATATTCGGTACATTAACCCGGACGCACTTGACGTTGCGACCCTTACTTTCGGGTGGTGTCCTGCGAATACCTGCGATCAGCTGAGCACTGGGCGCTACCCTACCATAAATCTTTTCGTCCACCGATTACCAGGATCGGTACAGTGACCCAGTGACACAGGTTTCCGAAAAGGAAGGAAAGGAATGTCCGAATGGGTGAGTTTTATTTAATTTATTGGTGATTATTAGGTGTAGAAATAAATTCTTTCCGATTTTAGGGTACAATAACAGTTCGATTTAAAAAATATGAAAACAACTCAATCATCGAAATAATTTCCATTATTGTTCATTACCTTTTGCCATTTTTCTGGCAGCTTATGAATACCACCGCGATAGAAATTCAGTAGCTTTGTACTGATTATGTAAATCCAGTCGGAAAGAATTTATTCATACACCTAATATTATTGTTTAAATATAGTTGTGTTGGCCGTTATTAAACTACGGATTTTTACCTCAATAACGAATTACGATCACATGTCGTACAATTTCTGCGACATTACCTTTTCGTTTATGCCTTATATAAAAATGAAATTTACGTACTTCTTATCCTCTCACTTCAAATAATTCTTATTTAAGATTCTGCTTTAAAAAAAAAGTGTAACGCGGTTTCCTTCGATGCATGCCGAGTTGCTTGTTCGTACGTGCGTAGCCAACGCTACCGCGGGAGCTCGGACGGAAGGCGCGCGCTCTGATTGGTCGGGGTTTTTTGTTAATATCTCCTTAACGAAGCTTCGAACAATATTTTCACTTAGGAAAAAGTTGTTTCAAATCACCCCCTGAGTTACCCCTTCCAAGGAACTCCGACATTTTTGGGACACCCTGTATATTAGGGTGTTTGAATTTTCCAAAGGTGCTGTTTTCATATAACTTTGCTCGCCCCCTTGGTTCTATTCATCTATGTGATCTGTATGCCAAATTTTAGACAAATTTAATAATATTTAGGGGTTCCACAGTTTTATCACTAGGGTAGGCCTGGGAAGGTAGTAACACTTTGGCTTGGGAATGCGATTGCGCAGGAACTATTACATTTACAACAAAAACCCTTACATGGAAATGTTACTTATGACATTATTGAGTCACAATAGTTTCACTGTATGTCAAGTAATATCCAAGTTATTAATAAAAAATGAGAAGCGGAGTGTTATAGCCGTAACGATACAGTCTTAAGTGTTTCTTGGATCGGTTGTAACACTACATAGATTCTATGCAAACAAGATAATATTATTCGCTTTCTTTGACACTATTCGGTTCTGCTGCGGTACAACCGACCCCGACTGCCGATGTTACAATCGTCCCCGACCATGCTTTTGAACTTCAATTATAAACTGTGATTAATGAGACACTTAAAAGTGCTAGGTAACGATCAGTATTACTTTAAAAAAGGTCTAATTACAGATTTAAAAAAGCACATACTTGCAAAGGGAGTTTTTACATTAGATTCATAAATCAGTAAGAAAAAGTTTCTTTAGGGTATCGAAAAGTGATTTTCTTCACTATCCATGTCTATTGCGTATCTATATTGCCAGCACATGGATGTGTGTATTCCAAATGTCATTAGTTATCGTATGTATATCTAAAATTGGTGTTAATATTCATTATATGTTTTGAGATTCATGTTACTACCTACCGCCTCCGGTCTACCCTACATATTTTCGCTTTTACAGGCTTTTAAAATGTGGGTAAAATAATAACGTACAGAATTTGTATAGGTGTGAACAATAATAGTAGTATTAAAATGTAAATTTATCTAAATGTAAGTCTTCTTCGAAGTTTAGTTTTTGTTTTAAGGACTTGAGAATAAAAATAATTATTATTGGAAATCGTGTTTCCTTAGCCTACTACATATTCTTTAGTGTGCAAAGTGTGCGGCCTCTGAATATAACTCAATCTCCCTACAATTTGTCAGATACTATTTTTTTTATGAATAGGAATCAGGGCATGCGCAAAGTAAAATAAAAATATAATATTTTAATTTTACACCCCAATATATATATTAACATTGGACCCTTTTTTTTTAAATTTTTTATATATTTTGTAAATATATATGTTGTAAATTTAAAAAATATATAAAAAAATTTAAAAAAAGGGTCCAATGTTAATGCCTGCAACATACAGAGAAAACACCATATTATTATTATATAAACGTTGGTATTAGTGCGCGAGACAGTACTGCCATGTGACGGGTCCCACGCAGGGTTGCCACCTCTCCGGTTTTGGCCCGGAGACTCCGGGTTTCGAAGCAAATCTCCGGGCTCCGGTTTTACTGAAGAAATCTCCGGGTTGTAGAAAAAAATGAGATAATAAGAAAATGTGGTATTATACAATGGTATCAATTTTATATACAATAATAGATATTAATTAAAAAAACAGATACTTATAAATTCTGAATTGTTTGAGCTTAAAATAATCGCACATCTGTTTTCCGGATATTCGAGAACAAAACTTTTTTTGCTTTTTCCATCTCCGGGTTTATATTGGAATCTCCGGGTTGGAATGTGTGGCACTCCGGGATTTCTATGGTGATAAGGTGGCAACCCTGGTCCCACGTTATGGTCCCCGTTATTAAAAATGCGGTCCGCCACTTACTCCGGACCTGACGAATCCTCTGTTGCAGGTCCGGACATATCCGACCGTCTGCACGCGCATCGTATTCTTGATGCTGAAACATACACACAACTCGATTAACCACCATCGAATGGTATACATATATCAATACGATTTGCACGAAATAACACTTATGAGCAGATGAATAAGGGCATCTCGATCGCCATCCCTCGCGTGGATTTCCACGTCACGGCGGCGCTGAAGCAAATATGCGATTCGATTACAGCATCGTCGAATGATATGCACGCCAGTATCATTTTCATAAAATGTTACTTACGAGATATCCTAACACTCCTACATATCTGTCACTTCATTGTTGTATGTACATCTCCTTCTGATACTGCAACAAACACACGATTAGATTTAAAACACTGTCGAAAGGTCTGCGCGTACTAGTACAATTTTACGAAATGTAACTTACAACGGCTATTAATATTCGATGACGCTCCCGGCGCCACGCATCCAATCGTTCACAATGCATGCGCTGAAACAAACGTATAAACTGGTTAAAATGCTGTCGAATTGAATACGCGCACCAATTTAATTTTAACAAAAACTACACCTACGGTGCACCGGCGCATTTCATGAGCGTTCATGTGTGTCATGATGATATCTTGACCAGTGCGGCGGCGGTCGACGTCCCTATATGCATTTCGGTTCTCTAGGCTAGAGGGCTAGCCCTGCACGCTGCAGGGTAGGGGTAGTCGAGGAGTAGGTGTGGTGGGGGCCTCCGTATAGTGGTCGACACTATTTTTTGCCGAATATATGATTATGCATAGATTAATTGAAACATAAATGCCAAAGAAAAGGTATATACAACTTTCTTAAAAATCATGTAAGAAGTTAATAAGACAGAGAAACCAATTTGAATGCACGAAATTTACATACAACTTTAGAAAACTTATATCGGGGGCTAATTTATTGCGACACATTTTTTTGACGATGAAGCTTGTCGCTTTGAATAGTTACTTGTTTACTAATTCTTAAATTTGAAACAATACGCCATCTTCTTCTAACTAATAATCGATCATTTAAAACAATACCATTTATGTATCAGATGATTCACTATTTATTTTACAGTAATTTCGTTTACCTTTTCGCGTAACCGATCGACAAAAAATAGTGTCCAGCACTATATCACAATTTCTTCTTCTTCTTCTTCGAATATTTGATACTAATTATTCCAGCTTATACGAGTAGTGCACTTTTATGGTTCGTACCGCGAATTGTCTCTGACTCTTCTGCGGCACGTGTGCACCTTAAATTTAGCGCGCACGCTATTTTGAATCTGCCGCGCACTCCATTTGAATTTATCAAACAACCATGATCATGTGTACGTGTGCGTGGATCTATATAAAAGCGACATCGCTCAGTCTTGCAGACTTCATAACGTTACGTACGCTCGAGTGCTAACAAGTATCGTTCGTGCAGATCAAAATGTACAAACGCAGCTTCAACGATTCATCCTGCGCGTCCGGTAACGATGATGGTTTCCCCAATAAACATCAACAATAGTCCAATAAAAGGTGCGTACACGTTACTATACACTTTTTATTTACTTCATTCGCGTACTACTTTCACTGTAAACGCAAACGAACAAAGTATTAATTCCGTGTATACGTTTCTTATAGTTCTGGATCCGCAACACCAAAAACAGCGAAAACGCCGAAACCATCAATCGTACGGGTTCTGGGGCGTGATTATCCGTGATTAACCGCAACAGCTTATAAACGTCTAATTATTTGAATTCGCATTGATATGGATTCATGCCACGTCGAGATCGCCATAGCCGATAATAAAGACAGCGAATTGTGCTTTTTAAAGTCGACATGGAAGCTTCTGCTAGAAAACGAGGTGGACATACTCCAACGATTACGCAGCAACGCAACAACGCCTCAAACCCACATCGTAATTGACCATTTACGACTAGAATTCACGCGTATGCATGATGATCAACTTATTAAAATCACCGATAATCGCGGTGTCATATATATATATATTCGCGTACGAACATTGCATCGATCATATGTTCAACTGGCTGACCGAAAATATGTACTTTGTAAGCAGTAAATACGCCGCCTTCGTAGACGTTCTACGTAGCGCTACCGCACCAACAGATTATGCGAAATTAATTATCGATAGCGTGCACTTCGAACAACATTCATTGATCGATTGTGAATTGTTAGCATTGGGATTGCAATCCATGCTGCGCGATGTAAACCACGTACCACTATAGTACACGTATGTGTTTTAATCAATACACAATTTTCACGTTAATACCTGTAACGATTCATTTATAATATCCTTTCCTACTAATACGGTTGATAATTACTTATTCGTAAAGCATTCGTTGCGGGGGGGGGGGCATTTGTCTGTCGGATGTCCATAGAGGCACTCGACATCGTACCGTTTTCTTTGGGGATTTTGACTATCTTCACTCTGAGATAATCCGTCGAATTGCTCTGTCAGCGGGTGGTAAGTGGTAGCCTCGAATCGACACATACCGCTGACTCGCGGAACAATACGGTCATGAACCGTAACCCTGGCAAGACGACCCGGCCGAACAATCTGGATAGGTTTGCCTGCCAGATGTCTGTTTTTTCCTCGCTACGTAGTCCTTAGAGGTATAGACTTAGGGAATGACAATTGTGTTTTAGGATAGGCAGTATGGGCAGTCCTGACACCGGTCTGTTGTAAATCATTCGTCAGTGGGTGTAGGGTTTCCTTAAACTTTGCTATCGGTTTAAGTACAAGTTAAGTATCCCATCTTTTAGTGGAGGCAGCAAAGAAATGATATATTTCTTGAACTATGGAAAAAATTTGACTGTTTCCAAATTAAGTTTTGCAGCATCATTTACTAACTAATGTAAAGTATGAGCTGCGCATAGAACAAACATGGCCCTTGGATCATAGCCTCATCATAGCCTTGACCTCGAAAATATTTAATAACCAGATCCAATTTTTTTTTAATGTTGCGCTAACACAATTTGTTAGTCCCAAACCAGTGGTGTCTTTCGACACTAAAAATCCGAGAAAATGTTCTCGTACCTTATATGACTATGACATTCTTTCTTAATAAATCTTTGTAAATGAGTAGACAAGACGGAGTCAAATTTTGGAAACAACTCTATCAACTTCATAAAATTTCCATTTTGTTTTTCAAATAATTTATCGGACGAGTCTCAAAATGCCAAATTTTGTTGCCCTAAATATTGTATTATCTCTATTATTCTTTCTAGGGTAAACCAACCAGTGAATGACCGAATTGTTGAATTTATGGACATTTGACATTAATACTTGAATATATTTATGTATAACAACAAAACAACTGTTGAAATTGCATTTGAATTTATTTTTCTTGAAATTTGTATAAAAATAATTACTTATTCTTATCGTAGTTTAAAAAAAACGATTATAAAATGCAAAACGTGTAGAAGTCCAGTAAATGACCGCATACTTTTAATATGAATTGTACTTATTGATGTTTACTGAATACGCGTAACTAAAAATATGGGATATTAAAAGTGCAACTATGCTCCATTTATAAACATACAATATTTTTAAATTTATAATTAACATTTCTTTGCCTAATGGTCATTCACTGGTATGCGGTCAATTACTGGTTGGTTTACCCTAGATTCTAGAACGTCTTTCCAATGTTTTTTTCCATTTCATACAGTTTTTCAAGACTACTATCAAGACTAATATAGTTTTTTAAGTCATTTTTCTTCCGTGTCTCTCCACTTTTTAAGTTGGTAATATGAAAAAACGACTTTTCATGTATTTTCAAAAAGGTTGACAAATTTTGCCAATCTGAATAACCTTCTTTAGATATAAGTTTCTGTTTGTGTTCCTGTTGAGAAAACAGTTTACAACAAAAACAATACACGCTGTTTGCTTTGTGGGAGTATACAAGCCAATCTCTTTGCAGTTTTTTCAGAATTTGTTAATGTTCGCGTAAAATTTTATCACTAAATTTCCGTCCTGTATCGTCAGCTTTGTAATGAACTAGAGATGTGTCACGAAAAGAGCCCCGTTCTACTAATATTTTTATAATACTATCAGTAAGTTCGGGCCATTGTGAAGGATCTTTAACTGGTTAACTACCAATGTATCATATATGATAAAAAAAAATCTGGCCAATCCTGCTTATGTATCATATATGATCAAATGGAATAACTTTTTTGATTTTCAAACGATTTGAATGAAACTTGGTATGTAATGGTTTTGGGGGGCGCTGAATCTGAATTTGACATTGGAATGGTAAAATTCACTGTGGCAGACTCAAAATGGCCGACCCAAAATGGCTGCCATTTAGAAAAATTGTATATAGGGGTTTTTGTGGTCGCTGAATCTGAATGTGGCATTGGAATTTTAAATTTCAATATGACAGACTCAATATGGCCGAACCAAAATGACTAGCGAATTGTTGGGATTTGTATAAATTATTCGTATTGTATTCAATTTCAGGGGTTGGGGGTAGCATTGAAAAAGTAACTGCTGCAATCGAATTATAGACAAGAAAACTTCACTATTAAAAAATTTTTAAATAAAAAAGGTTTAGTAAAGAATTGACAAACTCACCCCTAAATTTTACTTTTTAGGGGTTGAGGGTGTCAGGTAAAAAAAATAACCCCCGGAATCGGTTCAGCGACTCAAAAAACCCCTGTATACCAAATTTTGTGTGATTCACTTAATTTTTCGATGTTGCCAGTTTGAATAAAAAGGGCCGTGTCAGTTAACCGGTTAAATACATCAAAGGAATCGGATATTATCAGTGCCGCGATTTGTTTACTACTACTATCATTAACTTCAACTTCTATTTCATCGACTACATCGACTTCTACTTCATTTCGATAAATGGCGATGTCGCCAAAATGTTGCCATGGTGTATATTTCCTTCAATTTGAGAAATATTGTCGTCTTGAGGGGATGTGATGGTGGAAGTACTTTCGAATTCAGGAGAATTTTTTGGTAAAGGCACATTACGACTCTCATAAGTAATTTTAAAGAATTTATTTAATTGTCCTCTTTGTTTTTCTCTTTCAATTTCTTTCGCCGCGTTTCGTTTTCTGTTTTCGATGCCTGACAATTTCTTTCTCAACATATTGATATCGTTTCTTTTGAATCAATTTCCTAATAAAATAATTTTTAATATTATACTTTTCATTTTACATTACCATTATTTCACTTTCCTTATGCCTTGCACCACGAACTACGTATGTAGTCGGGGAGTGTAAGCAGCAAACATCTACGTACGGCGTTTCACAAGAATCTGAATCCTAAATCTATAATTGGGACGAAGCTTAGAAAAGCGATTGCAATCGCGAGTAGTCGCGCATTTGTTTTTTCAGGATAAGGTGGGGAAGAGCGCGGCCGAACGCGCTCCAAACAAGGCCTACGGATCGCGTCTCCTCTAGGCGCGAGACGCTCTCCAAATTCGGCAGTCTTAAGGTGGAGTCTCTATGGCGCGGCCGGCGGCCAAATCTTAAGCACCGCTCTTAAGGTAGGATTCCCTAGACACGATTCGCCGCGGCGGCGGATCGCGGTGGTGAATCGTGGCCCGTCGCCGCGGCGAGCAGACCTCAGGTACCGCGTTAATGGACCCAGTTGAGTTCAAGCACTTGAAAGGGTCTATTCTAACGGTCGGTATACCTGCTTCAGAAAAACCAAATTGTTAATTCTTTATCGTATCTCTCTGGAAGTGACACCAAGGGCTTCCTTACGTTTTTCCGATGAAAATCATACCAAATGTCATGTAAATCGGGCTATTTTTAAAGAAGTTACCTTGAAATTGTGCAAATGAATTTTTCATCAATTTCCTTCATTATGCTCCGAATTACGTCGTTCTTGGTGTTAGTTTCATCGGCGAAACATACAGAATCGATTGGTACCGTTGTCGCAAAGATCTGATGAGAAATATGGAACTTGGATTTTTCCACCTTTAATGGTATTCCAAACCTTTCGAGGGTCGAAAGCCATAAAATTCGGTGCGGCATCACGGAAGGTTGACCTCGCCACGTGGTGGCAGCCGGCATCTCTTTAACAGGCGTCGCTCCAGAATCACCCTGTACAATACAGTATGTACATATACATATGTACATACAGAGTCTCGAGGACGAAATGAGACGATGATTCGAGGTCTGCGAACCCCCTAATTGCGAATTTTTATAAAACAATGATGGCATTCGATTGTCGACATTTGTCCAACAAAAGTTTGGTTTGTCCACCCGTAAAAAAAGGATATACCTAAAGAATAAAATTGTTAACAATAAAAATATACATGTTAGATTTGTAGATGTTATGAAACATTCATTGCACAGATGTACTGAAGCAGGGTCACAAAAATTTTCCAACGGCATTAATTACCAATACGTACCTTATTTTATATAAATATTACGTTTTTCCGACGTTGTCGCATGCTGTGCACTAGGTTTTCAGTTATTTTAGATTCGATAGAATTCCATACTTCTAAAATATTTTATTGTAGTATGTCTTTCGAAGTTATGTCGTACTTTTTTAATGTCCTGTGGATTTTAGCCTACAAATATTCGATGAGGTTAATGTCCAGACATTATGGGGATGTATGACATGTACGTAATCCATGCGGCATATTCCTTGCTGTCGTTGTCTTGCTGTAAATAAAAATTCCCCACTAACCCCAATTTGGTATAAATAATTTTTAATATATTTCCAATACTTTTTTAATATATTTTCAATATATTCAGTTCGGAATCCTACCAATTTTTAATTTACGACAAGACAACAACCGCAAGCATTACGGCCAGAATTGTGCAAGAATGATTATTGTATAATATGCCGCATGGATTACATACATGTCATACATCCCCATAATGTCTGAACATTAACCTCATCGAATATTTATGGGTGGAAATTCACAGGAGATTAAAAAAGTACGACATAACATCGAAAGACATACTACAACTAAAATTTTTAGAAATATGGAATTCTATCGAATCTGAAATAACTGAAAACCTAGTGTACAGCATACGACAACGTCGAAAAAACGTAATATTAATATGAAATTAGGTACGTATAGGTAATTAATGCTGTTGGAATACTTCTATGACCCTGCTTCAGTACATCTGTGCAATGAATGCTCATATTATTAGTTTACAAGAAATATATAAAGAAAACATAATCCCATAACTTTTGGATTTCAACTAGTTTCCTTATTTCTTGGGATTCTGTCCCACTATGGAAATGGATCCCGCGGCGGTCTCCGCTAGACTCAGTTTGGAGCAGTCAAGGTTTTGGCCGCCGCGATTCGCCGCCCGCCAGGAGATTCCGCCATAAATGGCGGAAAACAGACACTCATCGCATTGTGTTGCGTCTCGAGTAGCCTAGGCAGCTGCCGAGACAGACACACTGACAGAGCGGTTGGAAAACGCGCCTAGGAAAACGGATACACGCTTCTCCATAAGAGCGGTGCTTAGGATTCGCCGCCGCGATCCGCCGCCGCGGCGAATCGTGTCTAGGAAGTCCTACCTTTATGGAGAAGCATGAAACCGTTCTCCATGGCGCGTTTTCGACCGGCCGCGGCCGCGCGTCTGCTACAGCAGCAACTTAGGCTACTCGAGACGCAACACAATGCGATGAGTGTCTGTTTTCCGCCATGATGGCGGAATCTACTAGCCGCGCGGCTAGCCACAGCGACAAACCGCTCGACTCCTCAAAACTGAGTCATAGCCGCGGCCGCGCTGCGGTCCAACGGCAGAGTGGGACAGAATCCCAAAAATACGGAAACAAGATAGAATTAAAAAGTATGGGATTATGTTTTTTTTATATATTTCTTGTAAACTAATAATATGAAATCCTAAAAAAGGGAAAAATATCGTGGCCTCTACATCTGATCTGTGTGTAAACACGTGTCAAAGTTTGTATGTTCTTTCTTGTGGGAAATTTTGAATTGAGTCTTTTAAATTTTGATGATATAAAAGACACGAATTTTTTGGGAACCGAAATGAGTAGTATCGTTTTTGGTAAGCAATAACAAAGAATTAGTTACATACTCTTCTTTTCCATAAGAAACCCATTGAAGAAATATTAGAAATTTTATATTATTTTCCTAGCCATTTTTGTTTTATAATCAACATATGTTTGGCTTTGCAACTGCGACAATGAGATTTGGCAATATTTACCAATAATGGAGTAATTACCTGTATTCTATGTCGCACAGTGAGGCTGAATCCCAATAAATAGGAAAAAAATTCAACAGCATCACATTTTTCGCACTGAAACTGCCGAATATAATTAAGGAAGTTCGTAAAAAAGTATTAATATACAACTCATACGGAAGATTGCCGTTATTTAGAAAAATTAAGTCAATAATTCCCAAAAAACTAGAACAATTTGATAAATATATCTATATACTATGGAAAGTGCAGAAATATTTTCAAACCTGTATCCATGTTATCCTATATACCAAATATTGTTCATAAAGTGTTAATACATTCATACGTAATTATACAATATTTGGGCAACCTTTCAATCGCCTAATTTTGTGACGGGACCCAAGATGCCAGAAATAAAGGTTTTACAAGTGAAGGAAAGATTGTACGCTAAAAATTTTGTCATTGCAATACAAATGAAGATGTTTTAAACTTTTCATCGATTTCTTCAGATCCAGGAATAGTGTTTTATAAAGTAGCTTCATAAGATTCGACATTTTGATTAGAAAAAGTGGCATGTTGAATTTTTTCTCTATTCTTCAGATTGACGCCCACTGCGTTGGGGCAAAAGCGAAATCGGAGCCAAGCGGGAATTCATTCGTTGTTTTCGACCGATAATCCGAAGAACGTTTCGACAACATCTGTTTGCCAGCATTTCTAAAGGGCAGTCAAGAACGTTATGCCGTCTGTAATAATTTTAAGCATTCTTCAGTCTCACAATGGGTTAATCCGTATATTGGTCTCTCGGTGGGTAGTACGTACGATGGCTTCGTACCTGGACGTAGGTACTGCTATTAACCGCCGCGCGGGACAATATGGTTATAAAAACAAATGTGGCGAGGTACTCTGGCCGTTCAGCCACAATAATTTTTGGCAACCAGATGCGAGGTTTTCACCCTCGATTTCTTCAAGAGGGAGAAGGTTCCTCTTCCGTCGCCGAATTAACAGGGGGCAAGTCCCCTCTCTTTGAGGAAGGGTGTTCCCAATGTGTGTATCATAATTAAATTACAACAACAATTATTTTCATATTACTTTCTCTTCTTTAAATATTAAAATAGAAAATATAAATAGTTTATTTAATTGGATATATCCTCTATCAATGTTTTGTCCTCCGCAGACGAAAGCTGGAACTTCGTCGACAATTCAGACGCGCGTCACTAAAGGGTGATTCTCCAGATTCAATTTATATCATTTCAAGTTGCCTTCGTTCATAATAGTCCGATTTTCATGAAATTTCATATGATTTACATCGGAAAAACACAAGGAATCCATTGGTGTCACTTACATATCGAAACAATAAAGAATAAAAAATTATTTTATTCCTGGAGCAGGTATGAATCCTTGGCCGTAGACCCTTTCAAGTGCGCTTGAACAAAAGTGGGACCCCGAACGCCGCGCGGCCGGAGGCTGGCCGCCATAGAGACTCCACCTTTAGCAGGCCGCCTGTTCCCGTCAAGCCATCAGGCCATAAGATTCGGACTTGACAATTTTTTCTTTGGTGATATCGCGCGTGCAACAATGAAGTTACCGAATTTACATTGTGTTTATGTCAGAGTTGGATTCCTTTATTATTAAACGTGCGATATAGTTTTTGGCGCTCTCTGGGCTGGCGTCCTTATGCGGCACAATACTTGTATAATGGGTTATGTATGTAATGGGCATTAAGGGGGGAGACCACTGTCTCAAATCAGAAAATTTTTTTTTTACATTTTCTGAAAGACGTATATTTCAAGAATGTTCTCTCCAAATTTTATGAAGAAATTCGCAAAATAGATGGAGATATGGTGTTTTTCATGAAGCGGTGTCAAACGCGCGACTGAGCCACGCGGAACTTTGAACGCGTTTTTCCTGGATGACATTTTTCAACCGCGTTGGCAGTCTACAGACAAAACTATACGTCCAATTGGCATGATCAAGGACATTTATTGTACGGAAAACCCGTCGCTACTACGTGACGATCAGACCTTTTCAATTTTCGATCTGCTTCTATTTTTTTTAGCAACATTTCCCCAATTTTGTACCCCGAAAACATGACTATTTTCTTCAGTGGTCCGCCATTTTGTTATTTTTTACATTTTTGACATTTTTCGATCGTCACATAATAGAAGCAGGCTTCTAGTTTCTAAATATTATTGTTTTTTTGAATTTCGATTAACCATATGGCCTGGGGATTGTCAACGCGACTAGCATGTTTTTGCCGGAGCTCAAATTTTGGCGAAGAGTATACAGGAAACGGATTTATGAATTTGATTGAAAAAAATTTTTTCTTACCCTTCGATATGTACACTATTAACTATACTAAGCAATAAATTGATTTACTTGCATTATTTGGTTGAAATAAATTCCTTAAAACACCCTTATATTTCGGACCGAGACAGTGGTCTCCCCCCTTAATAAGAAGAAGATAATACAAGAATGCTGGAGGGAAATAGACGTGGAACAAGTCGATGTGGAAGGAAATGAGAGATTCATAATACGGGCAAAAAATGCTGGATATTCAAAAAATAGAAATAGAAAGAAGGAGAGGAAGACAGTTTACTGTAGAACTGGCGCAAACATACAGGGCAGAGCAGGTTCAATGGCAACACGACAGAATACTAAGAAGCAGATACAACGCACATTACCCAGAAATCAGGGATAACCAGAGAGCAAATTAGACTAAAACATGATTGCAAGGTTCGGATGTGGGACGAAGAGCGGGGAAGCAAGTACTGAAAGAAGGAAAAAGAGACAGTATGCGGACTATGTAATGGAGCTAGAGAGGCGCTCAGCCACATGTTACAAGACTGTAAGGAGCTGAAAGGAGAAAATTTAACTATCAGAGGGATACTAAAGGAAGAAGAAAAAGGAGCGGAGTGGGTGCGTATGGTTCTGCAAAAAGGACATGAAAAGAAGACCAAGATGAAGGAAGAAGTCAAAACGAAAGCACAATCTTGAGTTAACAGTCCCAGAAACACTTACACACAAAACACATGTAACCCCATTTTGAGGCCGAAAGGCATAAAATAAACCTATTTACTACTAAACGAATCTATATCCTCCTCCTTTTTGAAGTCGGTTAAAAAGAATTCGAGAAAAGTTTAATGTTAAACTTTTGCTTAGACTTATTTACCACAACATAAAGACGCGCATTAACAATAGCTTGGTAGCGTAGTGCGTATCGTGTCCGCGATGACAAATGTAATTCTATATAATAGCAAAAAACTTAAGACAATTGTATATAAGGTGCTATGAAAACTATAATCTTACCATATTTATCAAAAATATTTTTGTAAAATTACTTTGTTTCGTGAATTACTAATGCCATTTGATTTACATTTTATACATATATTGTTGGCGATAATCGTGTTAAATGTATGTTTTGATATTTCTTTTTCAGGAAAAACCACACAAGTGTACTCACTGTTCTAAATCCTTTCCCACGCCTGGAGATCTTAAGAGTCATATGTATGTACATAACGGACTATGGCCATTTCGGTGCCAAATTTGTAGCCGAGGTTTCAGTAAACCAACTAACCTTAAAAATCACATGCTACTACATCTTGGTAGATGTTCCAACAAGAAGATTGTTAAATCCATTTCTGGTTATTAACAAAGTAATGGATATTCTCAATATTTTAATGTGTTCGGCAGAACAATCACAGATTCCTATACTACAAACGTGCGCAGTGAAACCCGACATTGTTAAAGAAAACAATTTCATAATAAAATTATTTGGTAAAGTATCTTTTTATTTATATTCTTCGCCTGAAAGATGTTTGTATAGTGACTATATAATATAGTTAATAACTATACTTGAATAATAATGTTGCATAATTTGTTAGTTAAATATTTCGTTGCCACATGAACAAATATTATTTTGCAGGAGAAAAAGACACTTGGCTGCCGCGGATTGCCTGGATCATGAATCGGACCAGAATCTTCCACTTTCTGGGCGACTGCCTAACCTTAAGCCTTAAGCTATACAGGGCTGACAACGATTCTCCAAGTTTTCTTCTCCAAGTCTATATACGCCATATGGTAACGAATGGGGCGCCACCTAGTCGCTGCTCGCACGCTAGGCGGTTTCCCGATCGAACGCCGATTCTCTACAATTCATAATCAGATAATATAATATTGTGAACATGTAGATTTTCATATTCTTGTATCCATTGTACATAGTTATGTTATTACAAGTGTCAATAAGATTAATTTCTGTCCAATTATATTCGTTAATGCATTAATCATTGTTTTTTTATCAAATGACATTTTATTTTTATAAATTTCCATTGTCATTTCTAGATTTCGTTTTGTATTGATGTTTCCAAAAATTTATGCCTATTGTTATATGGAGTACCTTATAAAATCAATTCTATATCAAAGGAATCGCATTAATTTTTAATGAAATGGACATTTCTTTTAGTAATCTCAGGACAGAAAATAACTTTAGACCGCGGTCACACCAACGTTGAAGTAACGGACGTTGCGAGGCACGTTATGTTTGCAATCACACGTGTGTTGGTTTTGTCGTCCGTAACTGAAAGTTGCATCGCAATATTGAGAACTCCTTATGCGAATGTGGGGATGGCGGTGGAGACGCGATGGGAAGAAACAGGTAGTCTCGTAGGTAGTAGAAGAAGAGTATAATTACTGTATAACAGCGCGTCAAAAGATACAAAATGGATTTACATACGTCGAAGTCTCACGCCGAACTGCCGCACGCTATCCTCGCTTGCGCTCTGAGGTCACATGTGCCAGAGGGGCCATATTCAAACACGTACTATTACTCGGCCGAAAGAAGATCCCTAGCAGGCGGTCTCGGGCGATGCAGTCCACCGCTGTGACGATTGGTTGAGTCACCTATTTGGGCACACTTCTAAAGACGGGGCACACGTATTCTGGTTATTGGCTGAAGTAGGCACATACATTGTCACATCACGCGACGAAGAGAGCGGACAAAACACATCGAGATCGAGTGGGATATTGCGATCTGACCGACGAACGCCAAACCAATAGCGTAGGCATCGCAGACGGTTAACCATTAATATATAATAACCTAAAAATTTCCTTATTTATCACAATATGTTCAATAACGTATTATCTTGATACCAACCAATCATAATACTTTCCTGAACATATTGTGAAAACTAAGGAAATTTTTATGTTATTATATATTAATGGCGCGGTGCGACAATGTATGTGCCTAGTTCACCCAATAACCAAAATACGTGTGCCCTGTTTTTAGAAGTGTGCCCAAATAGATGACTCGACCAATCGTCACAGCGGCGGACGGCATCGTCCGAGGCCGCCTGCTAGGGATCTTCTTTCGGCCGGGTAATAGTACACACGCACTCGCTTCATTCTTTCCCAGATCCTACACGAACAAGGATATTAAGGGGAGGTTCCGGTCTGAAAGTCGATTTTTTTATTTCATTTTTTCGAATGTTCGACCTTTTAGGAATACGTGTTTAAAAGGAATGGTTGAAATTCGTAAAATTCCCGAAGTTATAGGCGTTTGAGTAGTGGCAAATGCATGAGTAACAACGGGCCACTCGGCGCCAACGTAATACTTTAAACGCATTTTTCTCGAAACAGTGTTCTCAAAACGGTGTATCTCCAAAAGTTATTATCCGATATGACTAAAACTTTTTCTAGTTTGAAGAATATACTTCTGACTAGGGTGGATACCATAAAAAAATTGCAAAAAATTGAAAATTTATAATTTTCAAAGGCGTTGAAGGGATGAAAAACATAGGGAAAAAGTAATTTCCAACTTCAAGTGTCGTTATTATCTAAAAAAATGTAATTTTTGTATTTTTTTCTGGACCCGCCGCCCCCTAGTCAGAAGTATATTCTTCAGAATAAAAAAAGTTTCAGACGAATCGGATAATAACTTTTGGAGATACAGATCCCACCGGTTTGGATCAATTTTTTGACGTCTCGACTTTAACGGCTCCCCAGTGCCGTCTGCAATGATTAATTATAAAACAAAAGATATATTTCTATAATTTAAGACATCCTTAATACAATGCAATATATCCCATTAAATCAGCGCCTTCCAACTTGCTTCTTGAGAGGCAAAAGCCGTCCGCCACCATCGTCCGTCGTTGCCATGGCGCACAGACGCGGTCGATTCAAAGTAACAGTGAACGTCGTGTGGTCTGAGCTTCCGTGTCTACGGAAATGTCGCGGTCTCCTTGAGCGTCGCGCGGTTTCCTTGACGACAAGTCACGCTGCTGGAAAGAAAGGTTGGAAGGGGAAGGAGGCGCGTGAGGGGCCCCTACGCTGGACGGCGCTGCATTAAATTAAATATAGTAGTATTCCTTTAATTAATTCCTAAAGATAACCTATTTGTTGGGGCTGTAGACCGGAAGGTCCCCTTAAGAAGTTTTCGCACCTCGCCGCTAATACACCATTTCCTTATATGGGCACTCGCAAGAATCATGGCAACAATCAAATTGATTGCCGAAAAATAACTGAAAATCACGACTAAGCACAAGACTGTGCGAGGGCGACAGCTTTTTCCAGCTTCACACGCTCGAGCTCCCGTGACACACACACACCAATCACAGTTCATTAGTACAATAAACCTTTATTTCAAGTCCTCTTAACGTATCCCTGTGTACTAAAAATAACAAATATTTCAACTTTGACCGCCTACAATGCCTACATTAAGGTGTGAGCGAGATAGTACAGAGTGTCATTTCTACGCCGTTTAACACTGAGAAAAGTCTCACACATCCGTAGACAGTAGATATCCTTACGAATCAAATGGATGATACCGAGTCGCAATTTTCGTTTATACTGTATCGAGCATGCAAAAAAACGGCAAAACAAGAAATTATTGCGCCCTATAACCAGTACAAGACTACTACACGGCGCATTTTATACACTTTACAGTCAACTTTGAACAGATGAAACAAGGTTTTTTAAATATTTCCACATATCCCAGTCATCGTTTGATGAATTAGAGAACAAAATAAACTGAAAAATAATAGTTGAGAAGTTCTTAATTTTAATATGGTATTTGTCAAGGATCGAAAGAGTTCTGGAACTTTTCAATAGGTTCTATTTAAAATAAGAAGCGTGGAACTTTTTTAAAAAAGTTCTTATTTTACAAGTTCCCACGAGAACCAATAAAGGAAAGATCTTGAAAATAAAAGTTTCATTTGGAATAGAACTTGTAAAAAATAAAAATAGAATTTTTTGTATAATAGAAACAGATATTTTGATCATCAATATTAAAAAAGTTTTCAATCGTTGTAACAAATACCGAATACTATTTAATGAATAAGGTAAGTGCGGGTAATAAGGCCCATCTAAGGATCTATAATTTTTTTAAAATAAACTTCTACATATTCATGAAAACTTTTTTTTAATAGAAATCTGTGGACATTAAACTATAAACTGTAATATTTGTTACATATGAACACAACAGATACGAAAATTAATAGTGTAGTCCAGGTAATCAGGCCCACCTATTTAGTATGTACAATTCGGGTAAACAATGACATCTTCTTCCTCAGGTTGCGAGCCCAACGCAATCCTCGTGTGTCCAGCTGAGACACATGATATACGGTCGCATATGACTCTTGAATACAGTTCTACATCAGTTGCAAAACCAATTGTCTGCAGAGTTGGCGTCCACGTTATCTCTGGAGGTGGATGACATGGGTTCTTGTTCACACAATCTTGTCTTTTTTCATCTGGTTGAAGTGACACGTGCTTTGGAGCTCTTCCCAATATACCTGCTTTGGAGCGGGTCTCTGGTTACTTCCTGAACCTTGAAACCTACTTAATATTTTGGTGGGCCTTATTATCTGTTTTGTTATTTCCTCATTACCAAGGTTATATGTTAAGCGTGCACTTTACAAAATCATCAATTTTCTGGGAATATGTTGCCAACATATGTACTTATACATAGGTACCTATAGATGTACAGTAATTGGATAATGAGTACTCCCAATACAAAGCCAAGAAACCGACGTAATTCTTATAATTATAGCAACGCTAGTTACAGGCGAAACATTTATTGAATTTACAGCCGACAAATGTTATATTAAATTGCACGGAAACTCTTTGAACGTGTTACGCGTCGCGGCCTTTACTGTTCGAGCGGCACGCTTTATACAGACAAATTCCGATAAGGGGTATACCACAGTCCTTAGACTATCAGAAATTGTTGTATTGGTTATATTTTGTAAGAAGAACTCGCCGCACTCGTAACAGTCAATTCTTTAATTTTTAAATATCTAGGTACCTTATTAGAAGGATAAGGGGTTTTGGGATCGCTGGTACTCTAGTCCCATGCAGGTCTTTTCAATGGAATCAGATTGGTAATAAACGAGTAGAATTTAATGATAAATAAAGCTTTAATATTGAAATAGTAGACGGAAGCAAAAGAACATAACAGAAAGATCAATTAAACAATTCTCGTATAATCGGACATAACTGCTGACTAAGGGAATCCCACAGTCGATTGACTGTCAGAAGTATGCATTAAATTATAACAGTGTAATAAAGTGTACAGAAAGAGATAAGAAGTGCAACTCACAAGACAGACACAACAATGTAAATGACAATGCAAATAAAATTTCCTTTTTTGTAGTTTGAAATATTCTGAGTCGCTGATAAACCTGAATCAGAAAGAAGAATGAGACGCGAATGCGCACCCACATGATTATAGGATGCAATAGACACGAGTTGAATAATAAAATGAAATAATGATAATTTTAACTGAGCAAATCCAATGAAAATTAAGATTAAATCGTTAATAGAATAAATTCTTTTGTAAGTTAATAGAATAAATGTTTCAAAGTATTAAAATAATTAGTTTCGCAAAGTTGAGTTTTTCCACATGACTACACGGTACATCGGAGAACTCTATCTCTAAAACACTTCGCGGACCCAATGACATGCACCTCACGATATATCGTCACATAGTGTCGCTACTTCACGCTCTCGGCAGCGCCCAGAGTGGTACCGTGCCGAAAAGGCCGAGTTTTCTAACCGCGAGGGCAGCGGCGGCCGGCCGGCGGCCAAATCCTAAGCACCGCTCTTATGGAGAAGCATGCATCCGTTTTCCTACACTGCGTTCCATATAAGAATATACCGATACCCCTACCGATTTGCGATCGATCTGCGCAGCTCCCACGAATCTGACACGCGCCATTGGTCGTAGCACTTTCGCGATTGGTCGTAGTACTTTCCCTGCCGGTTCACTACCAATCAACAGTGTATCCCTGCGCGAAACCAGTATGCTCTAATGTGGAACGCAGTGTAGCCGCGTTTTCGAGCGGCTGCGGCCACGCGTCTGCTACAGCAGCAACCTAGGCTACTCGAGACGCAACACAATGCGATGAGTGTCTGTTTTCCGCCATGATGGCGGAATCTACTAGCCGCGCGGCCAGTGATGCCAGAATCGTGGGACGCGGGACAAAACGCTTACCCCCCACTATGACCTATCGTCGTCTCCCACTATGCTCTAACGGCGCCCCCCCCCCTTTCTTCCCACCGCACTGCACACAAGAATATTTTTACTCCTGTCCGTGTGAGCTGCCTGTTGGGCTGCCGGGCACACGGACAGGGGTAGGTTTATGCTTGTGTGCAGTGCGATGGGAAGAAAGTAGGGGACGACGGTAGGCCATAGTGGAAGACGGCGGTAGGTCATAGTGGGGGTAAGCGTTTGGTCCGGCGTCCCACGATTCTGGCATCACTGCGCGCGGCTAACCACGGCGGCAACCCGCTTGACTCCTCCAAACTGAGTCATAGCCGCAGCCACGCTGCGATCCAGCACACAGTGTTTCACGTATATGAGCGTTCGGGACAAAAATCATAGTTTCTGAACTAATCAGTTTTCAACCCAAGTACTTTAACATATTTTTAAAGAGAATATAAAGGTGCATCGATAGGTGTATAAAAAATATGCAGTTCCATTAAAAAAAATGAGGTAATCTTGATTTTTTATTGAATAAAAAGTTTTTTTATTAATTTTTACTTTTGCAATTTGTTGTGAATTGAATACTGACTCACTTTTGTTGGAAACTTTTTTAGCCGCGTACTTTTTTAACGTAAGTTTTCTCGGGTGAAAGGGAAGTGTGAAACGCTTCCCCTACCAAGAACGCTTCCCTCGCCAGGATACTATGCCTCCTCTTCCCGCGCCAACCCCGCGGTAAATGAGCTACTCGGTCCACCCATTGTCCCGCAGGAAGCACGAGTTGAAGAATGATAGTTATATCACAACATTTTACAGTAGTAAGATATCATTATTCTATTAATAGGTACATAATATTAATTCGATTAGAATGCAATACATAACAAATATTTAGTAGTTATTGAAAACCTTAACTAGACTTATCTAAATATTTCATTCAAAAACAATATAATTCCTTATTCAATTTTAATATATAAAGCAGAATATAAAATAATCGTAACTCATATCCCAATAATCACACTTATAAAATGAAAATTTTAGACTACATACACATAAAACAAACCACACATAGGATGAATATAATATTGTATAATAACTACTTATATTAACTCTCCGAAACAGAAATATCTGGTCTTATACACGCTAATTTCAGCTTATTGGTATGTACTATTTTATACTTATTAATTCCCATTATTAATTCTACGTTTAAATAATCAAACACTCGACTAATCTTATAAGGGCCTAACCTAACCTAACCTAACCAGTTACAATCAAACTTGGAAGTTTTCGGTTCCTTAAGTAAATACACATTATCATCTACCTTCAACTCACGAGGGTTACGATTTCTATCATAATACATTTTACTTCTTTCCTTAGCCTTATCAAGATTTTCTGCCGCTTTAGCCTGTGTGGTGGTAATATTAGTAAATAACTCATCCAAATGCTGCACAAAAGTTCGCGATATCTGCTCTTTAGCAAATTCAGAAGGTATGACAGCCTAACCCCAAAAACCAATTCATGTAGTGTAAAGCCCGTAGCCTCATGTACAGAGGTATTATATGAGAACATGCCAAATCTAATCCAATCATCCCAATCAGTCTTTGTGCAATAATGCTTTAAGTAATCAACTAAAACACGATGTGCCCTTTCCAGGGACCCCAAAGACTGTGGGTGAAAAGCGGTGTAGGTTATCCTCTGAATTCTGAAGATTCTACAGAAATTCTTCATTACTTGACTAATGAAGTTCCTTTCCTGGTCAGTATGAATAGTTCGCGGGCAGCCGAATCTGCTAATAAACTGTTCTGGCAAAGCGAGAGCAACGGTTATCGAATTTATGGTGGGTATTGGTATTGCATCAGAGTACTTTGTTAGATTATCCTGCAATATCAATAAATACTTATTACCTTTCTTTGTTACAGGCAAAGTCCCAACAATGTCCATTTGGACTTTCTCAAAAGCATGTTTTGGGGTGTCAGTGATACGCATTGGTTGCCTGGTCCTTGTGGAATGACTTTTATTTCTTTGGCAAGTAAAACAAAATCTAACAAATTCTGCAATTTCTTTCCCCATCCCTGAGCAAAATAAAAATGTTCCCGAATATGACTGTAGAGTATAGATATGCCCCTATGAACTCCAGCAGCAGATTCATGGCATTCCTGGATAATTTGTAGACGTCTTGATTTTAATGGAGTTACAATTTCACTAGTACACACCGTAATTATATACTGGGAGTCATTAAAAATTTGTTTAAACAAATCCTCTACACGATTCCCTTCAGGAATGTTGAAGCTATCCAAATCTTTTGAAATGGTAAAAGCCCTAAGACTTAAAGAATCGATAAGAGTCTTTAAGGATTTTAATGAGGATTCAACATGAACAAAATTCAGATTCTCCTGAGAAATACCCTTGCAGAACAATAAGAAAATAGAATACTTTTCGTTTGGGAATGCCATAGCATCACCATTATTAACCTGGTATTGTTTTATTCGTTCTATAGAAAAACTATTTCGGTCCAAAAGATCGTTGCTGGTTTGAGAAATAATATCACCATTAAGTGGCATAAAATGAACAAGGTTATCCTTGCGCATAAAAAGGTGATCCTTTGCACTAAGGATGGTGGGGAGTGGAGAAGGGTAAGTCATCCTCCTGTCTGAATTTACTTCATTTTCAAGGACTCTACTTTCATTAGCTTTGCAATCTGTTGAACTTAACTGATCCTTTACAGATTCTAATGAGGTCACTTTGTTGAGGATCCCCCGTGCAGTTTTGGTCGCTAAACAATCAGGCTCCACAACCTCCGCCATAATACCAGGCGCCACAACATCATGCTCGTCAGCCTCTGTCACGACATCAGTCCCAATCAAAATAGGCTCCCCACACCTCTGCCACGAACCAATATACTGTGAGTCCTGCGATGTTCCCTCAAGGGCCGAACAGAGCGCAGGCACCCTTGCCGAGCACAGACTACTTCTCACGGCTCCTGAAGCGGGTTCCCGGAGTTGAGAATTACTGTATGTCAGCAGGCGACTTTAACTAAAACTTTCACACTAATGGACGGTGATCGGTGACCAAAGTAAACTGTTGTCCATACAAATAGGGCCGGAAATGTTCAACAGCAAATAACACAGCTAATAGTTCCTTTTCTATAGTGGAATAGTTGGTCTCGGCGTCATTTAAAGTCCTAAAGGCATACGCTATAGGCAGATCCTTCCCAATCGATCCTTGACTCAAGATGGCTCCCACAGCAAAATTAGAAGCGTCAGTGGTAACGAGAAATGGTTGAGAAAAATTTGGAAAATGTAATAAAGGCTCTAAACAAATTATATCCCTTAAAGTTGCAGAAACAACCTGAGTTCCTGAAGTCCAACAAAAAGGAACATCCTGCTTTAAAAGTCTCGTCAAAGGTTTTGCAATTTTTGCCATATTCTAAATAAACCTCCTATAGTAACCCACCAGTCCCAAAAATTGTTTTACATTTTTTTTTTGTTTTTGGTACCGGAAACTGCTTTACAGCCCGAATTTTATCAGGATCAGGTTTTATTCCCTCCTTTGTAATGGATAGGATATTTCCCAAATAGGATATTTCCTTCTGCAAGAAACGGCACTTCTCAGGCTGAAGTGTTATCCCGGAATTTTGCAAGCGCGCCAAGAGTGTTTTTAATTTACGGGCATGTTCCTCAAGTGAATCAGCATAAATGACAATGTTATCCATATACACAAAAAGCTCTATTCCCTGTAATCCAGACAATGCCAAATATATTACTCTTTGAAAAGTTGCTGGCGCGTTTTTGAGGCCAAAGGGCATTCGATTAAACTCGTAATGGCCATGGGGGGATAGAAAAAGCAATTTTAGCCTTAGATGTGGAATATACAGGAATCTGGTGAAATCCAGAAGCCAAATCCAAAATACTAAAGTACTTGGCTCCTCCTAATTGGTCTAATATTTCGGTTATATTCGGAGGAGGGTAAGCGTCCCCTACAGTTTTCTCATTTAACTTCCTACAATCAATGACCATTCGCCATCGTGGTTTTCCAGATGAATCTGATTTTTCTGGAACAATCCATACCGGAAAATTGTATGGAGATGCAGATGGCTGAATTATGTTGCTATTAAGTAAGGAATTTATTTGGGTTTCTATTTCAGTTTTGTGGATCTCAGGAAACCAATACTGTTTGGTATTTATGGGAATTTCATCAGTAGTAACTATAGCATGCTGGGTAACGTTTGAGGAACCTAACCTATCTGCGGAAAGGCGAAATTGATAAGAAAACTCATTAACAATTTCCAAAATGCTGGTCCTCTCACCCTCACTCAAATGATTCAAATCTAGCACCTTAATTAGTTGAGCAAACCTCTGACCACAGTCCCTAGATGCAGCTACGTCACGATTTCCCGTCCGACATGATCGAGAAGCGGAAGGCTCAACATCAAATTCTTCCAATTCAATCGAAGGTATGGTGAGAAGGACATGATCGGTAGTAGTATTTATGACATATCATTTTACTCAACCATTTTCTTGAGTCACCAGAGCTTCACCCACAAGAATACCAGGACCCGCATCAATTCTCCTAACACAACCCGTTGCATAAGTACTATTAGTTGGTACCGTAATCAAGACTTTAGTCGAGGAGGTATATCATGAGACGATGACATACAGGAAAAGGTTTCTCATTTACTAAACTGTAAGCTATGTAGTAAATTATCCCTAAACTTGAAAGTTATTTCCTGATTCTTCAGGAATGATAATCCTAAAATTCCGGTTTCCTTGATAGGGAAATCATTATCTACCACTTAGAAGTGAATAGGAATACCATGAATTAAAGTAGTAAGGCTAGAACAGTTCTAACCCAGGTCCTCTGAGGGGACGGCGGGAGGGGAGGAGTGAGGTCGCGCGGGGGAGTGCGGCGCGGAGAACTTTGGGCGCAGGGGGAGCGGGGAGCGGAAGACAGGTTGCGCGCGCACGAGCCGCGGAGTGGGGGAAGCCGCGATGATGAAGGGGATCAGTCCGAGCCGAGCAGCCGCGGGGACCACTCCAGACCTGACCCCTCTGAAAAAATTTCTGGGGGGCCGGTCTTGTCTGAAAAATCTTTTTCAGACTCGATCCACCCCCAGAAATTTTTTCCAAACCCCGACCCACCCCCGAGAACTTGTGCAGTTCGGGCCCACCCCCAAAATTGTTTTCCAAACCATTGTGCGGCATGCAGACATTTATTTTCAATGCAGAGAAATAATAATTTTTAATTAATAATCCAGCGAACCATTATGTAGAAAACAAACATATTTTTTCAAACAAATATGCAGCAAGCATTCTAAAGTTTTTAAGGCTAGGAGTATTTCGAACGTCGCGACGTATCGGGCGATAACGTGTGTTATTTGACTCCTCTGAGAAAACTATGCAATATTATTAGATTATCCTTTTTGGTAGAAATATGGCCGGACTTGGATTCGATAATCGTTTATTACAACTCCTCTTGTAGAAACAATTGTGGTTTTATGCTAATACAAAACTTCGGTAGAACCGACCTTATGGGGAAGCGTTGATAAATTTCTCTCCTACAGATAAGTCTTTCTTTGCAACGATTCAGAACGGAAGTGACCCGTCAAAAATAGAAAGCTTGAAGCATTAAAACAAAAATAATTAGAGCACAAGAATCGATCGTAGATCGCTACTTCGCCACCTATGGGCGCGCGGGAAAAGCTTCACGCATGAATTTTTACTCCTTTTTATCCAACAAATATGATACCTACCATGTGGCGGCATGAAGAACCCACGAGCGAAATAAACGCCGAATCTTAAAATTATGTGGCGAAAGGAGAAGGCGGGTAAATAAAATTGGGTAAATAAAATTGTGAAAGAATATGCGTTTAAGATATATATATTGTTATAAGTCATAATTAGATAAAATAAAATAAAATAGAATAATAATATAAATATAAATATAAAACTAGAATATAAAATATAAACACTAGGAAAATATAAAAATATAAAAATATAAAAGTATAAAAATATAAAAGTATAAAAGTGTCACGTCCTGAATTGCCGGAACGTTCAGGACGAGAAGGGAGTTCTTGCCCCGTCACCTCCGACGCACCGTAATCCCTAAGGCCGGCCCGGTAACGCCACCATGGAGTAACTATGTGGGGCGGGTGGATCGACGTTGGAGGATCGAGGAGGAAAAGAAGAGGTGTGTTTCGTCTTGGGACCGCCAGCCAGACTCATCAGTAGGGCTATAGCTGACGGCCCCTGCCCTAGACACACACGGGGACACAGAGGATATGATTTGGAACTTGTATATATATGAATGATATTGAGAGTTAGGACTAGCGGGAAAGATTTGAGACCTCTGGTGGCGCTCGTCGACACTAAGTCGCGATACCGTGGTGGGGCCAGGACGTCACAAAAGTATAAAAGTATAAAAGTATAAAAGTGTAAAAGTATAAAAGTGCAAAAGTGTAAAAGTGTAAAAGTGTAAAAGTGTAAAAGTGTAAAAGTGTAAAAGTGTAAAAGTGTAAAAGTGTAATAGTGTAAAAGTGTAAAAGTGTAAAAGTGTAAAAGTGTAAAAGTGTAAAAGTGCAAAAGTGCAAAAGTGCAAAAGTGCAAAAGTGCTAAAGTGCAAAAGTGCAAAAGTGCAAAAGTGTAAAAGTGTAAAAGTGCAAAAGTGCAAAAGTGCAAAAGTGCAAAAGTGCAAAAGTGCAAAAGTGCAAAAATGCAAAAGTGCAAAAGTGCAAAAGTGCAAAAGTGTAAAAGTGTAAAAGTGTAAAAGTGTAAAAGTGTAAAAGTGTAAAAGTGTAAAAGTGTAAAAGTATAAAAGTATAAAAGTATAAAAATATAAAAATATAAAAATATAAGACTATTCTAAGAAGGGGGAAGGTGGCGAGGGGGGTGATGAGGGCGACGGAGGTGATGGGGGTGACTGGGGCGACGGGAGCAACGGGGGTGATGGGGGGACTGGGGCGATAATATCCAATACTGTCGCCCAACCGGTGGCGGCTGCTGCACATTTCCCACATTTCTTGGCCTTGATACCCATCGCAGGCCCCCCGGTACCCCATATGGCGCCTAGAACACACACAAACATCGATATAAGCAATGCAGTATATTACATACCTGCGGAGGTGACGGCGAAGGTGGCGAAGGCGGCGAATGTGGTGGCGACTCCGGCGAAGGCGGTGGCGAGCCCCAATCCGCCGATTAGGTGGGCGACGGTGGTGGCGAGTTCTGCAACATAATTAACAATATAATATTCGCACGAACGCCTGATTTAATCTGATTCGATTTCAACGGTTAAACGCGATAAATGTCAAAATATTGATAAGTACATACCTCGGGGTTGCAGTCCGGCGCAATGCGTGTTAATCCCAATATTTTTTTGATACAATAATCACACAAATGTCACGAATACGTTCGTTGCCACGTTTGATGAGCAATTGGTCTCGCTGCATCTCCAAGCTCTCGCATGTAAACTCTTATCTTGAAACCGAGAAGTGCGGAGCTTTGCGAAGTAAGATGTCACCTAGATTTCCGCTGACCACCCTCTCCTTATTCACACACATCTTCTTTTCCTTCTTCTTTGGACACATCAAGCGACTAGACCAAATCACTTTGATCGCGTATTGAACGTGTATGGTACCACTTTGATCGGGTAACGAACGTGCATCGAATGGCTTTCAACGTGTATCGAACAGCTTTGATCATGTATCGAACGGGTATTGACCGCGTATTGAACGTCTTTGATCGTGTAGCGAACGGCTTTGATCGGGTATCGAACCGCTTCTGCATAAGTATCGTCTTAATCTAGCGTACATCACATGTAGGAAGTTGGATTGGGGAGGGTGAAGAAAAACATTTTCATATACATTAAAAATTTATTATATTTTATTTATGCATTTCTCTGGTGTTTAGACCACCAGTTGAATATTTTAAATACATTTTGCATGGCACAGTGTTTTGCGTGTCTACCACATCGCAGAGTATTAACTACATTTAGCTTATTTAGAGATTTGATATCCTCGCAGTCAATGTCCAGCGTCTCGATGATCACGTCTGCTCTCGTATTTTCATCGAGGAAATCTGCAAGCCGGTCGCGTTTGCAGCCCTTTAACGTATACGATATGGGATGCGTCATCTCCTTCATCGATCGCATCAGCTACAGCTTTCGTAATTAGCTGTTTAGCCATACTGTACGGAACGTCTCCAGCGTCCCAACGTAGTCCATGATGTTTTGCCACCAACCATCGGATGCTCAATTTGTCGGATTTCGTGGGAAGAAATTGTGGTATAGGGCTCCCAAAAATATAGTGTGAAAGAATTGTCCCCTTCCGTAGGACAGCCACTTCCTTCACGATAAATCTTCCATCAACGATGAACCATTGTAGGTCAACGAAGGTTGGTACAACCATTATCGGTACAATTTGGAGTTCGACACGCTTCCAAGACAGACGAGAGAAAGCAGTCTTTCTCGTAAAGCATCTCGATTTTCACGATGAAATTTTGTATGAATTTGGTACAGGAGAGGGCGGGCAAGTAGCGTGGCAATTTAATTTAATTTATTTTCCGCACCATGTTTGTCAGCGGATTGTATTCAACCACCCGATCATGCAGAATCAGACAGTAGGCCGTAGTATTGGCAGGCACATTCTCTTTACACTCGAATTCTATGCGCACGTCCACGGTGCCATTCTTGATCGACTCATTTTGTCGCGAGCAATCAATTACCACAAGAGGGCCAAATTGTAAAAATTCAGCCACAGTGAATAATGCCTCGTTGCATCTGTACCCATAATATGATTTACGGAATTGCGTATACATGTGGTACAAGATGGTGTGCTTATTCTTGTCAAAGTCCAAGTTCAGGTCATCATATGAGTAAAATTCCGAGTTGAGAAAAAGTTTTACATTGGCCAATTTGCAGTCGTTGAACTTAGTAACGTCTTCGCTCATCGCATTCCTTCGATCAGTCTGTAGAGCAAGGATGACTCATCGTGGCTTCTCCAGCTGTGCAGATGCCTTCACGGCCCATGAATGCTTAGTCGTGCTCTGTAAGAGAGGATACTCGTACAGATCCCACGGTTGAAAAGAAATGCTCAGGTTTTGTCCACTTTCCAAAGTATGTAGCAACGATAGCTTATTAACATCATTTAACGTCACATGGGGCATCCGCCATTGTAGTTTAACTAATTCAATTTCTGGTTCCAACATCGGCGATCCTATTAGAGAATTGTTGTCGTTGCGCGATCATATTAAAATCAATTCCTGACGCGCATTAATAATCATGCGTTTGTAGTCCTCGCAAAATCCCAGCAAATATTTGAGTGGGATGCAAAAATTGAAATGATTTTTCACTATTGGCCCATCGCATCGTTTCTTGATCCATCCGGCATTCTCCATATTTTTGTCTTCGCCAGATGTCAGCGATACATAGTTTTGAAGCGTGCTAGTTATTTCAACGATTCTGTTGCGATCAGTCTCCACACCATTCAGCTCGTATCGAATCTCATCAAATAAGAACGCCACGCAATTATTTCCCAACATCACCGTTAATGCATCATTTGGCTTATTTATCTTCAATTTCCCCTCCACATAGAGGAAACTTTCACACGGCAATGTGTATAAATCCTGCTGCTGTATCGGTATTCTTATCTCATCGCTGCATCCAAACATCGTGTTGACGTATGGGTTGTATGTGTGAGTCTGAAGCTAGATGATGCGATCATCAAACGTAGGCTTTCCTTCAATATTCAGAATGTCAGCCATTTTTTCAACATAAATGCGCACAATGAATCCCAATGATTTCAAAAATGCAATGTCCGCAGCACTGAGCCTCTTCTTTTTAGTGTGATCGGAGCTGTTGCAGTTGTTGTTGTAAACAATTTCACTTGGAAGAAACGGGTTTCTGGAGTCGTTCAATACAAGCATCTTTTTCGTTAGCAGCGGGAGAAGGAGTAATATACCCCCTGTTTTGCCACAGGAAGAATCCGCTTTTTTGGTGCTCTCTCTGGAGTCCTTTTGCGCAATTTTGTTTTCATCCCCATTCCGATTTCCGTCTTGGCCTTCATAGCTGCCCAAACATCTATAGCGGCACCTGTTTCACCCAAAGTCGAGTCTCGAGCAACGATGCGTTTTCGCGGATTGTCAGCGAGAACGTTATCTGCCCCGTGCCTTTCGCCGAGGTCGTTGCTACGTGAATACGCAATATCGTGTTCGCGACATGCTGCGTCCAACGGATTAATGCCTTGATCTCCTCTAGCCAATCGTTTCGCCAGATGAGGTCCCGAGCCGCAAAACTGGTATCCCGGAATATGTAATTCGATAGGTAGCACGTTTATCGCCCGATTTAACAAACCACAAACTTTCTTTACTCTCGCCGGTGACATTCGCTACAGTTTTTAATCAATGGTGCTGGACCGTCGATATGCGTTCGCTGCCAAGGGCGATTATAATGTTCCAGACACCGACGATACTGTTGAACCTCAGAATCGGCTATTATATGCTCGGGGAGCCTGTCCCACCACTGATCATTGTGTCTCCCAAACTCTCGGAGTAAAGTTAGGTCTCGAATATTACAATTATCACAGCACCAGAACCATTCTGAATACTGAACCGTTTTGCTTCGGCGCGGACCTATAAATAGGGCGCATCACCGCTTCGACGTATCAAAATCATTTTTCACAGTTCGCGGAGAGGATGCGATTTGTGCGACAACTTGAAAAGGTGCCATTTCCAATGCGCGGTTCGCCGCGGCGACGAGCGGCGCGGCACCGCTTCAGCACGCCGCAGGATTCTTCGTGCGGCCGCAGATGGTATTTCCTATACCTAAGCGTCGCCGCTAGAGCCCCATGACGCGCCGCGCTGGCCCTTTTCGAGTACTTGAAAAGGTCTATTGTTGTATGAGGTCTCGAGGACCGTCTTCGACACCGAATTTTGTCTTTCGTCCCTCGAAGGGGTTTGAATACCATCAAGAAGAAGTGAGAAATGTTCAGGATTTTCGCATTTCTCATCAGATCTTTGCGAAAACAACGCCAATCGATTCCGTATGTTTCGCCGATGAAACTAATACCAAGAACGACGTAATTCGGAGCATAATGAAGGAAATTAGATGAAAACGTAATTTATATAATTTCTCGCTAGCTTCGTTAAAAATAGTCCGATTTACATGAAATTTGGTACGATTTTCATCGGAGAAATATAAGGAATTCATCGGTGTCACTTCCATATCTATACGATAAAGAATAAAGAAATATTTTATTTCTGAAACAGGTTTGAATCCTCGGCCGACCCCAGCGAATCGAGGTCGGCGACCCACAGTTGAGGGTGAAATATTGATGTCAGCGTATTAAGAAATTCTGTATTGTTTATCGTATCGATAAGGGAGTGGCAGCAATAGATTCCTTATGTTTTTCTGATGAAAATCATACCAAATGTCATGTAAATCGGACTACTTTTACAGAAGCAATACAAATCATAAAAGCATTTTAGTAGGCATTTTTTTGCCTTATTGCTTGTATAAAAGTAGTCCGATTTACAACGGCACAGTGGGCAGGATTGAAGAAGTCAGTGACATTTGGTTGTTTCTTTTAAGGTAGTTCCTAACCAACTATGCTAATCAAATTAGAGTTGGATAATAAACGATAAATATAAAGTAGTATATTTTAAAATCATGTATATATTTTTTAAAAAGTGCAATGTTAATGTAAATAATTGTAATACGAAAATGGAATATTAAATTGGTTAGCGTAGTGAATTGGAGCAGCAGATCTGACAACGTCGCATTTATTCGGAGCATTTTTTATAACCAAAATATCAGAAAAAATGTTCATATAGATCTGAATCTTCGTTCCCTATTTAAATGTCTAAACATATCGATTGTGCGACGTTGCCACGATCACTGCTCTACGTAATTTCTCAAAAATTTGCACGTAAACTTATTTTTTTATGGGCATTTACGAAGAAATTATGTCACTTAAATAATATGAATAACGTGAATATTGGTTTACCAATATTTCTGCACTTTCCATAGTACGGATATTTATCAAATTGTTTCAGTTTTATTGGAATTATGCTGTTATTTTTTATATATACGTCAAAACTTTGCATGAGTTGTATATTAACACTCTTTTTATGAACTTCCTTAATAATATTCGGCATTTTCAGTGCGAAAAATGGGATGTTGCATTTTTCCCCTATTTTTGGGGATTCAGCCCCACTGTACGATATAGAATACAGATAATTACTTCATTATTGGAAAATATTTCCAAATACAAGGACAAATATATGTTAATTATACAACAGAAAAGAAATTTGCTTGGAAGTTCCCGGAAAGTAACTAAACAACCAATACTGATATTTTTCAATGGGTTTCTTATGGAAAAAGAACTATATGGAACTAATTATTCGCTATTACTTTGAAGAATCGATAGGTAGGTACTACCCATACAGCACACTCTCGTTGCAGCATAGTTGCAGTATAGTTGCGGTGCAAGATTGCAACGATTCACGCAACGTTGCCGCAACTCTGCAGCAATAATTCTATGTCCGCCTGCTGCAAAGTTGCACAGCAACTTTGAGGCAACTTTGCACGGCAACTTTGAGGCAACGAAAAACTGTTAAAAAAAAATAAAAAAAGTTTATCGGTTACGACAGATTTGAACTCCGGACCGCCCGCATGACAATCTGACGCGCTACCGTTGTGGCCACGGAACCTTCTTGGATGTAGATTACTGTACAGGGTCATCGTTTCATCCTGCAACCCGCGCGCGCGCGAACAGACGAAAATGGCAACACCGCCTCACGGACGCATTCCACTACAACCATGCACCGGCCCAGCGCAGAGCTGCCTGCGACCGTTGGACAAGAGTGATGCCCGAGCTTCGAAAATTTTAGCGTCGCAAAGAGCTAGGTATTGGGAATTTCCCGACCCAGGTAATCGAGCCGCGCGCTCCGCTTTTATGATCGGTCTACCACTCGCACCCCAGATCACTGTAATGAGGTTTGAAAATAATGTCAACAGATCTCGTACCCGTCTCAATTTCAAAAATTTTAGCCACGACAGGGTTGACGGTTCCTTGTACGGAGAGATTTTTCGCCACTTGCTTGTAAAAACCACAGTAACGGCACATCGTTCCAAAAAATGACATTAACGGAAGCTGGTATAGGCGTGGCGTTGTGTAGCTAAAACATTCTAACATAAAAATTCTAGAAAAAAAATTCAAACACCGCTACAATCAAAGACACGTCGCATTAGTTACCCCTTACGTCTGATCTAGGTATGCACCGCATTAAGGATAAAATCATAAAAAAGAAAACCAGAACAATAGATTCTGAGGTCTGCAGAACTAACACATAATTGAATAAAAATTTAATTTCTCAATTTATAAATGTAATGATACAGAATCAACTAGCCTATTGTTTATCAACACCACGAATTTTAAAAACAGCGTTAAATACATTATCAAATAAACAGTTTCCAACAGTTTTTTAAACAATTATGGTTAAAAAATTGATAAAAGAAAAATTAAGTAAACGTAAAATATGTTAAATTATCCATCATTAAGAGGGATTAATTTTTCCTCATTTTTTTGGCGCAAATTGCATTCCGATATGTCTTACAGTTCAAAAGTTATACGAAAAAGACCCCAAAATTTTCAACCGGGGCCGGGAAATTCTGAATAGTTCTTTGCAACGTTAATTTGACAAGGACCAGCCAAAAATTCTCGAGGCTCGAGCATCACTGCTGTCCAGCGGTCACTAGCAGCTCTCCGAACGCGGTGACGGTGCATGGTTGTAGTGGATTGCGTCCGTGAGGCGGTGTTGCCATTTTACAAGTTCGCGCGCGCGCGGGTTGCAGGATTAAACGATGATCCTGTAGATGGTATATACAGTGATTACTCCGTACGTTAAAAACTTTTATACTACATGAGTACTACGACCTCCATATATTGTCGTTCCAAAAACACTGTGCGCCGTGCTCGCCTTCACGGAAACATCAGCTTGGCACGTGCCACCAGTAAAGTAGATTCTGACTTATGCTTGGAACTGTTTAAATGGTTGCCTTCTCCGACATATATTTTATATTTTAGTTCATTATACAGGATGTCCGCGGGAACAGTAAACACCTGGATATTTCCTAACGTATTGAAGATATAAAGGAAATTGTTTACATGAAATTGCATGGTTGGAGGGGGCAAATTTACTACGGAACTTTTTGAAGTGAAACTTTTTTTGCCGCGGTAGCGTAAGTTTTCTCGGGGGTAACGGAAGTATGAAACGCTTCCCCCACCAAGAACGCTTGCCCCGCCAAGATACCCACTTCCGTTTACTCCCACGCTGCGAAGGCGGGAGCGCGTTAGAGGGACGAAAGCGAACGAGGAACGGTAGGAGACAGGCGACGCATTGATACTCTGTTTCTCTCTCTGTCTTTCGGGCGCCTGATATTCTGTCCCTTGCGTACCGTTCCTCGCTCGCCCTCAGTCCCTCTGACTAGCTCTCGTTCCATCTCGCTCTAACCTAAGGTAGGAAAGGAGGGAGAAACTATCACTCGGAATACTGGGTAGCCCCCCCCTTTTCCTTGAATGTTTTTAGTGACAAATTACTGTACACAGGAAAGCTTCGTATGGTCGTACAAGTCGTTTTAGTATATATAGCTCTATATATACATGCGAGAACTCGGCAACAGGGTCGTCGGGCAACACTATGCAGGACCACATACTTAGCGGAGGCGGAACACCTACAGGAGTGGTGGTAATGTGTGCGTGTGGCGACGCCAGCCCCAAGCCAAGCCAAGTGACGCTAACGCGACCCTCTTCGACAAGCTTCCGGATACACGTCCCACTCGTTTTTGTGTTTATGGAAGTGTTAACATTGAAAATTCTGAAATTTAGTTTGGACAATATTATTAATATGCCAAAAGAAAAGAGCACTGATCGTGTCCGAGCGTTCCGAAAACGACAATACGCTAATAATAATAATAATAATAATAATAATATTAATATTACTACTAATATTAATGATATTAATGATAATATCATACCCCCTCCGCTAAGTATGTGGTCCTGCATAGTGTTGCCCGACGACCCTGTTGCCGAGTTCTCGCATGTATATATATAGAGCTATATACAGGGTCATCGTTTAATCCTGCAACCCGCGCGCGCGCGAACTTGTAAAATGGCAACACCGCCTCACGGACGCATTCCACTACAACCATGCACCGTCACCGCGTTCGGAGAGCTGCTAGCGACCGCTGGACAGCAGTGATGCTCGAGCCTCGAGAATTTTTGGCTGGTCCTTTTCCATTTTCCACAAAAAATGAGGAAAAATTAATCCCTCTTAATGTTGGATAATTTAACATATTTTACGTTTACTTAATTTTTCTTTTATCAATTTTTTAACCATAATTGTTTAAAAAGCTGTTGGAAACTGTTTATTTGATAATGTATTTAACGCTGTTTTTAAAACTCGTGGTGTTGATAAACAATAGGCTAGTTGATTCTGTATCATTACATTTATAAATTGAGAAATTAAATTTTTATTCAATTATGTGTTAGTTCTGCAGACCTCAGAATCTATTGTTCTGGTTTTCTTTTTTATGATTTTATCCTTAATGCGGTGCATACCTAGATCAGACGTAAGGGGTAACTAATGCGACGAGTCTTTGATTGTAGCGGTGTTTGAATTTTTTTTCTAGAATTTTTATGTTAGAATGTTTTGTGTCATTTTTTGGAACGATGTGCCGTTACTGTGGTTTTTACAAGCAGGTGGCGAAAAATCTCTCCGTACAAGGAACCGTCAACCCTGTCGTGGCTAAAATTTTTGAAATTGAGACGGGTACGAGATCTGTTGACATTATTTTCATACCTCATTACAGTGATCTGGGGTGCGAGTGGTAGACCGATCATAAAAGCGGAGCGCGCGGCTCGATTACCTGGGTCGGGAAATTCCCAATACCTAGCTCTTTGCGACGCTAAAATTTTCGAAGCTCGGGCATCACTCTTGTCCAACGGTCGCAGGCAGCTCTGCGCTGGGCCGGTGCATGGTTGTAGTGGAATGCGTCCGTGAGGCGGTGTTGCCATTTTCGTCTGTTCGCGCGCGCGCGGGTTGCAGGATTAAACGATGACCCTGTATACTTAAACGACTTGTACGACCATACGAAAATTTCCTGTGTACAGTAATTTGTCACTAAAAACATTCAAGGAAAAGGGGGGGGCTACCCAGTATTCCGAGTGATAGTTTCTCCCTCCTTTCTTACCTTAGGTTAGAGCGAGATGGAACGAGAGCTAGTCAGAGGGACTGAGGGCGAGCGAGGAACGGTACGCAAGGGACAGAATATCAGGCGCCCGAAAGACAGAGAGAGAAACAGATTATCAATGCGTCGTCTGTCTCCTACCGTTCCTCGTCTGATTATCCTGGTCGTCATCTACATATCGCCAAACAAAAACGTTGACGAGATTATTGAATTTATTCATGAAGTCTTGCTGCCATACACTATTGAGGGTGCAAAATTGTTGAAACGAAATCTGGACAAATTACCCATGATTTTAAGTGGTGATTTCAACATCAATTTTGGTTCAGAACAAGCTGAACCACTAATCGCATTTTTAGAACAAAAATTCAATTTGAAAATAAACACTGATAGGAATAAATCCACTACCAGGTCGGACACCACAATCGATGCAGTATTTGCTCGCTATTTTTATAATTTGCAATCGAAAATGTTTATATTCTATTTCAGTTACCATAAACCAATCATTTCATTCTTCGAGTATGAAGAGATGGAAATTAATGACTAAAAATTAATAATCCTCAAAATATTTCATTTAATTATGTTATGTTTACTCAATTGATTTACCGCATTACTGTCTCCTAATCCTAACATGCTAAAACTTATTCACAGTACGGGAAACAAAATTAACGGTTTTGATATTTAATAAGAAGTTTCACTTCTAACGCGTGAGAGTTCCACGCATTGTTTTTTTTTAACAGATCACTTGATAGTGCGTTTCAAGACGAATTCAATAAAGTATAATGTATACACTTTATTTCAGCCGGTTTTGGAGATATTATGTTTTAAAATTTGCTAACGCCGCAAAGTTGTGGCAAAGTTGCGACAAAGTTGCGGCAAAGCTGCGGCAAAGTTGCTGCAAAGTTGCGGCATAGTTGCAGTGCATTATTGCAACGCAACTATGCAGCAACTATGCAGAAACAATTCTATGTCCGCCCCGTGCAATGTTGCACGGCAACGTCGCAGCAACCATACATCGACATTGCGCTGCAACCATGCAACATTGCAAGGTTACGTGCAACCATCCTGCAACTTTGCTTCAACGAAGTGTGCTGTATTGGTACTCATTTTGTTCCCCAAAAACTATTTTCCTTTTATATCACCGAAATTTAAACGACTCGATTTAAAATTCTGCTCAAAAAAACATACAAACTTTGACACATGTTTACACATACAGCAGAAGTTGCTACCATGATATTTATACGTTTTTAAGACCTCATATTATTAGGTTACAAAAAAATATATAAAAACATTATTCCATAACTTTTAAATTCTGACTTGGGATTCTGGCCCATTGTGGCGATGGACCGCGGGGCGGTCAGTCGCTACACTGCTTCTGGAGTAGTGTAGCGACTGGCAGCGGCAGGCCGTCGAGCGGCTAGTCGATTCTGCCATAATGACGGAAAACAGACACTCATCCCATTGTGTTGCTTCTCCAGTAGCCTAGGCTGCTCCTGGAGCAGACTTGCATACACTCACGGTGTAAGAAGGAAAGGTGGTTCGACTCCGCTACCCCCACTACTGAATTCTTGTGATCTAAAGTGTGTAGTTCCACCAAAGCCCGCTATGTTCGCTAGTGAGACCGCGTATCCGTCGGTGAGAGGTGTTACTGTGTGCATAGACTCGCGTATATACACATGTACATACTGTAGACAGCGTGGGGGCGCTGTTGCTCTACACACATCAGTAACAACTCTCACCGACGGGTACGCGGTCTCACTAGCGAACATAGCGGGCTTTGGCGGAACTACACACTTTAGATCACAAGAGTGGGGATGGAGTCGGACCACCTTTCCTTCTTACACCGTGCATACACTGTAGTAATCTGCCGCAGCCGCGCGCGGTCGAAGTCGCAGATAGGAGAACAGATGAATGCTTTTCCATCGTACCAGTGCACCGCGGCGTGCCGCGTCGGCGCCGCGCCGCTCGCCACCGCGGCGAGCCGCGCATTGGAAATGGCACCTTAACGATACGCGTGACAAATTTTGACGATGAATCGCAAATGATATCTTCGAAAATCAGACGCAGACATGGTAGCATGGTACCAAACACTATACGCTGCGTTATTTGAGGCCCATCAAATTGTGAAAAGACCAACGTGCTGGTGAGCTTGTTGGAAAGTCCTCACGGCGTCCGCTTCGAGAACCTGTACATGTATTCCAAGTCGTTGCAACAGTCGAAATATCAGTATTTGGAGAATTTATTGACTCCGATAGATGAAATTGGCTACTTTACGTTTTCGAATAACAGTGATGTCATCCCACCGAGCGAATCGATTCCGAATTCCATTTTTATCTTTGATGACGTGGCATGCGACAAGCAAGATACGATAAGGGAATACTTTGCAATGGGGCGCCACTCGAACGTTGACTGCTTCTATCTCGGTCAGAGGTATGCAAAGATTCCCAAACATCTTATACGCGACAATTCCAATCTGTTGATTCTGTTTAAGCAGGATGGTACCAACTTGAAACATGTGTACAACGGTCACGTAAACACTCACATGGCTTACGAGGATTTCTGCACTTTCCGCGATATCCAATGGACGTTATAGAACGGGATTTAACGAGTTTGCCGTACCGTGAGATGGTCAATTGTCGTCAACACGTCGGTGGGAAAACAACGTCTGCGGTACAACGATGATTGTTATCGATACTCTGGAGATTAAGGATCCCGAGAGAATAGCGAATGAAATTGCAAAAACAAGCGAATCCATTCGCAAGAAACATCAGGCTTTGAAGACTGGCAAGATGGAGGAAGATGTCGCGTTGGAGAGATACTTTAAACCTATTGTCGAACCCATAAAACATATTGTGGAAAATACCGCAGCGACAGAAGCTGATATATTACCGCCGATGAGCACAGACGTTGAATGGAATGAAACATTAACGCCTAAAACAAAAATCCAGTCGAAAGGGAACACATCGCGCAAGACAAAAAGGAAACGACACATGTCATCGGAATATTCACCGATAACCTCGAAACCTGTTCAATCGAAGCATAAACGGTGGAATGCTACATCAAACGAGTCTCCTGTTCCTCCCACACCAATAAATACATTTCCCAGTGTACAATTGCTCTCAACCAATAATGATGCCGTTTTCGAAACGAGTCCAGATGAGTCGTTTGTAACATCTATCAGAGAGCAACTTTAAACACCCAAAGGACAAGAAACGTTTCGCAACCATTTCGGCCCGCTGGGTCAAAAATACATGAGCCCAATCCTAAGTGGTGATAGGGATACAACAATGGACTATGTGTACGGCGTATAATATGGCAATAGTGGAACGATTCTTGGGGATAAGGCTTTCAATATAGACGAGGATGATAATATAATCATAGATGGTGTAAGATACGGAGGAACATTCGGTGTTTACGAACTGATTTTCAAGAGAATTCTCGATGATGCTATATACACCGATGCTGATAAGCAAAAATTCAAAAGTATACTGCTGGCAACGAATGCCCACTGACGCGGTCATGGTGCTAAAAACCCCTTATTGAGCAACAAGGGATATAAGTACAAACATGTGATTGCACCGCTACTCCCCCGCACATCGGTCAATAAAGCAGGGAAAGGTCTACGGACACAGCGAGTCATGGTGGTAAACGATAACAAGATCGATTACGTACACTGGGATGATCCCAACGAGCTGGTGGAAATTCTATCTATTTATGAGGAACTCCGCGAGGTAGGCCTCATTATAAATTAAACTGCACACAAATCAACAAATTTGGGGTATCGCTCGAGAAGAGTGGAGAAACTAGACTGGACTATTATAAATGGAGCGGTTTGCTTCGAAATTATATGCGAGATAACGCTCTTTGCATGGCCGGTGCCGACTTTGATGCAAAATCATGCAAGATACGACGCGTAGCTCAGGCGGTGGCCGACACCGATGCCGGCAATAAACTATACATGGAAAAGAGCATTAAACCTTAGAGTGAACAGCGGGAAGAATTAGAGAGGAAGCTGGTCGCGTTTCAGACAGATATGCTGGCGTTGCAAAACAGCATTCAAAAGATATCGCAGGCGTTGAATCCTATCCCGCAGCAGCACTGCGAAGGAGAATCATGCGAGACGGTTTAACTTGTCCCTGGGTCGATGGGGAGCACATAATGCACGTACACAATAATTATCGCTTCATTCGTGTCAAAGACACCTCTGCGATCAAACATGTAGCCAATATCGAAATCCAAGAGTAAAGAAAACCACGGTCACAAGAAGCGATAACATGTTGAGGAATTGCATGCTCCAGCACGAAGACATTTTCTGCGGAGGCGCGTCATAGTGCATGGATACGATGATCTGTGGCAAGCTAACATTGTAGAAATGCGTCCATACTCGCGATTCAACCAGGGTCACCACTACATACTCACCGTCATCGATGTGTTGAGAAAGTATGCATGGGCGTTGCCGCTCAAGACTAAAAGTGGCGGTAAGGTGACTAAAGCGTTTGCAAAGATATTTAGAGATCGATATCCGAAAAATTTGCAAACTGATCATGGAAAAGAATTTTACAATGCCGATGTGCAGAAACTCTTGACAAAGCATGACTTTAATCATTATTCGACGTATTCGGTGATGAAGGTCTCCGTCGTAAAACGTTTCAATCGAATTTTGAAGAACAATATATGGAAATTGTTTACGTTCAATGGAACCTATAGATGGACCGATGCGCTACCAAGTCTACTTGCAGAGTATTACTCACGGAAACATAGAACCATCAGAATGCGTCCTTGCGATGTTACCCCTGCAATTGCCGATAAGCTGCTAGCCACCATATACAGCAGCGCTGTTCAAGGTTGCTTACGCGTAAGCCCGGGGTTCTCCCACTCTCTTCCGCGTTGTCAGGGATACCGCGCGACGCTAAAGAGGCGACCATGACAGACCAGCGCGACCGTCGTCGAGCGAGCTCGGACGCCCGATACGACATGTGTATTAGTGACACGCACCGTCACAGCCAGCCAATGCTACTACTTCCCGCGAATTTCGGATTATTCGTCTTTTGTTTAACGTCTGAGGAGGTCAACATGGGCGAAGACGCTAGCCCGTCATGGCCTTCTTAGCGTCGCGCTGCCTCCTTGACGACGGAAGGCACGCTGTGCGAGAGAAAGATTGGAAGGGGAAGCTGGCGCGTGAGGGGCCCCTACGCTGGCCAGCGCTGATATACAGCAACATAAAGATCGTTGCTCCAGCGAGATTCAAGTTGGGCGAGTTTGTGCCCGTGAGCAATTTTAAAACCATATTCGATAAAGGCTATATGCCGAAATAGCCAAAGTACAAGCAACTAATCCCGCAACGTATCTGCTTGTCGATTCCTGTGGAAAACCTGTTGCCGGAGGATTCTATGAACACGAGCTACAACGCGTCACCGATCCTGATGTATATCTAGTGGAAAAAGTGTTGCGTAGAAAGGGGGATAAGGTATATGTCAAGTGGCTGGGGTGTGATAAATCACACAATTCTTGGATAAATAAAAATAATGTACTGTAAAATTATTAATACATGGATCAATAAATACAATGATACATATACATGTAAATTAGTGAACAATTTTATTTTTTTACATTAATTCCACCATTTATAATCCAGTTAATGTATACAACGATACATTTGCAATAATTCCACTATTTATAATAATTTCCATACATGTGCGAAGAATGTTATGTTACACAATAAATACAATAGTTTCTATTTTACATCGATATTTTTACAACGGAATTTTATAACGGTATTTTAGAATGGTATATTATAATATCCCCAGGGCAGAGTGTCGATCGAATCGGGTACGATATGCCGCTTGTCGTCGTATGGACTTAGAGCGATTTTAGATTCTATTTTTATATAATATTTGTAACAATATATATTTCTTAAACGTATATTATTTCTCAATTTTATTTACCTGTCTTCCTCCTCGCCACCTAATTTTAAGATTCGGCGTTCTTCGCGCTGCCAAATGATATCATCCCGCGCGGCTGCTCCAGAGGAGTCAAATTACACACGATCGCGCGAGAAGCTGCGACGCTAAGTATTGCTCTCTCTTTCCCTCCACGAATTTAGATTTTAATGTAATGCTCTCTCTTTCCCTCCTCCGAATACGTGGTTTGTAAAATGCCGTTCATTCCCGACATTGTCCGAAACATCATCCGATAAAAATAAATTATTATTTCTCTGTGTTGGGGGGAAAATTCGATCACATATTGTTTTGGAACAAATTTTCGGGGGTGGGCCAAGGTCATTTCCTCACTCGGCTAGGTATAAAAAATTTTCGGGGGGGGGGGGGGTGGTGGGCCAGGTCTGGAGAGGTTTCCGCGGCGTCATTCCCTCCCTCGGTTAGGTATAAAAAATTTTCGGGGATGGGCCAGGTCTGGAGAGGTCTCCGTGGCTGGCTATCGAAAGAAGAAAGGATATGTAGGCTTTGTAAGAAAGAGGAAGAAACAGTGAAACACGTGATTGAAGCATGTGAAGTAAGTGGAGAGAGTGGCAGCAATTGGAAAGAGGTGATTAGAGGAGAAGGGACAAACTTGGTTATTCTATAGGAGATAATAGGGTGAAGGAAAAGATGGGAAGAACAGGAAAGTGATAAAAGAAGATTATGCAACATATAATAGATTAGGAAACACTTGTAAAATAGAAAAAATTGATAAGACACAGCAGGATACATTAGAAGGGTGGGACTTACACTGACACAATCATGAGAATGAAATGGAAAGATTATTTCATCGTTAAACTGTAACACGAAAGTGGGCAATAAATTAAATTATTATTTTTATTATTATTATTATATTTTTTCTTTTTATATTGTATTTTTATATTCTATTTGTATGGAGAGAACTCAAAGATGTTGAGAATAGTGTGGTTTATTTAGAGATAAAGCATTGAGCCTATATAATAGATACGTAACACTTTCGGCGAATGTTGTTGAGATATTACTGTTCTGTGTAACTGATCACTCGGGTCGGTCACGAGAGCGTAAGTGCGTATGAATGTAGACGAGGTGTTGTGTGGAAGAGTATGTATGTATGATATCGCGAAAAGTAAATAGGAAGTCCATCAGCTGTTCGAGAATGTTCAAGTTGTCTTGCGATTAATGTGGTTGTAACCCAGCCAACGACCGGAAGTTACAACCGTCGCGCATTCCGATATCATGCGCAAGCACCAAAGAGCGGACAGCGATCCGCGAGCACTATCAGCGTTCTTACGAAAACGCTGAAATGTGGGCCAAAGGCGGTGACCCCTCTGGTCCCCGCTTCGCCCCTAATTAGCTATAAGAACTTCCACAAGCAAGAGGACGGGGTCTTTGTAATCAGCACGCAATCGAGACCGTACGCGAAAGCCTGTCACCCAGATCGGGACAGAATAAACTTGTTTAACCTTACGATGAGTTCCAACTCTTTAACCCGCAACGATCCCCTACCTTCGGTTTCAAACCGAATCCTTCCGTACCGGCATTCTCACCCGAACCTTCGGAGCCCGTTGGACGACGACCGTGAAGGACGGCCAGGAGCAGACCCGAGATTCTCAGTCGGAATCTCGACCCCAGGCGCCTTGGTACAACAATGTGAAGAAGAGAAAAAGAGAAGGAGAAAGAAAGAGATTGAGAGAGAGAGAGAGAGAGAGAGAGAGAGAGAGAGATAGAGAGAGAGAGAGAGAGAGAGAGATAGAGAGAGAGAGAGAGAGAGAGAGAGAGAGAGAAATGGTTCTGCCGATACACTATTTATATTCTATTTTTATATTTCTATTTTTTAATTAATTGAACAATATGTAATCATTTTACAAATATTGCAATCTATTTCCTTGTCTGTCTCCCTCCTTCACTTGTCACCAATTTTTATCGACTCTGCATAATTCTTTCTATGATTCTCGCCTCCAATTCTAAAGACGATACTACATAATAAGTCGCTGTATTTCAAACTGAATACAGTATCATTTTTATTTAATCTTGAGTCATGTGTAAGCTGTGTATCCGCGGCTGTATCAAAGTGCAGAAGATGTGAGGACAAACTTTAAAACTTTTGTTACTGTCTTGTAACAGAGCGATGCTGCCTGCGAAACATTACATACGCGTCGTGCTGCTAAAATAATATGTGATAGCGAATACTACGACGAGGATTATCTTGTAGATTGCGAACTGGTAGCATCTGTCATCAATGATATTTTAGCGGATGCTCGTAGGAAAAAAATGTTAAATTATATTCCATTTCTGTTTATATTTTTATATTCTTTTAATTGTAATTAAATTTCTTAAACATATTATTCCTCTATTTACTTATCCGTCTTCCTCCTCACCTGACCAATTTCTGCTGACACCACATAATTCTTTCTATGATTCGTGCGTTCGTTACGCCACCAAATGATGTAATCTTGCACGGCGGTCCCATCACGGGGGAGTCAAATTACACGTGATCGCGCGATACACTGAGTAGTATGGCAAGGGGGATTCTAACGCAGGTCCTCTGAGGGGAGCGCGGGGTCGGGGGAAGTGAGGGCGCGTGGGCGAGCGCGGCGGAGGGAAACATGGGCGCGGGGCCTGCGGGGAGAGGAAGACAGGTTGCGCGCGCACGAGCCGCGGAGTGGGGGAAGCCGCGATGATGGAGGGGATCAGTCCGGGCCGAGCCGCCGCGGAGGCCTCTCCAGACCAGTGATGCCAGAATGAGGACGGGTCCTCTTGAGAATTTCCCCCACCACGCATGCACACTACGCCGGAGCGGCGTGTCCGTGAGCTCGGCGCTTCGGACAACGTCGGGAAGACGAGAGAGAAAACGAATGTGCGCCTTTCTCTCTCGCTCTTGAAACGCTGTGATCCAAGGTGGGGTGCAAGCGACACGCGGCCGTGCGCGATCTTCATGAGTGCCTCGAGATACACTTTTCACTTTCTGACATATGTATAATACTCTTGTAATGAAAAAACTTGGAAAAAGTTTTGTTACGGAAATCACGTTTTAAGACCTCCTGATCACGTTTTGGCTATTTAGAATAGAGCTTTTTTTTAAATATCTCATATATTTGTTAACACGATTACGTTTAAACGGCAAAATGGATTTCAATGAAACTTTATATTTAAATTTTATATTGTCTTAAGATCCGATTAGATCACGAAAAACCATAATTACCCGTTATGGTTCTTCGATTTTTCAGATGTACGAACTAAATTCTACATAAAAAAAAGGTTAGATAAAGTTCTTCTGTAACTTCTTTAACAAAGAAAAATGTACATTCATAATTTCTTGTTTTCATTTTAAATTTCCGTACTTTTTATTCGAGCTATTTCTATTTTTCAAACCTTAAAATGAATTTTTTTATTAAAAGATGAATATTTTGATACTATAAATTGGTGAACTTTGTTAAAATTAGAATCCACTCTTGGCCAGTAGCATGGACGCTGTAGCGCCTTCGATAAAAAATATTTTTTCAGAGTATGATCTAAAATCTAAACGTAATCACATTTCTCGCTAGATTTTTCGATAATTATATCAAGTTGCGACAAAGAATCATGGACTATTTACAAATTTATTACGCGCAGCGTCCACGCTTCCGCTCGATGGAAACTACGGGAAAGTGGTGGTCTCTTCCATCGGGAGGGAAATGTAAACGACTCGTTATGCAAAACTAACATCGAGATATACGGTACATTAAAATGTGTAAATCGGTATGAAGGAATTGTAAAAGAATAAGAGAGAAAGGTAACTGGTAAATGCATCTGAGGCAGTTCGGTACTGTCACCATTGTCTTGCTGTTACTCCTTTTAGCCTTTTTTTTATTTTTCTCCTTCCTGAATTGTTCTTACTATTTTACGATTTCCTATGTATTCTTTTTGTTTCTCGTTGCGAGGGTTCGCTCGGGCCTGGTTTTCGTCAAGTACATTTGACGGTCAGACTCGCGCGAACCAAGTGTATACTTTGTTTACGTATCCGATGCGTTTCGTGGGGGTCACGCAGTCGCGCTTCGCGACATTTAACCGTCAATTTCAGTAGAAGTAGAGATTAGGTGGTGGGTACTATTTCTTTCGCGCTGTCTGCATGTTTTTCGGATCTGTGGTGTTGTAGTGTGTAAGTAATTAGTAGCCCCCTATATCACCCCTTTTCTATACGCTAGCATTTGCTTCTTGCTTTGTATATAATATCTTTTCTACATATTTCAATTTTTTCGTGGTAAGTACGATGGAAACGTTTGAGAAAACAGGTGAAAAGGCTACTTCTGTTTATCGGCTGTCGTGGGAAACGAATGAGAAGTTCCGATCGTGGATTCGCGAAGTATCCAATGATAAAAGCCTTTTCTACTGTTCTTCATGCGAGAAAACTTTTTCTTGCGGCTCGTCAAGCGTTAGAAGGCATGCGGAATCAGCGAGACATAAATATTTGTCATCTAAAAAAATTCCGCGAATAACTATGCATGCTAAGGTCTGGAGAAAGACTTTTATGCCTCAATGGCTTGAGGATTTCAAGCCATGGATGAATAAGGTCGCCGATGATCCTTTTTCGTGTTTCTGTTCGGTTTGTAAAAAATCATTTGCTTGCGTACTGTCGCAAATCCAACGTCACGCGGATTCCAAGTGCCACATCAAAAACTGCGAAAAAATGGAATAGATGTGAGGAAATCGGACGATTTCAGATCGCAATGCGAGGAATCGCCTTTGTCATTTGATGAACGAAAAAAAGTCGCGGAAATTCGTTTTGCTGCACTAGTTGCGGAGAAAAATGTTTCGCATCAATCGGCAAAGGCGATTCTTCAATTTTTCCAAGACGTTGGGAAAGATCCTGATGTTTTGGAACGTATGACGTGTGGTCGAACCAAGTGTTCTAATATTATATCGAACGTTCTGTGTCCTCGGAAAACAGAGCGTCTTAGTCATGTTTTACAAAATTCTAAGTTTTCAGTATTTATTGACGAGACATCCGACATTTCCAATGAGAAATGGATGTCGTTTATTGTTCGGTATGTCGCACCCGAGACTTTGGATGTTCGAACGGAATTAGTAGAATTAATTAATCTTGACGCGCGAGAATGTACTGCCGATAAAATATTTACTTCATTTAAGAACTCCATGTCGAAAAAGCAAATTCCGTTCGGAAACATTGTTGCTTTGTCGTATGACAACGCTTCTGTCATGACAGGTTGTCACAAGTCATTCAAGACCAAACTTGCAGAAGTTCGCGGTGAAAATTTTCTCACCATGCCGTGTCCATGTCACTCCTCTGCATTGGTAGTGCATAAAGCATGCGCTGACATTCCCGAGGTCTGCGAGGAATTATTACGGAAAGTCACTACATTCACTTATAGCAGGCCCAACCGTTCGGCCATTTTTCGCGATTTTCAACAATGTTATCAATTTACTGAACGCAAAATTTTAAAATTCTGTACTACGCGATGGTTATCGTGTTATTCATCCGTAGTTACACTTTTAGAAAATTGGGACAGTGTGTTGCAATTTCTGAAAGAATTGGTCGTAAGTGAGAAGACAAAGTCTGGGGAAGATCTGCTTGTCATCATGTAAAATCCAGAAGCGAAAGCACATCTTCTGTTTTTGGAATACGTTCTATAGTATTTCAATGACTTTAATATATTCTTTCAATCGCAACAAACAAGAATCCATTTGCTTCACACTACTGCCAAAACTCTTTTGTATAATATTTTACGTAATTTCTTGAAACCGCAGCTTTTGAAGCACATGGATGTAGTAAGATTAATAGATTTTTCAAAAGGCGATAACCAAATCGCAATTAATAGTATTCATTTAGGTCCAGATTGTGGCATTTTTCTTTCTAAATTAGTTGCAGAAGGCAAACCCGATGTTGTCAAAACCGTTCGAGAAAATTGTATTAAGTTCTACATAACGGCTGCAAACGAAATTCGTGATCGATTGCCAATCGATGACGAATTTCTGAGCAAGTTATGTGTTTTTGAGCCTCATGTGGCATTAATAGATAATGACAGAGACACTTCCTTTAAAAGTAGTAGGTATACTATGAGAGTTCTGAGCCCTAGGGCGAGGGGATGCGGTGGTGCGAGGGGGGTACCGCGCGGGCGAGGGGAGGGTGGAGGGGGTACCACGCTCTTCGATGAGATGGGTGAGGGTGATGACGTCACAGGGGGGGGGATTTCAAAATTTTCAAAATGGCGTCGCGCGCATTTCGTATTGGCGCCACCTACCGGGTGTTTAAGATACTTTGAGTCTGCGTCGGTATTTGGGGCCCGTGTCGGTAAATTTCCTAGGTTTTTCATACATTTCGTATTGGCGCCACCTGGTGGATGTTGGATTTTTAAGATACTTTGGGCCCGCGTTGGTATTTGGGCCCCATGTCGATAAATTTCCTAGGTTTTGCATACATTTCGTATTGGCGCCACCTGGTGGATTTTGGAGTTTTAAGATACTTTGGGTCTGCGTTGGTATTTGGGGCCCGTGTCGGTAAATTCCCCAGGCTTTTCATACATTTCGTATTGACGCCACCTGGTGGATGTTTAAGGTACTTTGGGCACGCGTCGCCGCCGCGCAATCACCGTACGCGTGCGGGGATCGGTGCGCAGGCGCGACCGCGACCGATTCGTGGAAATTCGCGTCTTCAACGATGATTTCTGAGAAAGAGGGTGGACCAGGAGAAAAGATTTTTTCTGAGGAAATATTTGAATCGTGGTACCGGTACAGCACACGTGCAATGATGTTGTTGGGAAAGTAATTCACCAGGATTGGCTATATAGGGTATAGAGATTCCAGGTTGGTAGGACTGTGGGTCAGGTCTTACGTTGTACTGCTCTGGCAGGTTTAAGAGAGAGACTAAAAAGTAAAAGTAAAATCACGTTAAGTATCCGGTCAATCTTAAGGACCAGTTATATTTGTGTTCATGAAATCAATACTCGTTTTGTTCATATGTACATTCAATACATAATAAATACAACATTTACGTTCTTTCTAACGAATCGCCTCATTACGCCTAAAACCCACGTGCAACCTCAACAGATGTAAACATAGAACGATAATTATTGTAAATCAATCGTCGCGATAGCCCATGGAATAAACACGACATTGCACCGTGCCATGCCGCGCACCTGGTGGATGTTGGATGTTTAAGATACTTTGGGTCCGCGTTGGTATTTGGGCCCACCTTGGTAAATTTTTTAGGTATTCCATACATTTCGTATTGGCGACACCTGTCGGATGTTTAACCCTCTGTTGTCACACCTACTTTTTCGAACGCCGTTGTCACACTGGGTCAATTTGACCCTGTCAATTTTTAATCAGTTGTTATTTAAAAACTATTTGTTAAATTACGTTTCAAAAATTCTGGGATAAAGTTTGAATATTGTAGAATATATGTCCATTGTTGAAAGTTGACACTTAATGTGTGATCATGTTTAAAAAAAATTTAAAACAATAAGAGTTCCGACAAAAAGACTTTTACTTAAAAATCATAACTTTTTTAATTTTTAATATTTTTAGGAAAAAATTTACAGTTATACTCTTGGGATATGCTGCTTTGATAAAAAAAATAGTCCTATATCGGAGCATTCAAAAAGGTATTTATTGTGCAAACTGAATGGTGGCATCATTTGGGTTGAAAAACTCTTGCATTTGTGTAGGAAATTTTTTTTATTATTATTCCAAGAATATAAAATTTAATTTCAGCAATAACAATGCATGTTAAATTAAAAATAAGTCTATTACAGACTGCCACAGTGATTACATATATACCTAAGTACAAGTTATCTTTAATTTCGACCGTCTATTTAAACAATTTATGATATCGGCGCACATATTCGGTCATATAACAAATATTAAAAATTAATTCAACGCTATTTTGCGAATATAATGTTGTGAGTTTATTTCCAACGTTTCGGTCAAAATTCTGACCATCTTCAAGGAAAGTTAATAAAATCAAAAAATATATTGCGTGTGCTGTTGAAGTTAGTCACTACCGTTTAAAATGAAACGTGGGACTCGTGAGCCGGTTTACTGGTGACTGAGGTAAACAATAGACAAACCAAGAGCATGTAGAAGGTGAACTAAGATATGATCAGAAGAGACCGTTAAAAATTATGAATACTATAAACTCTCCAAATTTTACTGCCTTGAAAACTAACATTTTTACTAATGTAGTAAATTATACATACACTAATAGGTGTTGAACAGCACTAATTACATACCATTAAAAAGATATGTAAAGCCGTCAGATCATAGACATTAAATTAGAGCGGTTCAATGGAGAAATACATCATAAGACATTACTTCCTCAGTAATGTTGCGTAGTAATTTTGTATTTTAGGAGTTTCATACCTAAGATTTACGCTCGGCTGTTTAATCACATGCAAAGTCTCCAAAAGAATCCTCTGGTTCAAGTTAACTTCTCTATCAACCACTTTAACGCTGTCAAAGTCAAATCTATGATCAAATTCAAGTGAATGCTTAGTTAAAGCAGTATGTTGGAGGGGAGACGAAAAGATATTTCTTTTGTGTTCATAAATGCGTCTTTCTAAAAGTCTACCAGTTTGTCCAATGTAAACCTGGTTACAACCCATGCAAGGAATTGAATATACAATGTTTGAGTTTTTACATAACGGTATTTTATCTTTTATCAAAAGAGTGAAATACGTTACGCGTGCATAAGTATCACGGGACATGAACTCTTTCGTGAAATCGTACGAATCGTTGCGGGATATGATTCCACGGCTGCGTACCGAAGAACAGTGCTATGAATGGTTAATATCATGTGGCGAGTACTTGCACCTCATCCACGAGCATTTTAAGACCCGAAAAGTATCGGAATCGGAACAACAACGTTCGACATTACTTACGAGTAGTTTTGAAATAGTGCGAACGTGTGTTCGAAACAAAATAGCGTGCATAGTCGCTGAACTGGACGCGCGAGACGCATTGCTCGCGTCATCGTCTTCCGATAACGATAGCGATGGTGAGGAAAACCATTTATGGACGTTGCTCAGTTGGATGACGAATCACTAACGATCGAGAGACATAAGATCCGCGACGTGTTAAGTGTACCAACATTATCCGAGTTGTCATGCAACAGCATCTTTCAACATGGATTTATGCAATTGTCGCGCGAACATCGTCAAGTGTTACGTTATATCGCGCGATACAGTACTGTGTGTAAATGCACATTACATTGCATCGTTGCTGATAAGGACGTGTACCTTAAGCGTACGAAGTACATTACCGCGATCGTGTGTACGCCGTTGACGCTTCTACATGACATTGAGAACGGAATGGTCGAAGTACTGAAAGTACTGAGTCCTGATACAACAACAATTCCAGCGAATAGGTTTTTGGGTCGGGAATTGGCCCGATATTTGGATGATCGTACGGGCTTGCCGCTAAACTCGACACTCGTCCTTCTACCGCTGAGTTTTCAATTTCCGGATTGCGAGTATGATCGTATCACTTGGAAAAGCCGCATCATGAAATCAGGTGAAATCGAGAGTCTCTGGGAAGTTAACTATTTGTGAAGAAGTGAACTCTTTGTGAATAAGTGAATATGGAGGGGTTCATGGACACGTACAGGGTTTTGTCCCGGATGTCTAAGCTTTTACGCAGAATTGCGGAATTCCGAGACTGGACTGATCATTGCGACACGTGCCTGCAGCTCATCGACGAGTACCAGTGCAGCGGAGGAGTGTCCGTGGCCGCGAAACAACGCATGGTGTCGCTGATCGCGCGAATAAAGACATTGCGCGTGACCGTGCGGGAACAGTTTTCGCGAGTAGGGTGTGGGGATTCGGCTCGACCGACGGCACCTAAAGTCGTATGGGAAGACGTGGAATCCGCGTTTATTGGACGTATTTCAACCGGCGCTGTCATCAACGTGGGACACGTCGATACGCGTCGATTTTTTAGAGGGTGCTCGACGAACTGTAATCTCGCGCGTTACGGACGCTATCACGACGCATAAGAGCGTGTCCGTGAATACAAACTTGAACGCGGAGTTTATCTTGGGTGAAAATACGGACATGAAAAGTTTCGGTACGCGAAATCGTGTACTGTTAATGACTTCGAACGTGCGCGAGTGGTACTCGAAGTACGTGATCGCTCCCACGCTAGTGATGCTCGAGGAGTTTCAGTATCGCGACAGTGGATGGACCCTAAGGGCTGTGCTAAATATTCTAGTGAATATTAATAAGCATAATTCACTTCGAGCCGGTTGCGATATGACTGTTCCCGTGACGTTGGACCAGCTGGCCAAGTTCGAGAGGTTCAACGACGTATCCGAAACGTGTACACGTGGTCGGACGGAAACTGCGTGCCTCTGCGTTTGACCGAGGACAAGCGAGAGAGAGAGAGACACGCGAACCTACTACTGATGCAGGATCCCAAGGAGCCTCAACTTTATCATTTCGCATGCATTCGCAGCATGTTGAGACTGATTTCGAAGCAGCTCGGCAATCATAGGCATCAAGTATTCCTTTGCGAAAGGTGAGTAAAATACGGAATATTTCAATCGATGTATTATTTATTCTTATGTTCTATTATTAATGCTATTGTTATCGTTGCAGATGTCTCAACTTCTTCCATTCGTCCGAGCAATTGACCAAGCACAACGTGGACTGCCAGCGTCTGAACAACTGTGCCGTCGAATTGCCGTCCCTGGATGATAAATGGTTGCAGTTCAAGAACTTCAAAAATAAGGAACGAGCGCCATTCATCGCGTACGCGGACTTCGAATGTATGCTGGAGGACGTCGAGCCTGCGGAGCGGAGTCGTACGTACACGTATCAGCAACACAGAGCGTACAGCGTGGGATACTACGTTCATTGTTCCACCGACGCGTCTCTGTGCCGTTATCGCGCATATCGTCACGACTTCGTGTGCGTGAAGTGGTTCGTGGAGGAACTACGTGACTTTGCGAACATTGCGTACTCGTGGTTGCGGAACGCGAAACCGATGAACTCGTTGACGAGACAACAACGTCTCAGTTTTGAAAACGCGATTGTGTGTCATGTGTGCGGACAACCCTTCGTCGACAAGGACAAAAAAGTGCGCGACCATTGTCACTCGACGGAGGAGTACGAGAAACCCATTGTATAGTATGTTTGCATGTTGTATGTTTATATGTTTGCATGTACATATGTATATACGTTTCTTTCTTTTGTTCATGTTATTTATTTATTTATGAATATCTAATATATGTACAGCGTAGAATAGCCAAAATTGTATTTTATACGTGTTAGTATATATGTATATATGTATATATTTTTTCTTACTTTATTAAGATTAATTGTACGCATATACGAGATGAAGAAGGAGAATGTGAATAATTGAATAAATGGACAATGTATATCCGTCGTCAGGCGGCACAATTTTTGCAATCCTGAACTCAATCCCCTATCTCGGAAGGGGTAGAGATATTATTCTGAAATTTGGTCTATGTAATCTAGACCAAATATTTAGAGAAGACACGAAACATCAGCTCTCCACGGCTTCTCGAAAAAATGTTATCCCAATTTAAAAAAACGCAAAAGTTACAATTGTACCTATGCCGCCAGACGAGGGATATATTTATATATATTTATATGTATTTATTTATTTATTTATTTCAGTAACACATAGTGCGTTTATAATCGGGAATCATAGAATATCCTTGTCGCTTATCCACGAGTTCCGCGACGAATCAAATCCAAGCCATTTAACGTACACCTGGTTTCCCTTGCGACGAATAATCTTCTCGACTAGATGGACGTCCGGATTCGCGACCGAATGCAGTTCGTACTCGTAGAATCCACCCGAGATCGGCTCTCCCACGGAATCGCGCAGAATGTACGTCACCGAGTAGGTTAGTTGTACGGTTACGATTTCGAACACCTCGGTCGACCAGTTCGGAGTGTACCCGTTCTCGAAGAGGGTCTTGAACTTGCTCACGCGTACCTTGTCACCGACTTTGAATTTTGCGCGTCGTCGAATACCTTTCGATAAGGAGGGTGAGAGGGGTTCATTCGCGGCGAACGACAAACGCGACGCGGGGGTTACGTCAACGGGTCGGGCGTTGATCGTTCGGTGCTTGCGATGATTGTAGGCGTGTACGAGCGTAGGTAACAGGTCGATCCAACGATAGGACGCGTTCAAGAAGAATTGTTTCCACATGAAGTTTTTTCAGCGTACGATTGAAACGTTCAACGATCGACGCTTTCATCACGCTGTGCGTGGAGTAGTGGTTGATCTCGCGGGTCTTCACACATCGTTGAAACTCCGCGTTGTAAAACTACTTACCAATGTCGGTTTGTAAATTTCGCGGACATCTATCGCTCTGCCGCAATATGATCGTGAACGCGGCAGTCACGTCGTGTCCGCTTTTTGTTTTCACGGGTACAGCCCATGCATAGGGTAATTGTGGGAGAGTTGCCGCACGTTACGCAAAATTGTCACCGTGTTTAAATTTTGCAATGAAAATGTTTTCCAAGGATAAATATTATTAGTTCAACATCTTGTGATTCTACTAGTATTAAAGAAAATCAAAATTTTAATATTTGTCACCCTTAAAAAATTGAAACTAAAAACATCCTTTGGTAGGAGAGACGCCGCACTTGCGGGAGTGGTGCCGCATTTCGAAATACGTTTAATTTTCGATTTAAACTTGTTAATTCTAACTTTTTATATAAAACAAAAATAGTAAAAACAAAGTAAAATGAAACATTTTTATTTCATACAATTATAAAATTGGAAAATTAAATGGGTACAGTAGGAACAGATATTATTTCTGCTTTTCGAATTTTTTTTTATATTCAGTTGGCATCTTGAGATTAAAATAAAAAAAAATGTGAAAAAAGAGTACATAGTCCACAAATATGTTTCGATTATAAGATTATTCATTTAAAAATAAATAATTTGTCCGAACGACTGTTATACATTAAATCTTTATTATGTCGAGCGGAAAACGTAACACTGGTGTCAGAAGTGGGATGCCCACTCGCGCATCCGCGGCCATCGCAAACCCTTCTCCTGCAGCGTCGGGCGATACCTCCATACGGGAGCTGTTCACCTCTCTGCAACTAAGCATCGTGGGATAGATGCGGGAGCAGCAGAGAGACGATGAAGCCCGAAAACAGAGGGAGGATCGCCGAAGGAAGGAGAGGGAGATCGAGGACCGGCGGACCCAGGCGGCTTTCGAAGCGCGCATGTCCAACTTAGAAGAACGGATCCAGGTCGTAACCGCTTCATTGCAAAACGGAACAGGTTCGGTTGGTAGCGGCGCGAACCCTCGGGGTGGGGAAAATGCTCCTGTACATAGTGTTGTAAATAGTGTTCTACCGATGCAAATCCCTGCACCCGTTGGCGCGCCCGCCGCTGCCCCTCTTCCGGAACCGCGCGTACTCAGTTTGGGGTACGCAGTGAAACCGACAATTTTTGACGGAAAAAAATTCGTGGGAAGAGTACAAAGTACAATTTTGCGCAAATGGGTGGGATGATCAGAAAAAGGCGACAGCCTTGATCGCTTCCCTGGGAGGTGCAGCGAGGAGCGTCCTTACGACGCTCTCCGCGGCCCAATGCGAAAGTTTCGCAGAGTTGGTTTCCGCGCTTGAGTTCCGTTACGGGGCGAAAAATCTGTCCAATCTGAATTATGTGCTCTTCCAAACCCACAGACAGCGAAAAGATGAGAGCATCTCTTCGCTCGCCACAAAAATAGAGCGCCTCGCGCAGTCCGCTTTTAACGATTGCCCGGCGAAAACCCGGGATAAATTAGCCGCTTCTCAATTCGTCACGGCATTGACCAACCCGGTAATGCAGCGGGAACTGCGACTAGGCGGTTTTTCCTCGTTAAGAGCCGCCGTGACCAGAGCCCTCGAAATCGAGGCTGTCGAGAGAATGTCTCGTGGTTCCACGACCGAATCGCGAGAGCGAAACTCCGAAAAACGAAAGGCTAAAACCTCCAACAATTTTGAAAGGTTCCCGGCGAAACAGGGGCGATTTGAAAAACCCGAGGACAATCCGGAGGGCTCACCGAGGACACCGAGATGCTGGCTGTGCGGCAAAGCAGGCCACCTGAAGAGGGATTGTTCCAGGGCTAAGAATGATCAAACGAAAGGAGGAAACAACACCCGTAAACCACAGGAGGGAAACGGAAAGAGGACGGCGTAAGGGGGAGACACCGGACCGGAAAGAACAGTCCCCCGGTCGTCAAGAGTGTGGCGATGCAGTAGGCGACTGGGTGGAAGTGGAATCCGGCCGACGAGATTTACGTAGGTGGAAAAATTAACGGAAAATCGTGTAAAATTATCCTAGATACAGGTTCTCCTATCAACCTTCTGGAAAGGCAATTGTGCCCGAAGAAGGACTTCTAGAGGACAAAGACTGACATTCGCTCCACTACTGGAGAGAAAATGAAAGTGTTCGGTAAGACGAGCACGAAAGTCAGCGTTGGAGAGCTGTCGAGCGTAGAAGACTTGTACGTCGTGGAAATGGTAGAAAAGTGCATCTTAGGAGCGGCGTTCCTGAAGAAGCACCGCTGCAGCATCGACCTTTCCCGCAATGTGCTGTGCCTCCCCGGCAAAGCAGAGGTACATTTTGGTGAACCGACCGCCGAAAAGGGGAAGCAGGAAGAAGAAAAGGAACCGGTCGTCCCACAGTATTTGGAAGAGCTGTTTACACGCTGCTCGACAGGCTTGTCAGAAAAGCAGAAAAAGCTATTTGCTGAATTACTTTGCGAATTTCAGGACACTTTCGCCACGGATTCAATGCAGATTGGGAACTGTGATCGGGTGAAACACGCCATTGACACTGGAGATTGTCGCCCCATCAAACAGGCACCGCGAAGGTTACCTTTACACCGACGAGCGGAAGTGGAGGAACTACTTCGGAAAATGTTGGCGCAGGGCGTAATTGAGGAATCGCGGAGCCCGTGGTCCTCACCGATCGTCCTTCTCAAAAAGATGGATGGAACCATAAGGTTCTGTGTGGATTTCCGACGACTGAACGAGATTACGAAGAAGGACTCGTATCCTCTGCCCCGAATTGAGGATACCCTGGACGCCCTCGCTGGATCTTCCTGGTTTTCAACCGTAGATTTGCAGAGTGGATACTGGCAGATCTCCATGGATGAAGAGGATCGTGAGAAAACTGCATTCTCAGTGGGGACGGGACTGTGGCAGTTCAAGGTGATGCCCTTTGGACTCTGCAACGCCCCAGCGACCTTCGAACGACTAATGGAGGACGTGCTTCGAGACCTCACCTGGAAAATCTGCTTGGTTTATTTGGATGACATCATTATCTACGGGAATGACTTCGAACAGGAGCTCGAACGCCTACGAACGGTGTTTTCACGCCTACGTGAAGCTGGACTATTGATGAGCCCGAAGAAATGCTCCTTCTTCTGCAGAGAAGTTAAATATCTGGGCCACATTGTAACGGAGAGTGGAGTCAAGACAGACCCAGAGAAAATTAAAGCCATTTCAGAATGGCCACAGCCGAAGAATGTCACGGAAGTAAGAAGCTTTCTAGGATTATGCACGTATTACCGGAGATTTGTAAAGGATTTCTCCAGGATCGCCAAACCCCTGCATCGCCTCACTGAGGCCAAACAAAATTATAAATGGGCAGAAGAATGTCAAGATGTTTTCCAAGAACTGAAGAAGAAATTAACCAGTGCCCCGGTACTTGCCTATCCAACAATCGACAAGGATTTCATTGTGGACACCGACGCCTCTAATTTCGCCATAGGCGGCGTTCTCTCTCAGGAACATGAAGGAAAGGAAAAGGTCGTGGCCTACTTCTCCAGGACCCTGGGAAAAACGGAAAGAAACTACTGCGTCACTCGGAAGGAACTACTGGCAGTAGTGAAGTCCATCGAAAACTTCCATCACTACCTGTACGGACGAAGATTCCTAATAAGGACGGATCATGCAGCACTTCGCTGGTTATTAACCTTCAAGCATCCGGAAGGACAAGTCGCCCGTTGGATTGAGCGACTGCAGGAATACGACTTCGCGATTCGTCACCGGGAAGGAAAAGCCCACGGAAACGCCGATGGACTCTCCAGAAGACCTTGTATCGAAGAAAATTGCAAGAACTGCGATCGACTGGAAAAGAAGGAAGCAGAAGCAGAAGTGCAGACCACAATTCACAGGATCTTCTGCGAAGAAAAAAAGGACGAGTGGAAACGGAGTCAAGAGAAGGATGAATCAATCGGTTTCATCCTTAAAAAGAAGGGGGAAGGAGAGAAACCCGACTGGCTGAACGTTGCTAGTTACTCACCACAGTTGAAATATTACTGGTCAATCTGGGACTCGCTGGAAATTCACGAAGGTTTGCTTTTCAGGAAATGGGAGTCCCACGATGGTACGACGACCTCGTGGCTTTTGGTAGTGCCACGCGAAAAGGTTACAGAGGTACTGGAGGAATTCCACGATGCACCAGCAGCTGGACACTTCGGAGTGAATAAGACATTGGCGAAGATCCGCCAACAGTTCTTCTGGTCTACGTGTCGACAGGACGTTCAAGAGTGGTGCCGGCGGTGTGACATCTGTGCGGCGAAGAAGGGACCGCGAGAGAAGGGAGCAGGGAACCTGAAGGTATACAACGTGGGAGCTCCGTTCGAGAGGCTTGCCCTGGACGTTGTGGGTCCGCTCCCGAGGTCCCAGGCCGGGAACAGGTTTATGCTGGTCGTCGCAGACTACTTTACCCGGTGGCCGGAGGTAATCGCGATGTCAGACCAGCGAGCTGTCACAGTGGCAAGAGCTCTTCTGCAGAACGTAGTGTGTCGTCATGGTGTACCGTTGGAAATACACACGGACCAAGGAAGAAACTTCGAGTCCTCTGTGTTCAAGGAATTGCTGAAACTGCTGGGAGTCAGGAAAACACGAACAACTCCTCTGCATCCTCAATCCGACGGTGTAGTAGAACGCTTGAATAGAACATTGCTCCAATATCTTGCAATGTTTGTTTCAGAGCATCAACGAGATTGGGACGAATGGATTCCCATGTTCCTCCTCGCATATAGGTCAGCACGACATGAAGCTACACAACTAACGCCAGCGATGATCCTATATGGCCAGGAACTGCGTCTACCCTTGCAATTATGGAGAGGACTGCCCCCAGAAGTGGAGGAAGACGAGGACGTTGAACGAGGATACTCCGAATGGATCCGAGGAAAGATGAAGAGGATCCACGAATTCGTTCGACGCCGTCTGGACATTTACAGTTCGAAAATGAAGTCGTGGTACGACAATCGCGTCCACGCGGTGGAATTTCAGCCCGGAGGACAAGTGTGGTTGTACCAACCACGAAGAGTGAAAGGGAAGTGCCCAAAACTCCAAGCGGACTGGGAAGGCCCGTATACAGTGGTTGACCGGATCAACGATGTAGTCTACAGGATTCGACGTTCGCCTAGGAAGAAGTGTAAAGTGGTCCACGTGCGCCGCCTTGCAAAATACGAGGGACAACTCACAGAAGGATAAGAACATCCGCAAGAAAGAAGATTAGTGTTAAGCTAATCTGGTGGACTGGGCTGCGTATGCAGTCCAGCCCCCGCCCTGATTTTCTGTTATAGGTACACGATACCCCACGACGAGGGACAAGGTGTCGGGGGACTGCTACCGCGGCTTGGATGCGGTCCCGAATTCCCCGAATGTGCCACAACAGCGGGTCCGCAGCGGGGTGCGGACATACGTGAAACCACCCCGCTACCCTCCTGGCTGGGATCCTGGCTGCGTCCCCGGTACAGTGCATACCAATGGGTCCCTTCCTACGAGGTGGACAGCAGACGGGAAATGGTGTCCCCAACCACTGGACGGACGTGCGACGCAGTCACACGGATCGGTCAGAGGGGGCATCGCGGAGACGGGACCGCTGACGAGCTGCAGCGAGACGGTCCCCTGGAACAGCACCAAATGCCACGAAGAGGAATGGGGCCATCACGAAGCCAAGGGCTGGAGTACTGGAGGAGATTCGAAGAAAACAAGAACGAAGTTCACCAGGGTGGACGAGTCCGGTGGTTGCCGTGGGGGGGGGGGGCTGGGCCGCTTGCATACTTGTGACTAGCTGCAATTCCCTGCTCGCGTGCTCGGCCTTCCACTCTGGCCTTCCGGCTCGTGCGACCCCAACGGTCTCTTTACAGACGCGACCAACCCCTAAAGCGCTTTGTGTTTCTGCAAGGGAGACCGGAGCAGCAGCAACAGCAGGCGAACTTGGCGAACGGGACAGTAATCCCGATGCAGGACGTTGGGATGGCCAGACCACGATACCGGACGCCCCGGGGACACGCACAGGGGATGCCGTCGTTGAGCCAGGGAAGCAAGCCAGAGGAAATTCCGAATCTACATCCAGGAACCTTGAAATCCATGACGGACACGCAAGCTCCGACCCCTAAATGACGAGACTTCCTTACCCGTCTCTACCCAAGAAGAAGATGCGCCGTCGCAGAAGATGAAGTCCCTCCAAGAAAGAAGTGCGCAAGTTCGAAGACGCAAGTGGAAGGTAGAGACACGGGGACCCGCGTACCCTCGCCTTGCCCAAGGTTTTTGGGTGGTTTTCCCTTGGGCGTGAAGGCGAATGCCGAGGCGACGGTCGGAAGAGGCCACACAGCACCTATTCCACTCTTTCGGACCAAGGTACGGCTGCAGACAACGGAGAAGCTGCAGCGGTCGGGACGACCGCTTCTCGAGAGGGGGGAGCAGTGTTGCGAGCACCCTGGCTCGCTGGTGCTCGCAGCAGAAGACAAAAGAGACAGCGAGAAGAAGGCGATTTGGTCGATCGCCTGTCAAGCTGTCACTTGAGATACGGACGCCATTGCGAGCAGACGCATCGAAACTTATATTGCTACACTAGAGATTGTATTCGTTATCGTTGTTCTTGTACCTGTTGATGTTCTGTTACTGTTATACATTAAATCTTTATTATGTCGAGCGGAAAACGTAACCATTCATAGCACTGTTCTTCGGTACGCAGCCGTGGAATCATATCCCGCAACGATTCGTACGATTTCACGAAAGAGTTCATGTCCCGTGATACTTATGCACGCGTAACGTATTTCACTCTGTTGATAAAAGATAAAATACCGTTATGTAAAAACTCAAACATTGTATATTCAATTCCTTGCATGGGTTGTAACCAGGTTTACATTGGACAAACTGCTAGACTTTTAGAAAGGGGTTACCTTCACTTCACCGACAATCATTTCATCGACAATCATTTCACCGACACGATTTCATCGACACCGTATTTCGCCGACAGTATTTTCTTACTGACACGATTAGATCACCGACAATCATTTCATCGACAATCATTTCACCGACGAGGGCCGTCTTAACAAATTTGAGCGCCCTGGGCTATAAAATTTGGTGCCTCAACACCTCAAGTAAACTGCAATTTCTTCCCAATCGGTGCAAGGCGATACATCGTATAGATTTAATGGTTGTCGTGAAAATAGAATTTCAACACACTCCATTCTTAACCGCCCTTGAATCACCAGCGACCCTGGGTTATAGCCCATTTAGCCCATTGAATAAGGAGGCCCTGTCACCGACAATGTTTAGTTACTTCTCGATGTCAACTTCTAGTGCGTATAATGATTGTTATTCCAAACCATAAGTTATTGTTACGTATTCACAATTTTTCATAATTAATATTATTAACAACAAATTATAATAACACAAATAAATCCATAACATAAATTATTATATAAATTAACATTACTTTAGTTGTTACCTTAAATGATTAAATAAATTAGTACATAAATTAATACTGATCTTTATTATTGATTAATGTCAGAAATTATAACAATATGGTGTTTTCCTTGATTAATACATCATAATAAATAACAAATTATTACATAAATTAACTTGATATAACTTCAATGAAAACATAAACATTAATAATTGTATCATTACAGATACAAGTTATGTGCTAATGCGATCACAAAATCTATTTTTGTGTACGTTTCCCGATTTTCTAAGATCCGTTGCACTCTTTCTTCTCTAAGTTTATCTTTCTTTTTCTTTTTTGCTGGGGGTTCACCACATAATACTCGTTCAAGTGTATTTTCTACTATGACCTGTTTTTTTTTTATTTCAATTATAATTTTAAATAATGAAATCTTATGGCGATCAACTATACATTGCCAACGTCGATGCCATGATTCAATAGAGTTTTGTGTTCGTTGAAAACCATTGATTTCATTATCATGTACCGACCACATATCGGGTGGAAAAAGTGGGAGCTGCATTACTACTCTCCCATTAGGTCTTTGTTTTAAACTACTATTTATACTCCAAGTCATTTTAGAAGGAACTTGACGACCGACGAGTTTAGACCGGTTCTGCGCATGTTGGCGCTCATTGGTGCCGAAACAAGTTACTATTGGCTATACCCCAAACAAACGCTTCCTCGGAGCCAATGAGCTCATTCTACATGCGCGAATAAGTTCCTTCTAAAATGACTTGGAGTATACATAATATTTATTAAATCAATTAAGGATAATTTCTGCTTCGGGAGGGAATAAAGTTTTTAAATTATTAAATGTATTAGGAATTTCTGCATGTGGTAAGAATGCAAGATATGGAATGCATCGTATGAGTGTACTGAATGATTCTTCTGTTCCGTACTTTGCTACTAACCCGTTCTTCTGTATTTTCTTATATACATTTTGACACAGATGAAAGAAACACCCTTTTATTTTAGTGGATGGAAAAATGGATTTGACTGCGTTTAGCACTGCAATTTCGAAATCTATTAGAATAAATTCAGGGCGTAACTAACATTACGAGCGAGATTCTGGCTTCGGCCGGTACTAATCATTTAATGCACTAAACGATGCATTCCTTGTCTAGCATTCTTACCAGATCTAAAAATTCCGAATACATTCAATAATTTAAAAACTTTAACATGGAACAGCGAATACAATGTATGATGATGGAAAGCACATAATTCGCTCCCACAACATTTCAAAGCACAATCATGCTCCGGAGGCATCGCGATTTCAAATAATGAAATCTTGTAATACGGTGAAAGAACTAGCTGAACTTACGGATGAGAAGCCATGCAAAATAGTTAGAAATGTAATCGCAGATACAGAAAGATCCATTCAGCTACATCTTCCTTCCAACAATGCCTTGAAACAACAAATTCTACGTAAACGAAGAATTAATAAGCCTACCGAGCCCCAAAGTATAGACGAAATTAATTTGCCCGACGATTTGTCTAAAACTTTAGATGGAAAACCATTTGTTAAAATAATAAAAGAAGAATCAGAATGTATAATATTATTTACTACAGACGATAATATTAAAACTTTGGCAAAAATGAAGACATGGTTCATGGATGGAACTTTTAAAATGGTTCCTACTCTCTTTAAACAATTGTATACAATACATGACAATATCAATAACAAGGAAGGCCCAACTGTTCCTTTAATTTATGCACTACTATCATAAAAAAGCAAGAAATCTATAAGTTATTATTGAAGGAAATTTCAATTTTAGCTAGTAAATTAGACATAGCATTGCGCCCTGAATTTATTCTCATAGATTTCGAAATTGCAGTGATAAACGCAGTCAAATCCATTTTTCCATCCACTAAAATAAAAGGGTGTTTCTTTCATCTGTGTCAAAATGTATATAAGAAAATACAGAAGAACGGGTTACTAGCAAAGTACGGAACAGAAGAATCATTCAGTACACTCATACGATGCATTCCATATCTTGCATTCTTACCAGATGCAGAAATTCCTAATACATTTAATAATTTAAAAACTTTATTCCCTCCCGAAGCAGAAATTATCCTTAATTGATTTAATAGATATTATGTAAATAGTAGTTTAAAACAAAGACCTAATGGGAGAGTAGTAATGCAGCTCCCACTTTTTCCACCCGATATGTGGTCGGTACATGATAATGAAATCAATGGTTTTCAACGAACACAAAACTCTATTGAATCATGGCATCGACGTTGGCAATGTATAGTTGATCGCCATAAGATTTCATTATTTAAAATTATAATTGAAATAAAAAAAACAGGTCATAGTAGAAAATACACTTGAACGAGTATTATGTGGTGAACCCCCAGCAAAAAAGAAAAAGAAAGATAAACTTGTGATCGCATTAGCACATAACTTGTATCTGTAATGATACAATTATTAATGTTTATGTTTTCATTGAAGTTATATCAAGTTAATTTATGTAATAATTTGTTATTTATTATGATGTATTAATCAAGGAAAACACCATATTGTTATAATTTCTGACATTAATCAATAATAAAGATCAGTATTAATTTATGTACTAATTTATTTAATCATTTAAGGTAACAACTAAAGTAATGTTAATTTATATAATAATTTATGTTATGGATTTATTTGTGTTATTATAATTTGTTGTTAATAATATTAATTATGAAAAATTGTGAATACGTAACAATAACTTATGGTTTGGAATAACAATCATTATACGCACTAGAAGTTGACATCGAGAAGTAACTAAACATTGTCGGTGACAGGGCCTCCTTATTCAATGGGCTAAATGGGCTATAACCCAGGGTCGCTGGTGATTCAAGGGCGGTTAAGAATGGAGTGTGTTGAAATTCTATTTTCACGACAACCATTAAATCTATACGATGTATCGCCTTGCACCGATTGGGAAGAAGTTGCAGTTTACTTGAGGTGTTGAGGCACCAAATTTTATAGCCCAGGGCGCTCAAATTTGTTAAGACGGCCCTTGTCGGTGAAATGATTGTCGATGAAATGATTGTCGGTGATCTAATCGTGTCAGCGAGAAAATACTATCGGCGAAATACGGTGTCGATGAAATCGTGTCGGTGAAATGATTGTCGATGAAATGATTGTCGGTGAAGTGAAGGTAACCCTTAGAAAGACGCATTTATGAACACAAAAGAAATATCTTTTCGTCTCCCCTCCAACATACTGCTTTAACTAAGCATTCACTTGAATTTGATCATAGATTTGACTTTGACAGCGTTAAAGTGGTTGATAGAGAAGTTAACTTGAACCAGAGGATTCTTTTGGAGACTTTGCATATGATTAAACAGCCGAGCGTAAATCTTAGGTATGAAACTCCTAAAATACAAAATTACTACGCAACATTACTGAGGAAGTAATGTCTTATGATGTATTTCTCCATTGAATCTCTCTAATTTAATGTCTATGATCTGACGGCTTTACATATCTTTTTAATGGTATGTAATTAGTGCTGTTCAACACCTATTAGTGTATGTATAATTTACTACATTAGTAAAAATGTTAGTTTTCAAGGCAGTAAAATTTGGAGAGTTTATAGTATTCATAATTTTTAACGGTCTCTTCTGATCATATCTTAGTTCACCTTCTACATGCTCTTGGTTTGTCTATTGTTTACCTCAGTCACCAGTAAACCGGCTCACGAGTCCCACGTTTCATTTTAAACGGTAGTGACTAACTTCAACAGCACACGCAATATATTTTTTGATTTTATTAACTTTCCTTGAAGATGGTCAGAATTTTGACCGAAACGTTGGAAATAAACTCACAACATTATATTCGCAAAATAGCGTTGAATTAATTTTTAATATTTGTTATATGACCGAATATGTGCGCCGATATCATAAATTGTTTAAATAGACGGTCGAAATTAAAGATAACTTGTACTTAGGTATATATGTAATCACTGTGGCAGTCTGTAATAGACTTATTTTTAATTTAACATGCATTGTTATTGCTGAAATTAAATTTTATATTCTTGGAATAATAATAAAAAAAATTTCCTACACAAATGCAAGAGTTTTTCAACCCAAATGATGCCACCATTCAGTTTGCACAATAAATACCTTTTTGAATGCTCCGATATAGGACTATTTTTTTTATCAAAGCAGCATATCCCAAGAGTATAACTGTAAATTTTTTCCTAAAAATATTAAAAATTAAAAAAGTTATGATTTTTAAGTAAAAGTCTTTTTGTCGGAACTCTTATTGTTTTAAATTTTTTTTAAACATGATCACACATTAAGTGTCAACTTTCAACAATGGACATATATTCTACAATATTCAAACTTTATCCCAGAATTTTTGAAACGTAATTTAACAAATAGTTTTTAAATAACAACTGATTAAAAATTGACAGGGTCAAATTGACCCAGTGTGACAACGGCGTTCGAAAAAGTAGGTGTGACAACAGAGGGTTAAACATCCGACAGGTGTCGCCAATACGAAATGTATGGAATACCTAAAAAATTTACCAAGGTGGGCCCAAATACCAACGCGGACCCAAAGTATCTTAAACATCCAACATCCACCAGGTGCGCGGCATGGCACGGTGCAATGTCGTGTTTATTCCATGGGCTATCGCGACGATTGATTTACAATAATTATCGTTCTATGTTTACATCATTGCACGTGTGCTGTACCACGATTCAAATATTTCCTGAGAAAAAATCTTTTCTCCTGGTCCACCCTCTTTCTCAGAAATCATCGTTGAAGACGCGAATTTCCACGAATCGGTCGCGGTCGCGCCTGCGCACCGATCCCCGCACGCGTACGGTGATTGCGCGGCGGCGACGCGTGCCCAAAGTACCTTAAACATCCACCAGGTGGCGTCAATACGAAATGTATGAAAAACCTGGGGAATTTACCGACACGGGCCCCAAATACCAACGCAGACCCAAAGTATCTTAAAAATCCAACATCCACCAGGTGGCGCCAATACGAAATGTATGAAAAACCTAGGAAATTTACCGACACGGGCCCCAAATACCAACACGGACCCCAAATACCGACGCAGACTCAAAGTATCTTAAACACCCGGTAGGTGGCGCCAATACGAAATGCGCGCGACGACATTTTGAAAATTTTGAAGTCCCCCCCCCCCTGTGACGTCATCACCCTCAACCATCTCGTCCAAGAGCGTGGTACCCCCTCCACCCTCCCCTCGCCCGTGCGTTACCCCCCTCGCACCACCGCACCCCCTCGCCCTAGGGCTCAGAACTCTCATAGTATACCTACTAAAAGTGTTCTCTTTATTGCTCAGAAATTTGGCGGTTTCGACGAAGACGGTTTGCAAAAAGAATGGTCGACATTGCACCTGAATTTTGCATATAAAGACAAGCAGATGCTTTGTAAATTAGCTTTTGATGAGGTTTGGAAAACGGTTTTGTTAACGCGAAACGATCAAGGCTCGTTTAAATATCCATGTTTGCAGAAATTATTAAATTCCATTAGATGTCTTCCAAATTCAAACGCCGATGCTGAAAGATCGTTTTCCATGCTTCCCGACATAAAGAACAAGAAACGAAACCGACTTTGTTCGACCCTCGTCAATGCCATTTGCGTAACGAAATCGGCATTAAAGGCGTACGGGGACACAGCTCAGACCATGGAGGTAGATGACATACATCTATCTCTCATGTCATCTGAGCATTTATATCCAATTCTTGCGAAGAAGCAAAAGAGTAGCTTACGTTTACATGCCGTTGATGGCCTCGCGGATGTTCCTTCTACGTCGGGTAATGCAAATTAGTGATGTCCAGAATATTATCAATTTCATCCATTTTTTATTTCATTCGATTTTTGGACATCGCTAATATGTAAATAGTTGTTCGATTTACCTCACGCAATTCTTGTTCTATCCTTGCAATAAATTCGCTTGCTTGCTGTACATATGATTCATAGAGAGAACTTCGAGATAATTGTACAAATAAATGTATATTCTTATTTATATTCATTTTATATGTAACAAGTATCTCGAAATTCTGTCGCATGTATTATAGTAAATTCCTTTGCTTGCTTTCTATCCTTTGGAAATGTAAACAATTGTAGCATTATTTCAGTCTTACATCTCGTCAATATATCGAACCCAATTGATATATTTACGTGCTGCCTTTCTTTTCTATTTTTGTAATGTTTTTGTACTGTTAGTGTACAACATGTATCGTGATGTTAGTTTTGCATAACGAATCGTTTACATTTCCCTCCCGATGGAAGAGACCACCAGTTTCCCGTAGTTTCCATCGAGCGGTAGCGTGGACGCTGCGCGTAATAAATTTGTAAATAGTGCGTGATTCTTTGTCGCAACTTGATATAATTATCGAAACATCTAGCGAGAAATGTGATTACGTTTAGATTTTAGATCATACTCTGAAAAAATATTTTTTATCGAAGGCGCTACAGCGTCCATGCTACTGGCCAAGAGTGGATTCTAATTTTAACAAAGTTCACCAATTTATAGTATCAAAATATTCATCTTTTAATAAAAAAATTCATTTTAAGGTTTGAAAAATAGAAATAGCTCGAATAAAAAGTACGGAAATTTAAAATGAAAACAAGAAATTATGAATGTACATTTTTCTTTGTTAAAGAAGTTACAGAAGAACTTTATCAAACCTTTTTTTATGTAGAATTTAGTTCGTACATCTGAAAAATCGAAGAACCATAACGGGTAATTATGGTTTTTCGTGATCTAATCGGATCTTAAGACAATATAAAATTTAAATATAAAGTTTCATTGAAATCCATTTTGCCGTTTAAACGTAATCGTGTTAACAAATATATGAGATATTTAAAAAAAAAGCTCTTTTCTAAATAGCCAAAACGTGATCAGGAGGTCTTAAAACGTGATTTCCGTAACAAAACTTTTTCCAAGTTTTTTCATTACAAGAGTATTATACATATGTCAGAAAGTGAAAAGTGTATCTCGAGGCACTCAGGAAGATCGCGCACGGCCGCGTGTCGCTTGCACCCCACCTTGGATCACAGCGTTTCAAGAGCGAGAGAGAAAGACGCACATTCGTTTTCTCTCTCGTCTTCCCGACGTTGTCCGAAGCGCCGAGCTCACGGACACGCCACTCCGGCGTAGTGTGCATGCGTGGTGGGGGAAATTCTCGAGAGGACCCGTCCTCATTCTGGCATCACTGCTGTAGGTTTCGATATATTCGTTCCAGTTGTCGGGCGGGCGAGAAACGGCCGTGTCGCCGTATCAGCGTTTGTATGGCCGTTATGTAGTCGGCGGCGCGTTCGCCGGTTTTCTGTTTCCTCTGAATAATTTCCTCTTCGAGGTCGCTTTCGCTAAGGTCTTGCAAGAAATACAGACGGAAGCAGTCTTCGAATTCCTTCCATTTCTCCCATCCGGTCCGGTTGTTGCGATACCACAGCAAGGCTTGGCCTTTTAACACTTCCGGCAGGCATCGGAGCATCTGGTTCTCGGACAGCCCATAGCTTTCGCGGAGTTCGTTAATTCGTTCTAGGAAGTTTAGCGCATCTTTTGATCCGTCGAAAACGCAGCCCCACTTCCGGACGCGGTCCATGGCGGTTGTGATAGGTGGTGCAATTTCTTCGTTGTTGCTTGCCGTCGTGGTAAGCGGTGTATCTTCGTTGTCCTTTGGCATGGCTGATCGGATGATGTGTCTGCGGAGGCGCGCTCGTAGTTCGTCGAAGTTTCCGTTCGAGTCCTCGCCGGCTTGTTGTAGCGCCTCGGTGAGTGCGGTTTTATTTAATTTGTAGAGTTGGCTTAACGGCGTACTCATCTAGCTCCTGCTTCCTAGTACCGACCGGTCCCTGTTTGGGCGCCAAATGTGACGTCCACCCCACGTGGGCGTCACTCGGGATCAGATTGACTTCGCCGATAGCTCAGTCGAGTCGCAGGGTTTAGACGATTCAAGTCTTTCGTGGTACTAAATGTATTTATTAACTGGAGATATGTACAGTCCTTAATCCTATGTCCTTATTGCTATGGATATTATGTTCGGAGTATGTTGGCTATTGGCCTCAATAAAAAATAACGCGGCTTTGCGCCGGAGGTACGTCGTCGCTTGAGGGTCGGACGGAGTCCGGATCCTGCGAGTATGGTACGAATATACGGCGGTACGGCCGGTCGAGGTCGGGGCAATGGCTATCCGCCTCGCCTATGGTACGGAACGGAACGGAGGCGCTTTTCAGAGAGCCCGGGCAACGTCCAGTCGCTCTCTGTCAGCGGTACGGAGGGACGGAACGGTACGGCGGTACGGAGGTACTTTTTCAGGGAGCCCGGGTAACATCCAGCCACTCCACTGAAGCGGTACGCGGTTACTTAAGGAGTTGTACGCTTTGAGCGTCCACAACGGGCGAATCCGGGCAACATCCAGTCGTTCTGGCCATGTGGTGAGGGGCTCCTTAATTCCCACTCGATTACTTTACTTCGGTCGCCGCGGGTCTTATATCTATCGCGCGTTAATTTTCACTTGCGAGAAGAGGGCGCGATCTATTGGCGCGGCGCGTACTAATTGCCATAAGCGCGGATCGCGATGTGGAGGGGGGCAAACCGGGCCGTTGCGCCTCGGCACGGTTTGATTTTGCTAGTCTCGTGACGTTTCGTCACACAGTCACTCAGTCACTCGGTCACTCGGTTAACTCGGTCACTCGGTCACTCGGTTAACTCGGTCACTCGGTTAACTCGGTCACTCGGTTAACTCGGTCACTCGGTTAACTCGGTCACTCGGTTAACTCGGTCACTCGGTTAACTCCGTCACTCGGTCACTCGGTCGGTCACTCACCCACTCACCCACTCACCCACTCACCCACTCACTCACTCACTCACTTACTTACTCACTCACTCACTCACTCACTCACTCACTCACTCATTCACTCATTTATTTATTTATTTATTTATTTATTTATTTATTACGGGACACGCCCAATTTATACAATATAGAAAAATAGTGGCATATGTGCATGTTTGCCAATTAAGTGGTTGAGCACGCTGGAAAGTGAGGTTAGGGATCGACGGTGGGAAAGTAACACGCGGTGCACTGAGTTTTGAGTCAAAATTGACCGAGTCACTTTATTTAAAGAGCTCACAATGAGCTTGAACGAGCACAATGGTTTCTGCTGCTGAGCAGAGATAGCACAAACACGCGGTCACGAAACGCGATGAGCACACGTGTTGTGCACGAGAAGAGAAGAGCAGAGGAATGAATTAACTCACTCGTGAACAATAAGAATTACACTGAGCAAGGTAAAATGCGCACAAAGTTGTTCGTGAGCACTGAAAGGGATGAGAAAATAATTCACATGTTGCGAAATGAAACGAGTAGGTACACGTCTATCACGACAAGCGGTATGAAAAGCGAGTGAATAAAAGGGAACGCCGAAAAAGGTTGAGCGTCTTCTCGAACAATCCTCGAGAATCGATCAAGAAAGTATGCATTATGATTGGGCCGCTCGTTTCACGTGGTGAGCGGTGATTGGCTGAGCAGCTACCCGGAGAATCGATCGCCGGATCGATCATCGATCAGCGGCGTATTCCGCTGCCCAGTAGGTACTGCGGTGAGCTTGGGTGCGGCGGAATAGTGAACTAACGGAATCTCAAACAGTACAAGAAAAGAAAAACGAAAACAAAACATCAGGTCGTAAGAAAAAAAAACAGAAAAAGATAGAGAAAAAACACAAAAGACTTAGTAATGGACCTAACTGAATCAGTGATATTTTTGCGCAGATTGCACTTGATAGTTTGCAATGACCCGCCAAAAAATTGATGTGGCTTGAATATGAGTTGGCAACGCTGACAATCCGATTTACAGGATTACGAGCACCAAACTTAGATTTGATGCTTGAACAGTAAAAGGATGTTCTTCCTCTTAGTTTTCTGGATGGCGCATAGAGGGAAATATTCCGCAAAAGTGAGGAACAGCTGATTTTGCCATTGACAATTTTGAATAAGCAACCCAGATCAGCAATTCGCCTACGCTCCGATAACGTAGATAGGTATAGGGACGCAAGAATTTGGTCGTAATTATCCCGTGACATTGGACGTCCCAGCTTATAAGCGGCGAACTCAAGGGATTTGTGCTGAACACCTTCTAACAACAAAACGTATTTCGATTGCAAGGGGGACCATATTATGGACACATATTCTAGTATAGGTCTCACTACAGCGGTATATAATAGTCTAAAAGAATGAACATTCTGGAAATCCGATGAGAAGCGTAAAACAAACCCAAGTGTCCTCATAGCTGAGTTAGCAGTGACCCTGTAATGCTTAGAGAAGTCTAATGTTGGAGATAAATGAACTCCCAGAACCTTGATTTCGTTGGTCAACGCTAACTCAATTTTTTTTTGCAAAGTCTATATGGGTGATCAATTGGGTTTATGCCACGCGATAATCTCATAACATAACATTTGGCGAGGTTTAGACTCATCCTATTCCTATAACACCAATCCTCAAAATAATTGATGTCTGTTTGCAAATTAAGAGCGTCCTCGTAACAGGATATCTTGCTGAATATTTTAAGGTCATCCGCATATAGAAGGAACCTATACTTTAAGACATCGACCAGATCATTGACAAAAATATTAAAGAGCAATGGTCCAATGTGAGAGCCCTGCACACCCTCTGGTGCACCAGATGTAGCTACAATTGGCGAAGACCATGTGCTTCGAATTTTTACAATTTGATGAAGATTCGATAGGTAGCTTTCCAGCCACGATAGTACATTTCCTTTACAGCCTCAGGCCGATAGCTTCGCAAGTAAAGTAGAGTGACATACCGAATCAAAGGCTTTGCTGAAATCAGTGAAAATAGTGTCTACCTGCGTTAAGGAGTCAAGGCAGGTCGAGATGTAATTGCAGTAAACAGCGAAATTGGTAACCGTGGATCGACCAGACATGAAACCGTGTTGTTGATCACAGATGATATGAGAGAAAAAGTACCCTAATCTTACAGTCATAATGTTTTCAAACATTTTAGGAATCACATTGCTAATGCAGATGGGCCTATAATTACTGACCTCAGTCGCGCTCCCAGATTTAAGAATGGGTGTAATTAGATTGACTTTCCAGCGAGCAGGAAAATAACCGGCCTTTAAAGAACTATTAAATATAATCCATAGAGGACGTGACAGTATAAAACAGCATGATTTGAAAAATATAGGAGGAATGCCGTCAGTACCAGGGGCCTTGTTCACATCTAAAGAGTTAAGCCTATTGAAAATGTCAATAATATTTGTTAGAATGGTTGTTAAATATCTGAATACTGAGGTTAAGATTATAATTTAATAACTATAACAAAGTATGGCAAGAGCCTAATCGGCAACACCTACGCTTACATTGGAGTCTTGTAGAAAAATGAAGAACAGGGAATATATTGTCACGCCCCAGGTGGAGGTCTTTAGGACGATGACTATGTGGGGTAAAAGTTAGGCGCGAATCTTAAATCCAGCACTCTGAGGGTTGGAGGAGGTCAGGCGCGAATCTTAAATCCAGCACGCTGAGGATTGGAGGAGGTCAGGCGCGAATTTTAAATCCAGCACTCTGAGGGTTGGAGGAGGTCAGGTGCAAATCTTAAATCCAGCACTCTGAGGGTTGGAGGAGGTCAGGTGCGAATTTTAAATCCAGCACTTTGAGGGTTGGATGAGGTCAGGCGCGAATCTTAAATTCAGCACACTGAGGGTTGGAGGAGGTCAGGCGCGAATCTTAAATCCAGCACTCTGAGGGTTGGAGGAAGTCAGGCGAGAATCTTAAATCCCACACACTAATCGACCAGGGAAAATTTAAAAGGCGAACGCGCACCAGGGGATCATCCGTTAGAGCACTTTCTGTTTGTTTTGGCTTGGTAATTGGATTTACCGTTGCATTTATATAAAAAGCCACACGTAATATTTCCGCGAAATCCGTCTAGACATATGGCTGTACACGGCCTATGCAAAAGTACGTTTGTAAACACTGTAAGCACTCTCACGTTCACGCACCGAAATCAGCTGTTGCAGTAGCCTGTTTTGACTTGGATCCTTCGTAACCAAAGGATAGACACAATAATTCGACACGTGGTTTAAAGTATAACTGTTTATTCAATTCGAAACACGAAAATATGCCATGCACTGGTTCATGTGATAGCTGTTTGGTTTTATAATAATGCGTTAGACTTTAAGCATTAGCACATAAACATTTATATAAATGGTGATTAATAGCAATATAAGAATATGAGCATGAGATACATGAGAATAAGCCAATGACAATATATAAAATGCAATAAGCTTTAGTAAAGTTTATAATATTGTTGCGAGCACCCTATGGATGGAATTCATGGCCCGCTGGTGCTCGCGACAAAGACAAAGGAGACAGCGAGAAGAAGGCGATCTGATCGATCGCCTGTCAAGCTGTCACTTGAGATACCAACGCCATTGAGAGCAGACGTATTCCCGAACACCTCCTTGTCCTTAATTACTGTTATTTAATTACTGTTATCCTTGTTGATGTTCACGTTCTGTTATTACACATTAAACTTATATTATGTCTACTCAAAAACGTAACAATATGAAATGCAATAAGCGTTAATACGAAAAAATAGTATAAGCAATAAGCGTTATTAATACAAAATAATATAAAATATATTAAGCGTTAATAATACAAAATATATGAAATGTATTAAGCGTTAATAATACAAAATAATATGAGCAATAAGCGTTATTAATGCAAAATAATATATAAAATGCAATAAGCGTTATTAATACAAAATAATATGGATGAGGTTGATATGCCGTGGTAATAATGGTAATTATAATAGCTTACAATGATTGATGATGATGATCGTTGGACACAGAATTTAATTATAATATATTGAGATGGTTAACAAGACTTCGAAATGTAACTCTGGTATCACAGAGTTCCGTAGAAGAGAGCTCCTGTCTCTCGGGCCCTCGTATTTATATGATTTACAGAATTATCAGGTACAAAGGGTATGCGCGGTATGCACCTTGACATATATGGAAAATGTGCGTCGCAATAGGACTTCCGGGGTTTTTATGAAATATGCGACTATAATTAGAACGTGTTGATAATAGAATAAGACTTCCGGGGTTTTAATTACTTGGGCTTGTACGAGAAGGGAATACTCAAGCCGTTGGATTGATTTTAGGAGGTTTGATTGGAAAGGGGCAAGTGTGGCTTTGACTTCTTTGGTCATAGAGAGGGGGTGAGATAATGGGCGTGGTCTCGAGATAAGGACTTTTGGGACAAGGGATTTGTTTAAATTTAAATATGAGGGAGGAGATCATGTCTCATAGGGCGAAGAGGGGAAGGGGATTTAGTGGTTGACCGTCTTGAGATGGGGACCGCTAAGGTACATCGTCAAGGTGATCAGTGATTGGGAAAAAGGGGTAAGAGTTGAGGTTTGGGAAATTTCAGCGGAGTTGCGGAGTGATTTATGAGGGAGACTTGAAATAATACCGCGCGAAAAATAGTGGGACATCACAGTATACTAGTCATAGTCACTCTCAACTGATTTCAGGTCGCTGCACGAATTCGCTGTCGACCAACAAATGGAGCGACGAGTATCAAGATTATAATTACTTACTATTTTACAACAATATTAATATGAAGGTCAGCGATACAGGCATTATATCCTTAATCAGATACGGGAAACGCGGCGGAACTCGGAACATAAACCGATCCGAAATGAGATGCAAATAGATTAGCCATAGAGAGATCATCCGTGGATCTCTGCATATTATTAAAAGTTACGAGCGGTGTCCCAGGTGATTTTCGCTTGGTGTTAACAAAACCCCTGAAGGATTTAATGTTATGTTGCATAGTCGATTCTATGTTATGAATGTAGCTTCGGTAACATTGCTTTGACATAATCTTACAATCCGTTCGCAGCTTCAAGAAACGCAGGTAATCTGAGAAGAAGTATGTTCTTTTAAATATTCGGTATGCGCGGTTTTTCTCGATAATAAGTTTAATTAGATGCGGTGAGAACCATCTGGGATACGATGATCGTCTCGCGGTAAACTTTGGAATGAAATGATCGATCGCAAAGTATAGGTGACTGTACAAAATATCTACGGCTTCATCAAGATCTGGGATCCCAAGAATATCGTCCCATCGTATCTCATTCAGATAATTACAAATACTAATTTCTAAAATTATAATATTCATAATTATCACGTGTAATATGACACATACCTGAGGAACGAATAGTTATATGCAACGGGTTGGTGATATTTATCACATGCGACTAATTCCTCAACAGATCGAGCACAGATGGCGTTATTGTTTGAGAAAAACAGGTCGAGAGTGTTGCCGTCGGTATTACATATGGTGTTGCGGCCGAAAGTAGCGTGCCGCGCCGCGCGAGTCGAACCGGTGCCCGTTGACTCATCACAACAGCTGATCAGTCGGCCGCGGCGCCTCTGTAATGTTTTTTGACCGCTAAGGAGCTTCGCGGGCATTCGCCCGGCGACCGTTAGTTCTGAGAACAGCACCGTCGTGACAACCACGTTCCACGAAACGGCCAAATCTCGCGCCCATTGCGCCCAGTTTTTCTTGCGACCATTATCGCTACGCGCCCACGCACCGTGGATCAGTGTTCACGCCTACGTGTTCTATTCGTCATTGTTGAGTTTATTGTCCGTGCCTGTCAATCGTGTTGTTCGACATCTTTGTGATCACAGAGTGACCAAATATACAGCGTGTTGTGTCCATCGACTGTGTTTTGCTGTCCTTCCATCTTCCCAGCGAGTTGCCCGATCGCCGGCATTATTAAATTCTGCACTTGGCGGAAACATATGGTGTTCATCTAATAACAATTATGATAATTAAAAGTCTGTAATATATAATCTGCAGATGATAATTCATTAGATGAAGCATTAGGCCGCGATGAAAAGGAGAGCGCAGAGTGAAGATTGATCCATTCAATGTGAGGAAAACTGTAGTCGCCACAGATACAGACATCAGAGCCCGGATGTAGATTTAAAACTTCCATGATGGTATTGCAATGTTCATCATATAGTGCATTCGGAGACTGGGGTGGTAAGTAAACCGCTCCTAATACAGCGATGTTCCTGCCGTTGTAAACAGCTACAAGTATTTGCTCGATGTTTCTACAGGTTATTGAGATTTTCGAGCTCCGCAGTGTGCTCTTAACTGCAACAAGAACTCCTCCGCCTCTATTACGTATACTAGTGAGCCTTGACCGGTCGCAGCGAAATATTGTGGGACTCCTCGAGGCCCAGTTCGCTGCTTAAAATACGCTCATCCAGCCAAGTTTCAACCAAACATATAACGTCATACGATGTACTGGAATGTGTAACGGATTGGCGTAAATCGTTAAGTTTGGTGCGAAGCCCTCGGACATTCTGATAGTATAATGTTAGGTTCTTTCTGAGTTTTTTGGACCATTACTCTTGTTGACTATCTTTGGTGTCCCATTGACATATCTAATGGTCTTACTGTTATCATTCATACTGCGTAATTCATCCCGTAAGTTATTCAGATGACTACGTTGCCTAACGGATAATCCTGAGAAATTCTGACAGGGTTATCACATTTATTTTTGTTCATCAAAATCTTTCTAGGTATATGCGGCGAGTTAAAAGTAACGCGCAGGGGCCGCGATTTATTGGGATTCCTCTGTCCCAGCCTCTTAAAACGTGTAATGTATTTCACCATCCGAGGTTTAACCGCTAGGACTTTCCGGAAAATGCACCCTATGGCATTATTGTCTGAAACAAAATCAGCTTCTTCCATGTTAAAAAGGATAAGATTTTTGGCACGCCTATTCCTATCGTTTATTTCCTCGATAATACTCTCCTCTCCATTGTGTAAGGATGGCTGAAGTTAAGCGGGAAATTGAGTAGACAGGTCTTTGAAATAGATACTTTAATAAACACAAATAGAATATACTTGTGCGGACACGAAGTAGACCCAAAGGCAACCGATCGCAGAATGCCCTTCCGCCCTCAAGCCGACTCGCACTTTCCCTCGCCTCTAGCGAGCCGGTCATAAACGGTCGCATCGTCTTCGCCCGCGTATTCGGCGAGTCAAGCGTACTCGCCAAACCGACTATACGCTGACCAGGCGCAGGAAAAAACCCCAGGCCCGCAGCTAGTTCAGGGCCGCAGCCTACAATTGGTTGCGGCGTTTTCAAGTTTTGAGACTTTGTTCGTAATCTCAGCCAATGTATTATTTACAACCTCCAGATTCGATTGAAAGACCAGCAGCTCGTTTTCCAACTTAGAGAATTTAACGTCAAGCAAGTTCTTGATTTTGTTAAGGAGGTCCTCATTACTCATAATCATGGCACTTCGAGACACTACCAGAATTACTCAATAACCAGACGTGAAGGAAATCGTTCGCGATCGCCCTCACCGAATCCAACTCATACACAGGATGCTAAATTAAAATCACCTAAACCTACGCAATCTGATTACGCAAACTATCCTCGATACCAGGATCGCTAACGTTATGATTATCAAAAGCATCCGAGCTACCCATTTTACGCCACATCCAAGTAAAATCAATTCAACTACAGACAGTAATACTTTAAACTCGCAGACGACTCGTCAGGAAGGCGATGAGTCCTGCGTCAACAGAGCGTCACACAACCACGAGAAATCTAAAGCGAACTCAGTAATTGTATCTGTAAATAATGAATCACGGGTGGTTAAGATGTCCGGAGACAAATTGCGGTCCGGGCACGCACATTTTTTGGTAGACACAGGAGCAGATATTAATGTAATTGAATTAGTTGCACTATTAGATGACGCAATCGTAGCGCTTGACGAATCGGCAACTCTTTCAGGAATCACAGCGGGAACATCAGACACATTAGGAACCACTTTCATCACGTTGCAAACAGAACCGATTAGATTTCACGTAGTAAAATCTTGTTTCCCGATACGAGCTGATGGTAGGTATATTAGGAAAGGAATTTTTAAGACAGGAACAAGCGGAGATCTCCTTTGCTCATAACACATTGGTTACCCAATCAGATCCAATTAGACCCATATGTTTTGTGGGAAAGGAACCTTCAACTAAAAGCAGATTGAATTATAAACCTCGTACTTTACGAATTAGTGCTCGAGGCAGACAGCCAATTGCCATCGATGTCATAAATAGCGATTTGAAAGAGGGATATTTACCAAAGATCGATACAATAAACGGAGTCTATATCGGCGAAGCCGTTGTATCAGTAAATGATCAAGGCATGTGCCATGTCCCAGCAATGAATACATTGGCAGAAGACGTTGATATCGAAATTTCACCACAGGAACTAATTCCATTTGAACACTATAGCTTGCCAGAGGAAGAAAATTTTGATTCGGATTCAGAATATTCCGAAATTGTAACGAATCGAGTAGATGAAATAGTAGAAAGATTATGTCTGTCTCATTTGAATGATGAGGAAGTAGGTCACGTGATAGATCTTGTTGAGGAATTTCCTGGTGTATTTCATTTGCCCGGTGATAAATTGCAAGCTACGCCGAATATAAAGCATAAAATTCCTACTGTCGACGATGTCCCAATACATACGCGACAATACAGATTTCCCCCGGTACATAAAGAAGAAATAGCTAAACAAATTTCCGCCAAATTAAGTAATGGAATAATATAATTTCCGAGTTCTCCATTTAACTCTCCACTTTTGATCGTGCCAAAGAAACCTGACCCAGATGGCAACCTACGGTGGCGAATAGTGATAGATTTCCGTAAATTGAACGAAAAAACGATTGGAGATGCTTACCCATTACCCAACATTACGGATATATTAGACCAGCGCTGGCCAGCGTAGGGGCCCCTCACGCGCCAGCTTCCCCTTCCAATCTTTCTCTCGCACAGCGTGCCTTCCGTCGTCAAGGAGACCGCGCGACACTAAGAAGGCCATGACGGGCTAGCGTCTTCGCCCATGTTGACCTCCTCAGACGTTAAACAAAAGACGAATAATCCGAAATTTGCGGGAAGTAGTAGCATTGGCTGGCTGTGACGGTGCGTGTCACTAATACACATGTCGTATCGGGCGTTCGAGCGCGCTCGACGACGGACGCGCTAGTCTGTCATGGTCGCCTCTTTAGCGTCGCGCGGTATCCCTGACAACGCGGACGAGAGTGGGAGAACCCCGGGCTTACGCGTAAGCGACCTTGAACAGCGCTGTATTAGACCAATTAGGAGAGGCGCGTTATTTCTCAATATTTGACCTAGCTAGTGGATTTTAACAAATCGAAATGGATCCGGCAGATAGTTTGAAGACGGCTTTCTCGACGCCAAACGGTCATTACCAGTATATACGCATGCCAGAGGGTTTTAAGAACGCTCGGCAACGTTTCAAAGATTAATGGACCAGATGTTGCGTGGTTTGCAAGGAACGGAGGTTTTCGTATATCTGGACGATATCGTAGTTTACACTAAAAATTTAGAAGACCACGGAAAGAAAATTCGACGTTTATTCTATAGATTAGCAGGTGCCAAGTTGTCACTTCAACACAGTAAATGCGAATTTTTGAGAACAAAAGTAACTTATTTAGGTCATATCATCGGGCAAGACGGAGTCAAACCCGACCCCAACAAGATCAGGACCGTGAAGAACTTCCCTCGTCCTCAAAATTCCAAAAACATTAGGCAATTTTTGGGACTCGCAGGTTATTATAGACGTTTTATAAAGCATTTTTCGGCTATAGCTAAACCATTATCCGAACTGTTGAAAAAGAATGTTGAATTTGTTTGGTGTATAGAACGAAAAGATATTTCAGGAAACTACGGAAAGCGTTATGCACTCGCCAAATATTGCAATATTCTGATTTTAAAAAGCCATTTACTCTAACAACGGACGCATCAGATTACGCAGTTGGTGCAGTCCTGAGCCAGGAGAAAGACGGTCACGATTTACATATAGCATACTTGTCCAGAATGTTAATAAAACCCTAAAAAAATTACTCTACTACCGAGAAAGAATGTTTAGCGATACTATATGCAGTGTTACATTTCCGACCTTATCTTTATGGGCGTAAATTCACCTTGGTGAGTGATCATGAGCCCTTGAGATGGATAAATACTATTAATGATTCTGGTCAGAGATTAGGAAGATGGAGATAGAAATTGCGCGATTATGAATACGAGTTCGTTCACAAGTCCGGTAAATTAAATACAAATGCAGACGCGTTATCGCGAAATCCGGTTGATGAAACTCCGACAGAACTCTGACAGAATCCTCTTATGATTCAGATGAAGGCACAAATTTAGAAAAAAAAACAATTGCTTCTATTCAAAGAGGGTGAGAAGACCAGCGAGGTACCCATACCTTCGGCGACCCAGTCAAAACCCGTAAATCAAACAAAAATTCCAAAACCGGAAGGACCAGTGGGATCAAAGGCAAGGGTAAAACGACCAATAATACTTGATCGGAGTGCTATTGTCACTAGAACCCGCTCCAAATTACCACCGGCTTTCAAACAATCAATAGCAGGACCTTCAAAATTATCCGAACCTCCTGACATAGAAATAACCGAACCCACTACGTCATTGGAATCCCTCAAACCTTCTACCTCCTTGGACGAAGAGTCGTCTACCGATGATCCTCCGATTCTCAGACAGCGAAGGAGTGTCTTTCCTAATCTGGAATACTATCCTGAAACACGGATACTGGAAAATCCTAATGTTCCAGAGGAGGAGACCGCCGTCGTTGTTAATCCATCAGAAGCACAATATATCATAGCAGATGTACCCGATAAAACATCAGATTTCTCTATCGAATTAAAGGACCTTCAAGAATCTTTCAGAAGTGTTGCGGCCGCGTAAAGGTAGGATTTCCTAGACACGATTCGCCGCGGCGGCGGATCGCGGTGGTGAATCGTGGCCCGTCGCCGCGGCGAGCAGACCTCAGGTACCGCGTTAAGGGACCCAGTTGAGTTCAAGCACTTGAAAGGGTCTATTCTAACGGTCGGTATACCTGCTCCAGAAAAACCAAATTGTTTATTCTTTATCGTATCTCTCTGGAAGTGACACCGAGGGCTTCTTTACGTTTTTCCGATGAAAATCATACCAAATGTCATGTAAATCGGGCTATTTTTAACGAAGTTAGCTTGAAATTGTGCAAATGAATTTTTCATCAATTTCCTTCATTATGCTCCGAATTATGTCGTTCTTGGTGTTAGTTTCATCGGCGAAACATAGAGAATCGATTGGTACCGTTGTCGCAAAGATCTGATGAGAAATATGGAACTTGGATTTTTCCACCTTTAATGGTATTCCAAACCTTTCGAGGGTCGAAAGCCATAAAATTCGGTGCGGCATCACGGAAGGTTGACGGCATCTCTTTAACAGGCGTCGCTCCAGAATCACCCTGTACAATACTGTATGTACATATACATATGTACATACAGAGTCTCGAGGACGAAATGAGACGATGATTCGAGGTCTGCGAACCCCCTAATTGCGAATTTTTATAAAACAATGATGGCATTCGATTGTCGACATTTGTCCAACAAAAGTTTGGTTTGTCCACCTGTAAAAAAAGGATATACCTAAAGAATAAAATTGTTAACAATAAAAATATACATGTTAGATTTGTAGATGTTATGAAACATTCATTGCACAGATGTACTGAAACAGGGTCACAAAAATTTTCCAACGGCATTAATTACCAATACGTACCTTATTTTATATAAATATTACGTTTTTCCGACGTTGTCGCATGCTGTGCACTAGGTTTTAAGTTATTTTAGATTCGATAGAATTCCATACTTCTAAAATATTTTATTGTAGTATGTCTTTCGAAGTTATGTCGTACTTTTTTAATGTCCTGTGGATTTCAGCCTACAAATATTCGATGAGGTTAATGTCCAGACATTATGGGGATGTATGACATGTACACTCAGCTCAAACGATTGTGGCCGTTCGAGATTCGATTGCATTCGAGCTTACCAGGGTCCGCTTTTTCACATCGCTAACATTCTACAGTATGTCATGAACATGGTGAGGGCACTGCCAAGCCACAGGTTCCCGTCTAGAACACTTCTAATTCATGATGAAACACCACTGTGGCGGTATCTGCCTATGATTGTCATAATTATATAAATCTGCGCGATTGGCTCTGTTCACAATGCTATAGCGTAAATGACGCCAAAAATAAATGTCAAATGACTTTAATTACAATGAATCTAAAAAAATCATAATTATTTTGAGACTGTAAACGATAAATTTGTAATGTCCAAGGTATTAAAATTGACGAAGAAACACTCCCATCAGTATTTTTATTTTCCTACTTATTTTGTATGTTACTCCATAATTTTGTGACGTAACGTCCCAGCACGCGAGGGATCGAGCGCGCGGTGACCCGACCGGGAGTGAGGGAGACAGCCAGTGCCCGGCCGACTGCGCCCGAACCACTCCGAAGCGGGCCGAGGCACACCGGGCTCGCGAAGCGTCAGCGCGAGGACGCTCACTCCCCACCGCGCCGCTAGATCGCGTCGATTTCTCGCTGCGAAGAAAGCCGGGAATCGGGACATAAGCCTCAACGCGACGAATAAACGGCAGTTCGAGTGGGACTACGGAACCCCCTCCCGAACACGCCGAACTGGAAGTTGCCCGGTAAAAGCGTTAGTAGTAAAATCAAATCCGAGTAACCATCGATCACACGATCGAAACGCGAGCCAGTGTGGAGACGCCCGGATGATGCCCGGTCTCTAGGCCCGCCGCCCCGTTTTCAGAGACGACTGGATGCTGCCCGGTCTCTAACCCTAGTCTCGAGACGCCTGGACGCTGCCCGGTCTCGCCGCCGTTCCCCCGTTATAGAGACGCCCGGATGCTGGCCGGTCTCCAGCCCTAGTATCGAGACGCCTGGACGCTGCCCGGTCTCGCCGCCGTTCCCCCGTTATAGAGACGCCCGGATGCTGGCCGGTCTCCAGCCCTAGTATCGAGACGCCTGGACGCTGCCCGGTCTCGCCGCCGGTCCCCCATTATAGAGACGCCCGGACGATGCCCGATCTCTAGCCGCCGTACCAAAACGCCTGGAAGTGGCCCGGTCTCGACTCCTCCGTCCATTAGACGCCTGGATGCTGCCCGGTCGCTAGCCGCCGAAACGAGTCGCCTGAAATCTGCCTGGCCTACGAATCGTTTCCCGCGCCATCGAATCGCCGGGATACCGCCCGATCACGATTTCATCCGTTCCGAGTCAGAGGTGCGAGGGACCCGCCCGACCTCCATGACTACGCTGTACAATTTGTCAACCGACCACTGATAGACTCAGCCGCCAGCTAACGTTAATTGTAATCGAAATCCAGAGAAACAATAAAGTATTATGTTAGTAAGGAATCGGTGTCACGAACTCTGTATTACCGGCTGAAGCTAATCACGCCGATCCTTACATCTCGAGTGACGAACGTCACAAATGGCGCCCAAACAGGGACTCAGTCCATAAGAAAGGAAAACGGCAAATGAGTTCAAAATTGACCAGGCTTTACCAATTAAATAAGGAAGCACTCGTCCAGGCCCTAAGAGAGGCCAACCTGGATACCGAGGGTAAATTTGACCAGCTGCGTGCTCGCTTGCGACAACATATCGTCAGAACAGACACCATGGGGAAAGACGACCTCGAACCGACACCCAACGCGTCTTCCGACACGACGCCCCTCGTATCATTCGACGAGTCGACGCCCACGCCGACGCCCATCACGTTCGCCATGGACCGCGTTCGGAAATGGGGTTGCCATTTCGACGGCACCAAAGATGCCCAGAACTTCCTAGAACGGATCTGCGAACTACAGGAGAGTTACGGCATCACCGAAGAACAACTCCTCCGGTGCCTACCCGAATTACTTCGGGGTCAGGCCCTCCTATGGCATCGAAATAACCGCGCCTCCTGGGGAAGCTGGAAGGATTTCGAGGAAAGCTTCCGTCTTTATTATATTCCCATCTTCAGCGAGAATGACCAGGAGGAAGCCATCCAACAACGGAAGCAAAAGCCCGGAGAAAAAGCCAGCGATTATATCACCGACATTCAGACCATGATTCGACGATACGGCCAACTCTCACCCGCCAGGCAACTCGAAAGAATCCACCGCAACCTATTGCCCGAGTACCGAGAATTTATACGAAGTAATAGTTGCACCTCTATCACAGCTTTGTTACGGTCAGCCCTCGAATACGAGAGCATTTTGACGGAAAAGAAGAACCGAAGCACCGCTTCCGGAACCACCACCGCCCCGAAACCCCGGAACAACGCAATCGGCCTAAATGTGGTATCGGCAGAATACAATCGCGAGACTTGCTGCTGGCGGTGCGGCCAGAGGGGACACCACCGTCAGGACTGTCGTCAGCCAGTACGACAGTTCTGCTCGCGATGTGGAACGGACGGCCGATGGTCCAGAGACTGTCCGTGCCCGGCAACGTCGGGAAACGCCAGGAGGCCCGGGGAACAGGGCGCCACCCCGGCACCGAACGCCACCGCGCCCCAATAACCTCCCAGGACCAGAATACACGGCCGTTCGTCACAGTCCTGCTACACGGCCGCCGGTACCGAGCACTACTGGACACCGGAGCTACGTATTCCTACATCCGTGAGGACGTGGCCCACCATTGCCGACGCCACGGCAACGTCCCAACCCCCGCCCAACACTGCGTTCGGATGGCCAACGGACTCGAAGTCTCCCTGGTAGGGGACCTGAAGGTGACAGCTCGGGTGGACGGGCAGCCGTTGACCCATCATTATGCGATCCTCCCCACGCTGGCACACCCGGTGATTCTCGGAATCGATGCCCTGAAGAAACTCAAAGTCCGAATGTCGTTCCGGAACCGGATACTGATCCCCGACGCCGCCACCCTTGAAGCTACACCAGGAATAACAACCTGCACCCCGGCTCAAATCCAGGCGTTGCAACGACTCCTAGACGAAGAATTGCCGAAATTTCAAGGATTACACGGCACCACCCATCTTACAGAACATGTCATCCGGCTAGCAAATTCGACACCGCTTAAACAGCGGTACACACCCCGTAACCCCGCCATGCAGAAAATCATCGACGAAGAGGTCAGCAAGATGCTGGCCGACAGCGTCATTGAACCCTCCAGCAGCCCGTGGAGTTCCCCGATCGTACTAGTCCGGAAAAAGAATGGTAAACGACGATTCTGTATTGACTTCCGCCGCGTCAACCAGGTCACACAGAAAGATGCGTACCCATTGCCTCAGGTCGAGGCCACACTCAGCAAACTGCGGGAAGCACGGTTTATATCTACCATAGATTTAGCGAACGGGTACTGGCAAGTACCCCTCGCCCCGGAGAGCCGACCAGTCACCGCATTCACCGTGCCGGGTCGAGGACTTTACCAATTCCGGGTCATGCCCTTCGGACTACATTCAGCCCCAGCTACGTTCCAGCGGCTGCTCGACAGCATCATCGGCCCGGACATGGAACCCCGAGCCTTCGCGTACCTCGACGATATCATCGTGCTCGGACGAACATTCGAGGAACACCTGCAAAATCTACGCGAAGTGCTACACCGATTACAGAGCGCCAACCTACGAATAAATCCCGAAAAATGCGATTTCGGTCGCACCGAACTAAAGTATCTCGGACACATGGTAACCACCCAAGGAATCAAAACCGACCCGGACAAGGTGCAAGCTATCCTGGGAATGCCGCCACCGACCAACACCCGCGAGCTACGACGCTTTTTGGGGATGGTATCCTGGTACCGCCGTTTTATTACGCATTTTTCTGACACCACGGCACCACTAACGAAATTGCTGCACAAGAAGCAGAAGTGGAATTGGGGCCCGGGGGAGGAAAACGCTTTCCACACGTTACGACAGCAATTAGCCACGGCCCCCGTACTAGCCTGTCCCGATTTCTCCCGACCGTTCACCCTCCAGACCGATGCCAGCCAGGACGGCCTCGGGGTCGTTCTAACACAGGAAGCCGAAGAAGGGGAACAGGTGATCGCCTACGCCAGTCGCACACTCAACCAGGCCGAGAGGAATTACTCCACGACCGAAAAAGAGTGTTTAGCGGTAATTTGGGGAGTAAGGAAAATGAGAGCCTACCTCGAAGGTTACCAATTCACCATCCTCACTGATCATCACGCCTTAAAGTGGCTACAGACCATTGAGAACCCTTCCGGTAGACTGGCACGCTGGAGTTTAGAACTACAACAATATGATTTCACGATCAAATATCGAAAAGGGGCCCTGAACTGGGTGGCCGATGCCCTCTCCCGAATACCGACCGACATACACACGGTAGACGATCCCACGGGGTGTCCATGGTACCAACGAATTACCGAACAAGTCACGAACGATCCAGCAAAACACCCCGAATATCGGATCTCCGCGGGTCGACTGTACCGTCATATCGCCGACCTCACCGGACGACCACAGGACAGAGAATACGAGTGGAAAATGTGTGTCCCTCGCCACCTCCGCCCGGCCATTCTGGCCGAAAACCACGACGTACCGACCGCCGGTCACCTAGGAACCACGAAAACCGCCGCCCGACTCGCACAGCGGTATTACTGGCCGGGCATGTTCCGAGAAGCCGCCAAATATGTTCGGCAGTGCGGATCGTGCCTCCAATACAAAGTACAACAGGAAACCCCGGCAGGCCAGATGTTTACCACCCCCGTCACCAAACCCTGGGAAATAGTCTCCGCCGACTTAGTCGGTCCTTTGCCCCGCTCCAGTAAGGGCCACACGACACTGTGCGTCTTCCAGGATAAGCTGACAAAGTGGGTCGAGGTACAACCACTCAGACAGGCCACGGCACCAGCAGTAGCCAGGGCGTTCAAGGACCGCATTCTACTGCAGCATGGGTGCCCCCGCCTGGTTATCACCGACAACGGTAAGCAGTTCGTGAGTCGAGAATTTACGCACCTCCTCAAAGATGCGGGGAGCGAGCATCGGAAAACACCACCGTACTCCCCACAGTGCAACCCCGTCGAACGAGTGAACCGGGTACTTAAGACGATGATTGCCCAATACACCGCCGATAACCACCGTCACTGGGACCAGTGGATACCCGAAGTAGTGTTCGCGTACAACACCGCGAAACACGAAAGTACCGGTTTCACACCGGCTTTCCTCAACTACGGTCGGGAATTGATGCCTCCCGCCGTCCTGTATCAACCGCTAGACGCCACGCGGGGTAACCCCGAAGACGGCAGCACCCGGTTCCGACAAGCACAAATCCAGGACCTACAGGACGCGCTCGAATTGGCACGATACAACCAAGCCCAAGCCTCCGAGAGTCAAAGGAAATATTTCAATCGTAATCACCGGGACTGGCGTCCCCCGCTCGGATCAACCGTGATGCTACGAGAGCATCACCTATCCAGTGCCGCAGAAGGCTTCGCCGCGAAACTCGCGCCAAAATTCTCAGGTCCGTACCGTGTAACCAAGTTCCTGGGGCCCAACCTCGTTCTGTTAAAGGACGACAACAATCGCAGTCGCCGAGTCCACCTAAAGGATATTAAACCATGCGAGGAAAACATCAACACGCAACCGCCAGTTAGAGGACAAAACAACGAGCACGAAAGTAACGGCAGCACGCGGGAGGATGGGAAGGACACGAGTTCAAATCAGTCAAGCCATGGAGGACCTGCTAGAAATACACGCGCCGGAGCTAATAAATCCTCGTCTACGCCGGAGATGTCGCGAGCTGTTCGGGGAAGACTCGGACGAGGAGACGCCGCCACCCAGCCGACCGCCAGCATCGGCCTTGCCCCCAACACCGGGCAAGAATCTCCGGCTGGCCGAACGGACGCCGTCCCCGGTGCAACTAACACCGTCGCTGTCACCACCGCCTCGGACACCGGCCATCGAGTCGCGGAGCCGCCACTCCGCCCGGTCAACAGCACCGACCGTTCCCAAGGCGACACCACCACAGCCGGAGACAACCCGACACAGGACAGCAAAGCGCCGGCGAAGCGAGGCCGAGGCCGGCCCCGTACGTCGGCGCCGCCGAGAAGACCGGGGAACGCCTCCACAAGGGCCACCAGCAGTCCCCACGACAACGGAGCGTACCCCAGCACCTCCACCGACGGGGCCGGCAAGGCCGAAGCCCCCCGTCGATATCCCACACGGGCCTTCGTCCGCAGCAACCAGGGACACGACCCCAGGGACACGACCCCAGGAACCGGAGGAGCAGCACGACGACCAGGGATGGACCGTAGTCAACCTGGGGCGCCTGCGAGAGGGGCAGCGCTTCCGTGTCCGACAGGACGGCCGGACGATACAACTACGTCGCATTTCCCCGACCCTTATAAAATTTAAGTTAGTATAAGCCCATAGAATAAGTTAGTAATAAAGGTGACGGGTAGCCTACGGGCATAAGTTTATTATTAAAGGTGATGGGTAGCCAGCGGGCATAAGCGTAGCATTAACGGTGAAGGGTAGCCAGCGGGCATAAGTACCGAAAGAGTGCCGATGCGAATCAACGCGTCAACGAGGCCATACGTTCGCATCTCTCTCCGAAGAAAGAGGGGGATGTGACGTAACGTCCCAGCACGCGAGGGATCGAGCGCGCGGTGACCCGACCGGGAGTGAGGGAGACAGCCAGTGCCCGGCCGACTGCGCCCGAACCACTCCGAAGCGGGCCGAGGCACACCGGGCTCGCGAAGCGTCAGCGCGAGGACGCTCACTCCCCACCGCGTCGCTAGATCGCGTCGATTTCTCGCTGCGAAGAAAGCCGGGAATCGGGACATAAGCCTCAACGCGACGAATAAACGGCAGTTCGAGTGGGACTACGGAACCCCCTCCCGAACACGCCGAACTGGAAGTTGCCCGGTAAAAGCGTTAGTAGTAAAATCAAATCCGAGTAACCATCGATCACACGATCGAAACGCGAGCCAGTGTGGAGACGCCCGGATGATGCCCGGTCTCTAGGCCCGCCGCCCCGTTTTCAGAGACGACTGGATGCTGCCCGGTCTCTAACCCTAGTCTCGAGACGCCTGGACGCTGCCCGGTCTCGCCGCCGTTCCCCCGTTATAGAGACGCCCGGATGCTGGCCGGTCTCCAGCCCTAGTATCGAGACGCCTGGACGCTGCCCGGTCTCGCCGCCGTTCCCCCGTTATAGAGACGCCCGGATGCTGGCCGGTCTCCAGCCCTAGTATCGAGACGCCTGGACGCTGCCCGGTCTCGCCGCCGGTCCCCCGTTATAGAGACGCCCGGACGATGCCCGATCTCTAGCCGCCGTACCAAAACGCCTGGAAGTGGCCCGGTCTCGACTCCTCCGTCCATTAGACGCCTGGATGCTGCCCGGTCGCTAGCCGCCGAAACGAGTCGCCTGAAATCTGCCTGGCCTACGAATCGTTTCCCGCGCCATCGAATCGCCGGGATACCGCCCGATCACGATTTCATCCGTTCCGAGTCAGAGGTGCGAGGGACCCGCCCGACCTCCATGACTACGCTGTACAATTTGTCAACCGACCACTGATAGACTCAGCCGCCAGCTAACGTTAATTGTAATCGAAATCCAGAGAAACAATAAAGTATTATGTTAGTAAGGAATCGGTGTCACGAACTCTGTATTACCGGCTGAAGCTAATCACGCCGATCCTTACATCTCGAGTGACGAACGTCACAATTTATTTCTTTTTGTTTAATTATTCCATTCATTGTAATGTCACTTCACAATTGCGGTAAAGTGACTTTACTACCTTTTTTTATTTATTTCAATTTTGTCCGTTGTTGTTATTGTGCAATAAGAGCCCACGTCCGCCGCTCGCATGGACAGAGTGACAGATATAGCGTGAAGTAAACGGATGATGTTTAATATGAGACACGTTCGCGCAGTCCTGTCACAAAATTTAATCTACATTGCTTCGGTTATGTTTATTTTCCCGTTGTTAACATAAATTAACGGATAGTCAATTTTGAAATAAATGCGTATTTCTTTGCTCTACACATTTCCACTAATAATGAGCGTCTTAGATTTTAATCCATGAGGACTGCTAGGAATAAAATACCACAAGACTTTATATATCTCAGTATTCTGGTTTCCTAACCCTTGCCATCTCTACGAAATATATAACATTCGTTTCCATTCTATTCTTTATTACCCCACCATCCCTTTCTATTTATTTGTGTCTTTCATTATAAATCCGTTGATTTATTTACTTTGGACAAGACTTTATTCATCACAGTATTCTGGTTTCCTAACCCTTGCCATCTCTACGAAATATATAACATTCGTTTCCATTCTATTCTTTATTACCCCACCATCCCTTTCTATTTATTTGTGTCTTTCATTATAAATCCGTTGATTTATTTACTTTGGACAAGACTTTATACATCTCAGTATTTTGGTTACCTAACATAACCTACCTAATATAACATTCGTTTCCATTCTATTCTTTATTATCCTACCATCTGTCACGCCGTCCGACACTCCATCGCCACCCAGCAATTCAATGCTTCATATCCGATAGAACTCTAGACATAATGATAAGAATCACACCTCCACTCTGTAAATTCCAATACGAATAATCGATTCCGTTACCAAGTGAGAAATAAAGGATGTCAGTCGTTGCAAGCCTATTGTCGTGTGACGTTCATTCTGTCCGACTCCAAGTCTAATTAATAGATAAGCGTACTGCGTGAGCCGAAATTATTATTAGGCAGCGTCTACCTCTAAGGAGTTGTCAGGTTACGAGTCCTATTTAGAAGTAAAACATTAATTTACTTCACTTTCACTGGTTCCACGTGCTATTCGGAGCCGTCCAGCAGAACACGTGCGAACCAATATACTGTGTCACCAAATTTGGGTATTTCCCCGTGACATTTTGGCGATCCTGCCAGGATCACGATCTCCTGCGGTGATAAGTGTCTTCTCCAAACTTCCGAGGCCAGGACTGCGAGAGCCTGCACCCAACGAAGGGACTGTGAGAGCCAGCGAGACGACAACAGGAAGATCGGCCTGAGAATTTTCACTATAAGGAATCAAAGGTAAGCGTGGCTCACCATTCCTTTATAACATATCGCGAATCTCGCGTTGAATATTGTACGGACTCGTCTGAAAACGAATCCCTCGTCACAAAAATGGAGACAAGATTAGATGAGCTTGAAACATTAGTCAAAGGTTCTAACGCTACGCTGATTGAACTGATGACAACTATGAAACAGAACCACACAATACTACAGACAGACATCGCTGTGTTAACTCAAGAGAATACTTCAAGAAGAGCAGAAATTAAAGAGATAGGAGCTAGAATAGGTAAACTCATGACCACCGACGACGAACGATCACATCATTCCGTCATATCGGAAGACGAAATCGATGAACCTGTTTCGCGTCCTGGAGGAAGCGCCTGGCATGATCCGAGCGTCACTCCGTCCCTTCCGATCGTGAATCACCGTGCCAATATCCCAGCAAAGGACGTAGTACGCACGATCAAATCTTTCCGCGGCCGCGACGACACTGGAGTCGAAGATTTCATAACGTCCATTAAGATAGCCCGCACGCAATGTAAGGAGGAAGACTTTCTATTACGTTTGATTATTGCCGAAAAGATAACAGAACATGCGGGAAGAAGCATTAGACATTTATCGATTAATTCTTACGACGAACTTTACGACGCTTCACGGAAGCACGTAGCGCCAGCAACTACGGTAGGAAACGCGCGTAGCAAACTAAAGGATATCAAACAAGGCAACACGGAATCCGTGCATTCGTACAACTTAAGATTTCGCCAGCAATATTGCGAATTAAGATACACAATTCAATATAATTATGCGAAACCCCAAGCACGCAAGGTGATGCTTGACTCGGAAGAAGAATCCTCTAACCAAACATATATTCAAAATCTCCGTCCAGATATCAGCCAATTAGTTTACGCTCGGCACCCTCTAAATTTAACACTTTCCCAGCAATGCGCGACAGAAACTGAAACATGGTTACGCGAAGCATCCTCTCGTTCCCAACCAAGTTCAAGGACCGCGCCATTACCAAGGCAACCCCAATCATCACGCACGACACAGGAATCATCGATAAGCCGTTCCCATCCGACGGCAGCTGCGTCTACCGAAAGTCCTTCAAATATTCCAGTATCACCCGCACCGCGAACAAACCTGAAGTGTGCATATTGTAGTATAATGGGGCATACAATCAACCAATGTAGAAAACGAAATTTTCATTTACGCCAGCAAGGCAAACTCCCGCCTCGTGTAAATCAACTGACAGAGTTGCAACACCAAGAGTATCACGAACCTCCGGTAGACTACGACACATCCACGCGCAGCTCGGAGGAATGCGAAGTAAAGGAAGACTACTCATTGACACAGGATCAGGAATAAATCTGATAAAATCTTCGCTAATCGATAAAATGTTAACAAGAATTCCAGAGAACCAAAATTTTTGCATGGGTCGTGATTTACATACAACCAATAAAAGGGTACAACTCACCAGTTTAGGCAAAATACATGATTTCTTTGAGATACCAGATAATTTCCCGATATTAGAAGACGGGATAATCGGACTACCATTCCTCGACGCACATAATTTTACTATTACCAGCAAAACGCTTACTATAAGCGGCCAGACGATTCCATTGATAAACGAACTTGCTATCCCCGCGAAAGAAACCGTCCCAGGGACAATTCAAACAGATAATGGGATACAACGCGTTCTATTTACGAATCTTCTCGACTCCGATATTCGTACCCCTATCAATAATATCACCTTCGAACACAAAGACGTCCCATTAGGACATCATCTACGCCAATTGATGGATAATATTCGAACAAATCATCTGGAAAAGGACATCCGGGAACCATTAGAGAAAATAATTTTTTCGTACTCTGACATATTTTCGTTCAATGACGATCCGTTACCCGCAAATAAACTAACATCGCACTGCATCACGACCAGCAGCGATAAACCTGTATTCATCAAACCGTATCGTCTGCCAAAATGCCATGAACAAGAAGTAAAGTTACAGGTTAGCGAAATGTTGGAAAAGGGCATAATAGAAGAATCCGACTCAGATTACAACGCACCGCTCCACGTAGTCGCTAAGAAAAGGGACGCGAGTGGGAAAATAAAATGGAGAGTAGTTGTGGACTTTCGTAAATTAAACGAACTGACCGCCCTTGACGCGTATCCACTACCCATAATCGATAATATACTTGACAGTTTAGGTAAAGCCAAATTTTTCTCGGCCCTCGATCTAAAGTCTGGATTTCATCAAATCCCAATGCACCCTAACTCCAAGAAATATACAGCATTTTCCACACCTGATGGTCACTATCAATATACACGAATGCCATTCGGCTTAAAAAACGCTCCATCGACGTTTCAACGTATGATGGACAAGGCAATGTTAGGATTAACTGGAAAATACTGTTTCGTTTATTTGGATGACATAATTATATTCGGCGCAACCCTAGACGAGCACAATCGCAATCTTGCAATAATCTTTCAACGATTACGGGAAGTAGGTCTCAAGATTCAGCCTGACAAATGCGAGTTCCTCAGACCAGAACTCGAGTATCTAGGTCACAGGATCACGCCTCAGGGTATAAAACCAAACGAACGAATTTTGGAATCTGTAAAAAACTTCAGAGTACCCCGGAATCTTAACGAAGCTCGATCATTCCTCGGTCTTACAGGATACTACCGTAAATTTATCCGCAACTTCGCAAAAATTGCAAAGCCTATTACCGAACTAACACGTAAAGATGTACCTTTCGCGTGGACAGACAGGTGTCAAGTCGCATTCGAACTCCTACGATCAAAACTGTGTGAGGAACCAGTACTTTGTTATCCAGATTACTCTAAGCCCTTTACACTCACGACCGACGCATCAAACGAAGGTTTAGGAGCAATCCTTTCACAAGACGGTCACCCATGTTGCTTTATCTCACGTACGCTAAATGATGCGGAAAAGAATTATACGACAACGGAAAAAGAACTCCTAGCTATCGTATGGTCAATTAAACGTCTCCGACAATATCTTTTAGGCAAAAAGTTTAAAATCATCACCGACCATATGGCACTTAAGTGGCTGTTCGGCATTAAAGACCCATCGTCTCGATTGTTACGATGGCGACTCCGCCTTGAGGAATACGAATTCACCATTGAACACTGCAAAGGGAAAGAAAATACAGCAGCCGACGCACTGTCCCGCGTCCTAGCTAACCGCCGCATGGACGCTGACACACTCGTGGAAGAGATGGAATCAGATCAGCCGCTAGAAGAGCACATTAGTCCCACAGCTTCTTCATCAGATCTCGACGATTTGCTACCACACGCAGTTTTACAAGATCCAGATACCTCCGACACGGAATCAGCTTCAATAGCCGCATCAGAACCATCCATTTCCCACGATTCGCTATCGCGCGAATTCAACGCTTGGCGGGATCGATCACTTCATGTACTGGACACCGAACCAAACGCGCACGGCGGTCAATGGATTCGAGTATTTCGCGAAGATCTAAGACCGAACAACAACCACGCATGGCTCCTTCGACTCAAAGAAATGATTGAAAAACGCCCTAATAAAAACCTCAAGAATATTAAAGTACAACTGTCGTCAGACCCATATTCGGACATCGAACGGTATTGGATCAAAGAATACTTGCGATTTCTTGACGACAGGTACACTCCTAACGCTAAAATCACTTTTTGCGCCAATCCCCGCATGACAGAACTCTCAGCAGAGGAAAGACAGCAGCTCATTCTTGAATGTCACAATTCTGGCATCGGACAACACCTAGGCGAAAACAAAACTATCGCCAAAGTAAAGGAGAAAGGAAACTGGACGAATCTTGAAAAAGACGTCATAGATTTCGTTAAAACATGCGATAACTGCCAACGAAACAAATCGACCCGTATAAGACGTCGCGAAGAAGCAGTCATTCCTGATACACCTCTGGAACCTAACGACAAAATTGCCATGGACATCTATGGACCTCTACCCCAAACGGCCAACGGAAGCGTGTACATTTTATCCATACAAGATATGCTCACAAAATATCTCGTGCTCGTCCCTCTGAAAGAAACCCGTACAGCAAACATCATAGATGCTCTCATCAATCACTACTTGTATATATTTTCATCACCTAAGCATGTCCTCACGGATAACGGTACCAATTTCGTCAGCCAGTTGATGCAGGATTTTGAAAACACCTTGAATATCAGGCACATTCGAACCACAGCCTTCCATCCCGAAAGTAACGGAGCACTGGAAAGAACACATGCCCTAGTGAAAGACCTTATACGAACAGCCTTACACGGGAAGGACTGCAATTGGGACGAAAAGTTGAACATGATATGTTTCGGCTATAACACCGCATCGCATGATGGAATTGGAATTACACCATTCGAACTCACGTTCGGTCGCAAGGCAAACTTACCATCCACCATATCCACCACCCCAGCTCTCTCCAAAATCACGTTAATTCAGTCCTGGAAACAGCGGCAGAACGCCTACATCGAAGCAGCAAGAAAACGCATTGAAGCGAATAAGGAAAAACATAAGAAACAACAAGACGCAAGACTCATTCGTTATCAGCAAATTTTCAACGAAGGGGATCTCGTAATGCTACATAATGATTCTCCTACGTCCAAAATCGACGCCGAGTGGTTGGGACCATACACCATATTGACGTCCAACTCTCCTAATTATCATATTTTAAAGGACAATCGGAGCTACAGAGTCCACGGAAATCGACTTAAACCATATACGCGTTAACAATTTTTAAACTGTTACAGGATAAAATGATGCTGTTACCAATACTCGTTCTCATCTCAGAAGTACTAGGTGATGATATCCATCCCGTCACCATCACAAGATTCGAGCACACCCCGAATCTTCACCTTGATCCCATCGGGCCGACGCGACTCTACTACAAACAGTGGAAAACAATAGTCTGCATGGACCTCAGAGAAGTGCGACAATCAGAGCTGCAAATAACACAGGCTCTGCATCACCCACTTCTCACCAAGGCAGGCCCGCTCACTATGTCTGTATTGAACCATATTATCAATAGATTTAAGCGTAGTTTAACTCAAAGAGATACATTGTTAACCAGTCTAGGATACCCTACAAAAAACTTCAAAAAAGTAAAAAAATTACGCCAAGTACATGAAATCCCCACAAAAAAACTTCAAAAAAGTAAAAAAATTACGCCAAGTACATGAAATCACAAAAAATAGAAGATAATAATAATTACAAAATTAAAAAAAGATGTGAAATCAAAATGAGCTGCCAGTACATAAAGATGCTTTCCAACTGCGCTTTAGATGACACAACTACATATGCACAGCAAAAATTCCATTACTCATAATGGCTATTTATACAAAGAAAAAATGTATTAAATAATAATATGCAGATATATTTTTATACAAATAAATATTTTAATACGAATAAATATTTGATTCAAAATACTTGGCGCTGCGCAACCGAAAAAATGTTAATTGTCTTACAATTAGTATTAATAATTTACAACAACTCCATTACAATATAAAATACATATACATAGACATATTAGAAACGCAGTCAGATTTATTCTACATATATGTAATTCTAATACCATACGTAGCATATGCACACGCACGCACACACACACACACACGCACGCATGCACGCACAAGAAAGAAAGAAAAGGTAATCCAATTTATACATATTTATTGAGTTTAGCAACACCAATTCGGGGCGCAGCGCCAAGTATTTTGAATCAAATATTTATTCGTATTAAAATATTTATTTGTATAAAAATATATCTGCATATTATTATTTAATACATTTTTTCTTTGTATAAATAGCCATTATGAGTAATGGAATTTTTGCTGTGCATATGTAGTTGTGTCATCTAAAGCGCAGTTGGAAAGCATCTTTATGTACTGGCAGCTCATTTTGATATCACATCTTTTTTTAATTTTGTAATTATTATTATCTTCTATTTTTTGTGATTTCATGTACTTGGCGTAATTTTTTTACTTTTTTGAAGTTTTTTTGTGGGGATTTCATGTACTTGGCGTAATTTTTTTACTTTTTTGAAGTTTTTTTGTAGGGATATCACTTCTTTTTTCAAAGATAAATTGTACTATTATTTGCAAATTCATATTCATACACACGTGTTAATTGTTTATTTATCCTGAATGCATGGATAATCTTGCAGACGATTAGATCGAAACATTTGGATCTAATGTTGACGCATTAACGCATGATTGTACGTTACTTTGTCTGGTAATTTATTGAATTGTCTGGTAATTTATTGAATGAACTAGTCTTTAAGCCTGTCTCCGACAGGCATTACTACCCTATATAAGAAGACGCCTAAGGTAAGCACTATATCAGGTATATTGGCCTAAACAAAACCTGGAGCTAGGCTCATTTGAAATAATAAATTACTCTGGCTAACATAATATTTGTTTATCTGCCGTGACTAATTTACAGTACTTCCTTGAAAACGACATTTTTTGTAAATACTTTATTCGATTTTTTTAAAAGCTTCCCCTGCTGAGCATCGTTTTTTACTGTAACCTTTATGTCCGTTGAACAGCGAACCCTTGAAAAGGCAACATATAGTTGTCCATGACTGAACACTGGCTTGGGCAGGTACACCCCCACTCTATCCAAGGTCTGACCCTGTGATTTGTTTATGGTGATCGAGAATGCCAGTTTGACTGGAAACTGCCTGCGGCGGAGGACGAAGGGGATGTCGGGGTCTTGGGGGGCGAGTTCAATTCTAGGAATGAAAACTGGGTTTCCTTGGAATGATCCCGTCAACACTTCGCAAGTGATTAGATTTTTGTGGAGTTAGGTCACCACTGAGCGGATGCCATTGCATAGCCCCTTCCTGGTGTTTAAATTTCTGAGAAGCATGATTATTGCTCCAACTTTCAACTTTAACTTGTGAGGGGGCATTCCCGAGGGTGTGAGGCTATTCAAAAACTCTACTGGGTAGTTCGCTGTTTCAGAGCCGTCTTCACAATCGATTGTATCGATGCTCAAGTAAGTCACAGCCTCGCCGGCCAGGAGGTTCAGAACCTCCTCGTTGATGGTTGTAGCGTCCTCATTGCGCGGGCATAGGATGGCTGTGCCGGAGTAGTTCGTAACACTGTTGGCAGTCAGACTGTTGATTGAATCGTCTGTGATCAGATCACTTGGGATTTCGATTATATCTTCCCCAAGATTATCAAAGTTTTCTAAGTCGCCATCCCCAAGTTTCAGAAGCCAGGAACTGTAAATAGGATCCACTGAACGGACATTGTTGCGCAGCTTGAGGATTTTGAATTCCGTCCACAGGGAACTGTATTTTATACTGGTCTGAACCACAGCTGCTCTGTGGGCGTGGGGGACCACAGGAAGGCATTGTCGGAAGTCTCCGCCAAGCAGAATAACTTTCCCCCCAAAAGGATGATTATTCTCCATGATGCTGCTCAAAAGTCGGGACACTGCATTAAGGGCATGACTCGGAGCCATGGTGGACTCATCCCATATGATAAGCTTGGCTTGTCTGAGGGAGGCTGCATCCGCTGAGGACATCCTCATACTGGAGGTGGAGGTTTCCACCAGCGGAACGGGCAGTTTGAACTGGGAGTGGTACGTACGACCTCCCTTCAGAAGGTTGGCCGCGATCCCCGTTGACGCCACATGTAGCGCTGTGTCTCCCCTTCCTCGCACCACGCTTAGCAGGGTCTTGTACAGGTGGGTCTTCCCACTTCCCCCGAGACCATCCAAAAAGAAGCAGTTAGATGTGCTACTGGAGGTGTAGATGGTGTCTATCACCGTATCGAACACTGCCCTCTGCTCCTGGTTCAAGCTCTGCACCAAATCCCTCCCCCTGGCTTCCTCTTCCTTCGCTTCGAACACGGAGTCGATATCATTGGGCAAGTTGCTAGGAGGCGTTTTCAAACCAAAGTCAACACAATTTTTGCCATGCAGAATCAGGACGTTTTGAACATCACGCAGAGCTAGGTTTTCGCAGTCCTCACACCCAGGGAAGTGATTGTTGTGTCTTCGAGACAGGTCTTCTATGAAGTGGTCCAGGAACTTTTCCCACAGTCTCTGAGGCTCACGGGGACTCCCAAACACGCAGATCAAGGCAAATACCTCCCTGAGTGCACGTGGCATACCATCTCTCACGGCATCTTCCACTGTGGCCTCCCACACTGAGTCGTCCTCCAGCAGGCCCAGCTCCTGGGTTGCGTCTTTGAACGTTTTGAACGTGACGCCATTCACTGTGCTCAGACTCTCAAAGCTGGTTGCGCCTCGCACGTGCAGGAGGAGCAGCCTCAAGAAGTAACGCTCTCCCTCCGAGACACTCACAGTATACATCCGCCCAATGACACTCTCCCCACCTCTCTTCCTCGCTTGCCATCCGTTTTTTTTGTAAACACATAGTGTTGTGGGATTTCCACATAAAAATACTGTCTAGCAGCGGCATCTCTTTCATTTAACTTAAACCATCCCATCAGTGTGGACGAATGTAATGGCAGCGAATCTATGATTCCCTGCGCGTCCTGTTGCTGTTGAAAGTAGACCATTTGATGGTTAGGAAGGTGTACTGCTAGGCGTACAATGGTATGACTCTGGTCATGCATGCCTTTGGCAAAGAGGCGCCACGCTGCCTCCGGTGCACTGACGTATCTGGAATCCGGGAACATCTTGACTTCATCGCGAATGAGTTTTCCATCCCCACCAGTTTCACTGATTTCGATGTTGGCGCAATCGTGTCCTTTGTACACGTATTTGAATAAATACTTAACGCTTTTAACTGTTGCACAGACTTCAACATTTAAATGGCAATTGAACTTTAAGCTTAAATATGCATTATACGGTACTATCCAGCGGTTGTCAATGGCCATACTTCCTACTTTGTAGGTTTTGTTGGTGTCCCGCCGCTTGTACCTAGGGTAGCCATCCACATTACTTAAAGTCTCCGGCTGGAAGGATTTAGGAAAATCTTTGGTACATTTACCATCCTCCATGCATGGTGATCGGGAGTTGGCTATGCCGCAAGGTCCATGCACCATGTGCTTAAGAACAATTTCATGTAGCCGGGGTGACTGTGTCGGGTCAGGGATTACTGCTGATACTATTTTGTCAATGTCGTCACGGTCTCGAGGTTTGTCTTCGTCTGCGAGTATTATTAACATGTGCGCGTGAGGCAACCCCCGTTTTTGAAACTCTATCACGTGGACTTTTGCAATGACTTTTCCCAGAACATGTTTTTTAGAAATGTCATTGAGCAATTCTTTCAGTTTTAAATCAAAAACTCTGGCGACCAGATCAGAGCGGTGTTCTGCTCTTTGGTACAACTACAGGTTCTCTGTTATCACTGCCCATTTCGGATTGCACGTAATCGTTATAAATAAATCAGGTTTTCCAAATTTTCGAACTATCGACATGGCGTCTTGGTAATGCTGAATCATGTTTCTTGGACTTCCCAGAAACGATGATGGCAATATGATGGGCTTCCCGGGGAGCAAACCCTTCTGCGCCGCCTCAGAGTGGAGATAGTCCATCAGCCCTTGGTAGCTCTCAGCGTGCAGTTCTTTTTGGTGTGTCCGAATCCAGTTTAGTCTGTTAGACTCCATCTTAACATAGGCATCCACGACATATTGTTGGGTTAGTTTCCCGGCGCTCAAGAATGGATTGAACTCATCGCGCACAGCAAGGCGGTACCCATAATACGCCATTTGCGTCACACGCTTGGAAGTGCCCTCCATGGGAATGTTGGGGTGCCATCCTGACTCTCCGTAGGGTAGCAGCAGAGGGTAGGTCATCGGCTCAAGGCTGGGATGGAGGACGCTGATTCTGTGGGTGGTGGCGAGATTGTTGCCGTCAGCTCTCAAGTGGATAAGGAGGTCTCGCTCAAACGGTGGCTCTCCGTCTGTGTTCTGAAACACTATGGCAACCTCGTTGCAACGGGGAGCATTGTATCGTTGCTGGTTTGAGGAGCGGTCGAACTTGATGGCCATCGTCACTTTGTTGGGGAGGATACCTTTCCGTTTAGCTTCGGCCTCTGCCTCCATCTCTACTTCGTATAGCATTTTATGAGCCTTAGCTAATTCGTTATTAGCATTCATAAACTTCCCTATGGAGATCCATGACGGTCTTCGTACAACCAACGTTTCCCGCAATGCTTAGTCTTTGCCGAGTGGCCTCCTCAGGATCTAAAATGTACAATTGGGCATATTTTCGCTGCTCCCCCACAGCAGGATGCAGCGTCACGGCTCTATGGTAGATCTGCCCGTGAATTCGGAAACAATACCGGCCGTAGCCTCGAGGAGGCACTATTTGGGCTCCCATGGAGGCAAACGAAAAAGCGCTATTGTAAGAGCGAATATGTTCCATAAATTTGTTCGATTTTGGATCTTTGTAACACATTAGTTTTTGTAATAACATCGGGAAAGGGCGGGAAGACAGGTGTGTCAAATTCACTTTTCCTTTCTGGCAACAGGTCATAAACTTTTTATCGGTAGGTCTTTCTGCAAGAAAGTTTTTTGATCCACAGGAGGAGCATCTGATATCCATTGCTCCGCAATAATACTCCTCGACTTCGTTCACTTGGCTCTGAATGGCTCTACCTTTAATTTTTTTAATCGTTTTTTCCAGTATCTGTCCCTTTTTAATCTTTTTATTTGCCAATCGGTTAATTTTTTGTGGGATAGTTTCAGTTTCTTTCTGCACATTCTTTTGTTCTCTATTTTTGGCTAGTCGCTGTATTTTTTCTGGTGTCTTTTCACTTGCTCTTAGAATCCTCATACGTTCTCGATCCTTATCCAAATTCTCAATACTTTTCCGCGTGGTTCCTCGTCCTCTCTTGACTTTCGCATATTCTCGAGCTTTCTGCAATCTCTGTGCTCTTTCCTCTGAGGTTTCGCTTGCTCGCTTTTCTCTCATGTGTTCTCGAGCTTTGGCGAGCCTATTCGTCTTCTTCGGTGTACGTTGATTTAACACTCGGCTCTTCTTTTTCCGAGCGGCATCTCGAGCCAAGCGTTCTGCTCTTTTCTCTTGAGACTCAGACTTCAACTTCTTTTTTGGTGGTCTTCCTCGTTTCGAATTTGATTTTACGTCCTTAGGCTTTTCACAGGACTGTGGTTCAGGGGGCTGTACTGCAGAGAGTAGTGAGTGGGCAAGAGGGAATGGCTCTAGAACTCTGTTCTCATAAATATTGAGCAAGTGTGGTCGCATTTGACCATAATCGTAAACCTCTTGTGTGGGATTGCGATGATTAACTAAGGAAGTTGCGAACGCAATAGCAAAGACCCCACAGTCAACCATATTGGGTTGTTGTTGCACCTTCTCATAGATAATAGGGGGATGGTGCGGGAAGAGTCGGGCCAGGTACTCTCTTTGTTCAGGGAACAACGTCTGGGAATTGAGGCTGTCGTAAACGTGGACGGAGTGTTCATCATAGTAGGTGCAGACCCAGTGGGTGATCTGCTCCAGTGCAGTGGGGTTCCCACAGAGGATCTGGAGATGTGGCCCGGTTTCTGGGCTCACGAACTCCAACGCCCCAATGTAAAACACATTCTGTGGCTTGAGTGTCGTAATTGAAGACACAATCTGGTGGAAGGTGTTGACATGATCTCCAGTCAAATAATCGCCTCGAATGATATCTTGAATGCAGGCAAGGGACAGGGATTTCACTGTTGGGGTTGGGGAATTCTCCATGATACAGTGCAAATAAAAGAGAGTAACCAACAAAGATAAATCGAACGAAATAAACCAATTAAAAGTAAGACAAACTTATCTACCGTAGCAAATTAAAGTTATAATAATTATTAAGGCCTATTATACTGGAAGAAATTAATCTAAAAAATGTTATACTACTTTTGGGTACTATTAAAATTTTAAAGAAACCTTAAGAAATTTAGTAAACCTAGATTGATTACAAAACTAAAAGTAAGATAAACTTATCTACCGTAGCAAATTAAAGTTATAATAATTATTATGGCCTTTTATACTGGAAGAAATTAATCTAAAAAATGTTATACTACTTTTGGGTACTATTAAAATTTTAAAGAAACCTTAAGAAATTTAGTAAACCTAGATTGATTACAAAACTAAATATGAATGTAAGTTGAGCAAATGATGAACTTAATTAACGCGCGACAAAGGAAATGCTGACTAACAATAAGCTCTCTGTTATTGCCAGAGAATGCTCGGCGCACCGGTAGCTCGAGTCAAAAATTCAGCCTGAGCGCTGTCCAAGCAAGGGCCCGCAACTCCTGCGAGCTTTGTGGGATTCTCCCACTCCTGTCCGCGTAATCGAGGATGCGCGCGGCTTTGGCGAGGCGACCGTAGTAGTCCTGCGTGGTCGTGTGTAACGTCTGTGGTTGCTTAAAATAGGTAGCACATGTTTTAGGCCACAGGTGTTACCTATTATCGAATTTTACAGGTTATGGATTTTTTACGGAATCTTTGGTTGCCGAGGAAACTTCATGCCAAGTCTGAGCCTCGTAGGTCATCGGGAAGTACGAAAAAAACCTTATGGACAGATTTTGCTAACAAACGAACATCCACCTTAAGCGTCTTATTATATAGGATTGATGATGAATAATAACGAAACAGCTCCGCAATCCCGACTGTTAGGTTGAGCTTGTAGGGGAAGGTGGGACAAGATGGGGTAGTTATGGTTTGATGATAAATAAAACACAGATTTTCATAATCGACTAATCAATTTTTTTGTTTAAATCATTCCTTGGTAATAAGTCTTTCAGTTTAACTATGCATCAACCTAATCTCTACAGGTTTTAATAGAAATTTCAGAAAAAGTCCTTTCTCCCGATTGTTAGGTTGAGTTTGTACATGTGAACATTTAATAAATTCTTCGTCGATTTTTCCGCCATGTTTGGTCAAAAAAGGGTATAACCTCTTAAGGTAAATTTTAATTCGTGCAAAATCTGTATGTGATCGTGATGCAATGAGGATGTTATAATTGCGGTGTTTCCACGTTTCTGGACATACGAGTCTTTTGCTCTGTGATTGGCACGAGAATAAATTATTTTGGTCTAATTAATAGAAAAGAAGTATCATTTTCCTCGGTCCGTCTTACGTATGTAGTTTCTAACCATCCTGGAACAATGAGAAACTGTGGTTTTTATATCTAGATTTGTGAGGGGCATGATGCGGTAATTCTCTTTTTCATTAGCGCATCATACCCCTTTTCGTCTCACTTCTATCATATGAACACTGCCCGAAACATTATTTAGAAAAGCATAAAATAACACACGTACCTTATAGCCAGCTAAATTCTGCCTCAGGAACATATATAATAATACATGTACTGGGGATTTTCTATATTATTATATTATATCACTGTCACGGGTCCTAAAAATAAGGAAAAAGTAAGGAAATCCCAATAAATGATAAATTCTGATCTATCTTCGTCACACGTCCACGTGTTTACGGCGCATTGCAGCCTATCGAGTGATGTTAGAAGATAAGGCGCGTATGCAGCCAGTAAATCTTACTCGGAATACTCGGAATAGCGCAAAGCAGCTCAGCGAGTTTACTTTAGTGATTTTTGGATTAAGGATAACTTCTACGTAAGTTTAACAACTACGAAAAGAAACCATGTGGACTGCATTGCCGATTTATATGAATTATATGTATAGTACTTTGTGTACAGTCATGGTGCGCGAAGCAGCTTATGGCGCTGAAAGCAGCCTTTGGCGCTGAGCGTATTTAATATTGAACTGTATTAACAACCACAATTAACACCTTTCGAAGAAAAATATGTATGCATTTTTAGCATTTCGTGGCCAAGCTTGTTTTTCTACTCGTAAATCATCAACGGATACCCACGTTGTACCCTTACCCCTTACCATACTCGTGTAATGACCATCGGAAATACTTTTACCGTGGTGGAAAATCGCTGCCTTAAGTTTGTAACAGTGATCTACCATTTGTATTTTAGTAGTAGGTATTGCTTTGATGTAGAAATTTTCAACTTTCGTTGTTCCATTACTATCGTGATCGAACAAATGTAATTTTGTAATAAGAATTTGTTTGGAAGCAGTTATATCGACTTTCTTCATTGTGTTTGAATTTGCATTATCACAATTATTGCACGGATCTTTCAGATTTTTCCATCCTGTGAAATTGTGTTTTATTATATCTTGAAATTCAAATGATTTTTTTTTTAACATCTTGGGCAGTGCAAGATGTACCACACAATTTGTACTAATAGTAGTACTTGTGTAATTACACGCTAAACATCTTAATACCGTTGTTATTTCGTGTTGTACTGCATTCTTAATAAGAATCTCATGATCGCAAAGAGAGGTAATAAACTCAGCTGCATCATGCAGCTGATTGTAGGCGTATTTTTCTCCTGCGAATTGCCGTAATGATATTATGTTTGGATTTTGATCCGATTTATATTGGTCCATAAAGATTTTTATAATATGATCAGCCTTTTCAGTCGTTAATAAGTTTTCTCTTATGGATGAACAATATAACATGCATTGGATTGTGGCATTCGCATAACAAGACACACCATCAGAATTCGGGAGACCTCTTACGTAGTACTGAGTGATATCCACGATGTGATCATTAGTATTCTGACATTCGGATACATTATAATTAGGTACCGCCCAAACAGCATCACAAACTTTGAGGATGCGTTTTTTAGAAATTGAAATAGTCATAAGATCAGGTCTATATTTTTTTCGCAATCTATTGTACTCTATTATTGCCGATTCTCGTGCCTTTACAGAAGATGGATCATAATTGATAAGATGCAATCCTTGTAATGTGGTCACCCGTGAAAGAGCAACGTAAATTTGTCCGCAAATAAATATTGAATTACCTGCTTCTACGACAGCATTCTGCAAGCTTAGTCCCTGACTTTTGTGAATAGTTATACCATAGCTGAGGCAAATCGGAAATTGTTGTCTAATAACGAACGCTCTATCCATTACTTCAAATTTAACACATACACGTTCTATTATATGTTCTTGCCCCGTGGGTAATATAATTTTAAATTTTTCAACGTCATTATCTACACCTCGTATAACTGAAACAAGTTTAGCAATGGTACCGTTGACAAGGCCTAGTGTAACATCAATATTTCTTCTAATCATGATTTGCACTCCTGTTTTAACAATTACGACTCTTGCAAGTCCCGCCGTTCGGGAGCTATCATCGTCATTATTGTTCAGTACCTTTGACACCCTTTTTTTCAAATACGGTGCACAATTCGTTGTATCATGAGCAATCAAATGGATTTCTTCGGATGGAAATCGACTCAGCATTGCAGCGTTCAAAACATCACACTGAACACAGGTGGGAAGTAAACACACCGTATTAGATCCTACATTAAGCATGTAATCACTTAATTCCTTTAACCGGTCATTACAATTTGTCGCTTTGAAATTTAATTTCCTCGATTCTAAAAACTTTGTATCCGAAGCGGTCACTACTCCAGTGCGAATTCTCGACATGATGTCTTTGTAAATATTATCACCCTGCTGTCGCATGTTTATTGTTAATTCGTCATAGCTAAACAAGTCAGACCATAAATTATAAGAAGCTAATCCTCCAACGGGTGCAAGGGTAAAGGGTGCAAGGGTAAAGGGTGCAAGGGTAAAGGGTGCAAGGGTAAAGGGTGCAAGGGTAAAGGGTGCAAGGGTAAAGGGTGCAAGGGTAAAGGGTGCAAGGGTAAAGGGTGCAAGGGTAAAGGGTGCAAGGGTAAAGGGTGCAAGGGTAAAGGGTGCAAGGGTAAAGGGTGCAAGGGTAAAGGGTGCAAGGGTAAAGGGTGCAAGGGTAAAGGGTGCAAGGGTAAAGGGTGCAAGGGTAAAGGGTGCAAGGGTAAAGGGTGCAAGGGTAAAGGGTGCAAGGGTAAAGGGTGCAAGGGTAAAGGGTGCAAGGGTAAAGGGTGCAAGGGTAAAGGGTGCAAGGGTAAAGGGTGCAAGGGTAAAGGGTGCAAGGGTAAAGGGTGCAAGGGTAAAGGGTGCAAGGGTAAAGGGTGCAAGGGTAAAGGGTGCAAGGGTAAAGGGTGCAAGGGTAAAGGGTGCAAGGGTAAAGGGTGCAAGGGTAAAGGGTGCAAGGGTAAAGGGTGCAAGGGTAAAGGGTGCAAGGGTAAAGGGTGCAAGGGTAAAGGGTGCAAGGGTAAAGGGTGCAAGGGTAAAGGGTGCAAGGGTAAAGGGTGCAAGGGTAAAGGGTGCAAGGGTAAAGGGTGCAAGGGTAAAGGGTGCAAGGGTAAAGGGTGCAAGGGTAAAGGGTGCAAGGGTAAAGGGTGCAAGGGTAAAGGGTGCAAGGGTAAAGGGTGCAAGGGTAAAGGGTGCAAGGGTAAAGGGTGCAAGGGTAAAGGGTGCAAGGGTAAAGGGTGCAAGGGTAAAGGGTGCAAGGGTAAAGGGTGCAAGGGTAAAGGGTGCAAGGGTAAAGGGTGCAAGGGTAAAGGGTGCAAGGGTAAAGGGTGCAAGGGTAAAGGGTGCAAGGGTAAAGGGTGCAAGGGTAAAGGGTGCAAGGGTGAAGGGTGCAAGGGTGAAGGGTAAAGGGTGCAAGGGTAAAGGGTGCAAGGGTAAAGGGTATAGGGATAAATGGTAAAAGGTCTATCGGTATATAAGGGTATATAAAGGTATAAGGGTATAAGGGTATATAAGGGTATATAAAGGTATAAGGGTATAAGGGTATATAAGAGTAGGGTATAAGGGTATATAAGAGTATAAGGGTATATAAGGGTGTAAAGTTATAAAGGTATAGAAGGGTGTATATATAAGTGTATAAGGGTGTAAGGGAATATATATGAGTATAAGGGTATAAGGGTATAACGGTATATAAGGGTATATAAAGGTATAAGAGTATAAGGGTATATAAGGATATATACTCTGCGGAATGATCCCGAGATTCGACGAACGAAACATGTGTGCGAAACTGATAGGTGTGTGTGTGTAACGCGTAGTATACGTATTTGGTTGACGAAACTTATTTGGTTGACGAAAATTTCGCCTGGAGAAGAAAATTTTTCTTACCATTTCTGACATTTCCATGAGACGATATTACGATATCTCTAGCATGCGTGGACCGATTTTTTCGGAATTGGTCTTATTCGAAAGCTTACATGCGGTTTGCATAAGGAAAATGCCTTTAAATTTAAAAAATATTGCAGGGGTGATGAGATATTATTGAAATAAGTTTCAGAATAGCCTGGCGACGAGTAAAGGATAGCGGTAGCGACAGTCGATACGATATATGCAGGGCTCGGAATTTCGGATTTCGGAAAATGGAGATACATGGCAGGGGCAGTCGACATTCATATACAGGGTGTCTTTTACTTATACAGGGTGTTACGTATACAGGGTGACTTATATGTACGTAGTACAGGGTGTCTTTTCTTTCATGTACTTGGCGTCGAGACGCTACCGCGTCTCTAGATAGCAAACCCATTAATCTAGAACATAATGTACGACGAAAAAGGGGAATACTTAACCCAATAGGCGAACTAGCTAATATATTATTCGGCACTCTTAGTCAAACAGACGCTAATTATTATAACACAGAGATAGAAAAACTATATGCAGATAACCGTAAACTTAGCACTCTCATCGCGAACGAAACGTCGATCCTGAAGACGACACTCAGGGATCAGGAAACGTTTAAGCTAAAAATAACCACTTTCATACAAAACCTATCGAATACAACTAATGTCGCGATACACAAATTAGAAACTCAGGAACTAACGTTACAATATTTACTCGAATTTTCTGAAATTGTAACGGAACACAGCGAAATGATAGAAAACCTCCGATCACTAGTCACTAACGGCAGACAAGGTAAAATCGATCCAATTTTACTCAATCAAGAGCAAGTCAAATTAACTCTCTCAATATTACAATCAAATTTTGGCATTAAACACTTAATAACCACTGATCCCGGCGAATTTGCCCACAAATTCCTCAAGGTAGCAAAAACAAACATTTTCGTACTAAATGGTAACAAATTATGCTTTGAAATTCAAATTCCTATCATCGAAGAAACCGCGTATACCTTGTACGCGTTAGTAACTATTCCCTTACTCACAGAACAATACCTACAAGCTATATCACATGGCGAAAACTTTATATTAATCGATCATGAAACGCAGCAACATTCCACCATCACCGAGCGAGAAATCGACAAGTGTCTCGTCTTAAACGATATATATATTTGCGAACATCTTTATCCTACACTCAACTCCGAACTAACCGATCCTTGCTTACGTTTAGCCCTAGACCGCCTACCAGCCAACAGAGACTCGTGTCCTATTTCAATCGTCATAACCAGACAAACTATTTGGGTACCCTTACATTCTAAACATTCTTGGATTCACGGGTCCTATGGTGCAACAGTACTTCGAGTCACTTGTCCTGACAAAATCGGCACAGTTACCATTCATTTCTCCGGAACCAACTTAGTAGAAATACGACCAGGATGCATAGGACACACACGCACAGTTACGCTTTACTCAAGCATGAACGAAATAGACCCAAAATTCCTCGCCATTCCACTAGGCATTCCTAACTTTACCCTACCTTCTTTAAACGATACAGTCACCGTATATGGACGAATACCCGAACTTCAAGATGAAATACTATCATCCTCCTCTCTTCTACATAAATCCTTGACGATATAACCAAAGAAGCCCAAGAAATCTCAACTCATGCTAGAATTTTATCCCGTTCCGAAACTACCTGGACTTTTCTACAAATCCTCACAGGCACTTTAGTTATACTATCATTATTGTATCTAGTTTTTAAGCTTAGATTATGGAGAGTACTCCTATGTTTATGTAAACCATGCAACTTTTACAATTGTTTTAATACAAACACAGCTGGTCAACACCATCACAATACTGCCAGCTCTATGTCCATGCATTATACATCTGAAACTCCAGCTGTCTCAGGAGTACCATCGCCTACACCGCCCAATTTTCCCACATTGAAAACTATCACATTTCCAACCAGAAGGCTACGATTCAGCGAGTCTTGAAATTAAAACTTCGGGGACGAAGTTCAATCCAGAAAGGGGGGTGTCACGCCGTCCGACACTCCATCGCCACCCAGCAATTCAATGCTTCATATCCGATAGAACTCTAGACATAATGATAAGAATCACCCCTCCACTCTGTAAATTCCAATACGAATAATCGATTCCGTTACCAAGTGAGAAATAAAGGAAGTCAGTCGTTGCAAGCCTATTGTCGTGTGACGTTCATTCTGTCCGACTCCAAGTCTAATTAATAGATAAGCGTACTGCGTGAACCGAAATTATTATTAGACAGCGTCTACCTCTAAGGAGTTGTCGCGTTACGAGTCCTATTTAGAAGTAAAACATTAATTTACTTCACTTTCACTGTTTCCACGTGCTATTCCGAGCCGTCCAGCAGAACACGTGCGAACCAATATACTGTGTCACCAAATTTGGGTATTTCCCCGTGACATTTCTGACGTTCTGTAGTTGCCGAGTGTAAAGATAAATGGAAGAATTTTCGAAATGGATTTGTACGGAGCTTGAAACCACCAGCAAGTGGATCTTCTACAAAGCAGAAAAAATCGTATTATTTGCACGATGTGATGCAATTTGTGTTGCCATTTGTGAAACCTGTGGTTTTTACTCATGATTCTGGAATTCTTCCACCTCCTCCACCAACTGAAGAAACAGAACAACGAGATGAACGGCGATGGAGGAAGATGTAAGCCACGAAACATGTCCTTCGACCCAGGATGAAGATTCGGTGTCACGAAGATACAAACAACGACAGAAACCATGTGCAAATGAAGTCGATAAAATCTTCGTAGATTATTTGAAAGAAAAAACAAAACAAATTAAACATATATACCATACAATATACCGTATACATATCAAGCTAATTACCAAACTACCTCGGAAGCCGTTAAATTATTATTTACGGCTGTGTTTACCTCCGTTAGTTGATTAAATTGTTGCACCCCTTTGAATGTGGTCCTGTTGCCATTCTACAGCCCCTTCGGCTGAATTAAAATAACTTTTGAGTTTATTCCGCACCTCAAAACCCTCCGCATCTCCGTAACCTCCGGATCTAGCTAACGGCAACATGTTATTCGCGGATATGTCCATGTGGGAGTTGTTATGTTCACCGCTGTTGTCATGTTCATCGCGCAACATACTATGCAAGCAGCATGTTGCAGTGATAATATCATCGGTCGTTTCTGGCTGTACCGCTATTGACGAATAAAATATTCGGAAGCTTTGCGATAAGAGTGCAAAAGCATTTTCCGACACTCGTCTTGCTCTGCACAAGCGGTAGTTGAAAATGGTTTTTTCAACATCTTCCGAAGCTTGATTTTTCGGGTACGGCTTCATACAGTTTTTCGTTAGTCGAAAAGCTTCATCGCCTATGATCACATGGTGGATCGTCACGTCGGATCCTGGTAGTGGTTTATCAGTGGGGAAATTAAAATCCCCGGATCGAATTTTTCGCCCCATAATTGATTTATGAAAAATGCCGCTACCGCCTTCTTTTCCATAGGAGCCAACGTCGATGATAATGAATTTATAGTTTGCATCTACTAGAGCTAATAATACAATTGAAAAATAGTTCTTGTAATTAAAATACAGTGATCCACTGTTTTTTGGGCATAATATGCGGACATGCTTCCCATCCAATGCACCAACGCAATTTGGGAAATTCCACTTCGTTTGAAAATCTTGTGCAATTTTTTCAAAATTTGAAACAGTGGGTTTCGGTAAAAATATTGGCACTAATTTATTGCATAATTGTTTCAGTACGTCTTTAACAATCACGCTTATATAGCCGTAAGATATTCGGAATGCAAATGACAATGATCTGAAACTTTCTCCAGTAGCGAGGAACCTGCAAAAAATATATTATCTAATTATTTCAGCTGCTGACTGTAAAATAAGAACGAGGAGCATACGCGATACATTCATGAAAATGAAGCGGGCCAATAAACGCTGTACACTGTACAGGGTCGGCAAAAAAGGTAAAATCTAAATGGCCGTTGTTGGGCAAGAATAGTTATTTGAACAATGTATCGTTTTAGAGGATGCAAATATGTTTTACACAGAATATGACTTCTAAAATATAATGAAATTCGAAAATTCATTATATTTATTTTATTATAGTACTCAGAGTAATGTGCAACAAACTGAAGAGGTTCAACATATTAGAAGCAGTACAAGTAGCGACATTCCAAGAACGTCGATGGATGTTATGCAACCTCCCGCGACCAGTGAATTTATTATAGAAACACAATCAGAGAACAACATTCCTCTTTGGAGGAAGAAGATATCCGTTCAGTTCAGTGTGAAAAAGGCACAGAAATGAATCGAATACTGAACTGAATTTATTGGAAACAAGAGCTCTCGAAAGAGCAAAATTAATGGGCAGTATCGATTGATCAATGGAAGAACAGTCCGACTCCACTTCGACATTTTTTAAAAGTATCGCGGTAACCGTTAATAATTAACCACTGTTTCTGAAAAATTAACTTGCCTTAATGTCACCACCGGAATAAAATTGCGGTTCATTTCACAAATCTGTCTACTTTTACACCGCACACGGAAATTCGGATATCACTATTCACGTTTCACAGACATTATGCAATATGTTTAAGAAAGACTGGTTTTGGAGCGATGCTTCCACTTCGGAGTCGGAGTAACGAGTGTCGTTCTGGCAATGGTTGGAAGAGGTCCTGAACCAAGGGCAATAAACTAACGGCATTTATGACAAGCCTGTTCAAGCTATTCAGGTATACCGGAATTTGGGGTATGCAGGCAAGTCCATGCTTGCCTGTGAATTTCACAAATGCGAATTAATCAGAGGAAATGAGACAAATATAAGCATATGTATGTGCGAACACTTATTAGAAGGAGATGAGGGAAATTAGGAACTTCTATTGGCACTTTTGAAAACAAGTAAAAGAAATGAAATAAAAAGCATATACATATATTCTAATATTTACAAAGGGTCTAGCAGGGTAAGTATGGGCAAACGGCCCCAACGTCGATTCCTGGAGGTGTTATTTTTTAAACAATGCTCCTGGCCTGAAACACCATTGTGTAAAGTTTTAGATCGCTACCCCCCCGTTTAAGGGTAATACGGGGGTGAACGCCCTTAACGTTATTATTTTTTATCTCGGTTACTACTTAAAATATTTGAATGAGAAAAATATGAGAAAAAGCTACATACTAACTGTACTTCGTGTATTTTTCTCGAAATTGTAAATCAATTATTAAGGGTAGAAAAAAAAAAATTAATTTTTTGAGGGTGGTTTTTCGAAACAACCCTTTGAGTGACAACCTCCAAAAAAATAAAAAATAATGCTCTATTATGGTGGTATTATATAAAAAATCCTGAAGATGATCGAGTTGGTGGAACATAGTTAAATAATTTAAAGAAGATCATTATATTATAAAGGGTCTAGCAGGGTAACTATGGGCAAACGGCCCCAACGTCGATTCCTGGAGGTGTTATTTTTAAACAATGCTCCTGGCCTGAAACACCATTATGTAAAGTTTTAGAACGCTACCCCCCGTTTAATACGGTAATACGGGGGTAAACGCTCTTATATTTATAATTTTTTTTCTTGGTTAAAGATATTTAAATGAAACAAAAGCGACAATATTTTTCCGGATTGGAAATGAATTATTACGGGTAGAAAAATATTATTTATATTTGGGGGTAGTTTTTGCACACAACCCTATGAATGACAACCCCTTGTCGTGATAATCGCTTATATTTGTTTGCACATATCGAAGGGATAATCCGTACTTAGCCAGGCGTATTTTGCTGTCTTTCTGATTATATAAACGCTGATAACTTATAATCGATTAAAGAAAAATTACAAATAATGCAGTTATCACTACTGCTTTCAGGCATTTTTCTAAATAATACTGATGCTAAATAAAGCACTCAAACAATTTTTATCGTAATATTCATGATTTTCTCTATTAGTAAACTCGCAAGCAAAATGTCGATAAAACAGCGACGGTTCCGTGCTGTCGGCGGACCGCGACGTCGATAATGCAGCGGCGGCATCATGGCGTCAACGGACCGCAAACTGATAAATACTGTTTCTAGACTGCTCTCGAATAATTAAGCTAAGAATAAATTGCATTATTTTCGTATCTCCCTGTACTAATCCCCGCGAATTTATTTAGCACCCGTATTATTTAGAAAAATGCCTGAAAGCAGTAGTGATAACTGCATTATTTGTAATTTTTCTTTAATCGATTATAAGTTATCAGCGTTTATATAATCAGAAAGACAGCAAAATACGCCTGGCTAAGTACGGATTATCCCTTCGATATGTGCAAACAAATATAAGCGATTATCACGACAAGGGGTTGTCATTCATAGGGTTGTGTGCAAAAACTACCCCCAAATATAAATAATATTTTTCTACCCGTAATAATTCATTTCAAATCCGGAAAAATATTGTCGCTTTTGTTTCATTTAAATATCTTTAACCAAGAAAAAAAATTATAAATATAAGAGCGTTTACCCCCGTATTACCGTATTAAACGGGGGGTAGCGTTCTAAAACTTTACATAATGGTGTTTCAGGCCAGGAGCATTGTTTAAAAAATAACACCTCCAGGAATCGACGTTGGGGCCGTTTGCCCATACTTACCCTGCTAGACCCTTTATAATATAATGATCTTCTTTAAATTATTTAACTATGTTCCACCAACTCGATCATCTTCAGGATTTTTTATATAATACCACCATAATAGAGCATTATTTTTTATTTTTTTGGAGGTTGTCACTCAAAGGGTTGTTTCGAAAAACCACCCTCAAAAAATTAATTATTTTTTTTCTACCCTTAATAATTGATTTACAATTTCGAGAAAAATACACGAAGTACAGTTAGTATGTAGCTTTTTTTCATATTTTTCTCATTCAAATATTTTAAGTAGTAACCGAGATAAAAAATAATAACGTTAAGGGCGTTCACCCCCGTATTACCCTTAAACGGGGGGGTAGCGATCTAAAACTTTACACAATGGTGTTTCAGGCCAGGAGCATTGTTTAAAGAATAACACCTCCAGGAATCGGCGTGGGGGCCGTTTGCCCATACTTACCCTGCTAGACCCTTTACAGATATTTGAAATGCCCCGTAATTAAGGGGTCATTTTGGTAATCACGTAGCACAATTCGGCAACATTCAGGCTTTCTTTTCTTAGTGAATACAATGAATAACAATGTCAAACTTTTTTTTTATTTATCAATCGATCTATAATGTATGCGGAACAATTGTTTAAATACACTTTTAATTGTGTTTTTTTAATGTTATCTGCAGTTAGAAATCGCGTCTTTGAAAAGACGGCGGGAGTGATTTCAGCTCACAGGCTCATCTGAAACAAAAACTACCAAGCTGATTCTTAATCATTATGAGTACCGTTATCGCAGGTGCCAGAATTAGCCACGTAGGTCAAAATTTAACAAAATTGGGCGCATTCAAATTTCAAATAAGAATGGAAAATTTCGAAACTTGAAGTTTGAATGCGCCCAATTTTGTTAAATTTTGACTTACGTGGCTAATTCTGGCACCTGCGATAACGGTACTCATAATGATTAAGAATCAGCTTGGTAGTTTTTGTTTCAGATGAGCCTGTGAGCTGAAATCACTCCCGCCGTCTTTTCAAAGATGCGATTTTTAACTGCAGATAACATTGAAAAAACACAATTAAAAGTGTATTTAAACAATTGTTCCGCATACATTATAGATCGATTGATAAATAAAAAAAGTTTGACATTGTTATTCATTGTATTCACTAAGAAAAGAAAGCCTGAATGTTTTGCCGAATTGTGCTACGTGATTACCAAAATGACCCCTTAATAGAAAGCGTGACCCAATCTATCGATAATCGATAGTAACACCTATGGTGCAGTTGAAGTGCTGGGTACGCAATCACTTGCTGGTTGTAGTGATTTTATTTCAATATCACTTATTATTTTAAAAACAGCAGCCTTCGCTTCCAGAATAAACTGAGGCTGAAATGTTTTAACCGTCTCCGCCATAAGGTAAATGTCCCAATTTCTACTCATTTAAGAGGTTACTCGTCATAAAGAATGTGTAAAAAATTTGTTTGTGGTCAAAATTTGCAGAGAAATTGGTTAATACCTTAATAATACATCAACTAATTAAAAAAATATTTAAAAAAGATATTTCAAGATGTTTAACTATTAGTAATTTGTGATTAAATACAATGCTCCAAATGTCCGTATTTCTACTCACGAGAAATACCGATGTCCGTATTTCTACTCACAATTTGTACCAATTTCTGCTCACACAATATGTTGCCGTTTCAGCTTAGAATAAGTTACATCTTTTATGGAGAGGTGTTATAACATAATAACAAATACAACTATTTATAATTTGGAAAAAATATTTATTAAAATAAAAATACCAGTTTATGTTAAATTTAAAATCATTTGCTTCGCGTTGTTAGATCTCATCTTTTTCATGTCTGCTGCATCTTTTTCTCTTATTTTTTTCAACTTAGCTTTCTCCACCATTAAATGGATTTTCCCTTTTCAACTGTTTTATTAACAATGCGACACTATCCAACTGCATATTCTTGGTTAATGGAAAACCATTATTGCCTACAAACAAAATCCACTGAACTAATCGTTCTTATTCGTTAATTGTTAATATAGTCTGTGGACCGCTTTTCTTCCCTATTGGGTATATTCCTTCGTATTTGCACCTCAATGTTGAAAATGGTATGTGATACTGTTTGCTGGCAGCCCTAACTGATACACCTCTAGAAACAGCATCTATTGCATTTCTTATGCTTTCATCAGTATACTGATGCTTACTCGTCTTTTTTGTTGCCATTTGTTTTGTTTTTAAATTTTTATCTTCCATATTAAAACTATGAAAAATGTAAATAAAATTATTTTTAGAACATAAAAGAATGATAAAAAAAATAGCATGCCTTCGAATAGATATAGAGGTTACTACATTACTTTGATTTTGAGGTTATCTTACTAAAATTTTTGGGTGAGTAGAAATACGGACATGACGGTATTTACTTGACCCTAAACTTACTCACCTGTTTTCTACTTCAAAATATTAGAAATCGTGAAAAATCTAAATGGAGAGCACTGTATAATCTCTGTATGTTTTACTAAACAACAATTTTCACTATAATGGCCACCTTGTGCCTAATTCTCGAATGCCAATGGTGGCGCTGTTCCTTAGCACAAACAGCTAGAACATGATCACAAAATCATGAGTCTCTTATTTTACATTTTTTTCGTTGCTTAGGCTGTACTTAATTTAGCCCCCACCTCGTGCAACACTCGCGTATACGTTCAAATAACTTAAAATTATTTTGTTACAACTATAGTACAAACGTAACATTTATAATAATGAGAAAAATACGAAGTGAGTAGGAATCGGTACATGAGCAGAAATTGGTACATTTACCTTACTTCTGAAAAATGGCGATACGGAATCGGTATCTTGCTGCTGTGCTGTCGTGGTGATGGCATGCAGCAGCTTTTGCCGCTCCGCCATGCTTCTCTCCAGGATTTCCATTATTGCTGCGTTTGAGTTGCTGCTGCGGCGCTTTTTTGGTGCTGGAATGGACGCATCCTCAGAGCTCCTCCTTCTTGAAGGCACTGCAATTTCTGCAATTTCTTCATTTTGATCACTTTCTAGTGGATCTGGCGATGGTTCTGCCACGGTGTTGATCGTCGGAGGATGCTCCGCGTTGCGCTCAGGCGCTTCGACCTCCTCGTCGACATCCATATTACTCTGGGTACTGTAATAAAATTAAGAACATACACTTTTAAGATTTATTTTATTTTAAAATTCATATTTTGCGTAAAAAACACCTGCCTTCTCTCAATTGGAACAGTTTCTAAAAATTCCATGCTGGCAAGCAACGGCCATTTTGATTTGGGCTGTGCTGCCGACCCCGTTCCATATTTATTGGCGCGTTTAATTCGCATGTACGAATCGCGTATGTTACGCCACCTGTATTTGCAGTCATCAGCTGAAATAATTAGATAGATAATACATTTTTGGCAGGTTCCTTGCTACTGGAGAAACATTCAGGCTGTTGTTATTTGCATTTGGAATATCATATGGATACATACAGTGGCTCACGAAAGTATTCTGATACCCTTTGAAATAGAATAACTTTTTTAAAGTTGTGCCAAACGACTTGAATTTATTGAAGAAGCTAGAAGGATTAGTGTTTTGTCGTTTTGAAATAAAAAAAATTGCGATTGGTCAGAATAGCGAAGAAAATAGTGAAGGTGGATTTGTCCAATTTTTTTTATTTGAGCCTGTAATGACAATAAAAAAGTAAAAAATACGCCAAGTACATGAAAATTTCGAGGACAAAAAAGAATATTATCAAAAATCACAAAAAAAAGAAAATAGTATACATGAAAAAGTCGAGGAAGAAAAACAGTAATATCAAAAAATAAATAGAAAAAATCACAAAAAAAGACAAAGAAACATGAAAATGTCAAGGACGAATAAAGTATTATTATCAAATAAATATAATCACATAAATAAAAAAGAAAATAATATAATTACAATATAAAAAAATATGTGAAATCAAAATGAGCTGCAAGTACATAAAGGTGCTTTCTAACTACGCTTAAGATGACACAACTACATATACACAGCTAAAATGCTGTGTTATTCCATTACTCATATCGTGGACATTTTAATTAACCCATCAAATAGAATCCCATTTAAAAACATTGTCGTAAATTAATAGCTTTACAAAATTAATGATACACAATAAAAGACAAAAAAAATGTCCGCGGCCTGGAAGTCAAATACTTGGCGTGGCCAGGCCAAGGTGTCGCTGAATAAGAATTATTTAAAAACGCAAAATAATGAAAGTGTATTCATATTGTCAGTGTTTTAAATTAACAAATTATGTGAAAGCTTGTCAGAGGAAAGGTATCGGTGTCGATGAGTGATCTTACAATTTTTTTAAAACGCAATATAATGAAAATGTACTCATATTGTCTGAGTTTTAAATGGACAAATTATCCGAAAGCCTGCGAGGGGGGAGGTATGGGTATTGTTTGATGATCTGAGAATACCTTGGCCTGGCCACGCCAAGTATTTGACTTCCAGGCCGCGGACATTTTTTTTGTCTTTTATTGTGTATCATTAATTTTGTAAAGCTATTAATTTACGACAATGTTTTTAAATGGGATTCTATTTGATGGGTTAATTAAAATGTCCACGATATGAGTAATGGAATAACACAGCATTTTAGCTGTGTATATGTAGTTGTGTCATCTTAAGCGTAGTTAGAAAGCACCTTTATGTACTTGCAGCTCATTTTGATTTCACATATTTTTTTATATTGTAATTATATTATTTTCTTTTTTATTTATGTGATTATATTTATTTGATAATAATACTTTATTCGTCCTCGACATTTTCATGTTTCTTTGTCTTTTTTGTGATTTTTTTCTATTTATTTTTTGATATTACTGTTTTTCTTCCTCGACTTTTTCATGTATACTATTTTCTTTTTTTTGTGATTTTTGATAATATTCTTTTTTGTCCTCGAAATTTTCATGTACTTGGCGTATTTTTTACTTTTTTAAAGTTTTTCCTGGGGATCTCACTTCTTTTTACAAAGCTAATTCATGTTCTTGGCGCACTGCAGCCTATCGAGTGATGTTAGAAGATAAAGCGCGTTTGTGGCCAGTAAAGCTTGTACTCGCAATACTCGGAATAGCGCAAAGCAGCTCAGCGTGTGTACTTTTATTATTTTTTAATTAAGGATAAATTCTACGTAAGTTTAACACCTACGCAAAAAAAACATGTGCACCGCATTGCCGATTTATATGTATTATATGAATGTATAGTACTTTATGTGCAGTACATAGTGCGCGAAGCAGCTTTTGGCGCTGAAAGCAGCCTTTGGCGTTGAACGTATTTATCATTGAACTGTAATAACAACCACAATTAACATCTTTCGAAGAAAAATATGTATGCATTTTTAGCATTTCGTGGCCAAGCTTGTTTTTCTACTCGTAAATCATCAACAAATACCCACGTTGTGCCCTTACCCCTTACCATACTCGTGTAATGACCATCGGAAATACTTTTACCGTAGTGGAAAATCGCTGCCTTAAGTTTATAACAGTGATCTACCAATTGTATTTTAGTAGTAGGTATTGCTTTGATGTTGAAATCTTCAACTTTCGTTGTTCCACTACTATCGTGTTCGAACAAATGTAATTTTGCAATAAGAATTGGTTTGGAAGCAGTTATATCGATTTTCTTCATTGTATTTGAATTTGAATTATCACAATTATTGCAAGGATCTTTCTGATTTTTCCATTCTGTGAAATTGTGTTTTATTATATCTTAAAATTTAAATGTTTCTTTTTTGAACATCTTGGGCAGTGCAAGATGTACCACACAATTTGTACTGATAGTGGTACTTGTGTAATTATACGCTAAACATCTCAATACTGTTGTTATTTCGTGTTGTACTGCATTCTTAATAAGAATCTCATGATCACAAAGAGAGGTAATAAACTCAGCTGCATCATGCAGCTGATTGTAAGCGTATTTTTCTCCTGCAAATTGCCGTAATGATATTATGTTTGGATTTTGATCCGATTTATATTGGTCTATAAAGATTTTTATAATATGATCAGCTTTTTCAGTCGAAAATAAGTTTTCTCTTATGGATGAACAATATAACATGCATTGGATTGTGGCATTCGCATAACAAGACACACTATCAAAATTGGGAAGACCTCGTACGTAGTATTGAGTGGTATCGACGATGTGATACTGATCATTAGTATTCTGACATTCGGATACATTATAATTAGGTACTGCTCAAACAGCATCACGAACATTGGAGACGCGTTTTTTAGAAATTGAAATAGTCATAAGATCAGGTCTATATTTTTTTCGTAATCTATTGTACTCTATGATAGCCGATTCTTGTGCCTTTACGGAAGATGGATCATAATTGATAAGATGCAATCCTTGTAATGTGGTCACCCGTGAAAGAGCAACGTAAATTTGTCCGCAAGTAAATATTGAATTACCTGTTTCTACAACAGCATTCTGCAAGCTTAGTCCCTGACTTTTGTGAATAGTTATACCATAGCTGAGGCAAATCGGAAATTGTTTTCTAATAACGAACGCTCTATCCATTACTTCAAATTTAACACATACACGTTCTATTATATGTTCTTGCCCCGTGGGTAATATAATTTTCAATTTTTCAACGTCATTATCAACACCTCGTATAACTGAAACAAGTTTAGCAATGGTACCGTTGACAAGACCTAGTGTAACATCAATATTTCTTCTAATCATGATTTGTACTCTTACTTTAACAATTACGACCCTTGCAAGTCCCGCCGTTCGAGAGCTATCATCGTCATTATTGTTTAGTACCTTTGACACCTTTTTTTTCAAGTACGGTGCACAATTCATTGTATCATGAGCAATCAAATGGATTTCTTCGGATGGAAATCGACTCAGCATTGCAGCGTTCAAAAAATCGCACTGAACACATGTGGGAAGTAAACACACCGTATTAGATCCCACATTAAGCATGTAATCACATAATTCGTTTAATCGGTCATTACAACAATTTGAAATTTAATTTCCTCGATTCTAAAAGTTTTGTATCCGAATCGGTCACTACACCGGTGCGAATTCTCGACATGTCTTTGTAAATATTATCACCCTTCTGTCGCATGTTTATTGTCAATTCGTCATAGCTAAACAAGGCAGACCATAAATTATAAGAACCTAACCCTCCAACATTTCTCTCCATACTCTTATTGGATAGTTGTATAAAAGCAGGTTCTTCGTGAACAGGAGGAAGTTGTAGTAAGTCACCAAATAGCAGCATAGGCTTTTTTCCGAACCAAGCATCATCGGAATCTGTAGTATCAAATATTTCTGTAAGTCGCAGATGTATGTACAGGAAAGTTACGTTAGACACCATCGAAATTTAATCGATGATTACTAAAGCAACGTTTTTTAGTTGATCTCGTACAATTTGAAGGGCTGCATCACTAAGTTGCCTATACTCGGCGGTATGCCCATGTTCTACAGGTAATTGAAATAATCGGTGTATGGTAAGACCTTCAATATTAAAAGCTGCGATTCCAGTAGGAGCAGTTACTGCTGTGTCTTTTCAGATAATCTGCTAGACCCAATGTCTGATAGTTTTTATTAAAAGCTTTTCCCAGTGCCACCTTCTCCACTCACATAAAGCCTGAGAATTTTATCTTTATACGTCAAAGATTTCGTAACTGTATCAAATATCCGCTTCTGATCATGGTTCAATTCCGAAATCATTTCTTGAAGATCACCACAGTCAAATTTGTTTCCCGCGTTTTTAAAATCTTTCATGGCACCAAGAGTTTCAACCGTGGACAAGAATCATATTGATAAATTGTCGTCATTCTTTGGTTCTATTTGAAATATGTCGCACGGTTGATCGAAACTGCAGTTGTTCGCCACTTGGGAATTCTTGCGATTGTAAATTTCTCTTTTTTTTTTTAAATATTTACCACGTTTGCCGCTCTGTTTCGTAGACTTTTAAGAATGACCAAAGGCAAAGTGTTTAAGAAGATTACCGCGCTTGAAACCCTTTTGCAAGGGAATATTGACTTTTTAAGGAAAGCTCGTTTCTCCCATACAGCACACCTCGTCTTAGAGACGTCTAGTTTATGTCCATTTTAGGTCTGAACGTCTTGATTTGTAACAAGACGTCTCTGAGATGTCTTTAAGACGCTTTTTGGACGTCTTTAAGACTTTACCAGACGTTGTGCTATGTGGGCTGTTCTATCATTTCGTTCCAATGCGATTCGACCAGGCTGACGTCGACTTGTTTCATGTTCTGGTATACCGTTAAGGAACTAGTTCTTGATCAGGCACTAGTTTTTGATCAGTTCATGAAATAAATCGTTCTTTTAAGTTTATGTCAATAAATAATTGTTTGAAATAATCACTAACATAAAAATTGATAATTCAAAAATATATATGTTGTCTGTAAAAGTAGTTAGTATGGTTAGTTCTTGTGAAAATAAATGTGTAAGGTAGCTCACTTGAAGGAAGTCTCTGTTGAACGCCATCTCTTACTGTGCGAAGTAAGACATAACCATCGATGTCACAGTCGATTTCTTTGCTGGTGTTGCGACATTAAAAGTTATTTTCATACATTTTACTTACAATAGTTTACTTTACAAAGTAGCGCAAAAATTTTAGTATTATATGTATTATTTTGCTTTAAAAGTCAGTGATCATTAATTAGTTCCAACTTTTTCTTGTAGAACTAATTTTTGATCACCTGAATAAAAAATAGGTTAGCACATTATAAAATTATAAAAAACTTAAGTTTAGATGGTATAGAAAGAAAAGGATGAAGAAAAAAAATTGAAGAAAAATTTAAGCAAAACCATACCAAAAAATATTAAAAAGTCTTCTAGAAAAGTTAAAATAAATAACATTTGACGAAAAATATATTTCATGATTATACATTGATTATTTATACAAAAAAATGTGTGATCAAATATTAGTCCCTTACCTAATAAGAAATTAATTCCCAAGTATTTTAGACGATCAAAAACTAGTTACTCACCTGATCAAAAAATTAGTTCCCATCTATTTTAGATGATCAAAAACTAGTTCCTAACCTGATCAAAAATTAGTTCCCATGTATTTTAGATGATCAAAAACTAGTTCCTAGTCACCTTATTATGCCGTACATCATAAATAATTAAATTGTACTTATTTCCAACTTTTTAAAATTTTTCCTTAAAGTTTAAACATTAATTCATCTTTTAGTATAAAAAAAGTTTATGGTTTAAAGTTTTATTACGTTAAAAATAAATATTAAAGTGGGAAGCCCTCTAAACTGATCAAAAACTAGTTCCTTAACGGTACAGCAACTCTGTTATCGCGCTCGGCCCAAAAATTTTCGTGACAACAGGTAGGTATATATATATATTATATTATAAAAACAGATTCGAATATAATTTTCTTTAATGTCAAAATCAAAATAAGAATTCAATAGAATTTTATACACATTGATTGAACTTACGGTTCATGGTTCCTAATTTTCAGAGCACGATGCTTCTGTATAATTTAATTCCAATTGGATTTATAAATGGTAGAATATTTTAATTAATAAGAAACTTAATCTTCTAATTTACATTAATATTCGTGGCATTTCTCAGAAATGCTTAATGTCGTGTACGTAATATGTTCCAACGTATCCTATTGTATTTCAGATAATAATAATATTAAACATTGTAATAGTACTTACTTATTATATAGCATACATATAATTTTATTCATGAATCTACATATAATAGTGTCTGTAATTATTTAATTATTAGGTATTCTGCTGTGACATCGACACATGGTATTTAAATTTTGTGAAACTTTTTATCAAACGTATTTAAACAGAGTTTCGCATACATATATACAAATAAATTTGTAAACTCATGGAATCTTCATATGAAATGAAATTACTTGGAATGTAAGTCTCTTATAATTAGTTGTCGATCTATGAATGCGAGACGTAAAAGGCAAAAGAATGATTTTCTGTCTACGTTAAACTTATAATGATATAAATTAAAAATAGTTTGCTGGAATAAAAACATATGCTTAATTACAATATATTATTTTTGTACATGCATGGTACAAATTTCCAGAAACTTGTGTGAAAGAAGATGCTTCTCTGTCGAACCTTCTCCGGACAACTTCCAAGTCTGTGCGTCCCCTTCATTTCTATCTATAAGAATACATAAAAAAAATCTATTAAAACATTTTCGTGACTTACCTTGTTAATTGAGACAATAATCAGTGTCCTATGTGGTGTAAAAACACGTGACATTTCCAATTTTAACAACTTACCTTATTTAACACTTGCCAGGTTATAATTGATTGACACTTGCTAGGTTATAATATAATTCAATACTAGATATAGATATATATATATGACGGACGACGATCCCTGCGAGAAAGTCGATCCATCGAGATCCATTGAGAGTCGACGAAACATGTGTTAGTTCTGTTTTGGCTGAAGGTGTATGTGTGTAACGCGTATACGTATTATGTCGACAAAAATTTATGACTGGAGAAGAAGAATCAGAACAATTTTTCTTATACCGTTTTCGACTGATCCATGAGACGATATTACGATATCTCTGTCATGGGAGGACCGATTTTATTGAAATTGGTCTTATTCGAAAGCTTATATGCGGTTTACATAAGAAAAATGCCTTTAAATTTAGAAAATATTGCAGGCGTGATGAGATATTAATGAAATAAGTTTCAGGTTAGGTTGGAATAGCTGTGCGTCGAGTAAAGATACACGGCAGCGACAGGCATATACAAGGTGTCTTTTCTTTCATGTACTTGGCGTCGAGACGCTACCGCGTCTCTAGATCAATGAAATACCTTTTACATATTTAAGTAAGTTTTAGGGTCATAAAATGAAAATTTTGTCGAAAAGCGCCCTTTACTATTTTCTTCGCTATTCCGAAGAATTGCATTTTTTTCAGAACGGTGAAACACGTTCACCTAGTAACCTAATCCTTCTACCTTCTTCAAGAAACTCAAGTGCTTTGGCCCAACTTTAAAAAAGTTATTCTACTTCAAAGGGTATCTGAATACTTTCGTGGGTCAGTGTAAAAGTGTTATTGCAACAAACGTATTGAGACAATTATACGACAAGTGACTTAGTGCCCATATTTTAACCGCAATCTAAAATTTCCGATTTGGAAAAAATTGCAAATGTCTTTATGATGAAATGGAATATTGCAAACAGCATTGGAACACTTCATGAGAAGTGTGCTTGAATATTGTGTCCTCAAAATAGTGGATCATTATACTTTAACCCTTTCGACCCCACTATTTTCGATTTGGATTTTATTATATTTTCTTGCAGACATTGATTGTACTTGGCTGCAGATGGGTACAGATCAAACTTGACAGTTGTAGGTCAGTTTTAAAAATTGTGACATATGTGTTTCGAAAACGCATAGGCATATCTCTATGTTCACTAAGATAAATAAAAATAATAATTTAAAAACATTTTAAGCAGAATAGCTGTAAATGGAAATAGTGTAAATGGAAAGGCTACGATAAAAAATTTCAGATAATTGTTCAATCACACGTAGTATAAATCACGAGATTTCTATCATTGCGACGCTGCAGCCAGACACTCTATCAAAATAAAACCTATCCAGCATAAAAATTCACTGGGACATTGTGCCCCAATAGGGCCTAAAGGGTTAATTATAAGAATGGCTTTTCGATTGTATTATTAGCTCTAGTTGATGTAAATAAATATAATTAAAGAATACTGTACCTGTTCTGTTCACAGCAATTGCCACCATCTTCCACACATTGTTCTTCATTTCGATTTTTTTGTGCAGCAGGTGAGAGGCATCATACAGGATGCGATGAGGGGCTACCGCCTCCACTAACTTATCGTCCTCCTCACTTGAAAACACAACTTTTTTTTGCATTTTATGCTGTTGTCGCTGACTATACGCAATACCGAACACTGATACTGTACAGGTCTGTTTCCTATACTGACTAACTATCCCTGTAAGTCGCAGTTTAAATATCATTCCCATCAGGACGTGCATCACTTTAAGGGTGGAGTCTTTTGCGAAACTCTAAATGCTATTGGTCACGAAAGAACTCCCACGTCGCAGATAGTAAGGGCAGAAGTGGAAAAATACAATTGTAAAGTAAAACCTGTGTTTTGGGTTTTTCCCGCGGGCGCGAGTTTCAGCCGCCCTAAACGGATTGTTAGCGGGTCACGGTTTACTACAGCTTTATGACACTAGACCTTTGGCCCCCTACGCGATATAAAGTAATTAGGAAACATCTGCCAAGTAACTTGCAGAACAACGGAACAATTTTTAGGCATAATCCCCAATTGCCACAAGTTAATTCCTCTACTTTCGGCAGGCAATAAACCGTGTTTCGCTACAGTAAAAAAGAATAATAAGTATGGTCGGGACGTTGATCGTGACGAAAATTAATTTTATGGTCCGCACAATTACCAAAAGAAGATGTTCTTATGTTAGATCGAAGAAATTATTCTGTTGAAACACCAGTACGCCTCGCGGAGAGCCACAAGAAGAAAAGGGGTGGTCCGCTGACTCCGCGTGATGCCATCTGCTTCGTCCACCCGAGAATTCGAGACCGATCCCTTATCTCTCGGGTATAAACACGCTTCGGAATATCAAAGCAGAAACACGCGTTGACGTATTCGGTGCGAGAGAAGGTAAGGCATAGGGAGGAGATTATATTATGACCAATTGGTCCTGCATTCCTTTGAAACAGCAGCTTTCCACTTCTGCCCAATAATATCAGTGTGCTTCAGTTTATACATGCTTGAGAAATAAGTGATCTGTCTCTAATTAGTGGGGAGGACGAAGCAGGCAGTATCACGCGCAGTCAGCGAACCACCCCTTTTTTCCTGAGGCTCTGCGCGAGACGTACTACTGGTGTTTCTACAGAACAATTTCGTTTCCTATCCCACCGACAAGGAAACATTCTTCGATTTAACATAAGAACATCTTCTTCTTTTGTTAGTGTAGGAAAGTGCCACATCTGATTCCCAAAAATTAAACAGGCTGATCGGCCAGAGCGTCTCGCCAGGGTCGCAGTTTATGACCATATTGTCCCGCGAGTCGGTGCGGCGGTTGACAATAGTATCAACGTGCGGGTCCGAAGTCATTACAGTATAGGTATGCACAATCCACTGACACAGTAATATACGGATTAACTCAGACTTAAGAATGCCTAAAAAGACGGCACAACGTTCTTGATTGCCCTTTAGAGATGCTGGCAAACAGATGTTGTCGAAACGTTCCTGGGACAATATGAAATTACTGGTCGAAACCCACGAATGATTTCACGCTTCACTCTGAGCCCGCTTTTGTCCCAACGCACAGTGGGCCGGAATCTCAAGAAATAGAGAAACTATTCAACTTGACATTTTTCGCAATCGAAATGCCGAATCATATTAAACTACTTTATAAAAAAAGATTTTTGATTTTCTTTCGGCAAAGATAGAAAACTATTACTGCATCTAAAGAAATGCATAAAAAGTTTTAAGTATCTTCGTCTGTATTCCAGTGTGAATCTTTTAATCTTGGGTCCCTCCACCCAATTGGCCGACTGGAAGGTTACCAAAATATTTTATACTTTCGCAGGAATGTATCAACACCTTATGGGACGAAAGTGGGCTCAGAGCGAGGCGAAAATTCCAATTATCTTTTACAGCCGGTAATTTAGAATTTTTAGAAGCGAAATTTCTTTATTCGTTTACGGTAGGCAATTGCTTATTTTCGAAGCGTTCGTCGGGAAGCATTTGTGTACCTGATGTCGAACAACAGGGGCAATCGTCACCGGGCCGATTTTTGCAGGTGTTTAAACTTTCTTCGTACTGAGTTAATCCGTTGATTAATCCGTTGTCACCGGGCGCTACACGAGGACTTGGGACCGGCACGTACCGTTGTCCACAACCGGCTCGCGGGACCATACGGTCATAAACCGCGACCCTGGCGAGACGCTTTCATCGATCAGCCTACTTAGTATTTTGGACCCAAATGTGGTAGGTATTTTCCTCCCCCACTTCGTCAGCAAGGAGAGGGTTCCTCCTCCGCCGACGAATTCACAGAGAGAGGGCCCCCCCTTCTCGAAGAACGGTGTTTCTTTTTTATGATTTTATCCTTAATGCAATGTATACCTAGATCAGACGTAAGGGGTAACTAATGGAACGTGTCTTTGATTGTAGCGGTGTTTGAATTTTTTTTTTGAATTTTTGTGTGTGAATGTTTTAACCTTATAGCTACTCAACGCCACGCCTATACCGGTTACTAATTATTATTAAAGTTAGTTAAACCTTAATAAATAAACGACACAAGCATCGCATCGCTTTCTTATTTTCTTAAAAAGAAATATATTTTTTAGAAATAGATTTGGGAAGTCGAAATTATGATCAAACGTAATATTTATATAAATACTATGCATAAATTGAGACAACAAAACACACTTTTCAATATCTGTAGTAATTTCCGTGTCATATAAATACTGGTTCTATGTACCTAGATCCTCTTGAAGGCTTGCCGGTTTCACTGTCCGTGTCTACATCACATTCTGGTGTGTTCTGCATGTCCATTAATGCTTCTAAATTTTCTTCATTGACTTCTTTATTTAATAACAAAAGTACTTCGGGGAACATTAATTACTTTATCTTTTGTCTGCAATGTGTGATCTAATATTTGAAATCAGAGGATCAGATGAAATTAAAAGATTGTGGAAAATATCCTCATATGTGCGTTTTCTGTTTATTTTTTGACCGGTTATTAGTTCAAGATCAACAAAAAATCACAAGATCGAAATATGTTGAGAGGAGCTCCGTTATAGCCTAGGCCCTAGCCGATGCACAGTGGTTCCAAAGTGAGTTTCGGAACCAAGAGTTCAGAATTTGTTTTTTTTTAATCCCTAAAGAAAATTTTGGAAAACTACTGTGTGACATTTTAGCCAATTTAATTCCCTACAAAATGAGCCAAAGAAATAAAAAATCGGTTGAGAATTGACGGAGATACGGAATTTTGTCCGCAGAAAGGCAGTTCGAGCGCTATCGCTAATTAAACAAAATCGGATTGACACCGCAGTGGTACATGGTGGCAGCTAATTATTTTTTTAATTTGTTTATTACATTCTTACCCACATTTCAAATGCCCAAACTGAGGATCGGGAAGAGTCGATAAAGTTTTATTAACTAACAAACAATAATAAAAACGTAAAAAAATAAATCGCGGTTTTGACGTTCTTCTTTATTTCTGAACGCTATTAGGTTCCAGAATCATACATTAAATTGATATTTTAGACGGTTGTGGCTGTAGTAACATCAGTAGACATTCCAAATTTTCAGCCCTTGTAAAATTGTACTTTAAACATTCTGACGTGTCAACAGATCGCCTGTTTTATGTTTCCGCTATTGCCCAGTGCCAATTGAAGATTTTACGTAAAAATAACTACTTAGATAAGCAAACTCTTATCAAATTAGCCCAAAAGATTGTTCTACTATGGTTTTCATCCAACTTTGTCACATAAAAGGATAGAAAAAAACCGTTTTGGTTACAATTCAGGTATTTGATATTATAGCAAATTTAATCCCCTACAAAATGAGCCAAAGAAATTAAAAATCGGTTGAGAATTGACGGAGATACGGAATTTTGACCGCAAAAAGTCACTTTGGAACCACTTTGCGATGGCCAGGATTTTTCCCTATAAGCAGCGTTCGTCATCTCGCGGACACTTGGCTTGCCGTCAGAGTCACATCACACTACAACTCAACGAATATTAACAATTGTACGCTTCAATAGCATTCAATGTAAACTTGTTACCCGTTGAAAATACATATTTTACGTGTCAGTTACTATTACTAAAAATTCAGTGAGCTTTTGTGATTTTAACCCATCACAGGAGTGTGGCAAAATAAGACCAGTCGTCAATCAGATACGATTTGATCTTATACGCCGGAACAAAATAGTTTATGTGTGTAATATTAATGCCACTTTTGATAAAGATATGATAGGTCACATACAAGAAGTTTGAATGTCCAGCAATTTATACATTTCGTCCCACTGTCTGTTTCACCTTCCTTTCTCATATTCATTTTTGCAGAAAATAATAGTTCATCTCCTGAAGCCCTTTATATTAGCACCGAAAACCAGACATAAGTATTTTAAAATTTGCTAAATTTTCAAAGCCTCATAACTTTGCTAAAATTCATCCAAAGTTGATGAAACAGAAACCATTTTAAAGTTTGAACTTTCTACTTTTCGACTCGTTGAATCACATTTATCGAAATGGGTGTCCAGGGGGTAAAATCCGCGCTCAAAGAAGAGTGTGCCAAACTGCAAAAATTGGTTGATATTTGTCAAATGCTAGAGAGTGCAAACAATATTTATTGCAATTTTTATATTCACTGTCGAAAAGTATGATCATTTGCCTTTAAAATAAGTTATACCTCATCAAAATAGGATGTTTTTTAACAAAGATACGGCCATGTCCAGAGATGTCTACTTTTCGTCCCACTGTGCGACTGGTAGCAGTGCCAGCCTGCGACTAGGTATAATGGGAAACAGACCCTCCTCGCATTGTGTTGCCTCTCGAGTAGCCTAGGCTGGTACTCAAACAGACTCGCGTCAGGCTCCTACGTCTGGCGCATACCCGACGATCGCAGTCGCATGTAGGAGAACAGATACATGCTTTCCCATTGCACCAGTATACTGCGACCGGTCGCAGCTAGGAGATCCCACCTTTAGTTAACGGCGCAATGGGCGCAGAGATCGCAAAGTGCATGCGTGCGTGTCACAGCGGTGATTCCTTTGAACTAACCGTCGCCGGGCGAGCGCTTCGAAAAGAACGTTGACGTAAATACGGAGATGTCAACGGCCTCAGCTGACTCGTCAGCTGTTGTTACGCGTCAGCGGGCACACGTCTGAACGCGCGACGCGGCGCGCTTTAAGGTAGGATTTCCTAGACACGATTCGCCGCGGCGGCGGATCGCGGCGGCGGGTCCTAAGCACCGCTCTTATGGAGAAGCGTGTATCCGTTTTCCTAGGCGCGTTTTCCAACCGCTCTGTCAGTGTGTCTGTCTCGGCAGCTGCCTAGGCTACTCGAGACGCAACACAATGCGATGAGTGTCTGTTTTCCGCCATTTATGGCGGAATCTCCTGGCGGGCGGCGAATCGCGGCGGCCAAAACCTTGACTGCTCCAAACTGAGTCTAGCGGAGACCGCCGCGGGATCCATTTCCATAGTGGGACAGAATCCCAAGAAATAAGGAAACTAGTTGAAATCCAAAAGTTATGGGATTATGTTTTCTTTATATATTTCTTGTAAACTAATAATATGAGCATTCATTGCACAGATGTACTGAAGCAGGGTCATAGAAGTATTCCAACAGCATTAATTACCTATACGTACCTAATTTCATATTAATATTACGTTTTTTCGACGTTGTCGTATGCTGTACACTAGGTTTTCAGTTATTTCAGATTCGATAGAATTCCATATTTCTAAAAATTTTAGTTGTAGTATGTCTTTCGATGTTATGTCGTACTTTTTTAATCTCCTGTGAATTTCCACCCATAAATATTCGATGAGGTTAATGTTCAGACATTATGGGGATGTATGACATGTATGTAATCCATGCGGCATATTATACAATAATCATTCTTGCACAATTCTGGCCGTAATGCTTGCGGTTGTTGTCTTGTCGTAAATTAAAAATTGGTAGGATTCCGAACTGAATATATTGAAAATATATTAAAAAAGTATTGGAAATATATTAAAAATTATTTATACCAAATTGGGGTTAGTGGGGAATTTTTATTTACAGCAAGACAACGACAGCAAGGAATATGCCGCATGGATTACGTACACTCAGCTCAAACGATTGTGGCCGTTCGAGATTCGATTGCATTCGAGCTTACCAGGGACCGCATTTTCACATCGCTAACATTCTACGGTATTTCATGAACATGGTGAGGGCACTGCCAAGCCACAGGTTCCCGTCTAGAACACTTCTAATTCATAATGAAACACAAGTGTGGCGGCATCTGCCTATGATTGTCATAATTATATAAATCTGCGCGATCGGCTCTGTTCATGATGCTGTAGCGTAAATGATGCCAAAAATAAATGTCAAATGACTTTTATTACAATGAACCTCAAAAAAATCATAATAATTTTGAGAATGTAAACGATAAATTTGTAATGTCCAATGTAAATAAATCAACGGATTTATAATGGAAGACACAAACAAATAGAGAGGGATGTATCACGGGGAAATACCCAAATTTGGTGACACAGTATATTGGTTCGCACGTGTTCTGCTGGACGGCTCGGAATAGCACGTGGAACCAGTGAAAGTGAAGTAAATTAATGTTTTACTTCTAAATAGGACTCGTAACGCGACAACTCCTTAGAGGTAGACGCTGTCTAATAATAATTTCGGCTCACGCAGTACGCTTATCTATTAATTAGACTTGGAGTCGGACAGAATGAACGTCACACGACAATAGGCTTGCAACGACTGACATCCTTTATTTCTCACTTGGTAACGGAATCGATTATTCGTATTGGAATTTACAGAGTGGAGGGGTGATTCTTATCATTATGTCTAGAGTTCTATCGGATATGAAGCATTGAATTGCTGGGTGGCGATGGAGTGTCGGACGGCGTGACACCCCCCTTTCTGGATTGAACTTCGTCCCCGAAGTTTTAATTTCAAGACTCGCTGAATCGTAGCCTTCTGGTTGGAGATGTGATAGTTTTCAATGTGGGAAAATTGGGCGGTGTAGGCGATGGTACTCCTGAGGCAGCTGGAGTTTCAGATGTATAATGCATGGACATAGAGCTGGCAGTATTGTGATGGTGTTGACCAGCTGTGTTTGTATTAAAACAATTGTAAAAGTTGCATGGTTTACATAAACATAGGAGTACTCTCCATAATCTAAGCTTAAAAACTAGATACAATAATGATAGTATAACTAAAGTGCCTGTGAGGATTTGTAGAAAAGTCCAGGTAGTTTCGGAACGGGATAAAATTCTAGCATGAGTTGAGATTTCTTGGGCTTCTTTGGTTATATCGTCAAGGAGTCTGGATTTATGTAGAAGAGAGGAGGATGATAGTATTTCATCTTGAAGTTCGGGTATTCGTCCATATACGGTGACTGTATCGTTTAAAGAAGGTAGGGTAAAGTTAGGAATGCCTAGTGGAATGGCGAGGAATTTTGGGTCTATTTCGTTCATGCTTGAGTAAAGCGTAACTGTGCGTGTGTGTCCTATGCATCCTGGTCGTATTTCTACTAAGTTGGTTCCGGAGAAATGAATGGTAACTGTGCCGATTTTGTCAGGACAAGTGACTCGAAGTACTGTTGCACCATAGGACCCGTGAATCCAAGAATGTTTAGAATGTAAGGGTACCCAAATAGTTTGTCTGGTTATGACGATTGAAATAGGACACGAGTCTCTGTTGGCTGGTAGGCGGTCTAGGGCTAAACGTAAGCAAGGATCGGTTAGTTCGGAGTTGAGTGTAGGATAAAGATGTTCGCAAATATATATATCGTTTAAGACGAGACACTTGTCGATTTCTCGCTCGGTGATGGTGGAATGTTGCTGCGTTTCATGATCGATTAATATAAAGTTTTCGCCATGTGATATAGCTTGTAGGTATTGTTCTGTGAGTAAGGGAATAGTTACTAACGCGTACAAGGTATACGCGGTTTCTTCGATGATAGGAATTTGAATTTCAAAGCATAATTTGTTACCATTTAGTACGAAAATGTTTGTTTTTGCTACCTTGAGGAATTTGTGGGCAAATTCGCCGGGATCAGTGGTTATTAAGTGTTTAATGCCAAAATTTGATTGTAATATTGAGAGAGATAATTTGACTTGCTCTTGATTGAGTAAAATTGGATCGATTTTACCTTGTCTGCCGTTAGTGACTAGTGATCGGAGGTTTTCTATCATTTCGCTGTGTTCCGTTACAATTTCAGAAAATTCGAGTAAATATTGTAACGTTAGTTCCTGAGTTTCTAATTTGTGTATCGCGACATTAGTTGTATTCGATAGGTTTTGTATGAAAGTGGTTATTTTTAGCTTAAACGTTTCCTGATCCCTGAGTGTCGTCTTCAGGATCGACGTTTCGTTCGCGATGAGAGTGCTAAGTTTACGGTTATCTGCATATAGTTTTTCTATCTCTGTGTTATAATAATTAGCGTCTGTTTGACTAAGAGTGCCGAATAATATATTAGCTAGTTCGCCTATTGGGTTAAGTATTCCCCTTTTTCGTCGTACATTATGTTCTAGATTAATGGGTTTGCTATCTAGAGACGCGGTAGCGTCTCGACGCCAAGTACATGAAAGAAAAGACACCCTGTACTACGTACATATAAGTCACCCTGTATACGTAACACCCTGTATAAGTAAAAGACACCCTGTATATGAATGTCGACTGCCCCTGCCATGTATCTCCATTTTCCGAAATCCGAAATTCCGAGCCCTGCATATATCGTATCGACTGTCGCTACCGCTATCCTTTACTCGTCGCCAGGCTATTCTGAAACTTATTTCAATAATATCTCATCATCCCTGCAATATTTTTTAAATTTAAAGGCATTTTCCTTATGCAAACCGCATGTAAGCTTTCGAATAAGACCAATTCCGAAAAAATTGGTCCACGCATGCTAGAGATATCGTAATATCGTCTCATGGAAATGTCAGAAATGGTAAGAAAAATTTTCTTCTCCAGGCGAAATTTTCGTCAACCAAATAAGTTTCGTCAACCAAATACGTATACTACGCGTTACACACACACACCTATCAGTTTCGCACACATGTTTCGTTCGTCGAATCTCGGGATCATTCCGCAGAGTATATATCCTTATATACCCTTATACTCTTATACCTTTATATACCCTTATATACCGTTATACCCTTATACCCTTATACTCATATATATTCCCTTACACCCTTATACACTTATATATACACCCTTCTATACCTTTATAACTTTACACCCTTATATACCCTTATACTCTTATATACCCTTATACCCTACTCTTATATACCCTTATACCCTTATACCTTTATATACCCTTATATACCCTTATACCCTTATACCTTTATATACCCTTATATACCGATAGACCTTTTACCATTTATCCCTATACCCTTTACCCTTGCACCCTTTACCCTTGCACCCTTTACCCTTGCACCCTTGCACCCTTCACCCTTGCACCCTTCACCCTTGCACCCTTTACCCTTGCACCCTTTACCCTTGCACCCTTTACCCTTGCACCCTTTACCCTTGCACCCCTTACCCTTGCACCCCTTACCCTTGCACCCTTTACCCTTGCACCCTTTACCCTTGCACCCTTTACCCTTGCACCCTTTACCCTTGCACCCCTTACCCTTGCACCCCTTACCCTTGCACCCCTTACCCTTGCACCCTTTACCCTTGCACCCTTTACCCTTGCACCCTTTACCCTTGCACCCTTTACCCTTGCACCCTTTACCCTTGCACCCTTTACCCTTGCACCCTTTACCCTTGCACCATTTACCCTTGCACCCTTTACCCTTGCACCCTTTACCCTTGCACCCTTTACCCTTGCACCCTTTACCCTTGCACCCTTTACCCTTGCACCCTTTACCCTTGCACCCTTTACCCTTGCACCCTTTACCCTTGCACCCTTTACCCTTGCACCCTTTACCCTTGCACCCTTTACCCTTGCACCCTTTACCCTTGCACCCTTTACCCTTGCACCCTTTACCCTTGCACCCTTTACCCTTGCACCCTTTACCCTTGCACCCTTTACCCTTGCACCCTTTACCCTTGCACCCTTTACCATTGCACCCTTTACCCTTGCACCCTTTACCCTTGCACCCTTTACCCTTGCACCCTTTACCCTTGCACCCTTTACCCTTGCACCCTTTACCCTTGGACCCATTACCCTTGCACCCTTTACCCTTGCACCCTTTACCCTTGCACCCTTTACCCTTGCACCCTTTACCCTTGCACCCTTTACCCTTGCACCCTTTACCCTTGCACCCTTTACCCTTGCACCCTTTACCCTTGCACCCTTTACCCTTGCACCCTTTACCCTTGCACCCTTTACCCTTGCACCCTTTACCCTTGCACCCTTTACCCTTGCACCCTTTACCCTTGCACCCTTTACCCTTGCACCCTTTACCCTTGCACCCTTTACCCTTGCACCCTTTACCCTTGCACCCTTTACCCTTGCACCCTTTACCCTTGCACCCTTTACCCTTGCACCCTTTACCCTTGCACCCTTTACCCTTGCACCCTTTACCCTTGCACCCTTTACCCTTGCACCCTTTACCCTTGCACCCTTTACCCTTGCACCCTTTACCCTTGCACCCTTTACCCTTGCACCCTTTACCCTTGCACCCTTTACCCTTGCACCCTTTACCCTTGCACCCTTTACCCTTGCACCCTTTACCCTTGCACCCTTTACCCTTGCACCCTTTACCCTTGCACCCTTTACCCTTGCACCCTTTACCCTTGCACCCTTTACCCTTGCACCCTTTACCCTTGCACCCTTTACCCTTGCACCCTTTACCCTTGCACCCTTTACCCTTGCACCCTTTACCCTTGCACCCTTTACCCTTGCACCCTTTACCCTTGCACCCTTTACCCTTGCACCCTTTACCCTTGCACCCTTTACCCTTGCACCCTTTACCCTTGCACCCTTTACCCTTGCACCCTTTACCCTTGCACCCTTTACCCTTGCACCCTTTACCCTTGCACCCTTTACCCTTGCACCCTTTACCCTTGCACCCTTTACCCTTGCACCCTTTACCCTTGCACCCTTTACCCTTGCACCCTTTACCCTTGCACCCTTTACCCTTGCACCCTTTACCCTTGCACCCTTTACCCTTGCACCCTTTACCCTTGCACCCTTTACCCTTGCACCCTTTACCCTTGCACCCTTTACCCTTGCACCCTTTACCCTTGCACCCTTTACCCTTGCACCCTTTACCCTTGCACCCGTTGGAGGATTAGCTTCTTATAATTTATGGTCTGACTTGTTTAGCTATGACGAATTAACAATAAACATGCGACAGCAGGGTGATAATATTTACAAAGACATCATGTCGAGAATTCGCACTGGAGTAGTGACCGCTTCGGATACAAAGTTTTTAGAATCGAGGAAATTAAATTTCAAAGCGACAAATTGTAATGACCGGTTAAAGGAATTAAGTGATTACATGCTTAATGTAGGATCTAATACGGTGTGTTTACTTCCCACCTGTGTTCAGTGTGATGTTTTGAACGCTGCAATGCTGAGTCGATTTCCATCCGAAGAAATCCATTTGATTGCTCATGATACAACGAATTGTGCACCGTATTTGAAAAAAAGGGTGTCAAAGGTACTGAACAATAATGACGATGATAGCTCCCGAACGGCGGGACTTGCAAGAGTCGTAATTGTTAAAACAGGAGTGCAAATCATGATTAGAAGAAATATTGATGTTACACTAGGCCTTGTCAACGGTACCATTGCTAAACTTGTTTCAGTTATACGAGGTGTAGATAATGACGTTGAAAAATTTAAAATTATATTACCCACGGGGCAAGAACATATAATAGAACGTGTATGTGTTAAATTTGAAGTAATGGATAGAGCGTTCGTTATTAGACAACAATTTCCGATTTGCCTCAGCTATGGTATAACTATTCACAAAAGTCAGGGACTAAGCTTGCAGAATGCTGTCGTAGAAGCAGGTAATTCAATATTTATTTGCGGACAAATTGTGACCACATTACAAGGATTGCATCTTATCAATTATGATCCATCTTCTGTAAAGGCACGAGAATCGGCAATAATAGAGTACAATAGATTGCGAAAAAAATATAGACCTGATCTTATGACTATTTCAATTTCTAAAAAACGCATCCTCAAAGTTTGTGATGCTGTTTGGGCGGTACCTAATTATAATGTATCCGAATGTCAGAATACTAATGATCACATCGTGGATATCACTCAGTACTACGTAAGAGGTCTCCCGAATTCTGATGGTGTGTCTTGTTATGCGAATGCCACAATCCAATGCATGTTATATTGTTCATCCATAAGAGAAAACTTATTAACGACTGAAAAGGCTGATCATATTATAAAAATCTTTATGGACCAATATAAATCGGATCAAAATCCAAACATAATATCATTACGGCAATTCGCAGGAGAAAAATACGCCTACAATCAGCTGCATGATGCAGCTGAGTTTATTACCTCTCTTTGCGATCATGAGATTCTTATTAAGAATGCAGTACAACACGAAATAACAACGGTATTAAGATGTTTAGCGTGTAATTACACAAGTACTACTATTAGTACAAATTGTGTGGTACATCTTGCACTGCCCAAGATGTTAAAAAAAAAATCATTTGAATTTCAAGATATAATAAAACACAATTTCACAGGATGGAAAAATCTGAAAGATCCGTGCAATAATTGTGATAATGCAAATTCAAACACAATGAAGAAAGTCGATATAACTGCTTCCAAACAAATTCTTATTACAAAATTACATTTGTTCGATCACGATAGTAATGGAACAACGAAAGTTGAAAATTTCTACATCAAAGCAATACCTACTACTAAAATACAAATGGTAGATCACTGTTACAAACTTAAGGCAGCGATTTTCCACCACGGTAAAAGTATTTCCGATGGTCATTACACGAGTATGGTAAGGGGTAAGGGTACAACGTGGGTATCCGTTGATGATTTACGAGTAGAAAAACAAGCTTGGCCACGAAATGCTAAAAATGCATACATATTTTTCTTCGAAAGGTGTTAATTGTGGTTGTTAATACAGTTCAATATTAAATACGCTCAGCGCCAAAGGCTGCTTTCAGCGCCATAAGCTGCTTCGCGCACCATGACTGTACACAAAGTACTATACATATAATTCATATAAATCGGCAATGCAGTCCACATGGTTTCTTTTCGTAGTTGTTAAACTTACGTAGAAGTTATCCTTAATCCAAAAATCACTAAAGTAAACTCGCTGAGCTGCTTTGCGCTATTCCGAGTATTCCGAGTAAGATTTACTGGCTGCATACGCGCCTTATCTTCTAACATCACTCGATAGGCTGCAATGCGCCGTAAACACGTGGACGTGTGACGAAGATAGATCAGAATTTATCATTTATTGGGATTTCCTTACTTTTTCCTTATTTTTAGGACCCGTGACAGTGATATAATATAATAATATAGAAAATCCCCAGTACATGTATTATTATATATGTTCCTGAGGCAGAATTTAGCTGGCTATAAGGTACGTGTGTTATTTTATGCTTTTCTAAATAATGTTTCGGGCAGTGTTCATATGATAGAAGTGAGACGAAAAGGGGTATGATGCGCTAATGAAAAAGAGAATTACCGCATCATGCCCCTCACAAATCTAGATATAAAAACCACAGTTTCTCATTGTTCCAGGATGGTTAGAAACTACATACGTAAGACGGACCGAGGAAAATGATACTTCTTTTCTATTAATTAGACCAAAATAATTTATTCTCGTGCCAATCACAGAGCAAAAGACTCGTATGTCCAGAAACGTGGAAACACCGCAATTATAACATCCTCATTGCATCACGATCACATACAGATTTTGCACGAATTAAAATTTACCTTAAGAGGTTATACCCTTTTTTGACCAAACATGGCGGAAAAATCGACGAAGAATTTATTAAATGTTCACATGTATAAACTCAACCTAACAATCGGGAAAAAGGACTTTTTCTGAAATTTCTATTAAAACCTGTAGAGATTAGGTTGATGCATAGTTAAACTGAAAGACTTATTACCAAGGAATGATTTAAACAAAAAAATTGATTAGTCGATTATGAAAATCTGTGTTTTATTTATCATCAAACCATAACTACCCCATCTTGTCCCACCTTCCCCTACAAGCTCAACCTAACAGTCGGGATTGCGGAGCTGTTTCGTTATTATTCATCATCAATCCTATATAATAAGACGCTTAAGGTGGATGTTCGTTTGTTAGCAAAATCTGTCCATAAGGTTTTTTTCGTACTTCCCGATGACCTACGAGGCTCAGACTTGGCATGAAGTTTCCTCGGCAACCAAAGATTCCGTAAAAAATCCATAACCTGTAAAATTCGATAATAGGTAACACCTGTGGCCTAAAACATGTGCTACCTATTTTAAGCAACCACAGACGTTACACACGACCACGCAGGACTACTACGGTCGCCTCGCCAAAGCCGCGCGCATCCTCGATTACGCGGACAGGAGTGGGAGAATCCCACAAAGCTCGCAGGAGTTGCGGGCCCTTGCTTGGACAGCGCTCAGGCTGAATTTTTGACTCGAGCTACCGGTGCGCCGAGCATTCTCTGGCAATAACAGAGAGCTTATTGTTAGTCAGCATTTCCTTTGTCGCGCGTTAATTAAGTTCATCATTTGCTCAACTTACATTCATATTTAGTTTTGTAATCAATCTAGGTTTACTAAATTTCTTAAGGTTTCTTTAAAATTTTAATAGTACCCAAAAGTAGTATAACATTTTTTAGATTAATTTCTTCCAGTATAAAAGGCCATAATAATTATTATAACTTTAATTTGCTACGGTAGATAAGTTTATCTTACTTTTAGTTTTGTAATCAATCTAGGTTTACTAAATTTCTTAAGGTTTCTTTAAAATTTTAATAGTACCCAAAAGTAGTATAACATTTTTTAGATTAATTTCTTCCAGTATAATAGGCCTTAATAATTATTATAACTTTAATTTGCTACGGTAGATAAGTTTGTCTTACTTTTAATTGGTTTATTTCGTTCGATTTATCTTTGTTGGTTACTCTCTTTTATTTGCACTGTATCATGGAGAATTCCCCAACCCCAACAGTGAAATCCCTGTCCCTTGCCTGCATTCAAGATATCATTCGAGGCGATTATTTGACTGGAGATCATGTCAACACCTTCCACCAGATTGTGTCTTCAATTACGACACTCAAGCCACAGAATGTGTTTTACATTGGGGCGTTGGAGTTCGTGAGCCCAGAAACCGGGCCACATCTCCAGATCTTCTGTGGGAACCCCACTGCACTGGAGCAGATCACCCACTGGGTCTGCACCTACTATGATGAACACTCCGTCCACGTTTACGACAGCCTCAATTCCCAGACGTTGTTCCCTGAACAAAGAGAGTACCTGGCCCGACTCTTCCCGCACCATCCCCCTATTATCTATGAGAAGGTGCAACAACAACCCAATATGGTTGACTGTGGGGTCTTTGCTATTGCGTTCGCAACTTCCTTAGTTAATCATCGTAATCCCACACAAGAGGTTTACGATTATGGTCAAATGCGACCACACTTGCTCAATATTTATGAGAACAGAGTTCTAAAGCCATTCCCTCTTGCCCACTCACTACTCTCTGCAGTACAGCCCCCTGAACCACAGTCCTGTGAAAAGCCTAAGGACGTAAAATCAAATTCGAAACGAGGAAGACCACCAAAAAAGAAGTTGAAGTCTGAGTCTCAAGAGAAAAGAGCAGAACGCTTGGCTCGAGATGCCGCTCGGAAAAAGAAGAGCCGAGTGTTAAATCAACGTACACCGAAGAAGACGAATAGGCTCGCCAAAGCTCGAGAACACATGAGAGAAAAGCGAGCAAGCGAAACCTCAGAGGAAAGAGCACAGAGATTGCAGAAAGCTCGAGAATATGCGAAAGTCAAGAGAGGACGAGGAACCACGCGGAAAAGTATTGAGAATTTGGATAAGGATCGAGAACGTATGAGGATTCTAAGAGCAAGTGAAAAGACACCAGAAAAAATACAGCGACTAGCCAAAAATAGAGAACAAAAGAATGTGCAGAAAGAAACTGAAACTATCCCACAAAAAATTAACCGATTGGCAAATAAAAAGATTAAAAAGGGACAGATACTGGAAAAAACGATTAAAAAAATTATAGGTAGAGCCATTCAGAGCCAAGTGAACGAAGTCGAGGAGTATTATTGCGGAGCAATGGATATCAGATGCTCCTCCTGTGGATCAAAAAACTTTCTTGCAGAAAGACCTGCCGATAAAAAGTTTATGACCTGTTGCCAGAAAGGAAAAGTGAATTTGACACACCTGTCTTCCCGCCCTTTCCCGATGTTATTACAAAAACTAATGTGTTACAAAGATCCAAAATCGAACAAATTTATGGAACATATTCGCTCTTACAATAGCGCTTTTTCGTTTGCCTCCATGGGAGCCCAAATAGTGCCTCCTCGAGGCTACGGCCGGTATTGTTTCCGAATTCACGGGCAGATCTACCATAGAGCCGTGACGCTGCATCCTGCTGTGGGGGAGCAGCGAAAATATGCCCAATTGTACATTTTAGATCCTGAGGAGGCCACTCGGCAAAGACTAAGCATTGCGGGAAACGTTGGTTGTACGAAGACCGTCATGGATCTCCATAGGGAAGTTTATGAATGCTAATAACGAATTAGCTAAGGCTCATAAAATGCTATACGAAGTAGAGATGGAGGCAGAGGCCGAAGCTAAACGGAAAGGTATCCTCCCCAACAAAGTGACGATGGCCATCAAGTTCGACCGCTCCTCAAACCAGCAACGATACAATGCTCCCCGTTGCAACGAGGTTGCCATAGTGTTTCAGAACACAGACGGAGAGCCACCGTTTGAGCGAGACCTCCTTATCCACTTGAGAGCTGACGGCAACAATCTCGCCACCACCCACAGAATCAGCGTCCTCCATCCCAGCCTTGAGCCGATGACCTACCCTCTGCTGCTACCCTACGGAGAGTCAGGATGGCACCCCAACATTCCCATGGAGGGCACTTCCAAGCGTGTGACGCAAATGGCGTATTATGGGTACCGCCTTGCTGTGCGCGATGAGTTCAATCCATTCTTGAGCGCCGGGAAACTAACCCAACAATATGTCGTGGATGCCTATGTTAAGATGGAGTCTAACAGACTAAACTGGATTCGGACACACCAAAAAGAACTGCACGCTGAGAGCTACCAAGGGCTGATGGACTATCTCCACTCTGAGGCGGCGCAGAAGGGTTTGCTCCCCGGGAAGCCCATCATATTGCCATCATCGTTTCTGGGAAGTCCAAGAAACATGATTCAGCATTACCAAGACGCCATGTCGATAGTTCGAAAATTTGGAAAACCTGATTTATTTATAACGATGACGTGCAATCCGAAATGGGCAGTGATAACAGAGAACCTGTAGTTGTACCAAAGAGCAGAACACCGCTCTGATCTGGTCGCCAGAGTTTTTGATTTAAAACTGAAAGAATTGCTCAATGACATTTCTAAAAAACATGTTCTGGGAAAAGTCATTGCAAAAGTCCACGTGATAGAGTTTCAAAAACGGGGGTTGCCTCACGCGCACATGTTAATAATACTCGCAGACGAAGACAAACCTCGAGACCGTGACGACATTGACAAAATAGTATCAGCAGTAATCCCTGACCCGACACAGTCACCCCGGCTACATGAAATTGTTCTTAAGCACATGGTGCATGGACCTTGCGGCATAGCCAACTCCCGATCACCATGCATGGAGGATGGTAAATGTACCAAAGATTTTCCTAAATCCTTCCAGCCGGAGACTTTAAGTAATGTGGATGGCTACCCTAGGTACAAGCGGCGGGACACCAACAAAACCTACAAAGTAGGAAGTATGGCCATTGACAACCGCTGGATAGTACCGTATAATGCATATTTAAGCTTAAAGTTCAATTGCCATTTAAATGTTGAAGTCTGTGCAACAGTTAAAAGCGTTAAGTATTTATTCAAATACGTGTACAAAGGATACGATTGCGCCAACATCGAAATCAGTGAAACTGGTGGGGATGGAAAACTCATTCGCGATGAAGTCAAGATGTTCCCGGATTCCAGATACGTCAGTGCACCGGAGGCAGCGTGGCGCCTCTTTGCCAAAGGCATGCATGACCAGAGTCATACCATTGTACGCCTAGCAGTACACCTTCCTAACCATCAAATGGTCTACTTTCAACAGCAACAGGACGCGCAGGGAATCATAGATTCGCTGCCATTACATTCGTCCACACTGATGGGATGGTTTAAGTTAAATGAAAGAGATGCCGCTGCTAGACAGTATTTTTATGTGGAAATCCCACAACACTATGTGTTTACAAAAAAAACGGATGGCAAGCGAGGAAGAGAGGTGGGGAGAGTGTCATTGGGCGGATGTATACTGTGAGTGTCTCGGAGGGAGAGCGTTACTTCTTGAGGCTGCTCCTCCTGCACGTGCGAGGCGCAACCAGCTTTGAGAGTCTGAGCACAGTGAATGGCGTCACGTTCAAAACGTTCAAAGACGCAACCCAGGAGCTGGGCCTGCTGGAGGACGACTCAGTGTGGGAGGCCACAGTGGAAGATGCCGTGAGAGATGGCATGCCACGTGCACTCAGGGAGGTATTTGCCTTGATCTGCGTGTTTGGGAGTCCCCGTGAGCCTCAGAGACTGTGGGAAAAGTTCCTGGACCACTTCATAGAAGACCTGTCTCGAAGACACAACAATCACTTCCCTGGGTGTGAGGACTGCGAAAACCTAGCTCTGCGTGATGTTCAAAACGTCCTGATTCTGCATGGCAAAAATTGTGTTGACTTTGGTTTGAAAACGCCTCCTAGCAACTTGCCCAATGATATCGACTCCGTGTTCGAAGCGAAGGAAGAGGAAGCCAGGGGGAGGGATTTGGTGCAGAGCTTGAACCAGGAGCAGAGGGCAGTGTTCGATACGGTGATAGACACCATCTACACCTCCAGTAGCACATCTAACTGCTTCTTTTTGGATGGTCTCGGGGGAAGTGGGAAGACCCACCTGTACAAGACCCTGCTAAGCGTGGTGCGAGGAAGGGGAGACACAGCGCTACATGTGGCGTCAACGGGGATCGCGGCCAACCTTCTGAAGGGAGGTCGTACGTACCACTCCCAGTTCAAACTGCCCGTTCCGCTGGTGGAAACCTCCACCTCCAGTATGAGGATGTCCTCAGCGGATGCAGCCTCCCTCAGACAAGCCAAGCTTATCATATGGGATGAGTCCACCATGGCTCCGAGTCATGCCCTTAATGCAGTGTCCCGACTTTTGAGCAGCATCATGGAGAATAATCATCCTTTTGGGGGGAAAGTTATTCTGCTTGGCGGAGACTTCCGACAATGCCTTCCTGTGGTCCCCCACGCCCACAGAGCAGCTGTGGTTCAGACCAGTATAAAATACAGTTCCCTGTGGACGGAATTCAAAATCCTCAAGCTGCGCAACAATGTCCGTTCAGTGGATCCTATTTACAGTTCCTGGCTTCTGAAACTTGGGGATGGCGACTTAGAAAACTTTGATAATCTTGGGGAAGATATAATCGAAATCCCAAGTGATCTGATCACAGACGATTCAATCAACAGTCTGACTGCCAACAGTGTTACGAACTACTCCGGCACAGCCATCCTATGCCCGCGCAATGAGGACGCTACAACCATCAACGAGGAGGTTCTGAACCTCCTGGCCGGCGAGGCTGTGACTTACTTGAGCATCGATACAATCGATTGTGAAGACGGCTCTGAAACAGCGAACTACCCAGTAGAGTTTTTGAATAGCCTCACACCCTCGGGAATGCCCCCTCACAAGTTAAAGTTGAAAGTTGGAGCAATAATCATGCTTCTCAGAAATTTAAACACCAGGAAGGGGCTATGCAATGGCATCCGCTCAGTGGTGACCTAACTCCACAAAAATCTAATCACTTGCGAAGTGTTGACGGGATCATTCCAAGGAAACCCAGTTTTCATTCCTAGAATTGAACTCGCCCCCCAAGACCCCGACATCCCCTTCGTCCTCCGCCGCAGGCAGTTTCCAGTCAAACTGGCATTCTCGATCACCATAAACAAATCACAGGGTCAGACCTTGGATAGAGTGGGGGTGTACCTGCCCAAGCCAGTGTTCAGTCATGGACAACTATATGTTGCCTTTTCAAGGGTTCGCTGTTCAACGGACATAAAGGTTACAGTAAAAAACGATGCTCAGCAGGGGAAGCTTTTAAAAAAATCGAATAAAGTATTTACAAAAAATGTCGTTTTCAAGGAAGTACTGTAAATTAGTCACGGCAGATAAACAAATATTATGTTAGCCAGAGTAATTTATTATTTCAAATGAGCCTAGCTCCAGGTTTTGTTTAGGCCAATATACCTGATATAGTGCTTACCTTAGGCGTCTTCTTATACAGGGTAGTAATGCCTGTCGGAGACAGGCTTAAAGACTAGTTCATTCAATAAATTACCAGACAATTCAATAAATTACCAGACAAAGTAACGTACAATCATGCGTTAATGCGTCAACATTAGATCCAAATGTTTCGATCTAATCGTCTGCAAGATTATCCATGCATTCAGGATAAATAAACAATTAACACGTGTGTATGAATATGAATTTGCAAATAATAGTACAATTTATCTTTGAAAAAAGAAGTGATATCCCTACAAAAAAACTTCAAAAAAGTAAAAAAATTACGCCAAGTACATGAAATCCCCACAAAAAAACTTCAAAAAAGTAAAAAAATTACGCCAAGTACATGAAATCACAAAAAATAGAAGATAATAATAATTACAAAATTAAAAAAAGATGTGATATCAAAATGAGCTGCCAGTACATAAAGATGCTTTCCAACTGCGCTTTAGATGACACAACTACATATGCACAGCAAAAATTCCATTACTCATAATGGCTATTTATACAAAGAAAAAATGTATTAAATAATAATATGCAGATATATTTTTATACAAATAAATATTTTAATACGAATAAATATTTGATTCAAAATACTTGGCGCTGCGCCCCGAATTGGTGTTGCTAAACTCAATAAATATGTATAAATTGGATTACCTTTTCTTTCTTTCTTGTGCGTGCATGCGTGCGTGTGTGTGTGTGTGTGCGTGCGTGTGCATATGCTACGTATGGTATTAGAATTACATATATGTAGAATAAATCTGACTGCGTTTCTAATATGTCTATGTATATGTATTTTATATTGTAATGGAGTTGTTGTAAATTATTAATACTAATTGTAAGACAATTAACATTTTTTCGGTTGCGCAGCGCCAAGTATTTTGAATCAAATATTTATTCGTATTAAAATATTTATTTGTATAAAAATATATCTGCATATTATTATTTAATACATTTTTTCTTTGTATAAATAGCCATTATGAGTAATGGAATTTTTGCTGTGCATATGTAGTTGTGTCATCTAAAGCGCAGTTGGAAAGCATCTTTATGTACTGGCAGCTCATTTTGATTTCACATCTTTTTTTAATTTTGTAATTATTATTATCTTCTATTTTTTGTGATTTCATGTACTTGGCGTAATTTTTTTACTTTTTTGAAGTTTTTTTGTGGGGATTTCATGTACTTGGCGTAATTTTTTTACTTTTTTGAAGTTTTTTGTAGGGTATCCTAGACTGGTTAACAATGTATCTCTTTGAGTTAAACTACGCTTAAATCTATTGATAATATGGTTCAATACAGACATAGTGAGCGGGCCTGCCTTGGTGAGAAGTGGGTGATGCAGAGCCTGTGTTATTTGCAGCTCTGATTGTCGCACTTCTCTGAGGTCCATGCAGACTATTGTTTTCCACTGTTTGTAGTAGAGTCGCGTCGGCCCGATGGGATCAAGGTGAAGATTCGGGGTGTGCTCGAATCTTGTGATGGTGACGGGATGGATATCATCACCTAGTACTTCTGAGATGAGAACGAGTATTGGTAACAGCATCATTTTATCCTGTAACAGTTTAAAAATTGTTAACGCGTATATGGTTTAAGTCGATTTCCGTGGACTCTGTAGCTCCGATTGTCCTTTAAAATATGATAATTAGGAGAGTTGGACGTCAATATGGTGTATGGTCCCAACCACTCGGCGTCGATTTTGGACGTAGGAGAATCATTATGTAGCATTACGAGATCCCCTTCGTTGAAAATTTGCTGATAACGAATGAGTCTTGCGTCTTGTTGTTTCTTATGTTTTTCCTTATTCGCTTCAATGCGTTTTCTTGCTGCTTCGATGTAGGCGTTCTGCCGCTGTTTCCAGGACTGAATTAACGTGATTTTGGAGAGAGCTGGGGTGGTGGATATGGTGGATGGTAAGTTTGCCTTGCGACCGAACGTGAGTTCGAATGGTGTAATTCCAATTCCATCATGCGATGCGGTGTTATAGCCGAAACATATCATGTTCAACTTTTCGTCCCAATTGCAGTCCTTCCCGTGTAAGGCTGTTCGTATAAGGTCTTTCACTAGGGCATGTGTTCTTTCCAGTGCTCCGTTACTTTCGGGATGGAAGGCTGTGGTTCGAATGTGCCTGATATTCAAGGTGTTTTCAAAATCCTGCATCAACTGGCTGACGAAATTGGTACCGTTATCCGTGAGGACATGCTTAGGTGATGAAAATATATACAAGTAGTGATTGATGAGAGCATCTATGATGTTTGCTGTACGGGTTTCTTTCAGAGGGACGAGCACGAGATATTTTGTGAGCATATCTTGTATGGATAAAATGTACACGCTTCCGTTGGCCGTTTGGGGTAGAGGTCCATAGATGTCCATGGCAATTTTGTCGTTAGGTTCCAGAGGTGTATCAGGAATGACTGCTTCTTCGCGACGTCTTATACGGGTCGATTTGTTTCGTTGGCAGTTATCGCATGTTTTAACGAAATCTATGACGTCTTTTTCAAGATTCGTCCAGTTTCCTTTCTCCTTTACTTTGGCGATAGTTTTGTTTTCGCCTAGGTGTTGTCCGATGCCAGAATTGTGACATTCAAGAATGAGCTGCTGTCTTTCCTCTGCTGAGAGTTCTGTCATGCGGGGATTGGCGCAAAAAGTGATTTTAGCGTTAGGAGTGTACCTGTCGTCAAGAAATCGCAAGTATTCTTTGATCCAATACCGTTCGATGTCCGAATATGGGTCTGACGACAGTTGTACTTTAATATTCTTGAGGTTTTTATTAGGGCGTTTTTCAATCATTTCTTTGAGTCGAAGGAGCCATGCGTGGTTGTTGTTCGGTCTTAGATCTTCGCGAAATACTCGAATCCATTGACCGCCGTGCGCGTTTGGTTCGGTGTCCAGTACGTGAAGTGATCGATCCCGCCAAGCGTTGAATTCGCGCGATAGCGAATCGTGGGAAATGGATGGTTCTGATGCGGCTATTGAAGCTGATTCCGTGTCGGAGGTATCTGGATCTTGTAAAACTGCGTGTGGTAGCAAATCGTCGAGATCTGATGAAGAAGCTGTGGGACTAATGTGCTCTTCTAGCGGCTGATCTGATTCCATCTCTTCCACGAGTGTGTCAGCGTCCATGCGGCGGTTAGCTAGGACGCGGGACAGTGCGTCGGCTGCTGTATTTTCTTTCCCTTTGCAGTGTTCAATGGTGAATTCGTATTCCTCAAGGCGGAGTCGCCATCGTAACAATCGAGACGATGGGTCTTTAATGCCGAACAGCCACTTAAGTGCCATATGGTCGGTGATGATTTTAAACTTTTTGCCTAAAAGATATTGTCGGAGACGTTTAATTGACCATACGATAGCTAGGAGTTCTTTTTCCGTTGTCGTATAATTCTTTTCCGCATCATTTAGCGTACGTGAGATAAAGCAACATGGGTGACCGTCTTGTGAAAGGATTGCTCCTAAACCTTCGTTTGATGCGTCGGTCGTGAGTGTAAAGGGCTTAGAGTAATCTGGATAACAAAGTACTGGTTCCTCACACAGTTTTGATCGTAGGAGTTCGAATGCGACTTGACACCTGTCTGTCCACGCGAAAGGTACATCTTTACGTGTTAGTTCGGTAATAGGCTTTGCAATTTTTGCGAAGTTGCGGATAAATTTACGGTAGTATCCTGTAAGACCGAGGAATGATCGAGCTTCGTTAAGATTCCGGGGTACTCTGAAGTTTTTTACAGATTCCAAAATTCGTTCGTTTGGTTTTATACCCTGAGGCGTGATCCTGTGACCTAGATACTCGAGTTCTGGTCTGAGGAACTCGCATTTGTCAGGCTGAATCTTGAGACCTACTTCCCGTAATCGTTGAAAGATTATTGCAAGATTGCGATTGTGCTCGTCTAGGGTTGCGCCGAATATAATTATGTCATCCAAATAAACGAAACAGTATTTTCCAGTTAATCCTAACATTGCCTTGTCCATCATACGTTGAAACGTCGATGGAGCGTTTTTTAAGCCGAATGGCATTCGTGTATATTGATAGTGACCATCAGGTGTGGAAAATGCTGTATATTTCTTGGAGTTAGGGTGCATTGGGATTTGATGAAATCCAGACTTTAGATCGAGGGCCGAGAAAAATTTGGCTTTACCTAAACTGTCAAGTATATTATCGATTATGGGTAGTGGATACGCGTCAAGGGCGGTCAGTTCGTTTAATTTACGAAAGTCCACAACTACTCTCCATTTTATTTTCCCACTCGCGTCCCTTTTCTTAGCGACTACGTGGAGCGGTGCGTTGTAATCTGAGTCGGATTCTTCTATTATGCCCTTTTCCAACATTTCGCTAACCTGTAACTTTACTTCTTGTTCATGGCATTTCGGCAGACGATACGGTTTGATGAATACAGGTTTATCGCTGCTGGTCGTGATGCAGTGCGATGTTAGTTTATTTGCGGGTAACGGATCGTCATTGAACGAAAATATGTCAGAGTACGAAAAAATTATTTTCTCTAATGGTTCCCAGATGTCCTTTTCCAGATGATTTGTTCGAATATTATCCATCAATTGGCGTAGACGATGTCCTAATGGGACGTCTTTGTGTTCGAAGGTGATATTATTGATAGGGGTACGAATATCGGAGTCGAGAAGATTCGTAAATAGAACGCGTTGTATCCCATTATCTGTTTGAATTGTCCCTGGGACGGTTTCTTTCGCGGGGATAGCAAGTTCGTTTATCAATGGAATCGTCTGGCCGCTTATAGTAAGCGTTTTGCTGGTAATAGTAAAATTATGTGCGTCGAGGAATGGTAGTCCGATTATCCCGTCTTCTAATATCGGGAAATTATCTGGTATCTCAAAGAAATCATGTATTTTGCCTAAACTGGTGAGTTGTACCCTTTTATTGGTTGTATGTAAATCACGACCCATGCAAAAATGGGTCGTGATTTTGGTTCTCTGGAATTCTTGTTAACATTTTATCGATTAGCGAAGATTTTATCAGATTTATTCCTGATCCTGTGTCAATGAGTAGTCTTCCTTTACTTCGCATTCCTCCGAGCTGCGCGTGGATGTGTCGTAGTCTACCGGAGGTTCGTGATACTCTTGGTGTTGCAACTCTGTCAGTTGATTTACACGAGGCGGGAGTTTGCCTTGCTGGCGTAAATGAAAATTTCGTTTTCTACATTGGTTGATTGTATGCCCCATTATACTACAATATGCACACTTCAGGTTTGTTCGCGGTGCGGGTGATACTGGAATATTTGAAGGACTTTCGGTAGACGCAGCTGCCGTCGGATGGGAACGGCTTATCGATGATTCCTGTGTCGTGCGTGATGATCGGGGTCGCCTTGGTAATGGCGCGGTCCTTGAACTTGGTTGGGAACGAGAGGATGCTTCGCGTAACCATGTTTCAGTTTCTGTCGCGCATTGCTGGGAAAGTGTTAAATTTAGAGGGTGCCGAGCGTAAACTAATTGGCTGATATCTGGACGGAGATTTTGAATATATGTTTGGTTAGAGGATTCTTCTTCCGAGTCAAGCATCACCTTGCGTGCTTGGGGTTTCGCATAATTATATTGAATTGTGTATCTTAATTCGCAATATTGCTGGCGAAATCTTAAGTTGTACGAATGCACGGATTCCGTGTTGCCTTGTTTGATATCCTTTAGATTGCTACGCGCGTTTCCTACCGTAGTTGCTGGCGCTACGTGCTTCCGTAAAGCGTCGTAAAGTTCGTCGTAAGAATTAATCGATAAATGTCTAATGCTTCTTCCCGCATGTTCTGTTATCTTTTCGGCAATAATCAAACGTAATAGAAAGTCTTCCTCCTTACATTGCGTGCGGGCTATCTTAATGGACGTTATGAAATCTTCGACTCCAGTGTCGTCGCGGCCGCGGAAAGATTTGATCGTGCGTACTACGTCCTTTGCTGGGATATTGGCACGGTGATTCACGATCGGAAGGGACGGAGTGACGCTCGGATCATGCCAGGCGCTTCCTCCAGGACGCGAAACAGGTTCATCGATTTCGTCTTCCGATATGACGGAATGATGTGATCGTTCATCGTCGGTGGTCATGAGTTTACCTATTCTAGCTCCTATCTCTTTAATTTCTGCTCTTCTTGAAGTATTCTCTTGAGTTAACACAGCGATGTCTGTCTGTAGTATTGTGTGGTTCTGTTTCATAGTTGTCATCAGTTCAATCAACGTAGCGTTAGAACCTTTGACTAATGCTTCAAGTTCATCTAATCTTGTCTCCATTTTTGTGACGAGGGATTCGTTTTCAGGCGAGTCCGTACAATATTCAACGCGAGATTCGCGATATGTTATAAAGGAATGGTGAGCCACGCTTACCTTTGATTCCTTATAGTGAAAATTCTCAGGCCGATCTTCCTGTTGTCGTCTCGCTGGTTCTCACAGTCCCTTCGTTGGGTGCAGGCTCTCGCAGTCCTGGCCTCGGAAGTTTGGAGAAGACACTTATCACCGCAGGAGATCGTGATCCTGGCAGGATCGCCAAAATGTCACGGGGAAATACCCAAATTTGGTGACACAGTATATTGGTTCGCACGTGTTCTGCTGGACGGCTCGGAATAGCACGTGGAAACAGTGAAAGTGAAGTAAATTAATGTTTTACTTCTAAATAGGACTCGTAACGCGACAACTCCTTAGAGGTAGACGCTGTCTAATAATAATTTCGGCTCACGCAGTACGCTTATCTATTAATTAGATTTGGAGTCGGACAGAATGAACGTCACACGACAATAGGCTTGCAACGACTGACTTTCTTTATTTCTCACTTGGTAACAGAATCGATTATTCGTATTGGAATTTACAGAGTGGAGGGGTGATTCTTATCATTATGTCTAGAGTTCTATCGGATATGAAGCATTGAATTGCTGGGTGGCGATGGAGTGTCGGACGGCGTGACAGAAATGATAATAATATTAAATAATATATTATATTTCGTTTTCAGATATTTGGCAACAGGATGCACTTTTGTTTCACTGGGATTGTACTTTGCAAGAGGGGAATGTACCATATCACGGGTTGTTGAGGAAACTACGCAAGCAATATGGACTGCATTATGTGAATCTTATATGCCCGTTCCTAGTACCGAAAAGTGGAAACAAATCGCTACAAGATATTTTGAATTGTGGAATCTCCCAAATTGTTTGGGAGCTATTGATGGAAAACACATTCGAATTCAAAAATTTCCAAATTCCGGGTCCACAAACTTCAATTATAAAGGATATCATTCGGTCATTTTATTGGGTTGCAGTGATGCAGATGGTTGTTTTGTATCTATCGAATGTGGTTTCGCGGGTAGAAACAGTAATGGGGGTGTATTTCGGACATCAGCATTAGGTCATTGGCTACGAAGAGATGGTATTAATATTCCTGTGTCTACTCCGTTGTCACATGATGAAAATACCGCATTTCCTTATTATTTCGTTGCCGATAACGCCTTTCCATTACAAAAAAATTTAATGAGACCGTATTCCCAGAGAACTATTAATAATACAAGAAGGATTTTTAATTATAGGTTAAGTCGGGGCAGAAAAAATATTGAATGTACGTTTGGTATGTTGACACAAAAGTTTCAAGTGTTTTTAACACCTATTCGATGCCGTAAATATGGAACCATAGTTTCTATAATTAAATGTGCTTGTATACTTCACAATTACATACGAAAAAACGATAGACTATCATACGAAATTTATGCACGCGATGAAACTGTTCTTCTTTCAACGCCTAGAAATATTCCCAATGCACAAGAAAATATTAACATTTCTGAAAGATCTCCTCCGCTAATTTTACGTGACTACTTGGCCAACTATTTTCTAAAACCACAGGTTGCTCTGCCATGGCAGTGGAATGTTTGTATTTACAATGAATAAAATAATAATGTATAAATAAAAATATATTCTATTAAAATTACCAGGCCATTTTATTTCACGCGCTACCTCACTCCAAGCTTTTTCTGTCGCATCTTGTCTGGAATATTTGGGTACTGTATGATCGTATAAACAGGGATATTTTTCGATCATTCTTACGAAGTCCGCAGCCGACATATTTGACACGAGCGAAAATATACGCCTGGCGACCGACAATGTCATACGCTGATCGTCATGGCGAATGCAGAGCGCGACGAAAACGTGGCGCTGCATCTTCGTGGACGGGTTTGCAATTGTTTTACATTGGTCGCTGCATGGAATCGTACAGCAAGCGATGTCGCGTCTATGAAGCGACGCTTCGTGGACGGACGGCCACAGTATCGCACGCTGGTCGTCATGACGAATGCAGCTCGCGACGAAAGCGTGACGCTGCGTCTTCGTGGACAGGCTTGCATTGTTTTACATTGGTCGCTGCATGTAAGCGACCAGCAAGCGATGTCGCGTCTAATACGCGTCTATGACGCGACGCTTCGTGGACAGACGGCCTTAGAGATATGCGCGTGATTCCGCCTTCTTCGCCTTCCTGACCGATTCGAAACGGATCCCTTATCTCTAGAAGTAGCCGTCATGATATTTTTACCTTCTTTAGGAGCTCATATAAGTAGTTTACAAGAAATATATAAAAATCCAATAACTTTTGAATTCTGACTTGTTTCCTTATTTCTTGGGATTCTGCTCCACTGTGAAGAAGAATACAAATAGTCCGAATTACCTACATGAAATTTGGTATGATTTTCATCAGAAACACATAAGGAATCCATTGGTGTCACTTCCATACCGATACGATGAAGAATAGAGAATTTCTTAATACGCTGAAATGAATATTTCACATTTTCACCCTCAACAGCGGGGCGCCCGACCTCGAATCGCTGCGGTCGACCGAGGATTCATACCTGTTTCGGAAATAAAATAATTCTTTATTCTTTATCGCATCGATATGAAAGTAACACCGATGGATTCCTTATGTTTTTCCGATGAAGATCGTACCAAATTTCATGTAAATCGGACTATTTTTAACGAAGCTAGCGTGAAATGACATAAATAAATTTTTCATGAAATTTCCTTTATTATGCTCCGAATTACATCGTTCTTGGTATTAGTTTCATCGGCGAAACATAAGGATTCGATTGGCGTGGTTTTCGCAAAGATCTGATGAGAAATGCGGAAATCCTGGTCATTTCGCAGTTCTTAATGATATTCAGACCCATTCGAGGGTCGAAGGTATAAAACTCAGTGAGGCACCACGGGGAGGGGGGGGGGCTTCGTCACAGGATGCCAGGCGGCATCTCTTTCAGTCCAGTGGCTCCAGGATAAAGGTCCGCGCACACATATCCGTTCCGGCGTGCCAGTGGTAAGAAGAAGAGGGGCGTAGAGGGTCTCTTCTTCTTACCACTGCTACGCCGGAACGGAACTGACACGGAACGGATATGTGTGTGCGGACCTTTACCCTGTAGCCAGCACCCTGTCGCAGGCCAGGAGATTCAGCCTAGGGGCCAGTCGCTAGGTCAAGTCGCTGCGACTTGTCGCAGCGACCGGTCGCAGCTAGGAGATCCCACCTTAAAGCAGCATTTTGTTACGCGACCCACAGTCGTCAGACGCCCACGCGTTTGTGTATTACAGTGTGTTTGTGGTTCTTTGTATCTCTGTTCGTGACGTTCAGTGGCCAAATAGACCACTGGAAAATAAACTGTGCCAGTCCCAAAAGGGGTCGAGTTGTTTGATCGCCTTCCCGTCGAGCTATACCAGCACCGGCAGTTTTAAGATTCGCACCTGGCGAAAACAAGAAGGTTTGACGAATCTATGCAAGAAAGAGGTATCAGTTTCGTGGATGATGAAGAAGAGTTTCAAGAAGACATAGTTGAAGGGGAAATAGTTTCAGAACCTGTAGAAGCAGTTTCGGATGAAACGAACTCTTCCGATGATGTGGCGGAGGAGGATGCTGTCCGGAGTCGGCATATCGAAGACTTGATACGAAATTCGAAAGGCACTTCTTCTACTAGCAAATTCGTGTTACAAGCACATTCACTTAAAGTTATGCCGGAAGATACGGAATTAAATATAACTCTCCCCTCGAATAGCTCAGCAATCGTCAAACCTACCTATCAAACTACCATACGCTCACCTGTTTCAACAATCAGACCATTGGCACTTTCTACACCTTTTCCAGACCATTTAAGTAATCGGCCTTCTAAGGAGGGAGGGAGAACTCCTCTAAAATCAAATATACCCATTCCTCGACGAATTATACCCCAAAAATCACAAAATTCTCATTCAACTGGTATAACGATAACTGAAGATATACCACCGCATTTAGAAACCGCCAAACCCATAGATTTTTCTGAATTACCATACGAAGATAGTGAACCTGTATCTATGACAAGGGAGAACTTAACGTACTCTCGTTCTCATTATGTTCACTTTATGTCATCGAATTGCGAATTAGTAACGCCAATTGGTAACCTGTTATCTGACTTAATGGGGGAGCCTGGTGTAACTAGCTGGAAATCGAGGCATTTTTCGGGATTTTTTTTTAAAGAAAATATTTAATCGATCTTTGTGAAACTTTCAGGATATTGTACTAACAGGTTAAGGCAGGCCTAGGATTTAAGTGAACGCAGCGGCCGATTTTCGGCGGCAACGTCTCCTTTCTCCCGCCGCGCGTCTTGACCCCCGCGGCAGCCAAGGAGCTTGGAGCGCCTCAGGCCCGTACCATATGAACCGCGCGTAGCGCATTGGGACGCACCCCGTATCAATAGGATTCCACAACACCTATGGGGTACTATTATCGATGCGTTTTTTTTGTCAGTGGTATCCCCTATGGGAATATTCCACTGTGTCGCGTGATAAAAAATGGATTGGAAAAACGCGTTTTACTATCTAAATTATAAATATGTTTGGGAAAACTAGATTTTCGCGCACGTTTAGACGTGCTGGACAAATCTAAAATATTAACGGGGAGGCTAGACGGCGATGTACGTATTAAAGTTGAAAGCGAGGAATTGTTTAGCCCTGTGCCCACTATAAAAAAAAAACGCATCGATGATAGTACCCCATGGGTGATGTGGAAACCTATTGATACGGGGGGCGCCCCAATGCGCGGTTCATATGGTACGGGCCTGAAGCGCTCCAAGCTCCTTGGCTGCCGCGGGGGTCAAGACGCGCGGCGGGAGAAAGGAGGCGTTGCCTCCGAAAATCGGCCGCTGCGTTCACTTAAATCCCAGGCCTGGGTTAAGGTATATAAAAAAAAATGTTATTAAAAAAGAGAGACAAATAACAAAGTTATAAGGGCTTATGGCACTGCGGGCAATGTAACGCCTTTTGGTTTCATCTGAAACCAAAAATCGAACAATTTTCGTTTAGTTTATGAGTGTACGCATAGATGGAACAAATTTTTAACTTAAAATATGCAAAATTGGACAAATGGCGGCCTCTTGAATAAAAAGTTTACTTTTTCCAACGAAATTTTGCCTTAAATGTGTAAAAAAAGTTATTTACTTAAACAATATCATTATACTAATAACTTCATGCTATGAAGAAACTGTTTACAAATATCCGTGCACAAGGCCAAGTCGATTGGTTGAATATTTTTTTAGTTACATTGCCCGCAAAGTGTAAAACTGTCGTTTCGAGGAAAACACATTTCAAGTTTTCTCGTAACTTGGTGCTCCGTAGCAAAACCGGCTATATCCGTTTTAATTTTTCGAATTTCGTTTTGCTGCTTTGGAAGCATATTATCGTGATGTTCAACTATTGATTTATGCAAAAAAATCGATTTCTTCAACCCGCTACACCAGGATCCCCCCTTAAATATCATCAATCCAGATGATATGAAACAAGCAAAACCAAAAGTAGGGCAAGTATTAATTACGGAACGAGGAAAGCAAAAGATCTTTAGCGTAGTAATAAAACAACTTCTTGGAGACAAAATTTGTGTAAGGAACCTAACATCAGGTTTACTGAATTTAAAGAATATATTAATTAAATCTAGTGTGTAGACCTTTAGAATTTCGCACTCAGGCGACTTTTCAGACGAACTTCCTCAGAATACTTTAGCATCTATACTAGCGCTGTCCAGCGTAGGGGCCCCCTCACGCGTCAGCTTCCCTTTCCAATCTTTCTCTCGCACAGCGTGCCTTCCGTTGTCAAGGAGACTGCGCAACGCTACGAAGGCTTCCACGACGGGCTAGCCGGGTAAAGGTGGCCGTTCCAATAAGCGGCTACAGCCGCCAGCGACTGCGACCGGCGGCTACAGCCGCCAGCGACTCCAACTGGCGTCGTCGCAAATGGTATTTTCTATACCTAAGCGTCGACGCCATGGCCCCCACCAGTGCAACGACGCGCCGCACAGGCCCTTTTCGAGCACTTGAAAAGAGGGTCTATTGTTGTATGAGGTCTCGAGGATCGTCGAAGACAGTGAAAGACTAGCCGTTTTTCTTTATATGTACATCGTGTTCTGTTTACTACCGGATTGAAGAAGTCAATGACATCTGGGTGTTTCTTTTAAAATATCGGAATTCAAATTGTGGCAAAAAATAGGATAAACCTATTCCTTTCTAGTGGTGTATAATTTAATATTTTTACATCTATTAATTTGTTTTTTCTATTTTTTAACTCAATCGTGATTGAAAAAATTGGAAACTGTTTTTTGGTACTTTATTAGTGGTTTCAGTCACACGCTGGGGAAACGTTCGGTTTTCAAGTTATTATTTCTACACTTTCCATAGTATGTATTTATCATTTTTTTTTAGTTTTATTGAAATTGTTGACGTTATTTTTTTAAATAACCTCAAACTTTGTTATGAGTTGTATATTAACTCAAATTTTTATGAACTTGCTTAATAATATTCAGCATTTACAACGCGAAAAATGGAATGTTGCATTTTCCCCTATTTCTTGGGATTCAGGCCCACTGTACGATATAGAATACAAGTGATTACTCCATTATTAGCAACTATTGTCAAATCTTGTTTTCGCAGTTGCAAAGACAAATATATGTTGATTATACAAGTTCGCGGAAGGTAACTAAAAAGTCGAAAAATACTGATATTTTTCCGATGGGTTTCTTATAGAAAAATAAATGTATATAACGAATTATTTGCTATTATTTTGCAGAATCGATACTAACTATTTCTGACCCCTTTAACTTTACTTTAACAAACTTTGAAAGAAATCACTTAAAATTTTGCATAAAACAACAAATTTGACATGTGTTTACACGTAGATCAGATGTAGCCGTCATGATATTTTTACCTTTTTTTACAAGAGCTCATATTATTAGTTTACAAGAAATATATAAAAAAACATAATTCCATAAGTTATGAATTCTGACTTCTTTCCTTATTTCTGGATAATCTGTCCGAATTTGAGATGGATCGCAGAGCGGCTAGAGTCGCAGAGCGGCTAGAGTCGCTAGACTGCTTCTGGAGCAGTAGAGCGGCAGCCGCTGTGCGACTAGGAGATTCTGCTGTTACGGCGGAAAACAGACACTCGTGGCATTGTGTTGTGTCTCGAGTAGCTTAGGCTGCTCATGAACCAAACGCGCATAGGCTATAGCAACCCTGGCGCGGCCGCAGCAGTCGCTGCCGCCCATAGGAGTTGGGATGAATGCTTTTCCATTGTACCAGTCAACGCGTCAGCGGCTGTAGCCGCCGGTCGCAGTCGCTGGCGGCTGTAGCCGCTTATTGGAACGGCCACCTTAAGCGTCTTCGCGGTTAGCGTCGCGCGGTATCCCTGACAACGCGGACGATAGTGGGAGAACCCCAATCTCCCGCGGGAGTGACCTTGGACAGCGTTGATCTATACTAACACAAATTTTCGAAGGCAGCGGAATTAAAATAATTATTTGTTATGGGAATATTCGAGTTCCTCCGGAATCCATACGTCAAAATATTATCTCAGAGTTTCACGAAGGATTAATCGGTGGACATAAGGGAGTGACGAAAACGTATTTTAGAATTTGAGAGAAGTTTTACTGGCCAGGACTACGAAATGATGTCCAAAATTTTATCCGTACTTGCAATAGTTGTAAAAGTAACAAGTTACTGAGAGCAAAAACTAGGGAACCTATGTTAATCACTGACACCTCGATAGAGGCTTTCGAAAAAATAGCTCTGGACACTGTAGGACCTCTTCCGACATCTTCATCGGGAAACCGTCATATCCTCACAATGCAGGACAATTTAACCAAATACTGTATCGCTGTTTCTATTCCTGATATTAAGGCGGAAACAGTAGCACATGCATTAACAACAAATTTAATAATGCAATATGGGGCACTTGAGTGATTTTAACCAATACGGGTACTGGTTTCATCAATAAATTAATGCAGCAGCTGGTAACGATTTTCAAAATTCATCATGTTAGTACGTTAGGATATAGGCCTTAAGGGGGTATACCCGTTTGAACCCTCGGAAAATGTATACATTTTGTGGATTTTTTTACAAGTCAACGGTTTGATGCAGATTTCCCGTTTTTTAACTATGTTTACATAGTATTATGAACTACTTATAAAAAAAGTTTCAGTTAAAAAACTATTGTTTTTCGGAAGTTACGGATACATGTCCGAAAGTCTCTCGATTTTAGACGGCTAAACGGTGGCCCTAAAAACTCGTGCTACGTTCAACCAATTTACTTCAAATTTTGCATGCACAATCATAATAAGATTCCACATCGCGCAACGAAGGCGATTTTGAAAATTTTGAAAAATAAAGAAATGGTGAGAGATCAAAGGTAAAGTTAAATTTTTCTAAGAGAAAAATCCACTTTTTTCCTTTATAAATAATAAACGGGGAATCGAAATAAAAAAAGCCTTCGTTGGGCGATGCGGAATCTTATTATGATTCTGCATGCAAAATTGGAAGTGAATTGGTTGAACGTAGCGCGAGTTTTTAGGGCCACCGTAATGAAAAATATAGTTTCGAGAAAAACGCGTTTGAAGTTTTGACTCTGATGCTTTGCTGATAAACTGTATTTTTCGTATCTCACACTTAATCAGCGATTCCAGGGGCATAAAGTAAGCCTTCAGCAGACGAAACAGCTTCTTCAGCAGCTATTCTTGACAATCGTTTAGCAGTTCTGGCTTCTTTAGTGGCTTCATGCGCTCGAATCGTACTCAAAGTAATGCGGCGATGATCCTCCGCCCAACACCCTTCGTAGGCTCCAGGGCCGATTTTAATGTTCATACTGTCCAATATATGTAAAAGACTTTTATGTCCATCATTAAAGATTGCAGCGCCGATAAAGGCCGCTATTTCAATTATTGTTGCACCACTGAAGATGGTTTTAGGAACAATTTTCCAGAAGAGCGCGTTCAAGCTTTCATTACTATTCTGAGTAAAGCCGCCGAGACATCGTTCCAATAAATTATCACTGCTCAGTTCTTCATAAATAGGACGTATTGCTTCGGCAACTTCGCTCGTTAAAGCAGGCTTATGCCTGTATTCGTGCAATTTGTTTTCAGCTTTCGCCTTTTGCCATGAACACCAGGAACCGTTTCCTGCAGGACAATTTTGATGTTGCGGCTTATTGTCCGTAGAAATTTTGTGGTAGAAAGTTGCCCAAATTCCTCTTTTCATGTGTGTAATGGAATGACAGCTATTCCTAATTGCCTTCCCATAATAAACTGTGAGTTCGTCTATTAACCTTGCTGTTAATTTTCCGTGTCCTTTTCCGCCAAGCCCTTTGGTTTTCTTTTTCAAATTGCGCAGCCTTGTTCCCATACGCTTCTGCACATGTCCAACGCATTCTTTCTTTTTTACAGGTTCACCATATGGGGAAGATGCTAATAGTCCTGCAAATGTTTTGCTATCCCCATCTCCGATGTAATTTAAATATTTTGTTTCGTGTAGTCCTTCGGATCTGTGAAACATCTCACTAATTCCGTCCATTTCCATTTTGCTCGCACTTCCTTCGTGATTTACAGAGCAGTTATGGGTTTCTTTCCACTCTTCATATTCCGCAGTATTAATCTTCTCTGTCATGGTTTCGCAGCCTTTGCAAAAACTTGATTTAATTACGACATCCAGAACTTTTCCTGAAAAATGTCCAATCAAAGCTGTAATGCCGTATAACGAGGAGAAACCTCTTTTTTGCCAGGTTCCATCCCCAGAAACAGTTAGGCCTGCAGGTTCTTCAACTTGGTTATATTTCGCAGTAAGACATTTTTCTTCCGTCGCCGCACAGAGGATTGAATTTCTACACACAGCTTCCGCGGCGCAATGAATGTTCTTTACTATGGCGTCGTATGTTGATTGAATGACAGGTTTAGGGAGATCCATTAGTCCACAAAACTTTCTAATCCCTGATGCTCCAATTCCTAAGATCCGCATTACAAAAACTAATCTTTTATTTATTTCGTACGCCTGATTATCGGTAATCGGACAGGAATTTATAAATTTAGAAGGACACGAACTACACTTTATTTCCACTTTGAAACCAAGTCCACGGATATTTGATTCTGAAAATTCTACATTGCTGTCACAATGTTTGCACTTCACGTAATCACTAATTGCAGAAAACACAGGAATAAAATTCAACATTCTGTACCCAAATGAAGATTCCACGGTCACGTCTTGATATTCATCCATTTTTAATTTCTTAGCTGACGCACTTGTGTTCGTTTCCCCTTTCTCACAATCAGGATAACGTGATGGGTGCCTTTTTATAGGCTTACTGGCCCGTCGATGAGATTTTCGGCTACCTTTTCTGTTACAGTTTGGAGCCGAATTCATGACTTCGTGTAGGTATATTTTTCGATTTGGAAACACTGAGAACCGATGCACACTGTTGCTTGCTATGCAAAGCATTGACTGATATGCTCATATTTTTGAGGTCTAAAGGTTCATGGCTAATACTCTTTTATACCCACTGATTGTATAAATTTATTACTAACTCCACCCCTTCCCCTTGGGGGATTCCCGGACCATTTAGACCCAAAAATCACCCTGCACGGCATCCGCTGAAGGTGTGCTATAAATGTAGAAAAACGGGCTGGTTTCTTAATCAGGGGTAATTAATAGTAGGTGTAAGTATCCGCGACGCGAACGACCGAACCGCTGCGATCGGTCGAGCCGACGTGCCGCCCCATGCTACCTGGGTTGTTTCATTCAAATGCCTATAACTTCGTCAATTTTTCGAATTTTTACATCGGACTTGTTTTATAATATTTCTAAAACATCAATCTATGAAAATATGTAAAAAAAATAATCTGATTTTTGACACTTTCAAACGGTTATACCCCCTTAAACAAATGGAGCTTTAGAACGAAGTCATATAGTACTAACGGAATATATCAGTCATTACATCAAAGATTACGACGACTGGGATCGTTTGGTGCCTTTCGCGATGTTTTCATACAATACTCCAGTTCACGAAGCCACTAATTTTACACCATACGAGTTAATATTTGGTAAACCAGCTCGTTGTCCAAATTCCTTTGAAGACGAAAATGAAAATCTACCCGTATATAATTCATACTTGCAAGACCTAATAATACGCCTTTCCGAAATGCAAACATTAGCTGGGAATAATATGATCAAAGCTAAGGAGAAGTCCAAATTATATTACGATAAATCGGCACGTCCATTTAAAGGAAAGGTGGGGGACATGGCACGTGTCCAGGTAGAATCAAAAAGACGAAAATTTGGTGAACACTACCATGGTCCATACAGGATTGTCGGAGCCTTGGAAGGAAGAGGCATTGTATTGGTGGACGACAAGGGAAAACTTTTTACCAAGTACCCGGATAAATTAGTATTAGTTTAGGGGAAAGAATGGGCAGCTCAAGGCTATATCGATTAAATTTGGTAATCACCTGGGCATGCCTTGTAACCATGGGTAAACCTACGGAAGAGCCTGATAACGATCTGAGAGACTACCGTATCACACGGATGCCCTCCAGTCCAGGACTGTACTATGAAAGGAGTAACAGCGTTGAATTCGCGTGAGCGGATTGGCGTGTAGCATTGTTCATTGACATCCGACAAATTACCAAAAATTGGAAACATGAGAATGAAACTTTGGATACCGTTTATCAAAATTGTATATCATTTGTCGTTAAAACAGATTGTACTTCACTATTAAGAATAGGGTATTTGAAGGGCAGAATGACCGAGGTCATGCATCTGCACAAGGAAGCAGAACGATTAATCACTGAAATCACCGCAACACCTACCAATATTATAAAATCTCCGAAAACAATAGATCGCCGAAGCGTTCCGCTTGGTTTCGTAGGTTCTTTAAGTCGCTCCTTGTTTGGTACACTGAACATGGAGGATGCCAAATATTTTGACCGGGAAATTGATAGATAAACTCACATAGTCATGAGCGACCTGCATCAAACCCTTGAAATAATAGAGCAAATAATTAGCAAGCAAAATTGATAGTAGGAGGCTCAAAATAAACAAATTAATTGAAGCACAGTAACGTTGACAGTAACGTCGTCCAGGCTATGGGAGCTCTGAGGTCATTAAAGCGATTAAATGTGAGCTCTTGCATGTCTGTAAGAGGTGCGGAGCTTGCACCACTTGGGGAGCTTGCACGACGCGAGGAACTTATTATGTCCAACATGTACAGCGATGTTGGGGCCACATTTCTGTCCCGTTTAGACCGGCTAAGACGAGTAGACGCTCGGGACAATTTAGGGATCACAGACCTGGACATTTGTGGCTTTCAAGAGCACTCCTTTGATGTTGAGTCAATCAATATCGAGGGATGTAACCAGATAACTCGGGCTACCGTGACAACTGCAGGGAATACTGTCCCCACTAGAAATTATAAACTGCATCTGCTCCTCGGTGAAACCCAAGCGTACTGCGTGAAGAGGGACCGAAAAAACATCGATCTATCAATAACATACGATAGGATCACCTCGCGCGGGTATTTCCTTGTGGACGATTCCTAGTGTGCGAATTCTGCACTCTGGGAAACCTCGTCACACGCTAAGGAATCGTTTCTCTAGCATGCTGTCTTGATGGTTGTGTCAGCGGTGCTCCGGGGCTAACGCGTCGTCGGGTCGACGACGTTTCTAAGGAGGGAGGGGTGTTACGTCCCAAAAAGGACTCAAAAATTTAAAATTTTTCTTTCTTATAATTCTTTTTGTTAGTAAGCAGAGTGTATCGACAATGCTTAGCGTTCTAGGAAAACCCTCGTCGAGCGCACTCTTGCTCACTGTATTATATCATTAGTACGGTGGGGTATTCTGGGACACGGACAATTGTGAGACAGCGCCATATTCTTTTCCCTAGTAATAATTGACACCTGCAAACGGCTGTCATCGCTTCGTCTCATGCTAAACTCGTTTTCTATTGAGCACTCGACTTGTTTACATGCTCTGTTACCTCGCTCTGATATCGAGTTAATTGTTATACCTCTCAAAATTTTATTGCCAGTGTGCGTTTGGTTTATTTATGTTTGTGTTTTCCCGCAAACCAGTTCAGGTAAATATGTTTATAATATTCGTGTAACCTTAAACCTTCGAACCACAAAAGAAATTTTGCATGAAGTTTGCATTGTGTTACTTATACGCCGCAATATTGTAAAGATAAGTGTCTGGGGAATTGTGGGACGCTTTGTTCGGGGAATTACGGGACAGTCAGTTTTTTACGTTTGGCAAGCTAAACTCGTGTTTTTGATGCGTTTTATTTTGGCAAATTTCTATTGTTTTTTGTTTCAAAAATATTTTTTAGCCTTACTATGCCGCGTTATTACGCTAAAAAAGAAAAATCGGTGAATGTCGCCTCTATTTTGGAGGCGATCAAACAAATTAAAATCCACAACGCTTCGATTCGTGAAGCTGCAACAACGTACAACATTCCGAAGAGTAATTTGGCGCACTATGTTGCAAGTTTTGACAAGGCGAAAATTGACGTTGCCACAGCTGATGTTGATGTAATGAAGAGTTTTGACGAGCGGTCCAAAAACAGTGAGTTGTGTTGATTTCATTCATTTTGTTCATTCATTAACAAATGAATAATTTTTATTTCAGATTTTCAATTCAGCACAAGAAGCGGCGCTCATGAAATACGTGCTCAAGGCCAGCGATATCAACAATGGTTTGAGTTTGAAATAGCTGCGGGCACTTGCATACGAATATGCTAAAAAGATCGGCATTTCGTATCCGAATTCATGGGACGAAAACCAAGAGGCAAGTTCGGATTGGCAGCTAAATTTCATGAAGCGGCATAGCAATTTGTCTTTGCGGAAACCACAGCAAACCAGCCAAAAACGAGCGAATGCCTTCTGCAAAGAGAATGTCGATGCCTTCTTCGCCAATTTGTCGTCTGTGATCAGTGCCGCACCAGTCGAAGCGCATCGCATTTGGAATATGGATAAAACTGGATGCCCGACTGTGCCATCGGAACCTGTCAAAATCGTTGCTCGAAAGGGACAAAAGCGTGTCGGCTCATCAACATCAGCCGAAAGAGGCACCAATGTGTCTGTAGCTTTGGCCGTCAGCGCGACAGGACTGGCATCTTTCCGTTCGATGCACAAATCTTTTCCGAAGTCGACTTCACCGCTTCAAAATTGAGCAGCGGTGATGATGATGATTATGATGAAGAAGAAAATGCTGATACTCAGCGTCCAATTATTGTGTCTGGCGATGATATTTCAACCGCAGCACACGAAGAAGTGTTGACATCAGAACCGTCGACAAGCGGAACTGCTTCGTTGAGCTCTCACGTTTCGGTCAAACATCTGCGGGACGCACTGAAAACGGTTGGACCATTGGAAATGGGCACGCCAGCCAAAAAGTCGAAATCGTGGTCGGAAGCCAATGAAAACGGCCGTTTTGACATCGCCAGTTGTTGCTGACCTGCGTGATAAGGCCGAGAAGAAGCGGCAAAGATTGGCGAAGAAAGGCGACCCACCAGCGGCAAAGAAGCGGAAGCATATTCCGTCTCCGACTGAAACTGACGTGGAGGAGGACCTAGACTTTTGCACAGTATGCAAAAAAAATATGCCGAAGAAAGAGAACCGCCGGAACACTGCATATTGCACCGTTTGTGATCGTGGCGTCCACATAAGATGCGCCGGTCCCAACCCAAACACTTACACGTGTGTTCACTGCGATTCGGAATGATTCTGTTCGCCATTTTTCTTTTTTTTATATCAATTATGAATTATTATTTCGTTTACAATAATAAATACGCGTTTTCCTTTGATGGAATTGGATCAAGCCACTGGCATCAAAAGAAAGGTTATTCTCCGTACTACAAAACCATGCGTTGAAATTTCAAGAAAAAATGATTTTTATGTGACGTTTTAGCCAAAATAAAAGTATGTCCCAGAATACCCCGCCGGATACCTCCGGTACTGGGACCGCCGTCGTCGCGACACTTTGTCGCTGCGCTGAACCCTGAACGTGGAACTGTGCTGAGGCATCAGCATTATTCTCGGAGCTCGTTCGAAAATAACGAGTGGTTCTCATACCTCGTGAAATTGATTTAATGTAAGCGGCGGTGGTGCGTCTTGACAATGCATCTAGCATTTTTGTGAAACCTCGTCGAGCGCATTTCCGACCGTCGAATAATCGCATCGATGTAAAGGAGTGATCTGAGTGCGAGAATGCGTGAGAACAAGTGTACTCCGTCTGGGAATTAGGATCAAAGATCGGTAGCGTCCAAGTATAAAGTATGGAAAGATGAAGGTGCGAACACCTAATGACATCATGCATCGGTTGCTAGGACATGATTGGGATTGCAGCGTCAGTTCTTTTGAGCGGCCGGACGCTCCCGGGGGCGCGAAGCTGAAGTCACTATTTGTTGTACAGTCGCGGAGAGCGTGACAAGGTGTCCGTGGATCATAATTTCTTCCTTTACCTCAAAATTTCATTTCGAACCAGAGATTCCAATGTTTATAGTGAATGGACTCAACTTTTCACGTTAAATAGTGTTTAACTTCACCATGTTCAAACAAATAATCGTTTTTCCATTTCTATAATTCTGCATTTTATATTCGCTTAATACTTTTCGCTGCTTTCAACCTTCAGTTAGATCTCATTCCGTTGTGTTTGATATTATTTTTAACTATTGTTATAGTTTATAATCGCCAATATCGTGTGTGAGTGTGATTCTTTCTTTCCCAGGCACGGAACAAGTGGTATATTGAGCAAAATTCTAAAGGCAAACGACCGAAATTCGTACATTGAAAAAGTATACTGATATAGCGGGTGAGTTGCGCATTATTTTTCTTTGAATATTGTATCGGAATAACGATTGGGCGAGCGTCATCTCATGTAAAGAAAATTTATTTCATGTGATCTATACAAAAATTGCGAATGCAGAGGTAACGGAGGGTCAATATTGGCATTAGCCAATATTCTGGGATTACCCTTGGCTCTACAGCCTCCCTAACGCCAGTAAAAGGAAAAAGAATGTTTTTTCATCATCAAGTTAATTTTTATTAAAAATTTTGCAAAATTCGTTACAGTAGTTTATAGAGGACTAGTTTGAATATGTTTATAAATAAAAAACAAATTCGTATCTCACATAGTTTACACTAGCGGACAAAAAGTTACCACTTTTTCGATTTGTTCTATTTTTTTTTACCATACATTTAGGACTGTGGTATATTTAATATGCATATTCTGATGGAGAATTTAAGGGGGAGACCACTGTCTCGGTCCGAAATGTAAGGGTGTTTTCGGGAATTTATTTCAACCAAATAACGCAAGGATTTATCCTGCGGATCAATTTATTGCTTAGTATAGTTAATAGTGTACATATCGAAGGGTAAGAAAAAATTTTTTCAATCAAATTCATAAATCCGTTTCCTGTATACTCTTCGTCAAAATTTGCGCTCCGGCAAAAACATGCTAGTCGCGTTGACAGTCCCCAGGCCATATGGTTCATCGAAATTAAAAAAAACAATAATATTTAGAAACTAGAAGCTTGCCCCTATTACGTGACGATCGAAAAATGTCAAAATTGTAAAAAATAACAAAATGGCGGACCACTGAAGAAAAAAGTCATGTTTTCGGGGTACAAAATTGGGGAAATGTTGCTAAAAAAAATAGAAGCAGGTCGAAAATTGAAAATGTCTGATCGTCACGTAATAGCGACGGGTTTTCCGTACAATAAATGTCCTTGATCATGCCAATTGGACATATAGTTTTTTCTGTAGACCGTCAACGCGGTTGAAAAATGTCATTCTGTGGAAAACGCGTTCAATGTTCCGCGTGGCTCAGTCGCGCGTTTGACACCGCTTCATGAAAAACACCATATCTCCGTCAATTTTGCGAATTTTTTCATAAAATTTGGAGAGAACATTCTTGAAACATACGTCTTTCAGAAAATGTAAAAAGAAAAATTTTTTTTTCAGATTTGAGACAGTGGTCTCCCCCCTTAAAGATGTATAAAATCCAGTTAAAGTTGAATTTAATTAACTGACAAGCAAAAGTGTTGTATGATATTAAAGGGGGTGTTACGAGCCGAGGCTGCGGCAACGCGAGAGGCCGGCGAGAAGGGTATTTCCCAAGGAATACGGTTTATGAATTTGTTAGTTAGGTGCGCGGACGAACCTGATGCGAAATCAGGGAGCCGCTAGGAATATTGACGGCGAGGACGAACCTCATGCGAAATCAGGGAGCCTCTAGGAATGGAGTCAAACGCGGACGAACCTGATGCGAAATCAGGGAGCCGCAGGAGGGTGAAACGTCGTGAACGAACTCGATGCGAAATCGGGGAGTCACTAGGATGAAGTTCACAGACGAACCTGGTGCGAAACCAGGGAGCTGTTAGGAGGTTGGATTATTCACAGACGAACCTGGTGCGAAACCAGGGAGCTGTTCGGAAGTTGGTAGACTTACAGACGAACCTGATGCGAAATCAGGGAGCTGTAGGATACGGACGAACCTGATGCGAAATCAGGGAGCCGTAGGAAGGGTGAGTTTTCGTGGGCGAACCCGATGCGAAATCGGGGAGCCACTGGGTTGGAGAAGATGGCTTGTTTTGGTAAAGGGTTGCGAACGAACCTGATGCGAAATCAGGGAGTCGCGGGAAATGTTAGTAATGCCTCGTAACTCTTAATTAATATTTGATACAACTCGAGCGGTAAAGTTGTATCAGTGGGTGAGTGCTACTAATATTATAAGGATCGCTGTGTAAAAGAGGGGTTTAACGTAATCGACTCGATTTACACGTGAACACCATTCGTATATTCAATAATTAGTTATTTTACAAATGTAAGTGTCGCGATTAAATATTAAATAAAATGTGTGTGTTACCACTAATTGCACGGTGTTGACGCACTGGCGATGTGGGGCGTACCGAGTGGCTATTTCGAAGTGCCAAATAGAATATAAACCGAACTCGCGGATTCTATGAGGTTAACTATGATACCGATGGAGACTTTAGCCCGATCTTGCTGGATATAACCGACTCTGTACGAGCGTGACACGACGTGACTTTACGCGTGACTCTATAGCTTTGAACCGACGAGGGTTGAAACCAAAGGGTTTATATAGTCCCGAAAATGAGTGGGGGTTCGTTAGAAGTTTCCATATAAGGAGATCTTTCGGGGTCGTCGTCGTGTCACTCCCGTTCCCATGGTCGTGATCCAGATGGTCGAGATCATGACCCCCATTAGTGGTATGTGATAAACAAAAAGGATTTTAGCGAGCTCGAAAAACGGTTGAGAGCAGCGTATGGGAAAAATTCCACATACGTAACATGGGTAACACATTTTTGGGGCCGACAAAGAAGTTACCACGTTTAGCAACTTTTTAGATTGTCCTAAAAGCAAAATGTCCCTCCACAAAATATTAGATGTTTTTATGTTCAAAAGTGGTAACTTTTTGTTGACTTTAAAAGTGTGTTGTCTTGTTTAATGTTATGTGCGGTTTTTTGATTGTTAGTTAAATAAATTCAACTTTCAATTCTCTTTCAGAATATGTATGTTAGGCATATATTACAATTTTGAATTGATATTGAAAAGTAATAGAATTAGGGTGGGTCGAAAAAGTGGTAACTTTTTTGTCCGCTACTGTACGTTCTGTTTGCTTCCTCGCTTAGGTGTTCGTGATTACCACACTCTCCCCTAATAAACATTGTGTAAAAGGAAAAATCTGTGCTTGCATTCGACTCCTTGTAATTAATTCGCAAAAATACCTCATTTTTCTAGCAATTTGACTGCCTACTTACTGCCCTTAAGTTTATTTTCTCAAACATATTGTTGCGAACACCGGGTATAGGCCCGTGCATAGCCTACGGGTGCTCGCAGCTGAAGACAGAAGAGGGTCCACCCCCTTCGAGAAGACAGTCTGATAGCATACGCCATTATGATCGGACGTGTCGGTCGGGCTCTCTTTATGTTGTTATTAACTGATATATGGAAATATAGCTGCATCGTGCAATGTGCCCTCGGGCGTGTCTATCATTCTACTCCCTTTGCGTTTGGGGTGGCCGGCGATGGAAACACCCCGGCGCAAAAATATAATATAAGATTTTGTATTATAAAAGTGTACAATTGCATCTAGTATTTGCATCGTCCTGATGAAAAAGGTGATATGATAGCAAGATAGAACTTGTTATACTAGTGAACGTTTTTCGTTACATTCAATATTTTTTTCTCTGGTCAACAAAGAACTTCATAAAAACTATTGTGTGGTATACACCAGTGCCGTGTTATCGTTTTCGGGAACCCTGACAAGTAAAACATTCGCTTACAGTGAATGGAGTTTCCCGATTTGGAATATATTTTTTTAAAGTACTCATAGTAACTAAGATATCCTGAAAATTATATCTACAATGGACCTATTTTACTCATGTTATTGAGGCGTACGCGAAAAACGGCAAACACCTCTTATTTAAGAATAATTGGCTAAAACCTGTCTTCTGTATGTTTTTTGAGTTGCTGAATCCGAATATGTTTTTTTGTAAAAAAAATCCTAATGTAGTTCTCTTAATACATAATCTTTTTTTTGGAGATAACTGAAAAAGGAAAGGCCTCAATAACATGAGCAAAATAGGTGCATTGCAGGTATAGTTTTCAGGATTTCTTAGTTACTATCAGTACTTTTAACAAATATATTCCAAATCTGGAAATTGCATTTACTATACGTGAATGTTTATTTGTGAGTCGAGCTCCATATGTTGACCTCCAAATTATTTAAAATTAAATAAACTCAAAAATACCACGCTAACAGGCGAATTGAATAAGTATTAAAACAATTAAATAAATAAGATTAAACGTGGGGTCCATTCCACGAAAAAAGGCCAGATTTAAAAATCTAAATTTTGGTGTACCTATTCTTTATTTTCTTTCCGTCACAATTGGAGGACCCATATCCAATTTATTTATAGCTTTTACAACCCTATATTTTTAATGTTTCAATTTTTCGGGAGCCCTCTGAGCTCTGGGGCCCTGAGGTGGCTGCCTCTTTCGCCTCCAGGTTAAGACGGCACTGGTATACACTGTAAATTGCTATACGTGCATTAACTGTAGGCTCAACGCACCAAACAAGAAGATAGATATAATATACAGTGTGTTTGGATACATTTGGAAGAAAATTTAAGGGGTGATTTTAAACGTCAAAATAAGACAAAAATCAAGAACAACGCAATTGCAGTTAAGCCTTCGTTTTGTAAATATAAGCGGTTAACTAACATACTACATGAAAAAAAAAATTCAATACGTTCAACTATAATATCAATCCTGAGTAGGTACTCAAATGTGTATCTAAACCTATTGAAAACAACATTTACCTTGAACTTTACAGTTCATAAGGCTCGCACTTGTGTTAACAATTATATAAGCAAAATTAAAAATTAATTAATTTCTTTATTATACACAATTAAATCAGCGAAGATACACAATTGAAACGTTGTATATTTAAAATCGAATTTATTTCGTCCATGGAAGAAAAACTTCATGGTTCACCGTAAAGTATCTTCATAGTATTTTTTATAAATTCTATTCGGTTTCTGTACATTACATATTTTTATATTCAAGATCAATACAGCGTCATTAAAAATAAAGGTAGATGACGGCACAGAGGAACCAGGAATATATTTTCGAACGATTATCACAAAAATTTGACGTACGTTAGCCTGAGCTATGCAGGTCTGAAGTGAAGATTTATCGGAGAAAGTTACGTGAAATGTGTGCTACTTGCAGATACTTTTTTCTTCGCGACGTGCACAACGCCGAATATTTATAATTTGCAATCAGTCAAACTGTATCAAACGTTTCGTTGCCTGTGATCCTCCTCCATACTCCGGCAAGGTGATTGTCCAACATGTGAAAGTCACATTTTATCGGTTCGCTCCTGTTGTTGTTGCGTTCTTATTGCCCCCCCCCCCCTTCCGTTTTTTGGAGCCGTTAATTCCCCCTCCCCTCCCAGCAACGAATCCTGGCAGCTATAAAACGTAAGTGGAGATATGTAAATAATACGTTCGCATTGAATTTACTGATAGCATGTCGAGGTGAGCGCTCGCATGTTCACCGGTCGCACTTACACGGCTGTGCATCACATAAATTACCGAGGACATCCGTGCCATTTACAAAGCTGAGCCTTGATGAGTCAAATCGCCTGATTACTATATATTTACCGTACGCCGAGTTCTATAGCGACGGGGCCGCAATAATGTGAGATAAATTACAGGTCCGTAATTCACTCCTTCCCGCGTAGGAAAAGGAAACGCTTATGAAGTTTTCACCCGACCATCGTGTCGGTCGTTACTCGCCCGGCTGCTGACTTATTTTAATGAGCCAATGTGTTAATTCCAACACTCGGATGACCGCTGAGCTACAAAGCATAAGCACGATCTTTGCGATATAATCAAACTGCCCACCTTTGCGCTGGCTAATCTAAGCTCTAGGGATGCACAATCTCTCCTACTTTTGCGTATGAAATCGTCCATACAATCTTAGTTTGTATCAAACGATCAAATGTATGCGACGGGTAGAATAATGATCAACGCCGTAAAATACTTCGCTAAGGTTGCTCCAAAAATATCGTGTAATAGGGTGACTATATCTCACAAAGTAAGTACTAAAATTTATCTGTTATGCATTGAATTAGTACCTAAACATATGTAGAAAGACATACTGTAATTGCAGTGTCATGTGATCAACAATTACAGAACGGACAGTATTTTAGAGAATCTTAATAGTGTAAAAATGTATTGGATTGCCACAATTTTACATCGCATTCGAAGAAGGTAAGTCTAATAATTATGTAGATGCAAGATTATCTACTAGAGGTACCTAATTAATGATGTACTTAAGGAATGAAATCGATTCAAATATTTTTCGTAATGAAAATGCCTAGCGTTTTTCTTTTAGCATTACGCGTGTTCTCAATTCCGCCTACCGGAGAACAATGGTTTCGATGTACTGTTTTTTACAGGTGGGGTCACAAAATGTGCAGAGCATCCGAAATAATCTTTATTTGTCCAATATGTACACCCGAACGTAAAACATAAAATATTTTGAAACTCCTACTTCTATATTTTTAAATAATAAAAATAAGTAATTAAGTAATAAAAATAAAATCAATGATGGACAAAGAAACATTTATACAGCAAGAAATAATAAAATCATATGTGAAAATGACTTTAAAAACTCTGCTTGGGATTGGTCGCAGCGATACGACCAATCACGCCTATGTTCTGCGTCAGCGTGCAGCGCGCAATTTGAACGCGATTTGGCTACCGATGTAGCTGCTGGGCGATCGCGGTGACGGCCTGGTCGAGCCATCTCGGGATTGACGCCCGGACTAATTAGCTATTGTCTCCCCCACTAAATACCTTTGTCTCGCGTGATGTACGTGGATCGCGTTGATTGGCCAGGTGTTTGCTCTCCCAAATCGGTGGCTTGGCCCGTGCCGTCTCCGCGATCGCTCTCTTCTCGGTGAAACGCGCTACGGTAAACATCTCTATTATCGCAGTCGCGTAAACAAAGAGCTATCAGCGCTCCGATAATTTCTCCACGTGCTTGGAATCGCTAAAGATCGTTTATACTGTAAGATTGAGTTATTTGTATTAAGTTAGTGTTCAAAGTTCGGCTAAAGTTAGAAAAGTCTTGTGTTTCGTAAAACGTGCTCGTTTATTGTGTCGCCATTACTTACATTTAAATCTGCACTTAGCCTACACTTAATTCTATATTATATTACTTAAATCATATTACTATCTCGTGTTTAAATAAAGGTGAGAACGTAGGCGCTCCTCGTTCAAACTTAAACAAACTCATATATACATGAATTAATCAATATTTCTTGAGTAGCAGCTATTAGGTAGGTACATTTTTTTCAGGCCCAGATTTTTGCATGTCTTACGTTTTTGAATACCTATTTAAAAATTTTCCGGGTTCAAGGATTCTAACTTATGCTGCATGAAATGCGAATAATTTATCTGTACTTTGAAACGAATTGCATGCACAAATATCAATTATTATTTAAATGACAGCGATTTAACTTTTGCTAAGAGATATTAGGTATGGCCACCCTAATGATATTCCATGTGTCATAAAATTAAATATTGCGTAACGAAGTGTTGCATCTGCCAAGTGGCATGCGAACGACGGACAGACGAATAACAAGATCGCGACGCATTATTGCAAATAACATACATGCGTCGCGTTTACTACCAAAATGGAGCGAGACGGTTTATAAATCTGGGGTCAGTTGTTTATTATGTTTATGAGGAAGCACTGGACAACAATTTCTGTCATTTATTAGCACGAACATATCTCCAACTGTTCGGCTCGTCCATCTCGATTGGAAACGTCGAACGTGTAGGGGCTCGATATAAATTACGATCGCTATCACTTACCTAGTCAACCATCCATACTATTCAGATGCCCGCTCTAAATCCTGCTAATCGCGGGAACGACTATCGATAACTTGAATATATTTCGTGTGTCAGCTCCTAAGTAGTTTCCTTGCAAATCTTATTCGTTGATCATTGCGACACAATACTGGTAGATAGATCACAAGTAAAAGTCAACTGAAATTCTTATGAGAAAATACCAGAAAACGTTGTTCGAGTCATCGCTCAGACACTATCTTAACTGATAATAGTATTTTTGAATAATGTATCATGTTATGTAGAAATTACACGATATGTGCATATTCTCTTATGTAGGTACTTCCATACATTGTTATATATAGTAAAGAAGACTGTAATAGTTGACAAGTAATTACTCCTAATTAGACTTCATTAATTAAAACATCTGTAGCGGAGCAACAACTATTATTTGCATAACAAGTTTAATCGTTCCCATAGATTAGACTTTTCCTATGTTGGTTTAATCATTGATTTACTAATTACAATATAACTGAATTAGGGTTATTAAATTGCATACCAAAATATAAATATTAGGAAGGCCAATCTGAATGAACTGTACTAAGGATATTCCAATCGTATGTATTGTTGACATTTTTACATAACGGAAGTAAGAAGCACATTTGTACATCTTTTTAAACTGCAAAATAAGTAAACACAACGTGTGACTACAAATAATTAGATAGTTATTAAATGGGATTCGATAGGGTATTTTCGAAACTAGAATAACGACTGGATGCAATATAACCCGTTCGAGAAGGTACGTTAACGGTGGCGCAGCACCGTCTATTAGCTCCTCTTTATCTATTCCTGTTCATTCATTTACATTGGAAATGCTGAATACGCGGACTGAGTATAAATTACGATCAGTATCTTCTGCCTTGTCACTATACGTACTACTCAGAGACCCACTCAGAGCTCAGCTAACCCCAGTATCAAACTTTATCATGCAAGAATTTGTTATAAGGCAGTCGATTTACATACCAAGATTTTCTTCGTCCTCCTGATACCAGATCCACTATATCAAAAATGATTTATCTCATACTAAATTACTTGTAATTAGTTTTGTATTCTTCGGTGAGAGGCTTACCGTGAGCGGCTGGGTTACCTACCAACGCTGGCCGCCGCGCGTGCCGCCGCGCCGTTGACTACCACTGTCGGCTCCGCGCGTTTTGCCAAACTATTTCGTTTCTGTATTGAAAACGAAACGAGACTTACCACTTTTGCCGACGCTTTCCGAAGGAACAGTGTCTGCTGCATCGCGTGGGATGGTCAGATTTCGTCTCAGACCCTTAGTTTTGGAAATAAATTGAAAGATATCCGCAAAAATTGGTGCATTTCGGGTGTCCTTTTCCCTTTGATCGTTGTTTAAACATATTTAAATGTTCATAACCCAATAATCACTTACATCGTTGTATTCGGGAAAGTTCATAGAATAATTTGACGCAACGAATAATCGAATAACTATTGCCGTTTCGACAGAAAATATGTTCAAAGTTGAAAATTTGCAGTTTTTTTCAAAATCGATTTTCTCAAAAACTAAGGGTGATGGCAACAAACGGGTTGCGGATTCGTTTTCAGGGCACGAAAACGTATAAGAAACGCCTATTGAATGTTACAAGTCCGAGAAAAAGTCAAATTTTGTTGTACTGTGTTATCAAAAGAACAAATCAACGAGCCGAAATTATGTTGTGTATGAATAAACGGCTATCAACAATAAATAAATCTCAGAAAGTAATATCTAATGCTAAACACCAAATAAACGTCTATACTAATTAATTGGCTAAGAAGCTTTTATTTTTTACGAGGCACAGTTATGTTTCTCAAGCATCATAAATAATGAATCATTTTTGCTTTTCCTGAGGGATATTCCATTTTCTATTTCCGTATAGTATTACTATAGACGCTGGATATATGTGGCAATATTGTGTGGATAGGAAATGCATAAATCACAGCACTGCAATACGCATAAGGAATCAATCTTCTTTCACGCTTTTTGCTTTCTTGTTGGCATCCGTGGCAAGAACATTTTCACGGTTTGAACGCGGCGCGCGCGGGAAGATCGATCGACACCGGTCTGGGCGATAGGGCGATCGGTCGATGGCCATGGGTGCGTTCCGATTCACGCATACTGCGCATGAAGTGCAGAGACAACCGTTCCGTTTTAGTTACTGCGCGCAGTGGTGGTGCAGAGAATTCCCTAGAATCCTTTCACTTCCGGTGCAGCGAGCATGCAGCAAACGCAGATATTCCGAGGTGAAGCAGTCACTGCGCGCATGCGTATTTGTTTCTGTAATTCAAACTTGCAAGCAAAACACATGTGAAAACCCATAGCCAAATCTCAAATGTCTCCGGCAACATTCTAACATAGAGAAATTCAACAATTTAATGAAAAGTAATAAAAATAATTAATTCTCTAATGATCACAGCTGCCACTTTTCTAGGTTATCATTTCGAAGAAACATTATTTCACGTTATTTTTTTTTAATACAAACATATAATTATGTAGATATTACTTACCGAAAATGTAGCTTGAATAATGATTTAGAATATCCTGGAATAACACGTTCTACATAACCCGTTAACTTTTCTGCTACCACCTCCCCGCGTGTTTTTTTGTTTATAATTAAGAAAGTGTATAATATTTCTAATTCTAAATTATCAGTTAATAAACTATCTTCATTTTCACTTTCCTCAGACGAATCACTGCTGCTGCTAATTTCAGTATCACTGTTACTTAATATTAATATCGAGGATATTGTAACCAACATTTCTTTATTCATTGTAGCGTCCATCTTGATTTCGCATGAAACGCAGGGAAAAGCGTTCCGTTTTCAAGAACGCATGAACCGCAGTAACGAAACGGAACGATATGAATGCGCGCAGTGACTGCGCTGCGATCTCTGCACTCACTGCGTGAATCGGACCGCACCCTATGTGTCCGACCAGGACAGCTCTCTTCTGTTCTCTTTCTTTGTGGGGCCGAAGACAATATTACATATCGCGGTGATGTATCGTCCCCAGTGTTCGAGGTGCGTTACGGTACGTTACATTCTGACCGCTCGCCGCGAATAAAATCATTGTTGGTAAGTGATTAATGATTGTGTTATAGGGGTCAAGCTGAACGCAGCTCCCAGTCTCGACGATGTCGTAAACTTTGCGACACTTTCATGCTGTTCCCGTGATCGTTACGTTAAATTATACAGTTATCTGAAACTTTGCCGGGCTTTCGGTTTCAAGTAACACGTTGCACAAGTATTGTATAAAACGGAAGGATCATTCGTTGAACGTTTTATTTATTTATTTATTATACGCAAAGTAATGTGTGAAATAATGCACAGGTGGTTGACGTTGACATACATATGTACGTGAATGCATACATAAGCATTGAACATAACCTGAAATAGCTTTAACGATTAAATTTTTAAGAAAAGGAAATATACCAATGGAGGAAATCGATAGAATTTGCTTTGTTGTTAGCAGAGTTGGAGATTTTAGTGGTAGAATCATTATATAAAAGATTGGTCTTAACATTTGGATATACAAAGATAAACTATAATAACATTTTTATAATGCAAAAATTAAAGTTCCGTTTTACCCGCACTTTGTACTGGGGTAGGGTAGACCAGGGCGAATCGGATCAAAATAAGAATTTAGTCCATATTTCTTACATCGCGATAAAAATGGTCATTCCGATAGTTCGTAGTACCTCGTCCCTCTCCCCCGCACCTACTGCAACAGTTCGTCAATTGTTTTAAGTCATTATTTAGAGTTGGCATACGTTTTCAGTGAGATGGTTACGTGCGAACGTTACAATTTTGGTCCGTATCTAACCTACGTAATCTGTAATTTCGTATTTAAAATAAAAAGTAAGCTTCAAAATTCAAATGTGCTGATTGTTATTAGATTGCACGGTGTCCAAGTTTAGTATTGGATGTATTTTAGACTATTATATCATAATATGTTTATGCAATCTACAATCTTTAAAATACTTATATATGCGGCTAATCGGATCACGTTACTTGAGGCGAATCGGATCACTCTTTTTTTTCATTTCAGTATATTTATGATTATAAATATGATAATTGTTTATATACAGATGGTTCGTAGGTACATAAAAAAGAGCAATCAGGGATCATGGTGTCCAAAAAAAATAAAGAAAGCTGTGATAAAAATTAAATCTAAAAAAATGACTAAAAAATAAATAAATTAATGGTTTTAAGAAGATGGCATTGTATTCACTGCGGTGAAAAATTAATTCGTCCATTTTCAGAAGATTGTCTGAGAAGAGTGGTGTCACGAGAATTGTGCTGATAGAGGCGGCAAAAAACGGCAATATCCTTCCGATCTGTGTGCTAAGTAGTGTCACTTGACTTCACTGTCATTAAATTAGATTTGTTTAAGTTGATTCTAAAGATTTTGTTATGCAAATTTTAGTTTTTCATAAATTTCTGGGTGGTCTGATTCGCCCCAAGTTCCGGGGCGAATTGGATATTTTTCAATTTTTCGTTTTTTGTTAATAAATGAAAGATTTGTATGTTTAATTTCAATTTTTATATATTCAAGTTCAAGCCAAAGATGTACTGGTCACGAATATATAATAAAAAATTGGTTTTTTAATGTTTAACTATTATTTTTTTACCGCCAAACACAAAGTAATCCGATTCACCCTGGTCTACCCTATATACATTTCACATACAAATGCATAGGAAAATGGATTAACATTGGCCAGAAAAATTAACAAAGCAGTGCTATTTTTTAATGTATTTGTTTAAACAAACGGACGTGTCGGGAATTTGTTTGTTCAGCTGGATTCCTTATTAAAAAATATGCAATTTTATCATTGGCACCGTGCTTTTAGCTCTAGTAGTTACTACCATATTTTCTACCAAAGTTGTATCAAAATCGGCGATTTGTTGTCAGTATCTATACAATTTTACTGCGTGAAAATTGAATCCTTAAAGTAATGTACCATTTATTTCACATAAAATTTGAATTCTCTACACAGATTTGAATATCTACTTCTGACAAAATAAGTGTCGCGTTATGCCAAAATTAGTATAAAAAAGACATTATTATAAACTTTACAAAGTACTATTGCCCGGCCGAAAGAAGATCCCTAGCAGGCGGTCTCGGGCGATGCAGTCCGCCAATGTGACGATTGGTCGACTCACCTATTTGGGCACACTTTTAAAGACGGGTCACACGTATTTCGGTTATTGGCTGAAGTAGGCACATACATTGTCGCACCGCGCGACGAAGAGAGCGAACAAAACACATCGAGATCGAGTGGGATAGAGCGATCTGACCGACGAACGCCAAAACAATAGCGTAGGCATCTTTAACGGTTAACCATTAATATATAATAACATAAAATTATCCGTATTTTTCACAATATGTTCACGAAAGTATTATCATTGGGTTGGTATCAGGATAATATGTTCCTGAATATATTGTGAAAAATAAGGAAATTTTTATGTTATATATTAATGGTTAACCGTTAAAGGTGCCTACGCTATTGTTCTGGCGTTCGTCGGTCAGATCGCTCTATCCCACTCGATCTCGATGTGTTTTGTTCGCTCTCTTCGTCGCGCGGTGCGACAATGTATGTGCCTACTTCAGCCAATAACCAAAATACGTGTGACCCGTCTTTAAAAGTGTGCCCAAATAGGTGAATCGACCAATCGTCACATCGGCGGACTGCATCGCCCGAGTCCGCCTGCTAGGGATCTTCTTTCGGCCGGGCAATAGTAGGTATCCGTACACAATAATGTTAAGAAATTGAAAGTTAAGTACTCTTATGAATTCTGTTACCCGGTTAGGCGAGTTAGTCAACAATACGGCACACAGGGGGACAAAACGACCCGACGGCGATCAAAAATCCATAACTATGGTTCTGGTCTAGATATTTTAATGAAATTCGGCTCTATTTAACCGCAAATTTACGGCCTTTATGTTGTATTAATATAAATGATATTAACCCATGGAGACCCGTGCTAGGCCCCTGTTTTTAGACTCATGTTTTCGAAAAATGGGGCTACTGGCCAATTACAATACAATTTTATTAACATACTTACTAATTACTGTATTATATTGTGGTAAATACCGTTTTTTAATATCTGCTCTTGTTTTAATGTGATCAGTGCTCAACTTTTGCCAAAATTACAAATATTAGGAGCTTATCAAAAACTTTTATGTTTCCCACAGTTTTTATTCACGATTCTGAACAATTTTCTTTGTGAGGTGTAATTTAAGTTAGTTACAAAGTTATTTACACAGCTATATATTCTATTAAGGCCATACATTCGGGTAAAATGTTAATAAACTTTTTCTACAATTTTAAAAAATTGCAACCAGTTACAATGAGTGTAACTCATATCATCTGAAAGAATGAGCCTTTCTCTCTTAAAAACAAAAAGAATTAGGTGCTACTTTGTTGCACTTTGCAAGAAAATGGTAATTGAAGTAAAATCTACCTTACTGCCCATTAGAGTTTTCTGTGCTGTCTCATGACTCCGGCTATACAAGATATTTGCGTCACACATCTAATAATTTAATCATATTTTCCGGATATACTTTAATTACATCTTTTTTCCCTCTTACTCTTCGAAACGATGAGATGTAAGGGTCCGAAGATATCAAGAGCATATTCATTAGGTCTTGATTCTGTGCCCTTCGAGATATTTTTCGACTGTTATGGTAACGGTAATATTTATATTCTTTATTTTTCGTTTCCTGCGCTTCTTCTGACAGCTCGCCAATTGACAGAAAGTGGGCAGGTAACGTAGATTTTACTTCAAATACCATTTTCTTACAAAGTGCAACAAAGTAGCACCTAATTCTTTTTGTTTCTAAGAGAGAAGGGTTCATTTTTTCAGATGATATGAGTTACACCCATTGCAACTGGTTGCAATTTTTTTAAAATTGTATAAAATGTTTATTGACATTTTACCCGAATGTATGGCCTTAATAGAATATATAGCTCTGTAAATAACTTTGTAACTAACTTAAATTGCACCTCTCAAAGAAAATTTTTTAGAATCGTGAATAAAAACTGTGGGAAACATTAAAATTTTTGATAAGCTCCTAACTTTTGCGATTTTGACAAAATTTGAGCACTGATCACATTGAAACAACAGCAGATATTAAAAAACGGTATTTACCACTATATAATACAGTAATTAGTAAGTATGTTAATAAAATTGTATTGTAATTGGCCAGTAGCCCCATTTTTCGAAAACATGAGTCTAAAAACAGGGGCCTAGCACGGGTCTCCATGGGTTAATATCATTTATATTAATACAACTTACAGGTCGTAAATTTGCGGTTAAATAGAGCCGAATTTCATTAAAATATCTAGACCAGAACCGAAGTTATGGATTTTTGATCGACGTCGGGTCATTTTGTCCCACTGTGGCGTACCGAATCGAGTACGGGTTAGGGTTCGGTTCCCTGCTTTACAGTCACTGCTCGATCGTTTGTAGTTATCCGACCAGTCAATAATAGATGTATTATTATGTGTTGAAACAATTATATGATAATTACGATGGGAATGGCGCAGGTATAGTCTGTCGTAGGTTGGTTCAAATACTGCACAACTGCATGCCGCGGAACTTCGCAACAACTATCCCGATTCTAATGATTTGGTTTAACTCAATAACAACAGCCGTTACGGGAATAATTTAGTAAATGCACAACGATTCTATCAAAGGAAAGAGCATTAATGATTGAATCGTAGAAGGCTCGCTGATCGTATCTCAGCAACAGCAACTCCAATCTACACAATTTATCAACGGAGCACCAGCTCACCCCCCGCTTCTTTCAGATTGATGTTACTATAACAACACGTCAGTTATTCATTGTGCGCTCGGCAGTGCATTAATCAAGCCCTCGCTCTGACATCAAATACAAATGATATTTTATAGCGTCATAAATCTTCGCTGGCTGTCACCGTTCGTGGGTGTTTGTTACAAACACGTCTCTTGGGGCGTCCCCTACTCTCCTTTGTTTGTATCCTGCTGTATCCTGTCGGGTCGTAGTAGCCCCAGTTAGCTATGTGACTTCTACGTATATACATACATTAGGCCGTCCCGAAAAAAAATGAAAATGATTGTAGCGTTAAGCCTTAGTGCGGGAAAGTTGTGTCTTGGGATCAATAACAACTGTGCAAAATTTCAGCCCTGTGAGTTAATATCTTCTGTTCCGGCAAGAGCCTTGAAATTTCGAAATTTGAGTAAAAAGTGTAAAAATTGCATATAAGTCATTATCCGTGTTGTTGTTGACTTCAGTGTCGTCAGTATTGAATGTAAAGTATTCTTCAAAGCCGTTTATGCGATAAGAAGAGTTTTACAAAATTTACAATGTTGCGCGAAGTGCGATTGCGCAATAATAAGTGACTTTTATTACTTGTATCTACTGTCGTTTGCTGAGAAGATTGCGTCCGAGGGGCGCGTCCCGTTCGGTTTCTTCGTCACATGAGGCACGTGGTGCTACTTACCGATTCATAGATGTCGTGTCGGCTAATAGCGAAAAGAGCGAACGAGACACAAGCGGTGCGAGCCAATGCGAGCGAAGTGCAAACGTCGACACCAGCTCTTGCCTGTCTGCTCTTTGGATGCAATCTTCTCAGCAAACGACAGTACCTCCTTAACCGTGTCACTTGTCAGCGTAGTTCTTTCACCCTCAGCCCACGTCAGTCTTAGTCCTGCTTTTGTCTGGAGACGTTTTTTGGGTGCTGAATTGCGTCTGCCATCACAGCGTAAACAATGAGTCTCAGCAAATCGTCAAAATTTGCCTTCAGGCGATCTGTAAATTGCCCCTTTTTGGTCGTCCAACTGATTTCAGTTCTCAACGTGTCCTCCCAACATACAAGAATGAAATTTCTTGTTGTTTACCTACACGAACGATGGGTTATAGGTTCTGAATCAAGTGGTAATGGGGAACCACATTTCTCAGTTATTGTAGAGAGAGTTGCTACAAAGCTTGAACAGATCTATGAGGTAGCATCTATCCCCACCGTTCCTCGACAGCGTATTATTGCGATGATACAATCGTATCACAAAAAGTACATTAGTATTAAAGATGTGATTAAACGAGAGAATGAAAGTCAAACTGTAAAAGCTAGAATTGCAGTATTCAAACAAGAAGCTGAAAAATTGTTTGATGTCACAGCATGCAAATTCTTAGGTTTTAATGAACTTTGTCACTGTCCTAAAGAAAAAAAGGTGTCTAAAATTGAGCAACAATTTCTTATTGATCAAAGAACTGACAGAAAAATGGGCGTGGGCAGGGTAGATGCTGTTCAATCATTAAAACTTAATAAAAGACTAGAGCGTAAGTATAATAACGACAGATGGTTCTAGAAACCTATTGCAGTGATGAGATTGAAACTCACAAACGCTGCAATTGTTGCTCAGAGATACAATATTTCACACAGGGGAGCTGCGGCTTTCGGGTCAGCTCTTCGTGAAGACATGGGCTTCATATCCGAAACAGACAGAACACGTATCATTGATAAGAACAAGATCTCCCGAGAGAAAACACGCACAGGAAAAGAACTTAAAGTAGCAGCTCAGAAAGATAATAATGGTCATCTAACAGATTTGTATTTTGCTGGCCGCCATGATAGCACTTTGTTTAGAGAAAAGCACAGGGCCAAAATACTTTCAAAAAACTATAAAGGAAGATCACTCACTGGTTAAAGAACCAGGATCTAAATATCTCGGCCACGTATCGCCAAAGTCAGGCTGTAGTGCTGACATTTCAGAAAGTATTTATACTTACTTAAATGAAGAAGTTCCTGGTGGTGTAGCACATATTCGCGTCCTAGGTTGCGATGGAACTGTTGTAAATACAGGTATTCATGGAGGTACCATCAGACTCTTAGAAGTTAACTTGGGCAGGCCACTTCAGTGGATTATTTGTTTATTACATTTCAATGAGCTGCCTTTCCGGCATCTTTTCTCTTATGTCGATGGGCACACTTCTGGACCAAGGGCCTATTGTGGTATCATCGGCCAAAATTTGAAAAGATGTGAGAACCTTCCAGTAACTTGCTTCCAAGCCATTGATTGTGAGTTTCCTGGTATTGACCCATCCATTCTCAGTAAGGATCAAAAATATTTGTTGAGGATTGCTTCTGCCATTAAGGTTAGTGTGGTTCCCGAAGACCTTCCGAAGTCAGAACCAAGTGCACTTAATCTTTCACGATGGTTGACCACAGCCAATAGAATGAGGCTTGAGGCTTTACGTTTCCACCCGACAGCCCAGTGCACATTTGAAGTTGCTTGTTAACTTTATTCTCAAGGTCTATGCACCATCATGGTTCAGAATCAAAGGGGAACATTCTGTTAAGTATGGTGCTCGTCATGTATGGCAATTTATTTAATCCTCGCGTTACTTAGCCAAGAAATACAGGTCAATCATTGATAAGGTAATTTCAAATAATGTATACTTCGCCTTACCAGAAAACGTCCTTTTGGCTATGTTAACTGATGACAGAGACAACATCAGAGAAATTGCTGTGCGTAGAGTGCTGGCAGCACGTGAGAAACTAAAGTCGGTAGAAATCCGAAAATGTTCTCCACCTTCGCTGAATTTCGATGCTACCGATTATACCGGCTTGATCAATTGGGACGAATGTGCAATAACTTCACCACATGTACTGGACTCTGCGGAAACCATCTCCCTGAAAAAACTGCTGGAGGAGGGAAAGATCCCCAAATCCTGGGACTTTGAGGCATACCCGTGCCACACTCAGGCTGTGGAGCGTATGGTAAAGCTCGTAACGGAGGCATCCAACAAAGTCATTGGAGTCGACGCAAGTGATGGCTTCAATCGAGCCACCCTTCAGTCGTGCAGTCATATGCCCGCCTTTGAGTACAAATCCCATTTTTCCACTACATCAAGTCTATAAATTCCGTCTTCTAGTCCACAAGGTAGGGTGGTTGGGTGGGCTAGGGAGGAACTCGACATGCAGCCACCTTCACGTGGTGAGTTCTGAGTCACTCTCTTGTCATAGGGTGGGCGAAGGGCTGCATAAACCGCTCGCACAAGCATGTTACATTATCTATTTTCGGAATCTTAATCTAAGAATGCCGTATAATAAAGTGTGATTCACTATCAAGTCATTTTGATATTTTTTTATCAAATTTCGAAATTTCAAGGCTCTTGCCGGAACAGAAGATATTAACTCACAGGGCTGAATTTTTGTACAGTTGTTATTGATCCCAAGACACAACTTTCCCGCACTAAGGCCTAACGCTACAATCATTTTCATTTTTTTCCGGATGGCCTAACATACATGCCTTGACAGTTCGATTTAGCGCAATAACTTTTCGTCCTAATTTCCTTAGCGACTATGTTTCGATTGAACGTCACATCAATTTCCTTGGCTATGCTCCGTTGAAGTTCTCAGAAGCCTCTTTACGAGATGCAAATAGTAATAAAACGTTTTATGGTACACTTATTAATAGTTTTTGGTGTGATGAATCATTGAACTCGTATTTATAATTAATTCTTTGTTCTTTGACATATTGTTGCAGATATATAAAAATCTTGAAAGGAAAACAAAGATTGGATAATAATAAGTGAGATGTAAACTTGTCTGACATTTTCTACATACTTGAAAACAAAGTGTGTCTGAATCTTATTTTGTTTTTTATTTTAGAATTCCTCTTTCATCTTGTAGCTGAATAGAAGCGTCATAGTCCAAAGCTAAAAGTTACAAGCACTTCAAATTGTGCTTATTGTGGTACAATGTTTACAACAAAGATATAATTGGACATGAAAATATTAATATTTCTACTGAAGACATTAAAGAAATTTTATATGAACTCGTAATCGTCTTATATTATTCTAATCTAATGATATAACAAAATATAATGAATTGTTACAAGGAAAAGTACAAAGAGAAACATCTAAAGTATAGAGAATTAATTATCTATTTTCCAGGAAATTACTAGAATTAGCCCAAGTAAATTACTCTAGAGTTAAAGGAAGAAAAAAGAAGAAGGAGATGACTGAGAGTATTTTATACGCCAATGCGTGAGATAAAGTAGTTGTTGAATCTTTCATATTTATTATTAATGTTATTACATAAGAATATGCTCCTCCAACTACCGTCTGCATGACACACACCGCCATCTGTCGCAAGACGGAGGAACTCCCTACGGCGTCGCCGTCGTCGATACCGTTAAGGAACTAGTTTCTGATCAGTTTAGAGGGCTTCCAGCTGTAATATTTATTTTTAACCTAATAAAACTTTAAACCATAGACTTTTTTTATACTGAAAGATAAATTAATGTTTAAACTTTAAGGAAAAATTTTAAAAAGTTAAAAATAAGTACAATTTAATTATTTATAAGGTACGGAATAATAAGGTGATTAGGAACTAGTTTTTGATCATCTAAAAATACATGGGAACTAATTTTTGATCAGGCGAGGAACTAGTTTTTGATCATCTAACATACATGAGAACTAATTTCTTATCAGGTAAGGAACTAATATTTGATCAGATCATTTTTGTATAAATATTCAATGTATAGGTAATCATGAAATATAGTGTCACGTCCTGAATTGCCGGAACGTTCAGGACGAGATGGGAGTTCTTGCCCCGTCGCCTCCGACGCAGCGTAAACCCTAAGGCCGGCCCGGTAACGCCACCATGGAGTAACTATGCGGGGCGGGTGGATCGGCGTTGGAGGATCGAGGAGGTGTGTTTCGTCTTGGGACCGCCAGCCAGACTCATCAGTAGGGCTATAGCTGACGGCCCCTGCCCTAGACACACACGGGGACACAGAGGATATGATTTGGAACTTGTATATATACGAATGATATTGAGAGTTAGGACTAGCGGGAAAGATTTGAGACCTCTGGTGGCGCTCGTCGACACTAAGTCGCGATACCGTGGTGGGGCCAGGACGTCACAATAGTCTTTGTCAAACGTTATTTATTTAAACTTTTCTAGAAGATTTTTAAACATTTTTTGGTATGGTTTTGTTTAAATGTTTCTTCGATTTTTTTCTTCATACCAAACAAACTTATTTTTAGTATTATTCCATCTAAATTTAATTTTTTTTATAATTTTATAATGTCCTAACCTAATTTTTATTCAGGTGATCAAAAATTAGTTCCACAAGAAAAAAGTGGAACTAAATAATGATCACTGACTTTTAAAGCAAAATGATACATATAATACTAAAATTCTTGCGCTACATTGTAAAGTAAACTATTGTAAGCAAAATGTATGAAAATAGGGTAGATGTACCGTTTGTGGCCATTGCATTGTTTTTTGCCATGTGCATAATTATCTTATTTTTAAATTGCTTGCAGATCATTATTATATGGAGAATTTCACATCATAAATAGTTTGTTTAGAATACCGCCAGAAATATAAGGTTACATTTATTGTTTACACGGAAAAATATTATATTTTTTACGAAGTGGCCCAAAACTGGTGCAATACCTTAAAGTGGCCACAAATGGTACATCTACCCCAACCTTTAATACCGCAACACCAGCAAAGAAATCGACTGTGGCGTCGATGGTGATCTCTTACTTCGAACAGTAAGAGATGGCGTTCAACAGGCGCTTTCTTCAAGTGGGTTACCTTAAAAATTTATATTCACGAAAACTAACAATACTAACTAATTTTTGAATTATCAATTTTTATGTTAGTAATTATTTCAAACAATTATTTATTGATATAAACTTAAAAGAAGGATTTATTTCATGAACTGATAAAAAATTAGTGCCTGATCAAGAACTAGTTCCTTAACGGTAACTTCAAACAACCCAAACTCTGCAATTTAAATATGCGTAAAAAAATGTTATGTTAACACTAGTTACTGTTAATGTTAATACTCATTAATGCATGTATCACTCCTAGTCGATTGTTGCGGCATAAAAGTAATCAATGGATTCTAGTCACGAGACTGAATCAGGAAGCAACGACTTACATGCTTAGCCACCACAGTCACATGCACTCAACAAAAGGAGGTACAGAACGTGTGAACATTAATTTTGCGTTATAGCGTATAATCAACACTCATACGAGAGTATCAATTATCATGATAGTAGCCAGCGTACAGAAACGCGTTTTACTCACACCTCGCAGGTGCTCCTGTACACCTTCGTGTGACCTTCTGGAAACTGCCGACGTTATTTCCTCTTGCCAAAGCAATAATTTTTATAAAATGTTATGGTACGGCTTGAAGCAGCGCCGGGCCGAGCAAAATAACCTGCGAGTTCGAAGCGGAATAAGCAAACGAGCCGGCATACAATTGGACAAGCACCTGGCTCGGACATCAAATGAAATAGTAGAAGCAAGGGAAGGCAGGTTCGTGATGTGCTTGTGGGTGAGAACAGAGAGATAAGGAGCCCCAGGCTGTGTCTGTCACGTCAGTCGACGTAATAAGTTTGAAATCCACATCAAGCGATTAATAATGCTCGAGCGATTCACAAAAAGGTGCTGCATCGCCAGTAAGAGAGAAGTTGTTAAGCTAGCCCGAGGCCTCCGCGGTGGCGGCCATGTTTGCTGTCAGTAACAACTCTCCCGCATAGCCGCTTAACACTGCTTTATACAAGGTGTTTCACTACAGGTGGCAGTCCTTTTAAGCAGCCGTTCTGCATGAAAAAATAAGTCGTTAAAATAGAATACTTTTTTTTATATCACACTTCGCTTTCGAGATAACTGACTTTGAATTTTAGCCGAGTACACGTCCATCAAAGTACAATGTCCTGCGCCTGAGGGGCACGCGTAGGTAAGGGAACTCGTTTACGGTTTGCGGAAAGCGCGATGCCTTTCGGGCACTTGAAACTGTACTTTGGTGTACGCGTACTCGATTAAAATTCAATGTCAATTTTCTCGAAAACGGAGGGCGATATCAGAACAATTTATTGTATATTTTCAACGTAGGGGAGAGCGGGGACAAACGTAACGGCGTCATGAAAGTAACACGCCTTCTCCCCCATTCCACAAATATTTCTTACACGTTTGCTTTACACAGTTACACGTGTATAGTGTCTGCTTTATTGTACTGACAAGGAGAGGTTCCCAGGCGTCCGCCTCCGATTGCTTTGAATTTTGAATATGTTTTAGAGGAGCTAAAAATAAGATATACGTGTTTTTTTTTATAGCGGGCCCGTTTTCATATTTAGGGGGTGAAACCAACCCCCAAAGTTATAAGATTTTCAGGTGTTCATTTCCGATTGCTTTGGTTTTTGGATATGTTTTAAAGGACCGAAAAATAAGAAATACGTGTCTTTTTATTTTGGCCTGCTTGAATGTTTAGGGGGTGATACAATCCCTCCAAAATTCATACGGGGTACAAAATTGTGTTGAGTAAAACTTTATATAAATTTCATTTGCGTCATAATTTACTGTATGGACAATGTTCTTGTCGTCAGTCACCGTTATTAGGGGGTAACTATGAAGGGTGGTTCCACTCCCTAAACATTCAAGCAGGCTAAAATAAAAAGACACGTATTTCTTATTTTTCGGTCCTCTAAAACATATCCAAAAAACAAAGCAATCGGAGATGAACACATGAAAATCTTATAACTTTGGGGGTTAGTTTCACCCCCTAAATATGAAAACGGGCTGCTATAAAAACACGCATATCTTATTTTTCGGTCCCCTAAAACGTATCCAAAATTCAAAGCATTCGGAGGCGGACACCTGGGTACTTCTCTTTGTGAGTGAGACTGAGCAGTAACACGAATCGTATACTGTGATATTAAGCCAATTATTCGTTAGAGCGTTCTTAGATAATGTCTTTATAAGTTGGTGTATTTGATTGCAACAAGTCGCGTATAGTTTGTATGTTATAAGAGTTTTATTCTGAAAAACATAGCTGGGGTCAAAAGTAACACGTCACTATGGGGACGAAAGTAACATGTTACTTGGGCGAGTAAAATAGCATACAGGATAGGAATTCTCCAGATGATAATGATTGTCTATGTCTGGTTTGTTCTGACCCTTTCAGTGAAAGCTGTTCTAGGGAGAAGTGGATCCAATGTCTAGATTTTAAGACTTACAATTAGTCCCACGAAGATTGCACCATGGGTGATCTTCATTACGTATCATAATTTTAATTCAGATAAGGTAAAATTGAATGCCTATCATTCAACTAAATACACAATATCAAAGATCTGACCGAAGCTGGTTATGCTTTCTACCTTTCGTTATTTAAAATTTATTTGTTTTTATCATTACTTAAAATACGTATATTTAAATGTTTCTTTCTATCATTTTTTTATAATAAAAAATCCTATTTTGCATTGGAAGAAGTGTTTTTACTTAATTATCCTCAAAATAATTAGTGTTATTTTCGTCCCCACGGTATGTTACTTTCGTCCTACCCCTGCAGGAGAAAAGTAGCAATGACAGTCACTGCGGAAAACTGCCATAACTCTTTGAATACTCATCACGTAAAGCTGAATTTGGGCTCAACTGGTAGACCAAGAAACATACTATCTTAAGGTATAATTGTCATTTTTATATCTATAAAAGGTAATTGTAGGCTAAGCCAAATGTAAAAAATGTTACTTTTGTCCCCGCTCTCTCCTATTTTTTCAGGTAGAATCATCCTTAAAAAGATTACCACCTGTATTGTAACACCCTGTATATCTTGTACATCCTTGCAAAGAATAATCACACGATCTTTATTCCTCTTGCTTGTTTCGCGATTGATATACCTACCGGAAATCCAAGCCAATTCAATTATGGACGAAGTATTTAATGCCGCAGACTTTTTTTCATTGACCCCCCGCTGCCATGGCAACCTTTCGAAATTGACACCAAACTTTTAAATGCAGATTAATTACTTTATCCTGTGTATTTTTATTGAGAATCAACCTGAAAATAAGATTGGAAAGTGAAATGTTTGTGTTGCATAACACACAGATAAAGGGTAATGCTTCTCGAGATAGATAATAACCGTGCACTGAAAGCATTACGTAAACACGATGTGCCAAGAACCTGGTACGATTTATTATAAACTAAAGTTAATAATACTTTGCGGTTCATCACACAACGAATTTTGTAACAGTATCGTCTTTGTAACAGTTTGGGCGTTTAACATTAATCAGCGGAATGTTTGCGGTAACTTATTGTTACTGAAGCAGAAAAATATCTGTACATGGTGTCTCGAAAAAAGATCAGCTCGGGAGAGTGGTTGGCGAAATAAACTAAAATTAAAAGGTCCTATAAACATATTATCGGAAACATACTCGTAATAAGATAAATACTAAACTGTATTAAAGGTATCACAGCTTCGTAATCTTAGTAACCTTACATATTAAATTCATCAAGGCTATAAATAAGTAAATAAATAATAGTAATAGTAATTTCTGAAATGGCTTCCTCGATCATTGGACATTACACCTTTAAGGAGGGAAACCACTGTAAAAAAAATTTTCCGATTTTTTTTGTTGCATTTTCATAATGATTAGGGTCTCAAGATTATACCTGCACAGTTTCAAAGTGGATTTCGAAAAATTCTGGGAGCTACGGGAGGTTTTGCGCATAGGTTTGCGCAACGCTCGTAATCGAGTGCACACATAGGTAACTTGGTGTCAATTGCCCGGACAGTTTATGTCGAAAAATCCAAATGTATCTAATAAGGGGGATTATGAGCTTATATATTGTTTAGAACTAGGTAGAGAATCACTGGCCACGACAAGACCGTATACAACTGCGATCTTTGAGCTGCAGAAAATAACTTCTGTCGAAACGCGAAACGGCATTTTTCAAAACGGGCGCATTAATAACTTAGTCAATTTTTATTGGATCCACAGAAATTTTTAGAGAATATTCGTAATACAATTATCTTCAGTTAAGCGTACCAGTTTTTTGATCGAATAAATCATTTAATCGTATCATTGAAAAAACGTTTTGATTTATTATACTTTTTGTTCCAGATTTCTTCTTAAGTCCGCCATTTCTTCAAAAATTAATATTTTTTTAAATGTGTACACTTAACTGAAGCTATTGTAATATACTTTAAGAAACCGTTTGAAGTTTTCAATTCGGAGCAAATGTTGGAAAGTTACACAAGCGCCCGTTTTGTATTTTTTTTGCAGAGCCTAACGTTATCGTATGCTGTGGCCATACTACCGACAATATTTTCAATCTGGGAGCATAAAATATTACTTAAATATATGTATTTTCAGTTATAAAAGAATATTTTCATTATAAAAGAATGTCTTGAAAATAGCCTTTATTTTCGACCGTTACAGTGGCTTCCTCCCCTAATGTTTTCTTTTTCATTGCAGTGGAGCAAGTAATCTAAATGAATGGATTCAAATATTTTAAAGAGCAATGGAATACTGTATTAACTGTAACAAACAATATTACACCAATAATTATGTTCTAACCATTGAGCTATAAAAATACCTGGAGAGGGAACAGAGCAATGGCGGCCGATCCGAGAAAGAGGGACGAAAACGGGTGAACCTCTTCTCTCTCTTACAAACAGACTATAGATATTGAGCTGCAAATAACTCAATGGCTTTTGCTGTATAGTGCATGCCACTGAATTTACCCGCGCACAAGAACATGAAATATACTCCAAAAAGAATAATCACATGATGATCGTATAATAAAAAGACAGAGTAAAATGTGTTAAAATTACTGATGATTATTATTTTGAGAGTCTTAGTGCTTATTTTATTGTTATTAATCATGACACAATACATATACAAGAATCAAACATGGATTTATTGTAGTTTCTCCTGTTATACACTGTAATTTCATATAAATTGTGTTACAATGCAGTACATATTACGCACGAACGTATATTGTCTGTTGCGGAATCCTATTTTGAATGGAAACCTGAAACGTAAAAACTATAAGTCATATCTGAAAAATATATAATACACCCAATCATGCAACAACATATATTTTTGAACCCATTAATTAGAAGATATTAAGCCATGCAAAATATAAACAAAATATATACAAAACGCAAACAAATATGTATAAAACGCATACAAAATATATACAAAACGCAAACGAATATATACAAAACGCATACAAAATATACATCGAAGAAATACATGCAAAATTAAACGTTGGAAAATAATATATTTTTATGCAGTTTCTGGCGTAAGTGAATGCGTGCGCCTAAGTGCCTCTCTGTGGCTTTCTTGGCATATGTCATAATTCTAATATTTCAGAAAAGGGTCAGAACGATTGAACATATGCGTTGTTTAAAATTAATACGGTTTGTATAACTAACTTGAATCTCCACTCGGACAGCTTTTTCTGCATACTGAACTATATTATATACTGCTTTTGAAGGGAAATACAATTTTCCCCGGTTTATGAATGATGTAAAACTACTATATTTACTTATATTTACTGTGTATGAATGATCGGTTTTCAAATTAGATTCAAGTAAAAACTTTGTGCAATGAGGGCATGATAGCTTAAGTAAAATCTGTCTTACAACAAAACCTGAAATATAATACAATATATTTTCTTGTAAATAGCTTAATTCAATGCTATCCATACATTTGACGAGTTCGTTTATACTTACCTCCTCGTCTGAATGAACGTTACATTTCTCTACAATACTTCGCTTCTCCGTTCGAAATTCCACAATCGATAGGGACTCTGTATTATCAATAATACAATTGCCATTAATACTAGGAGAAACGGTGTTACGAAATAATAATTGCCTCATTGTCCACATAAACTGAAGGGAATTTGGATTGTCGTTCCACCCCCCACGAGATCTGATACATGAAAAAAAAGCTCTAAATGGTGTTGCGAACATTTGTATGTCAGGAAATATTTTAAAGGATCTGGCTTTGTCAGTAACGTAATACTTAATTCTAATATACTAAATGTATTAGCTATAAATCCAACAGCAAAAGTCTTCCGCCTGTGGAACAAGATGTTCGTTCTATCTATTTCTAAACTTGCGATATACTCTCTCGCACGCAGGAAACATTCTGCTATCCATTTTATATTGTGTGCAGATATTGGGAATTTATATCCTTTTCCGTATGAAGACCGAGTGTTCATAATATCAAATAATTGATCAAAAATGCGTATAAATTCAGTAGTAGCTTCACTACCTGCAAATCGGGAATCACCGGTTACTCTCAGATAATCTATCGCATCAGCAACACCACTACTTAAAACTTGAGCAGCAAGTCGCACGTTCATTTTTTTGTTGCAGAAGTTAATATGAGCTGCGGATATCTTATTCGCTAACTTCAAATCCTCGGCCTCCTGCACCTCGTGCAATTTTTTAATATAATTGAAAGATATTGTTCCCCTCGGGGATGAAATAGTTTGTTCCGCAAAAGTATTCCGACAAAGTTTCAACATGTGACATGCATCTAAAATACAATAAATTCTAGTATCCGTTGTTGGATGTTTGAAAGATGTTACCATCTCTTTACTATAATGTTGGCACCCCAACAAAGTCATTGTTTTCAGATTTGTGGCGCATCCATCACACGTTATCGAACGCACGGTAATACCAATTTCATTTAATATTATTATTGCATGGTTTAAGATTTGGCACTGTAGGTCTGCTATTGTTTTATTAATAAGGAAAAATGCAATCGGAATTTTAAAGTTTCTACTGTATGACACAATTTGCAATACTAAAGCTTCCGTAGCTAATTCCTCCGAATTTACGTGGGCAATGCCACCGTAATCTATATACCCGCGGTATTTGTCCAACTTTTTGTCGTATATAATGGCGCTACGAATGGCCATTGCATCAAATATTAATGCAACATCTTTCAGACATTTATTTGTTTGTACTTCTTTTTTTAAAAATAATATAATTTCACTACTGAAACCTGGTGCGCAATTAACAGTGCTTAACCATTTTCGCAACATGGAATCATGAGGCAAGTTGAGTTTGCCTCGAATAAAATTGTATGCTTTTGGGGAATAAAAATATAAAGTCAAAGCAAAGCTTTTAATTTCGTCGCTATACCGCTTTCTGTTTTTAGCAACAGAAGAATTTTGAATTTCATTTTTTAAAATATCTAAAGAAAAACCAGTAAAGCAATTGCTCAACACCTCTTCTACTGACGGGGTAGATATACCATTTTGTTTTAAGTGTTGAATGGTGTCGGTCATGGTGTGCAGTTGAGTTTCTCGTAACCGGTTTTGCAGTATATTTATTTTGTTCCGCAATTCTACCACTTCCTTCGATGGCGGCAAATACTTATCCGTTGTTTGAATGCAAACGTCCTTTTTCAAAAGGCTGTTACTTTGTTACTGAAATAATAAAATCTAACTTTTGGTTTCAATTCAGCTTTCATAAAAAAAGTTATGAAAACATCATGACAATCTTGTACCGTTGTGGCGTGTGATGAATCATTATTTGGTGCCATCTCTTCCTCAATTACCATAGGGATATTAGAAATTGAATGCCCATGCTTTAGTGGGAATAAAATAATAAATATTTATAATCGTTCTCCACTAAAATTTAGACAATGTACTTTTGCGACCTGGAAAGTGGCTGCCCATATTCGCGGATTGTCGCGATTGGTTTCGTTTGCGTTTTTCGTCACGCGGCGAACTATGTTGGAGGGGATAGGTTGAAGCGAGTGGACGATTCAGCTTGCCCCTGTGACATTCGGACTTCTTTCCAGCTCCCAATAGTACATAATATAGATATTTACATACATTATTTGTCGGAGTACTTATTACTGGACAATAAAAATCGTAGTCGAATAATGTCGGTATTGCTTTTGGCTTCAGTCGACGGCGAACAGTTGTACATGATACGGGCTGAAATGACTCAGGGGTGAAATGATTACTGCAAATTGTACTGTATTTTGATACTTTTGGTAGTAAATTCACAGATATTACCTCAACAAATTTTTTCCGTGACTCGAGATCTGACGGGAAGCTGTACAAAATTACATTTCTTATAGCTAGCAATCAAACATACTTTTCGTTACACAAAACATGTGATTTTGATTTTAAGGCTGCCGTCTCAGCGGGCCTTGAATGTGTGCGTACGCTCACACAAGCTAAGAAAAGCGAGTACGTATACGCGTGTAGTAAACAATCCGTTTCAACCGACTTTCGTCCTGGAATCGGCCAGAAGGAAGTTTTTGCGGGTACAGTTGCCTCTAGCAGACATCAGTGCAGGGTGGTCTGGTGCGTTTGAACGCTAATAACCACCGTACGTTGAGATAATAATGAATTTATGAATCGAAAACTGACAGAATGAGGCTTCAAGGCTTCTCCGTTGGTGGCGCTAGTGGTGTACCGCAGCACGTAGCACCAGCGTGACGTATACGCAGGGCCGACGCGAGGTTAGCTGGCGCCCGTATGCAAGAAAATTTTTGGTGCCCCCAAATTTTTGCACCTGTTTTCTATTTAATATGATTTGTCTTTACGGGGTGTACATTTCGTTTATGTGGGAGTTGGATTCCTTTATTATTAAGCGTGCGATATAGTTTTTTAGCGTCCCATTCTGCTGGCGCCCTTATGCGGCACATGACTTGCATAATGATTTCGCCGATCCTGCCTATACGCGATGTAGTAAACAAACCGTTTCAACCGACTTTCGTCCTGGAATCAGCAAGAGGAAGGTTTTTGCGGGTATAGTTGCCTCCGGTAGACATTCGTGCAGGGTGGTCTGGTGCGTTTGAACGCTAATAAGCATCGTACGTTGAAATAATAATGAATTTATGAATCGTGTACTGAGACAGACTCGAGAAATGACAGAATGAAGCTTCAAGGATTCTCCGCCCCAGCGCTGATGGTATTTTCGCGCCATTTACCATCAGAACCGGTAGAAGTCCAAGCTAGCCGATAAATATAGGAAAGACATAGTTGCCGAGACGTATCGAGAGGTATATCGCGCTGTTGCCGCATTTCCTCTATTACTATTTTCTCGTAAGGAAGGCTTGAATGAATCACGGCGAAGCTGCTAGAGAACAGAAATGGGCAAAGATAATATCTGGATAAACTCAAATAAAAGATACTACAGTATTGTCTTGTTACGGGTTCGGTTTGGGGTACACTATGTGGATTTTTCGCTATTTCCACCACTTCTGTTTCACTCCTGTCCGGCGAAGGCGAGAGCGAGATGGAACGAGAGCGAGCGAGAGCCACTGAAAGCGAGCGAGGACAGTACGAGACAGACGATGCGTTGATGTTTTGTCTCGCTCCGTCTTTCGGACGCCTGACACTCCGTCCTTTGCGTTCCCGGCCGTCGCGCAGGTAAAGCGTTCCATCTCGCTCCCCCCTTCTGCCAGAAAGAAGCGAGAAACGAACACTGGGAATTAGGGTTCTGTTCGCGATACGGATTCAACGCCGCGTCCGTCCCGACCAGCGAGGACTTGGGCTGTTCGGCGGCGGCTTGTAATCTCGGTTGGAGAGGCATACAGTGTTGATAAAATGTAAAACGTCACGTTTTCAATATTCAGTAACACACTGCTGAGATTTTCCACATTAAAATGAATTCAAATACGGTGTGAATCGGATTATTTCTAGAACTGTACTAGATAATTAAATATAAATGCGTAACATTTCAAATCTAATAAAGCTAAAAATAATCCGAAATATCGTGTTTAAATTCATTTTCATCTGGAAAATCTAAGCAGTATGTTACTGAAACGTTCATGCCGATACGATAGAAAATGTGAAAGTTTTACATTCTATTAAAACAAAAAAATAAACAATCATTGAGTACTTATAATGTACTATATATATTTATTATTTTAAATTGAAAATTAAATATATTAAAAATTATTAATGATAATGGGGTTGCCGCCGCGGCCTCCACGGCGGCCTCCTCGGCGGCCTCCTCGGCGCCCTCCATCACCCCGGTGGTATTTTAATTTTTTAAGCTCCTTCTTCATCTGAAACAGTACCATAAAAATTACATTTTCTAGTTCTACGCGTATATATGAGCCGTTATTTCATAAAGTGGTATAAGTCGATTTATTCATTTATTCCAATCACTGTCTGATTACATACATGATTCATTCTTATTTATTTAGCGTTTCATTCATACTTTTGCACTCACTTTTGCCTCACTTCCAACATATATTACTCATTATTATTATATTTGAACATTACTCAATTAGTGTAATTTAAAGTTAAAAACATTCAATTTGCACAATTATTATTGCAAATAAAAAATGGGAGCAAAATAGTATATTTCTCCTGACTTGCACCTGCGTTTGTGCAAAAAAATATCAATTTTTCAAAGGGTCGGATGTGGTCGGATATGAGTTATTGAATTTTGTGAAATTGAATCTATCTAGAATTATGAGGTGTGCTTGAATTTACGGACAAATACGAACAATTCTTTTAATTTAGAAAAATACGAAAATGGTAACAAAAAATCTTAATTTGGCAATAGAATATAAGCGTTTATATTTTTCATTACAAGAAAAAGACTAACTAAAACTATTCCAATGTATAAAAGCTGATCATTTTCTATAAATGGAAATATAAAATTTTTTTAGAATATTTAACTGAGGAAGCCCAGAACGCCCGAAATAATGATTTTAAAAACTACTGCGAATTATACGCAAAAAGAGCAGCCGAAAAAAGACAAATCAAGATGTTCTAAATAATTTATTAATAAGCCCCGATCCATATATATGGATGTATATATATGGAAATCAACATGAAGGGACACTTGAAGTCCCATTATTAAAAAGAGCGACGAGAAAAAAAATGATTATTGTATTTATTATACAATATATTACCTGTAATCTTAGATCATAATCAATAAATGATGAAATATGTAAGAAATGAAGCGAATGCCTACCTAAACGTCGATCCGTCCCACTGAGCGCCGATCCCGACCAGCGATCCGCTAACGAGACAATATTGCAATATTATCTTCTCTCATTCTGTGTAATTTCTCTTCTCCATTGACGGTCTTCCTACAATTTTCCCAGGTCGCTCATAATGAAAGATGACGTAGGCAGTGTGGATCTGTAACACATTATGATACACATTAGGAAATAGGGTTGTTTTATAAGCGTACAAAATTTTAATGTAGATTTATAAGCTGTTAAACTTTACCTGGAATATGGTACTTATTCCATTTGTCCTGGCATTACTGTCCCATATACCATGTTTGCAGTAATTTGGTAAAAGGTCCGCCTGTAACAAATAATCGCAGACATTTCGGTAAGTTTGGTATAACAGTAAAATTTGTTACAATAATTCGTCGAACATCATGCATACCTGCGACGCCCGTACATATATATCAGCCTTTTTTTTCAGAGGGGGAAAATGCTTTATGCATACCCCAGCTACAGTATTGCCGGGGTTATGTGGGACTCCCCGGTCTCCGGTATACCCACTAAAAACCCCCTCTAGGTGCCGCCTTCTCATTCCGGTCCCCTTGGCTGAGGGACTGCTCCCGCAGTCTGTCTGCTCCTGTGAAGTTAGAAATGTTTCTGAAAAAATTAAAGTGTGAATTAAATTTATTATTTCCTTCGTCACTTTCTTAGCAAAGTGACGGCGGCGTCGATCGACTCGCGTGATCGTATGATCCGCGAGTAAAAGTGCCATTGTTCGCACTTGTGACCACTGACAGAGTCAGTGGTGCGACGCCGGATCGATCAAATTTATCATTTCCATCGTTACTTTCGTAGGAAATTCACGGCGGCGTCGATCGACTCGCGTGATCGTATGATCCGCGAGTAAAAGTGCCATTGCTGGCACTTGTGACCACTGACAGAGTCAGTGGTACCGCGCTTTACAACGCGGTGCGACGCCGGACCGTTACAATAGTTTTATTATTTTCGGAAGGAGACCTTTTTCGCTTTTTCAAGCTTTTAGGTTTTTCTTTCGCTCTCTCCACCAGTATAAATTCTGGCTCCCGAATAGGCATGCACCTATTGTGCCGACTATCTATTAATTCGGGTAGCATGCATTCTAAATAAAATTGAACCAGTTTTGGCTCCATTTCTGTTTCCCAAAACGCATCATCGCTCTCTACTTTTATAGATTTCAGCCCTGTCGGGGTCCAAAGGCAAAATATACAGTACTTTCGGTCAGTAATGTGTAACTGACCTTGTACTTGATAAAAATAGTGATGCGTTCTTTTCAGTGATATACCTGTTTTAAATGTGAACATGTGTCGGACAGCGGGAACTTGTTCAATAGCTTCTTCCGGCGTAAAGTTCTCCGCTGATTTGGGGCATTTAATTTCCAAAATACCCTCTTGACCGATGATTCCATCCGGTGAAGCTCCTAAGAAGGGGATGGAACTGTCGATGAAAATTCCACATTCTGCAATATCCGTGTATTGCTTCTTCAATTCTTCACGAGCAATATTCTCGCATTCTTTTCCGTATTCCACCGCGGGTGCACTAATTATCCGCGGATACAAAAATGACTTTACTGCATTTGCGCAAGGCGTGTCACGTCGGCGACGGCACACTTGTCCAAAATTGGATGCTGTCAACAATTTGGACCTGTACTGCAACCATCTGCGGTTCTTTGCTTGTCCAATGGTTTCGTCTTCGATAGCGTGTCTTTTCTCTTGCCAGTCCTTGAGCATTTGCATATGCTTTTCCCGCTCCAGTTCATACATTTCGGACGGCATGTCTGGCTTCTGCGCATTTTGTCCATAATCGGAATCTTTCTGCGAGGGCAATTGCTTGCGTACATATCGCGCAGTCTTCGGTTCCTTCTGTTTTGCAGCTCTCTTTTCCTTTTCTTTCTTTTTCTTTTCTTCCATTTGGAGAACAACCTCGGGCGTTTTCTTCTTCATTACCGCATTCAATCGCGAGTGCACTTGGTTACTGTTGTACTCCACGACAGCAGCTGCACATCTTCCTGTATAGGATCCTCTTTCGGCGAAATTTAATCTTTTTCCGCCAATGTACTTGGCAATTATTGCGTTCAAGCTTTCCACAGCGTTATTATTCGTGTTATAGAGTAAGCTCTCCGCATGAGCTAACACTGGACGAAGTGCTTCTTTTATGTCCTGGTACACTCCAATTTTCGTCAATTCTGGAACGATGTTTCTTTCATTCTCTTTGTTCTTTCCATCGCAGAAATATTTTAGTTGTGCTCACTCTTTGTGTTCACCAAACACGTGGCTCGGAACATTCTGTATATCGCCATGCAAATTCTTTGTTTTTTCTTCGATTGATACATTCTGATTGTATCTAAACTTTGCGGCTTTTACGATGTCCGTGCGCATCCGGCGAATGCTACTTTCCACAGATTGCCGCAATGGTCCAGGTGTAGTCTTCTTCACAATCGCTTTCATTTTTGTACAGAAGTTTCGCAACAAATGATTCGTGCATTCAATTTTTTGTACACGAATATGTCACTTGTATGGATCAGCATCAATAATCTTCTTATACACGCTGCTGTCCCTATCGGCAATCAAAGTAGAATAAACGAGTCCACGTTTTTCTACGCTGGTCTTGAATCCTTCTACTATAGCATCGCTTTCCATAGCAGTCGATGCTCGAGATGCGTTCCAGTTTTTGAAGCATGTGTGCTTTCGGGGTTCTTTCTTGTTTTTCGCAGCAATCCGACAAATTCTGCAAACTTTATTTCGAACGCCGTAAAATAAAACTTTTTTCGTGTGACAGCCAACTATCACGCCGACTCCAGACGCAAAATCGTAACAACTACTGCGGTAGGATCTCTTCATCCAGCTTCCGTCAGCCACAACGGGGATGTGAGGGATCCCTGATCCGGAAAGAACGTCGCCTCTTTCAATCGCCAATCGTTTTTCTTCTTCAGCCGTTGCTAGCATCTCTTCTTCTGCAGCGGCAATTGCGGACTTGACGAATTCATCTTGATCCTTCACGAAGTCTCTCTTCGACATGCAACGTATGTTCACTCCTGCAAAAGTGTGTTGCAACTGGGCATAACTGCCTCCACATAAAATTGTTGCATTAACGGCGCCCTGATTGCAATCCACTTCTTCGGCTTCGTCCGATTGATTGCAGATTTCAGCTTTGTAATGGCATAAAGTGCACATTACACTGAAGATGCTCTTGAAGCCACGCCGTTTCACACCAGTTATTCTTAGGTGTTCAATGCCACAGTCTTCCCTACCATTTGCATGCTTACCTATTTTCTGCAATTGAGCAAGCACATTTGGGAAATTCATTATATCGTTGCTATTTAGGAGACTCGATTGCTCTTGTGGCTCGTCCTTCCCAACTTTTTATATAACGAAGTTTTCCTCTTCGTTACTTTGTATATCAAATTCTTCAAGTGCCTCTTCAGTTTCTCCGGAACTGACCGTATCAGTATCTTCATCGGATGGCGAGTACATTATCTCTTGTCGCGTATGATGTCGTCCGTCGGAGGTTGATGGTTCCTCTACCAGACGTTCCCCGGCCACTTCTTCTAGATATTGTTCTACGGCAGTGTCGTCTGCCGTTTTTGCGCCTTCCTTTTTCTTCTTCTGAAGGGCTAAAGACATTCTCTTTACGCGATATACTTTCCGTTTCGATAATCTCTTTGCGTACGCACGTAATTTTCGCGGACGAGACGGAGAATTATTGTCCATATCTTCTTGCACATCCTGCATATTCACATTTAGAGTGCCACTCATTTTACACTAAACCAACAAACACAACACAAACACAAACACAATGCAACGCAACGCAACTAAAAAAAAACAAAAAACGTAAACGCGAACCGTGAACGCGAAACGTGAATCCGAAGATTCGTCTGTGGTGCGTTCTAAAACAAATGACACTTTACAGACCACGTGCAACGGCACAGTCAGTCAGGAATCGGCGAGCTCCATCTACCGCTGACGAAGGAAGAAACACCTACAGGAGCGGTGGTCGTGTGTGCGTGAACTGCGCCTGCATCAGTCACGCACACATAACCACCGTTCCTGTAGGTGTTTCCCCCTCCAGCAGCGGTAGCTAGGGCCCGGGGATCCCTGCCACTCAGTCAGTTCCAAGCAAGCGACACAGCGGCGAACCATGGATAATTCTAAAAATGTAAGTATTATATTGTATATTATTATACTGATTGTGAGTGACTCTCTAGCTAGAGTATTCAAAGGCGATGCCGCCAATAAGCAGCGCCTCGCTGAGTTTTGTGAATTTCGATGCTCGTGACGAGATTTACTACGACGTATTGAAAAATTCTTTATTCTTCATCGCATCGATATGGCAGTGATACCAATGAATTCCTGGCGTTCTCCAGATTAAAATCATGTCATGTAAATCGGACTATTTTTAACGATGCGTGGGGCCACTTTCATCGGCACGACATTGATTGACGCCATTTTCGCAAAGATCTGTTGAGAAATGCAGAACGTGGATTTCGTCACTTCCACGAAACTCAGCGAGACGCAGTTTATTGGCGGCATTGTAACCGAGAGCTGGCTACATAGGGGTCCACATGTCTCGATGCAATCACAGTTCTTATGTAGCCAGCTCTTACCCCGGGTTTACACCAACGCGAACACGAACAAAAACATTGTTCGCGAACGTTTTCGTTTATTGTTGCCGTGTTCACACCGTCGTAAATAGAACAAAACGTTCATATACGATTCTTATACTGAGTTTTGTTCATGTTTGCGGCGGTGTGGACACGGCAAGAACAGACGAAAACGTTCGCGAACAATGTATTTGTTCTTGTTCGCCTTGGTGTAAACCCGGGGTTAGACTATTGTCTTTGAGGGCTCTAGCGAGAGAATCACGCTGTACAATCCTACTATTTGCCATAAAATAATACATTCATCATTTCATTTCCAGATGAAAGATACTGTACCCGCCGTATCGGCGGAGAGTGGAAGAGAGGGTGAGGAGGAGAAGCAGGAGGAGAGGAAAGAGGAGAAGAAGGAGGATAAGGAGAAGAAGGCGGAGGAGAGGGCGGCAAAGTTGGAGAAAATTATAGCAAAAGTAATTTATGTTGAATCTGTGTGTATAGTATTGTCTCCGTATGTGGTCGCTGATCGGAACCGACGTGGGGCTCCTGTTGTGAACAGATCCCTAATTCCGAGTGTTCGTTTCTCGCTTCTTTCTGGCCGAAGGGGGGAGCGATATGGAAAGCTTTGCCTGCGCGACGGCCGCGAACACAAAGGACGGAGTGTCTGGCGTCCGAAAGACGGAGCGAGACAATACATCAACGCGTCGTCTGTCTCGTACCGTCCTCGCTCACTTCCAGTGCCTTCGTTTGCTCTCGTTCCATCTCGCTCTCGCCTTCGCCGGACAAGAGTGAGACAGAAATGATGGGAATAACGAAAGGTCCACATCGTGTACACCAAACTGAGCCCGTAATGAGACAATACTGTATTATTATTGAAAGTGGTATAACTCGGGCTATACTTCCCAATGGCCCCAGTGGCCGATCGACACGACGTTTCGGGGGTAGAGTGGGAATGAGGTGTGGACCCTAAATCTAAAATTGTTGCTTCGGGAATTTTTTAGTTTCCGAGATATTAATAAAATACTTTTTGTATGTCTGTGATTTATTCCGACATAACGCATTCCACTTTCCGCTTTGTCCCGGGAATTAGTATTGGTTTGGGCTAGATTAGGGGGGAGGGAGGTGCGCGCCCGCTTGCGGGCGCGAAAAGCATGGTAGCGAACCGATGTGAGTTTGGAGATTTGAACCAGCAACTTGCGAATGCGACCCATTCTACTATATAGGGTATATAGTATACATATACATTCTACTGATTGTGAATATTCTAGGGGGTGATTCTAGAGGCCAAAATAAGACGAAAATATAGAATACAATTTTTTAATATTGCGCTTCGTTATCGAGAAAATTAACTTTGAATTTCAGCTAAATTTTAGCGTCTTTCCGGCGCCTGGGGAGCACGCGGAGGTAAGGGGAACGCGTCCAGCAGTTCGTAAAACAGTTTGAGGGGACGGGGAGGGTCGCCGAGTAAGGGTGCCTGCACCTAAGTCCAAAAAAATTTAAAAATAAAATTAACAATAATTTTTTATTAATATTTTGGAAACTAATAAATACCCGAAGCTAAAATTTTAGATTTAGGGTCCACACTCCCTCCCCACTCCTCGCTCCAAACCTCATCTCGATTGGCCACTGGGGCCATTCGGAAGAATATCCATAACTCGATCTGTAGCTAAAAAATCGTTTACTTTCTTTAACATTTTTATTGATTATTATTCCATAATAAAATTGGATATTCTTTCGAATGGCCCCAGTGGCCAATCGAGATGAGGTTTGGAGGGAGGAGTGGGGAGGGGGTGTGGACCCAAAATCTAAAATTTTAGCTTCGGGTATTTATTAGTTTCCAAAATATTAATAAAAAATTATTGTTAATTTTATTTTTAAATTTTTTTGGACGGTAGGTGCAGGCACCCCTACCCGGCGACCCTCCCGTTCCCCCAAACTGTTTTACGAACTGCTGGACGCGTTCCCCTTACCTCCGCGTGCTCCCCAGGCGCCGGAAAGGTATGCGTATTTAGCTGAAATTCAAAGTCAATTTTCTCGATAACGAAGCGCAATATTAAAAATTGTATTCTATATTTTCGTCTTATTTTGGCCTCTAGAATCACCCCCTAGAATATTCACTGTCAGTAGAATGTATATGTATACTATATACCCTATATAGTAGAATGCGTCGCATTCGCAAGTTGTTGGTTCAAATCTCCAAACTCACATCGGTTCGCTACCACGCTTTACGCGCCCGCAAGCGGGCACGCACCCCCCCCCTAATCTAGCCCAAACCAAACTAATACCCGGGACAAAGCGGAAAGTGAAATGCGTTATGTCGGAATAAATCAACAGACATAGTAAAAGTTTTTTATTAATATCTCGGAAACTAATAAATTCCCGAAGCAACAATTTTATATTTAGGGTCCTCACATCATTCCCACCCTACCCCCGAAACCTCGTGTCGATCGGCCACTGGGGCCATTCGGAAGTACAGCCATAAAATTACACAAGTTTATAGTTTTAAAAACATTACCCGATTTGATTTACGGATGCGAATATTTTTAAGTTGATTCAAAAGCATACCCTTAAATATCCCAATGTATGAATAAATCGACTTATACCACTTTAAGAAATAACGGCTCATATATACGCGTAGAACTAGAAAATGTAATTTTTATGGTACTGTTTCAGATGAAAAAAGAGATCAAGAGCCTAAAATATGGCGAGGGGGGGGGGGGCGCCGTGGAGGCCGCGGCGGCAACCCCATTATCATTAATAATTTTTAATATATTTAATTTTCAATTTAAAATAATAAATATATATAGTACATTATAAGTACTCAATGATTGTTTATTTTTTTGTTTTAATAGAATGTAAAACTTTCACATTTTCTATCGTATCGGCATGAACGTTTCAGTAACATACTGCTTAGATTTTCCAGATGAAAATGAATTTAAACACGATATTTCGGATTATTTTTAGCTTTATTAGATTTGAAATGTTACGCATTTATATTTAATTATCTAGTACAGTTCTAGAAATAATCCGATTCACACCGTATTTGAATTCATTTTAATGTGGAAAATCTCAGCAGTGTGTTACTGAATATTGAAAACGTGACGTTTTACATTTTATCAACACTGTATGCCTCTCCAACCGAGATTACAAGCCGCCGCCGAACAGCCCAAGTCCTCGCTGGTCGGGACGGACGCGGCGTTGAATCCGTATCGCGAACAGAACCCTAATTCCCAGTGTTCGTTTCTCGCTTCTTTCTGGCAGAAGGGGGGAGCGAGATGGAACGCTTTACCTGCGCGACGGCCGGGAACGCAAAGGACGGAGTGTCAGGCGTCCGAAAGACGGAGCGAGACAAAACATCAACGCATCGTCTGTCTCGTACTGTCCTCGCTCGCTTTCAGTGGCTCTCGCTCGCTCTCGTTCCATCTCGCTCTCGCCTTCGCCGGACAGGAGTGAAACAGAAGTGGTGGAAATAGCGAAAAATCCACATAGTGTACCCCAAACCGAACCCGTAACAAGACAATACTGTAGTATCTTTTATTTGAGTTTATCCAGATATTATCTTTGCCCATTTCTGTTCTCTAGCAGCTTCGCCGTGATTCATTCAAGCCTTCCTTACGAGAAAATAGTAATAGAGGAAATGCGGCAACAGCGCGATATACCTCTCGATACGTCTCGGCAACTATGTCTTTCCTATATTTATCGGCTAGCTTGGACTTCTACCGGTTCTGATGGTAAATGGCGCGAAAATACCATCAGCGCTGGGGCGGAGAATCCTTGAAGCTTCATTCTGTCATTTCTCGAGTCTGTCTCAGTACACGATTCATAAATTCATTATTATTTCAACGTACGATGCTTATTAGCGTTCAAACGCACCAGACCACCCTGCACGAATGTCTACCGGAGGCAACTATACCCGCAAAAACCTTCCTCTTGCTGATTCCAGGACGAAAGTCGGTTGAAACGGTTTGTTTACTACATCGCGTATAGGCAGGATCGGCGAAATCATTATGCAAGTCATGTGCCGCATAAGGGCGCCAGCAGAATGGGACGCTAAAAAACTATATCGCACGCTTAATAATAAAGGAATCCAACTCCCACATAAACGAAATGTACACCCCGTAAAGACAAATCATATTAAATAGAAAACAGGTGCAAAAATTTGGGGGCACCAAAAATTTTCTTGCATACGGGCGCCAGCTAACCTCGCGTCGGCCCTGCGTATACGTCACGCTGGTGCTACGTGCTGCGGTACACCACTAGCGCCACCAACGGAGAAGCCTTGAAGCCTCATTCTGTCAGTTTTCGATTCATAAATTCATTATTATCTCAACGTACGGTGGTTATTAGCGTTCAAACGCACCAGACCACCCTGCACTGATGTCTGCTAGAGGCAACTGTACCCGCAAAAACTTCCTTCTGGCCGATTCCAGGACGAAAGTCGGTTGAAACGGATTGTTTACTACACGCGTATACGTACTCGCTTTTCTTAGCTTGTGTGAGCGTACGCACACATTCAAGGCCCGCTGAGACGGCAGCCTTAAAATCAAAATCACATGTTTTGTGTAACGAAAAGTATGTTTGATTGCTAGCTATAAGAAATGTAATTTTGTACAGCTTCCCGTCAGATCTCGAGTCACGGAAAAAATTTGTTGAGGTAATATCTGTGAATTTACTACCAAAAGTATCAAAATACAGTACAATTTGCAGTAATCATTTCACCCCTGAGTCATTTCAGCCCGTATCATGTACAACTGTTCGCCGTCGACTGAAGCCAAAAGCAATACCGACATTATTCGACTACGATTTTTATTGTCCAGTAATAAGTACTCCGACAAATAATGTATGTAAATATCTATATTATGTACTATTGGGAGCTGGAAAGAAGTCCGAATGTCACAGGGGCAAGCTGAATCGTCCACTCGCTTCAACCTATCCCCTCCAACATAGTTCGCCGCGTGACGAAAAACGCAAACGAAACCAATCGCGACAATCCGCGAATATGGGCAGCCACTTTCCAGGTCGCAAAAGTACATTGTCTAAATTTTAGTGGAGAACGATTATAAATATTTATTATTTTATTCCCACTAAAGCATGGGCATTCAATTTCTAATATCCCTATGGTAATTGAGGAAGAGATGGCACCAAATAATGATTCATCACACGCCACAACGGTACAAGATTGTCATGATGTTTTCATAACTTTTTTTATGAAAGCTGAATTGAAACCAAAAGTTAGATTTTATTATTTCAGTAACAAAGTAACAGCCTTTTGAAAAAGGACGTTTGCATTCAAACAACGGATAAGTATTTGCCGCCATCGAAGGAAGTGGTAGAATTGCGGAACAAAATAAATATACTGCAAAACCGGTTACGAGAAACTCAACTGCACACCATGACCGACACCATTCAACACTTAAAACAAAATGGTATATCTACCCCGTCAGTAGAAGAGGTGTTGAGCAATTGCTTTACTGGTTTTTCTTTAGATATTTTAAAAAATGAAATTCAAAATTCTTCTGTTGCTAAAAACAGAAAGCGGTATAGCGACGAAATTAAAAGCTTTGCTTTGACTTTATATTTTTATTCCCCAAAAGCATACAATTTTATTCGAGGCAAACTCAACTTGCCTCATGATTCCATGTTGCGAAAATGGTTAAGCACTGTTAATTGCGCACCAGGTTTCAGTAGTGAAATTATATTATTTTTAAAAAAAGAAGTACAAACAAATAAATGTCTGAAAGATGTTGCATTAATATTTGATGCAATGGCCATTCGTAGCGCCATTATATACGACAAAAAGTTGGACAAATACCGCGGGTATATAGATTACGGTGGCATTGCCCACGTAAATTCGGAGGAATTAGCTACGGAAGCTTTAGTATTGCAAATTGTGTCATACAGTAGAAACTTTAAAATTCCGATTGCATTTTTCCTTATTAATAAAACAATAGCAGACCTACAGTGCCAAATCTTAAACCATGCAATAATAATATTAAATGAAATTGGTATTACCGTGCGTTCGATAACGTGTGATGGATGCGCCACAAATCTGAAAACAATGACTTTGTTGGGGTGCCAACATTATAGTAAAGAGATGGTAACATCTTTCAAACATCCAACAACGGATACTAGAATTTATTGTATTTTAGATGCATGTCACATGTTGAAACTTTGTCGGAATACTTTTGCGGAACAAACTATTTCATCCCCGAGGGGAACAATATCTTTCAATTATATTAAAAAATTGCACGAGGTGCAGGAGGCCGAGGATTTGAAGTTAGCGAATAAGATATCCGCAGCTCATATTAACTTCTGCAACAAAAAAATGAACGTGCGACTTGCTGCTCAAGTTTTAAGTAGTGGTGTTGCTGATGCGATAGATTATCTGAGAGTAACCGGTGATTCCCGATTTGCAGGTAGTGAAGCTACTACTGAATTTATACGCATTTTTGATCAATTATTTGATATTATGAACACTCGGTCTTCATACGGAAAAGGATATAAATTCCCAATATCTGCACACAATATAAAATGGATAGCAGAATGTTTCCTGCGTGCGAGAGAGTATATCGCAAGTTTAGAAATAGATAGAACGAACATCTTGTTCCACAGGCGGAAGACTTTTGCTGTTGGATTTATAGCTAATACATTTAGTATATTAGAATTAAGTATTACGTTACTGACAAAGCCAGATCCTTTAAAATATTTCCTGACATACAAATGTTCGCAACACCATTTAGAGCTTTTTTTTCATGTATCAGATCTCGTGGGGGGTGGAACGACAATCCAAATTCCCTTCAGTTTATGTGGACAATGAGGCAATTATTATTTCGTAACACCGTTTCTCCTAGTATTAATGGCAATTGTATTATTGATAATACAGAGTCCCTATCGATTGTGGAATTTCGAACGGAGAAGCGAAGTATTGTAGAGAAATGTAACGTTCATTCAGACGAGGAGGTAAGTATAAACGAACTCGTCAAATGTATGGATAGCATTGAATTAAGCTATTTACAAGAAAATATATTGTATTATATTTCAGGTTTTGTTGTAAGACAGATTTTACTTAAGCTATCATGCCCTCATTGCACAAAGTTTTTACTTGAATCTAATTTGAAAACCGATCATTCATACACAGTAAATATAAGTAAATATAGTAGTTTTACATCATTCATAAACCGGGGAAAATTGTATTTCCCTTCAAAAGCAGTATATAATATAGTTCAGTATGCAGAAAAAGCTGTCCGAGTGGAGATTCAAGTTAGTTATACAAACCGTATTAATTTTAAACAACGCATATGTTCAATCGTTCTGACCCTTTTCTGAAATATTAGAATTATGACATATGCCAAGAAAGCCACAGAGAGGCACTTAGGCGCACGCATTCACTTACGCCAGAAACTGCATAAAAATATATTATTTTCCAACGTTTAATTTTGCATGTATTTCTTCGATGTATATTTTGTATGCGTTTTGTATATATTCGTTTGCGTTTTGTATATATTTTGTATGCGTTTTATACATATTTGTTTGCGTTTTGTATATATTTTGTTTATATTTTGCATGGCTTAATATCTTCTAATTAATGGGTTCAAAAATATATGTTGTTGCATGATTGGGTGTATTATATATTTTTCAGATATGACTTATAGTTTTTACGTTTCAGGTTTCCATTCAAAATAGGATTCCGCAACAGACAATATACGTTCGTGCGTAATATGTACTGCATTGTAACACAATTTATATGAAATTACAGTGTATAACAGGAGAAACTACAATAAATCCATGTTTGATTCTTGTATATGTATTGTGTCATGATTAATAACAATAAAATAAGCACTAAGACTCTCAAAATAATAATCATCAGTAATTTTAACACATTTTACTCTGTCTTTTTATTATACGATCATCATGTGATTATTCTTTTTGGAGTATATTTCATGTTCTTGTGCGCGGGTAAATTCAGTGGCATGCACTATACAGCAAAAGCCATTGAGTTATTTGCAGCTCAATATCTATAGTCTGTTTGTAAGAGAGAGAAGAGGTTCACCCGTTTTCGTCCCTCTTTCTCGGATCGGCCGCCATTGCTCTGTTCCCTCTCCAGGTATTTTTATAGCTCAATGGTTAGAACATAATTATTGGTGTAATATTGTTTGTTACAGTTAATACAGTATTCCATTGCTCTTTAAAATATTTGAATCCATTCATTTAGATTACTTGCTCCACTGCAATGAAAAAGAAAACATTAGGGGAGGAAGCCACTGTAACGGTCGAAAATAAAGGCTATTTTCAAGACATTCTTTTATAATGAAAATATTCTTTTATAACTGAAAATACATATATTTAAGTAATATTTTATGCTCCCAGATTGAAAATATTGTCGGTAGTATGGCCACAGCATACGATAACGTTAGGCTCTGCAAAAAAAATACAAAACGGGCGCTTGTGTAACTTTCCAACATTTGCTCCGAATTGAAAACTTCAAACGGTTTCTTAAAGTATATTACAATAGCTTCAGTTAAGTGTACACATTTAAAAAAATATTAATTTTTGAAGAAATGGCGGACTTAAGAAGAAATCTGGAACAAAAAGTATAATAAATCAAAACGTTTTTTCAATGATACGATTAAATGATTTATTCGATCAAAAAACTGGTACGCTTAACTGAAGATAATTGTATTACGAATATTCTCTAAAAATTTCTGTGGATCCAATAAAAATTGACTAAGTTATTAATGCGCCCGTTTTGAAAAATGCCGTTTCGCGTTTCGACAGAAGTTATTTTCTGCAGCTCAAAGATCGCAGTTGTATACGGTCTTGTCGTGGCCAGTGATTCTCTACCTAGTTCTAAACAATATATAAGCTCATAATCCCCCTTATTAGATACATTTGGATTTTTCGACATAAACTGTCCGGGCAATTGACACCAAGTTACCTATGTGTGCACTCGATTACGAGCGTTGCGCAAACCTATGCGCAAAACCTCCCGTAGCTCCCAGAATTTTTCGAAATCCACTTTGAAACTGTGCAGGTATAATCTTGAGACCCTAATCATTATGAAAATGCAACAAAAAAAATCGGAAAATTTTTTTTACAGTGGTTTCCCTCCTTAAAGGTGTAATGTCCAATGATCGAGGAAGCCATTTCAGAAATTACTATTACTATTATTTATTTACTTATTTATAGCCTTGATGAATTTAATATGTAAGGTTACTAAGATTACGAAGCTGTGATACCTTTAATACAGTTTAGTATTTATCTTATTACGAGTATGTTTCCGATAATATGTTTATAGGACCTTTTAATTTTAGTTTATTTCGCCAACCACTCTCCCGAGCTGATCTTTTTTCGAGACACCATGTACAGATATTTTTCTGCTTCAGTAACAATAAGTTACCGCAAACATTCCGCTGATTAATGTTAAACGCCCAAACTGTTACAAAGACGATACTGTTACAAAATTCGTTGTGTGATGAACCGCAAAGTATTATTAACTTTAGTTTATAATAAATCGTACCAGGTTCTTGGCACATCGTGTTTACGTAATGCTTTCAGTGCACGGTTATTATCTATCTCGAGAAGCATTACCCTTTATCTGTGTGTTATGCAACACAAACATTTCACTTTCCAATCTTATTTTCAGGTTGATTCTCAATAAAAATACACAGGATAAAGTAATTAATCTGCATTTAAAAGTTTGGTGTCAATTTCGAAAGGTTGCCATGGCAGCGGGGGGTCAATGAAAAAAAGTCTGCGGCATTAAATACTTCGTCCATAATTGAATTGGCTTGGATTTCCGGTAGGTATATCAATCGCGAAACAAGCAAGAGGAATAAAGATCGTGTGATTATTCTTTGCAAGGATGTACAAGATATACAGGGTGTTACAATACAGGTGGTAATCTTTTTAAGGATGATTCTACCTGAAAAAATAGGAGAGAGCGGGGACAAAAGTAACATTTTTTACATTTGGCTTAGCCTACAATTACCTTTTATAGATATAAAAATGACAATTATACCTTAAGATAGTATGTTTCTTGGTCTACCAGTTGAGCCCAAATTCAGCTTTACGTGATGAGTATTCAAAGAGTTATGGCAGTTTTCCGCAGTGACTGTCATTGCTACTTTTCTCCTGCAGGGGTAGGACGAAAGTAACATACCGTGGGGACGAAAATAACACTAATTATTTTGAGGATAATTAAGTAAAAACACTTCTTCCAATGCAAAATAGGATTTTTTATTATAAAAAAATGATAGAAAGAAACATTTAAATATACGTATTTTAAGTAATGATAAAAACAAATAAATTTTAAATAACGAAAGGTAGAAAGCATAACCAGCTTCGGTCAGATCTTTGATATTGTGTATTTAGTTGAATGATAGGCATTCAATTTTACCTTATCTGAATTAAAATTATGATACGTAATGAAGATCACCCATGGTGCAATCTTCGTGGGACTAATTGTAAGTCTTAAAATCTAGACATTGGATCCACTTCTCTCTAGAACAGCTTTCACTGAAAGGGTCAGAACAAACCAGACATAGACAATCATTATCATCTGGAGAATTCCTATCCTGTATGCTATTTTACTCGCCCAAGTAACATGTTACTTTCGTCCCCATAGTGACGTGTTACTTTTGACCCCAGCTATGTTTTTCAGAATAAAACTCTTATAACATACAAACTATACGCGACTTGTTGCAATCAAATACACCAACTTATAAAGACATTATCTAAGAACGCTCTAACGAATAATTGGCTTAATATCACAGTATACGATTCGTGTTACTGCTCAGTCTCACTCACAAAGAGAAGTACCCAGGTGTCCGCCTCCGAATGCTTTGAATTTTGGATACGTTTTAGGGGACCGAAAAATAAGATATGCGTGTTTTTATAGCAGCCCGTTTTCATATTTAGGGGGTGAAACTAACCCCCAAAGTTATAAGATTTTCATGTGTTCATCTCCGATTGCTTTGTTTTTTGGATATGTTTTAGAGGACCGAAAAATAAGAAATACGTGTCTTTTTATTTTAGCCTGCTTGAATGTTTAGGGAGTGGAACCACCCTTCATAGTTACCCCCTAATAACGGTGACTGACGACAAGAACATTGTCCATACAGTAAATTATGACGCAAATGAAATTTATATAAAGTTTTACTCAACACAATTTTGTACCCCGTATGAATTTTGGAGGGATTGTATCACCCCCTAAACATTCAAGCAGGCCAAAATAAAAAGACACGTATTTCTTATTTTTCGGTCCTTTAAAACATATCCAAAAACCAAAGCAATCGGAAATGAACACCTGAAAATCTTATAACTTTGGGGGTTGGTTTCACCCCCTAAATATGAAAACGGGCCCGCTATAAAAAAAAACACGTATATCTTATTTTTAGCTCCTCTAAAACATATTCAAAATTCAAAGCAATCGGAGGCGGACGCCTGGGAACCTCTCCTTGTCAGTACAATAAAGCAGACACTATACACGTGTAACTGTGTAAAGCAAACGTGTAAGAAATATTTGTGGAATGGGGGAGAAGGCGTGTTACTTTCATGACGCCGTTACGTTTGTCCCCGCTCTCCCCTACGTTGAAAATATACAATAAATTGTTCTGATATCGCCCTCCGTTTTCGAGAAAATTGACATTGAATTTTAATCGAGTACGCGTACACCAAAGTACAGTTTCAAGTGCCCGAAAGGCATCGCGCTTTCCGCAAACCGTAAACGAGTTCCCTTACCTACGCGTGCCCCTCAGGCGCAGGACATTGTACTTTGATGGACGTGTACTCGGCTAAAATTCAAAGTCAGTTATCTCGAAAGCGAAGTGTGATATAAAAAAAAGTATTCTATTTTAACGACTTATTTTTTCATGCAGAACGGCTGCTTAAAAGGACTGCCACCTGTAGTGAAACACCTTGTATAAAGCAGTGTTAAGCGGCTATGCGGGAGAGTTGTTACTGACAGCAAACATGGCCGCCACCGCGGAGGCCTCGGGCTAGCTTAACAACTTCTCTCTTACTGGCGATGCAGCACCTTTTTGTGAATCGCTCGAGCATTATTAATCGCTTGATGTGGATTTCAAACTTATTACGTCGACTGACGTGACAGACACAGCCTGGGGCTCCTTATCTCTCTGTTCTCACCCACAAGCACATCACGAACCTGCCTTCCCTTGCTTCTACTATTTCATTTGATGTCCGAGCCAGGTGCTTGTCCAATTGTATGCCGGCTCGTTTGCTTATTCCGCTTCGAACTCGCAGGTTATTTTGCTCGGCCCGGCGCTGCTTCAAGCCGTACCATAACATTTTATAAAAATTATTGCTTTGGCAAGAGGAAATAACGTCGGCAGTTTCCAGAAGGTCACACGAAGGTGTACAGGAGCACCTGCGAGGTGTGAGTAAAACGCGTTTCTGTACGCTGGCTACTATCATGATAATTGATACTCTCGTATGAGTGTTGATTATACGCTATAACGCAAAATTAATGTTCACACGTTCTGTACCTCCTTTTGTTGAGTGCATGTGACTGTGGTGGCTAAGCATGTAAGTCGTTGCTTCCTGATTCAGTCTCGTGACTAGAATCCATTGATTACTTTTATGCCGCAACAATCGACTAGGAGTGATACATGCATTAATGAGTATTAACATTAACAGTAACTAGTGTTAACATAACATTTTTTTACGCATATTTAAATTGCAGAGTTTGGGTTGTTTGAAGTTACCGTTAAGGAACTAGTTCTTGATCAGGCACTAATTTTTTATCAGTTCATGAAATAAATCCTTCTTTTAAGTTTATATCAATAAATAATTGTTTGAAATAATTACTAACATAAAAATTGATAATTCAAAAATTAGTTAGTATTGTTAGTTTTCGTGAATATAAATTTTTAAGGTAACCCACTTGAAGAAAGCGCCTGTTGAACGCCATCTCTTACTGTTCGAAGTAAGAGATCACCATCGACGCCACAGTCGATTTCTTTGCTGGTGTTGCGGTATTAAAGGTTGGGGTAGATGTACCATTTGTGGCCACTTTAAGGTATTGCACCAGTTTTGGGCCACTTCGTAAAAAATATAATATTTTTCCGTGTAAACAATAAATGTAACCTTATATTTCTGGCGGTATTCTAAACAAACTATTTATGATGTGAAATTCTCCATATAATAATGATCTGCAAGCAATTTAAAAATAAGATAATTATGCACATGGCAAAAAACAATGCAATGGCCACAAACGGTACATCTACCCTATTTTCATACATTTTGCTTACAATAGTTTACTTTACAATGTAGCGCAAGAATTTTAGTATTATATGTATCATTTTGCTTTAAAAGTCAGTGATCATTATTTAGTTCCACTTTTTTCTTGTGGAACTAATTTTTGATCACCTGAATAAAAATTAGGTTAGGACATTATAAAATTATAAAAAAAATTAAATTTAGATGGAATAATACTAAAAATAAGTTTGTTTGGTATGAAGAAAAAAATCGAAGAAACATTTAAACAAAACCATACCAAAAAATGTTTAAAAATCTTCTAGAAAAGTTTAAATAAATAACGTTTGACAAAGACTATTGTGACGTCCTGGCCCCACCACGGTATCGCGACTTAGTGTCGACGAGCGCCACCAGAGGTCTCAAATCTTTCCCGCTAGTCCTAACTCTCAATATCATTCGTATATATACAAGTTCCAAATCATATCCTCTGTGTCCCCGTGTGTGTCTAGGGCAGGGGCCGTCAGCTATAGCCCTACTGATGAGTCTGGCTGGCGGTCCCAAGACGAAACACACCTCCTCGATCCTCCAACGCCGATCCACCCGCCCCGCATAGTTACTCCATGGTGGCGTTACCGGGCCGGCCTTAGGGTTTACGGTGCGTCGGAGGCGACGGGGCAAGAACTCCCATCTCGTCCTGAACGTTCCGGCAATTCAGGACGTGACACTATATTTCATGATTACCTATTGTTCGCGAAGGAGTTCGCGTTGAGCGTGAGCTGCCGGTTAAGCTGAGTAAAGAACGCACAGTTTAGATGAGCAATATAAAATTATTTTATTTTACACTCGCCGAGTGAGTCACAAGGTTAAATGGTGAGCGGGTGAGTATGAGCAGATGCACGTTGTGCGGAAAATGTACAGTTATTATCTCGTTGAGCTAAAAACGCAACCGACGCACACGTGGCCGCGTAATAAGCCGCGATCCACAATCAATAAACGACTAGTTTGAGCACTGTATTGAGTTGAGATATGAGCAATGAAGAGGTTGAGCACTACAGTGAGCAATTTTTGTGAGAATTCACGAGTTACAATGTAAACTAAACGTTCAGAGAACCGACGCGTCCGTACTTGCACTCTGCGTGAACAAGAATAAGAGCAATATGGCCGATCGATTTCCGTTAGTCGTCTTCTCCAAAAGTCTGGAGGATCGAGCGACGTGGGGAAATGCGATTGGCTGAGCGTTCTGTCGCTGACACATGATTGGTCGATCGATTGTGGATCGGGCTTGTCGACCCGCTGTCCAGGAGGTGCTGCGATGAGTTGGGTGTGGCGGAGATCGGAACTACCGAATCTCAAACATGCTCCCGGCCTCAACAGCTGGAAGAAGATGTTGATGATGAGTCTGTAACATTCAAAACAGCCAATTTTGCGATTGGCCTGGTTAAGATGGTAGTGGCGGTCTTGAGCGTCACCACCCTGGTCAGTCCATCCTTCCCTGAGTGAAGGGTGAGAACCCGAGCAAGTGGCCACTTGCTAGGGGGAAACCGCTCATCGGTGATGAGCACCAGAGAGCCGACCTTGATGGCGTTGGATGGATGATGCCACTTCGAGATTGAGAGCTGACGTTGCAGATAATGAGATGACCATTGAATCCAGAATTGTTGAGTCTTCTGTTGGATGAGTTGCCACCGCGCTGATGGTGAGATGGATGTGTGCTCCACAGAGGGTTCAGGTAGAGCTGAGAGCGGGTGGCCAATGAGGAAGTGAGCAGGAGTGAGCGTTGCGACGTCATCAGGATCGTCGCTGAGGGGCTCGAGAGGTCGTGAATTCAACAGGGCCTCAATCTGCGTGAGAAGTGTGCTGAACTCTTCGTAGGTGAGTGCTGTTTCACTCACTGTTCGCCGAAGATGATGTTTCGTCGACTTCACCACAGCCTCCCATTTGCCTCCCATGTGTGGTGCGGCTGGAGGGTTGAAACACCAGCGAGTGTTGTCGTTGACCAACAGCTGAGCGAGAGTTTGGTGATCTTGAGAGCCCTGAGTGAACATCCTCTTGAGCGTGGCATCTGCTCCTATGAAGTTGGTGCCACAATCTGAGTAGAGGGAGTGAGGAATTCCTCTCCGTGAGATGAAACGCCTGTACGTGGCTATGAAACCATCTGTGGAGTAGTCGGTGACTAGCTCGAGATGAACAGCTGAGGTGGTGAGACAGACGAACACACAGATCCATCCCTTGTGAGTCTTGGCGCCTCGCCCTTTCCACGTCCTTAAGGTGACAGGACCAGCATAGTCCAGTCCAGTGTTGGTGAATGGGCGTGTGGGTGTGACTCGTGAAAGAGGTAGTTGGCCCATCAGTTGATGGGCACGGATCCCCCTTTGCCGAGCACACACAACACACCGTAGAATGTGAGATTTCACTGGAGCTCGACCACCGATGATCCAGTAGGTCTGTCTGATTTGAGCGAGCGTGAGCTGAGTCCCTCCATGGAGAGTTTCTCGGTGAGCTTGATCTATAATCAGATCGGACAGACGTGAGTGACGAGGCAAAATTGCAGGATGCTTACTTCCATATGCAATGTGAGCGTTGTTGAGTCGGCCCCCGACTCGGATCACTCCTTCTTGGTCGATAAAGGCCGTGAGCCTATTGAAGATATGAGAAGGTGGCAGCGTCGCGCCAGAGTTGAGCGTCCTCATTTCGTGTGCGAAGTAAAGGGACTGCGTCGCTTTAATCCAGAAGATCCTGGCCCTCTCCAGATCCTCGGGCGACTGAACGATGAGTGGTAAGGAAATCGTTGACCTCCTTAAATGTGACAGAATTCTGAAACAAACTGAAGTGATACGAAAGAGTTTGTTGAGAGATGAGTATTTGTAGATGAGGTCCCAGTGATATTCGAGTTTTCGAATGTTGAGCAAATTTGAGATTCCAGGACGAGCTTCCTGCATACTTGGACTGTCCTTCAATGTAGGTTGAGAGGGCCATGAGTCACTGGGTTGAGTGAGCCAAGATGGTCCCGTCCACCAAAGCTCGTGGTGTTCAAGCTGATGTGTTGTTAGGCCTCGAGAGGCACAGTCAGCTGGATTCGCCGTTCCAGGAACGTGTCTCCAATGTGCGTGTGGAGTGAGCTCTTGAATTTGGGAGACACGATTCCGTACGTAATCCTTCCAGCGTGAAGCATGTGATTTGATCCATGAGAGTGAGATTTGAGAGTCCGTCCACAGATGAGTTGTAGAGATGTTGAGTTGAAGAGTAGCTTGAACATACTTCGTGAGCTTTGCCAGCATTAAAGCTGCAGTGAGTTCAAGCCTTGGGATTGTGAGTTTCTTGAGTGGTGCTACCTTGGTTTTGGAGCACACTAGTGTCGACACTTTGTGAGCTGTGGACGGTGTGGACACGATAATGTAAATTACCGCTGCCATGGCGAGCTGAGAGGCATCAGAGAATCCATGTAATTCCACTGTCGAGTAGGAGAAGGTGTTGAACCACCTTGGAATTGAGAGCCTGGCCAGGCTTGTGAGATCTTCTCTGATGGTGAGCCAGTGAGCAGTGACTTGGGAAGGCAGTGGGTCGTCCCAGTTCAGTTTGTGCAGCCACAACTCCTGCAAAAGTGCTTTTGCCCGAATGATGACTGGAGCTAAGAAGCCGAGTGGATCAAATATCTTTGCTACTTCAGAGAGAATGAGACGTTTAGTGAGCCTTGAGTCGTTGAGAGGTTTTGTCGAGAATGAGAAGTTGTCAGTGAGAGCGTTCCACTGTAATCCGAGGATTTTGGCATTGCAGTCGTCAAGTGCGATGTACGAATTGCTAGCTCGCACGTCATGAGAAATTGATTCAAGTAATGGAGGGTAGGTTGATTGCCACTTGGCAAGTGGAAAACCTCCCGCCTTGCACAGGTCATTTAATTGTTGAGCAATTGTAATGAGCGTCTCACCTGTATCGGCGCCGCCGAATATGTCGTCGACGTATCTAGCATGAGTGATTGACGGTACTGCCAGGGGAAAACGATGTCCTTCGTCTTCGACCAACTGCAGTAGTACTCTGACAGCGAGAAACGGCGCAGCCTTGGTTCCATAAGTGACCGTAGTGAGTTTGTAGGGCACCTCCTTTGAATCCTCGTCAATCCACAGTATCCTCTGGAGGTCCTGGTCGTCTTCGCAAACCTTGATTTGTCTGTACATTTTTGTCACGTCTGTGGCGAAAATGTACTTGTGCTGGCGAATCCACAGCAGCACATCCGAGATGTTGAGTAGAAGGTTCGCACCAGTATGCATGAGATCGTTGATCGAGTGCCCCGTTGTGGTTGGGCTTGAGCCATTGAAGACGACCCTCAACTTCGTGGTCTGACTGTCGAGCTTGAGCACTCCATGATGTGGAAGATAAAAAACAGAGTGAGTATTAGGTGAGAGTGAGGGAGCTCTTACCATATGATGGAGTGTCTCATATTCCTTCATGAACCCTTGGTAGAGATTGCGATATTCAGAATCTTTGTTGAGCTTGTTGAGTGTTCGCTTCAGACAGGCATGGGCTGTCTGGTAGGAATTGCCCAATAGACTTCGAGATGACTTGAGAGGGATGCGTACGATGTACCTTCCTGTAGAATCACGAGTGTGTGTCGCCCGAAAGTGATCCTCACATTCTTGTTCTTCAGGGGTGAGCTTTGAGGGCGTATCTGTTGGGAGCTCTTCTTGAATCCAGAATTTAGCCAATAGATCTTGTATTGTTTTGTCGCTGTGCTGCATGACTGCAGCTGTGTGCGACGAGCTGAATTGAGACTGAGGTGTGTTAATTGGCCCAAGAACGAGCCACCCAAAGATTGAGCACTGGGCAATTGGCATTGAAGGGTCACCCTTTATGAGGTTAGGTTTTATAATTTTCCCATATGAGTCTGCACCAATAATTATGTCAATAGGCCTAGGTTTTAGAAAATCTGGATCAGCTAACCTTAACCTGGTGAGATGTGGCCAATCTTGACGTGGTGCTTCAACGGATGGTAGACTGGATGTGAGAGTTCGCAGAACGTGAGCTTGAGTGGAGACCGTGGAGGAGTCGTAGCTTGATCGTAGAGTGATTGACACGACGCCTCGAGTGTGAGTAGTTTTGTTGCCTCCAATGCCAATAATTGAGATGGATGAGTGGGTTCTTTGAAGGTTAAGTTGAGTGATGAGCTCCTCCTTGATGAAGGTGAGCTCTGAGCCTGAGTCGATGAGTAGCCTGACTGGCAGCGAGGCCACAGGTGTGATGAGCTGTGCGTTAGCTGTTGCTAATAGGGTGAGCGTGAGCGAAGTTGCGTGGCAACCAGTGGCTGGGTGAGACGGAGCCGTATGAGTTGGACCTGTTGAGCTTGAGCTTGGTGAGTTGAGTGATAGTGAGGTGACGACTGCACCAACGCTTCAGTGGTCGGGTTCAGCCTCTGACTTCTTCCCTTCGGTGTGAGGGGCTTGATGAGCAGGGCTGGGCTCGGTCGTTGACCTGGGCTGAGGTTGAGCTGAGCCTTGTGCAGTCGATGGTTGAGGAGGGTGCAGCATTGAGTGGTGCTTTGCCCCACATGTCTTGCACCGATGAGCCGATTTGCACACGTCTGTGCTGTGTCGACCACAACAGTTTTTGCACAGTGATCGAGCGACTATGAAGCTACGACGCTCGGTCACTGGCGTTTCCCTAAATTTAGGGCACATGACCACGAAGTGGTCAGCGTGGCACCAGTCGCAAGGGTACCTCGTCGACTGGGCCTTGGATGACGTCGATGGTTGAGCTTTTGCCTGCGTCGCAGGGTGAGCAGTGGTTTTCCTCAAGGATGAGCGAGCTGTGGAGGTTGAAAGGGCCGCTGGCTTTTTCGATGTGGCCTCCATCTGTTCTAAAGCGCCACCCTTTGTTTCCACAAAGGCTAGCAGAGCCTTGTAGCTGGGGCACTCGGTTGAGCTGGCGAGAGAGGTTTCCCAGGCCTCTCGCGTTACCTTATCAAGGCTATTGGTGAGCACATGCACTAGGAGGCAATTATGCATCTCCTTGTCCGCACCCAGCGCGATGAGCGTCTCGTTCACCTCGTTGATGGTGGCAGCCAGGTCGTGGAGAGCAGGTGCCGATCTTGTTGAGATAGGCGAGATGGAGAGCAGCTTGTCAAGCTGCTCCTTGATGAGCAGCCGCTTGTTTGAGAAGCGCTTTTCCAGGTAGTCCCAAGCAGCCTGGAAGGATGAGCCTCGAAGGGGGAAGGCGTTGACCCGTCGGGATGGTTCGCCTGTCAGACTTGCCCTCAAATAGCAGAGGCGGTCTATCTCTGCAAGCCTCGAGTCTTTGAGAATGAGCGAGGTGAACAGCTCGCTGAAGGCAGGCCATTCCACAAATTTTCCCCCAAATTTGGGAATGGCCAGCTCTGGGATTTTGGCAGCTCTGCTGGCCCTCACGTCAGAGGTTGAGTTGTTGTGAGCGGATGAGCTGAACTGTCCTGCGTTTGAGCATTGAGCAGTCATTCTTTTGAGTGCACTTTTTAGTTGAGCCACGAGTTTCATCTCACGACCCAGGAGGTCTGAGGTGAAGTACTCATGTGAGAGGCATTTCACCGGCCAGAATTCCTCCATGTGTGCGTGCTCGTTGAGGAACGCTTTGTGCAGCTCGGTGGTGCTGTCCAGCAGCGACTGCACCTCGTCGAGGGACGTTGTCTCGGGATCCTTGGGGATCTCATCTTGCAACGCTTGTAAGGCCTCGAACCGACTGACCTGAGATTTCGCCTTTATGATGAGCGGAGCCGGTACCGTAGATGGGGACGAGGATCTCGACCTGCCAGCGCGTTGAGTCGGTGGCTCTATGGGGACAAGGAGACTGACCTCGGCGACCTGTCCTCCTTGAGGGTTAGGTGACGGCGACCGGGACCGGGTCTCTGAGCTGGTCTTGGTGGTGTTGTTATCTCCGTCGGACATGATGAGATGAGATGTGCACGAATTGATGAGATTGAACTGTTCTGGGTGAGCACTGCACAGAACTTCACACAATAATCCGGCTCGAAGGACCAAAATGTTCGCGAAGGAGTTCGCGTTGAGCGTGAGCTGCCGGTTAAGCTGAGTAAAGAACGCACAGTTTAGATGAGCAATATAAAATTATTTTATTTTACACTCGCCGAGTGAGTCACAAGGTTAAATGGTGAGCGGGTGAGTATGAGCAGATGCACGTTGTGCGGAAAATGTACAGTTATTATCTCGTTGAGCTAAAAACGCAACCGACGCACACGTGGCCGCGTAATAAGCCGCGATCCACAATCAATAAACGACTAGTTTGAGCACTGTATTGAGTTGAGATATGAGCAATGAAGAGGTTGAGCACTACAGTGAGCAATTTTTGTGAGAATTCACGAGTTACAATGTAAACTAAACGTTCAGAGAACCGACGCGTCCGTACTTGCACTCTGCGTGAACAAGAATAAGAGCAATATGGCCGATCGATTTCCGTTAGTCGTCTTCTCCAAAAGTCTGGAGGATCGAGCGACGTGGGGAAATGCGATTGGCTGAGCGTTCTGTCGCTGACACATGATTGGTCGATCGATTGTGGATCGGGCTTGTCGACCCGCTGTCCAGGAGGTGCTGCGATGAGTTGGGTGTGGCGGAGATCGGAACTACCGAATCTCAAACACCTATACATTGAATATTTATACAAAAATGATCTGATCAAATATTAGTTCCTTACCTGATAAGAAATTAGTTCTCATGTATGTTAGATGATCAAAAACTAGTTCCTCGCCTGATCAAAAATTAGTTCCCATGTATTTTTAGATGATCAAAAACTAGTTCCTAATCACCTTATTATTCCGTACCTTATAAATAATTAAATTGTACTTATTTTTAACTTTTTAAAATTTTTCCTTAAAGTTTAAACATTAATTTATCTTTCAGTATAAAAAAAGTCTATGGTTTAAAGTTTTATTAGGTTAAAAATAAATATTACAGCTGGAAGCCCTCTAAACTGATCAGAAACTAGTTCCTTAACGGTATCGACGACGGCGACGCCGTAGGGAGTTCCTCCGTCTTGCGACAGATGGCGGTGTGTGTCATGCAGACGGTAGTTGGAGGAGCATATTCTTATGTAATAACATTAATAATAAATATGAAAGATTCAACAACTACTTTATCTCACGCATTGGCGTATAAAATACTCTCAGTCATCTCCTTCTTCTTTTTTCTTCCTTTAACTCTAGAGTAATTTACTTGGGCTAATTCTAGTAATTTCCTGGAAAATAGATAATTAATTCTCTATACTTTAGATGTTTCTCTTTGTACTTTTCCTTGTAACAATTCATTATATTTTGTTATATCATTAGATTAGAATAATATAAGACGATTACGAGTTCATATAAAATTTCTTTAATGTCTTCAGTAGAAATATTAATATTTTCATGTCCAATTATATCTTTGTTGTAAACATTGTACCACAATAAGCACAATTTGAAGTGCTTGTAACTTTTAGCTTTGGACTATGACGCTTCTATTCAGCTACAAGATGAAAGAGGAATTCTAAAATAAAAAACAAAATAAGATTCAGACACACTTTGTTTTCAAGTATGTAGAAAATGTCAGACAAGTTTACATCTCACTTATTATTATCCAATCTTTGTTTTCCTTTCAAGATTTTTATATATCTGCAACAATATGTCAAAGAACAAAGAATTAATTATAAATACGAGTTCAATGATTCATCACACCAAAAACTATTAATAAGTGTACCATAAAACGTTTTATTACTATTTGCATCTCGTAAAGAGGCTTCTGAGAACTTCAACGGAGCATAGCCAAGGAAATTGATGTGACGTTCAATCGAAACATAGTCGCTAAGGAAATTAGGACGAAAAGTTATTGCGCTAAATCGAACTGTCAAGGCATGTATGTTAGGCCATCCGGAAAAAAATGAAAATGATTGTAGCGTTAGGCCTTAGTGCGGGAAAGTTGTGTCTTGGGATCAATAACAACTGTACAAAAATTCAGCCCTGTGAGTTAATATCTTCTGTTCCGGCAAGAGCCTTGAAATTTCGAAATTTGATAAAAAAATATCAAAATGACTTGATAGTGAATCACACTTTATTATACGGCATTCTTAGATTAAGATTCCGAAAATAGATAATGTAACATGCTTGTGCGAGCGGTTTATGCAGCCCTTCGCCCACCCTATGACAAGAGAGTGACTCAGAACTCACCACGTGAAGGTGGCTGCATGTCGAGTTCCTCCCTAGCCCACCCAACCACCCTACCTTGTGGACTAGAAGACGGAATTTATAGACTTGATGTAGTGGAAAAATGGGATTTGTACTCAAAGGCGGGCATATGACTGCACGACTGAAGGGTGGCTCGATTGAAGCCATCACTTGCGTCGACTCCAATGACTTTGTTGGATGCCTCCGTTACGAGCTTTACCATACGCTCCACAGCCTGAGTGTGGCACGGGTATGCCTCAAAGTCCCAGGATTTGGGGATCTTTCCCTCCTCCAGCAGTTTTTTCAGGGAGATGGTTTCCGCAGAGTCCAGCACATGTGGTGAAGTTATTGCACATTCGTCCCAATTGATCAAGCCGGTATAATCGGTAGCATCGAAATTCAGCGAAGGTGGAGAACATTTTCGGATTTCTACCGACTTTAGTTTCTCACGTGCTGCCAGCACTCTACGCACAGCAATTTCTCTGATGTTGTCTCTGTCATCAGTTAACATAGCCAAAAGGACGTTTTCTGGTAAGGCGAAGTATACATTATTTGAAATTACCTTATCAATGATTGACCTGTATTTCTTGGCTAAGTAACGCGAGGATTAAATAAATTGCCATACATGACGAGCACCATACTTAACAGAATGTTCCCCTTTGATTCTGAACCATGATGGTGCATAGACCTTGAGAATAAAGTTAACAAGCAACTTCAAATGTGCACTGGGCTGTCGGGTGGAAACGTAAAGCCTCAAGCCTCATTCTATTGGCTGTGGTCAACCATCGTGAAAGATTAAGTGCACTTGGTTCTGACTTCGGAAGGTCTTCGGGAACCACACTAACCTTAATGGCAGAAGCAATCCTCAACAAATATTTTTGATCCTTACTGAGAATGGATGGGTCAATACCAGGAAACTCACAATCAATGGCTTGGAAGCAAGTTACTGGAAGGTTCTCACATCTTTTCAAATTTTGGCCGATGATACCACAATAGGCCCTTGGTCCAGAAGTGTGCCCATCGACATAAGAGAAAAGATGCCGGAAAGGCAGCTCATTGAAATGTAATAAACAAATAATCCACTGAAGTGGCCTGCCCAAGTTAACTTCTAAGAGTCTGATGGTACCTCCATGAATACCTGTATTTACAACAGTTCCATCGCAACCTAGGACGCGAATATGTGCTACACCACCAGGAACTTCTTCATTTAAGTAAGTATAAATACTTTCTGAAATGTCAGCACTACAGCCTGACTTTGGCGATACGTGGCCGAGATATTTAGATCCTGGTTCTTTAACCAGTGAGTGATCTTCCTTTATAGTTTTTTGAAAGTATTTTGGCCCTGTGCTTTTCTCTAAACAAAGTGCTATCATGGCGGCCAGCAAAATACAAATCTGTTAGATGACCATTATTATCTTTCTGAGCTGCTACTTTAAGTTCTTTTCCTGTGCGTGTTTTCTCTCGGGAGATCTTGTTCTTATCAATGATACGTGTTCTGTCTGTTTCGGATATGAAGCCCATGTCTTCACGAAGAGCTGACCCGAAAGCCGCAGCTCCCCTGTGTGAAATATTGTATCTCTGAGCAACAATTGCAGCGTTTGTGAGTTTCAATCTCATCACTGCAATAGGTTTCTAGAACCATCTGTCGTTATTATACTTACGCTCTAGTCTTTTATTAAGTTTTAATGATTGAACAGCATCTACCCTGCCCACGCCCATTTTTCTGTCAGTTCTTTGATCAATAAGAAATTGTTGCTCAATTTTAGACACCTTTTTTTCTTTAGGACAGTGACAAAGTTCATTAAAACCTAAGAATTTGCATGCTGTGACATCAAACAATTTTTCAGCTTCTTGTTTGAATACTGCAATTCTAGCTTTTACAGTTTGACTTTCATTCTCTCGTTTAATCACATCTTTAATACTAATGTACTTTTTGTGATACGATTGTATCATCGCAATAATACGCTGTCGAGGAACGGTGGGGATAGATGCTACCTCATAGATCTGTTCAAGCTTTGTAGCAACTCTCTCTACAATAACTGAGAAATGTGGTTCCCTATTACCACTTGATTCAGAACCTATAACCCATCGTTCGTGTAGGTAAACAACAAGAAATTTCATTCTTGTATGTTGGGAGGACACGTTGAGAACTGAAATCAGTTGGACGACCAAAAAGGGGCAATTTACAGATCGCCTGAAGGCAAATTTTGACGATTTGCTGAGACTCATTGTTTACGCTGTGATGGCAGACGCAATTCAGCACCCAAAAAACGTCTCCAGACAAAAGCAGGACTAAGACTGACGTGGGCTGAGGGTGAAAGAACTACGCTGACAAGTGACACGGTTAAGGAGGTACTGTCGTTTGCTGAGAAGATTGCATCCAAAGAGCAGACAGGCAAGAGCTGGTGTCGACGTTTGCACTTCGCTCGCATTGGCTCGCACCGCTTGTGTCTCGTTCGCTCTTTTCGCTATTAGCCGACACGACATCTATGAATCGGTAAGTAGCACCACGTGCCTCATGTGACGAAGAAACCGAACGGGACGCGCCCCTCGGACGCAATCTTCTCAGCAAACGACAGTAGATACAAGTAATAAAAGTCACTTATTATTGCGCAATCGCACTTCGCGCAACATTGTAAATTTTGTAAAACTCTTCTTATCGCATAAACGGCTTTGAAGAATACTTTACATTCAATACTGACGACACTGAAGTCAACAACAACACGGATAATGACTTATATGCAATTTTTACACTTTTTACTCAAATTTCGAAATTTCAAGGCTCTTGCCGGAACAGAAGATATTAACTCACAGGGCTGAAATTTTGCACAGTTGTTATTGATCCCAAAACACAACTTTCCCGCACTAAGGCTTAACGCTACAATCATTTTCATTTTTTTTCGGGACGGCCTAATGTATGTATATACGTAGAAGTCACATAGCTAACTGGGGCTACTACGACCCGACAGGATACAGCAGGATACAAACAAAGGAGAGTAGGGGACGCCCCAAGAGACGTGTTTGTAACAAACACCCACGAACGGTGACAGCCAGCGAAGATTTATGACGCTATAAAATATCATTTGTATTTGATGTCAGAGCGAGGGCTTGATTAATGCACTGCCGAGCGCACAATGAATAACTGACGTGTTGTTATAGTAACATCAATCTGAAAGAAGCGGGGGGTGAGCTGGTGCTCCGTTGATAAATTGTGTAGATTGGAGTTGCTGTTGCTGAGATACGATCAGCGAGCCTTCTACGATTCAATCATTAATGCTCTTTCCTTTGATAGAATCGTTGTGCATTTACTAAATTATTCCCGTAACGGCTGTTGTTATTGAGTTAAACCAAATCATTAGAATCGGGATAGTTGTTGCGAAGTTCCGCGGCATGCAGTTGTGCAGTATTTGAACCAACCTACGACAGACTATACCTGCGCCATTCCCATCGTAATTATCATATAATTGTTTCAACACATAATAATACATCTATTATTGACTGGTCGGATAACTACAAACGATCGAGCAGTGACTGTAAAGCAGGGAACCGAACCCTAACCCGTACTCGATTCGGTACGCCACAGTGGGACAAAATGACCCGACGTCGATCAAAAATCCATAACTTCGGTTCTGGTCTAGATATTTTAATGAAATTCGGCTCTATTTAACCGCAAATTTACGACCTTTAAGTTGTATTAATATAAATGATATTAACCCATGGAGACCCGTGCTAGGCCCCTGTTTTTAGACTCATGTTTTCGAAAAATGGGGCTACTGGCCAATTACAATACAATTTTATTAACATACTTACTAATTACTGTATTATATAGTGGTAAATACCGTTTTTTAATATCTGCTGTTGTTTCAATGTGATCAGTGCTCAAATTTTGTCAAAATCGCAAAAGTTAGGAGCTTATCAAAAATTTTAATGTTTCCCACAGTTTTTATTCACGATTCTAAAAAATTTTCTTTGAGAGGTGCAATTTAAGTTAGTTACAAAGTTATTTACAGAGCTATATATTCTATTAAGGCCATACATTCGGGTAAAATGTCAATAAACATTTTATACAATTTTAAAAAAATTGCAACCAGTTGCAATGGGTGTAACTCATATCATCTGAAAAAATGAACCCTTCTCTCTTAGAAACAAAAAGAATTAGGTGCTACTTTGTTGCACTTTGTAAGAAAATGGTATTTGAAGTAAAATCTACGTTACCTGCCCACTTTCTGTCAATTGGCGAGCTGTCAGAAGAAGCGCAGGAAACGAAAAATAAAGAATATAAATATTACCGTTACCATAACAGTCGAAAAATATCTCGAAGGGCACAGAATCAAGACCTAATGAATATGCTCTTGATATCTTCGGACCCTTACATCTCATCGTTTCGAAGAGTAAGAGGGAAAAAAGATGTAATTAAAGTATATCCGGAAAATATGATTAAATTATTAGATGTGTGACGCAAATATCTTGTATAGCCGGAGTCATGAGACAGCACAGAAAACTCTAATGGGCAGTAAGGTAGATTTTACTTCAATTACCATTTTCTTGCAAAGTGCAACAAAGTAGCACCTAATTCTTTTTGTTTTTAAGAGAGAAAGGCTCATTCTTTCAGATGATATGAGTTACACTCATTGTAACTGGTTGCAATTTTTTAAAATTGTAGAAAAAGTTTATTAACATTTTACCCGAATGTATGGCCTTAATAGAATATATAGCTGTGTAAATAACTTTGTAACTAACTTAAATTACACCTCACAAAGAAAATTGTTCAGAATCGTGAATAAAAACTGTGGGAAACATAAAAGTTTTTGATAAGCTCCTAATATTTGTAATTTTGGCAAAAGTTGAGCACTGATCACATTAAAACAAGAGCAGATATTAAAAAACGGTATTTACCACAATATAATACAGTAATTAGTAAGTATGTTAATAAAATTGTATTGTAATTGGCCAGTAGCCCCATTTTTCGAAAACATGAGTCTAAAAACAGGGGCCTAGCACGGGTCTCCATGGGTTAATATCATTTATATTAATACAACATAAAGGCCGTAAATTTGCGGTTAAATAGAGCCGAATTTCATTAAAATATCTAGACCAGAACCATAGTTATGGATTTTTGATCGCCGTCGGGTCGTTTTGTCCCCCTGTGTGCCGTATTGTTGACTAACTCGCCTAACCGGGTAACAGAATTCATAAGAGTACTTAACTTTCAATTTCTTAACATTATTGTGTACGGATACCTACTATTGCCCGGCCGAAAGAAGATCCCTAGCAGGCGGACTCGGGCGATGCAGTCCGCCGATGTGACGATTGGTCGATTCACCTATTTGGGCACACTTTTAAAGACGGGTCACACGTATTTTGGTTATTGGCTGAAGTAGGCACATACATTGTCGCACCGCGCGACGAAGAGAGCGAACAAAACACATCGAGATCGAGTGGGATAGAGCGATCTGACCGACGAACGCCAGAACAATAGCGTAGGCACCTTTAACGGTTAACCATTAATATATAACATAAAAATTTCCTTATTTTTCACAATATATTCAGGAACATATTATCCTGATACCAACCCAATGATAATACTTTCGTGAACATATTGTGAAAAATACGGATAATTTTATGTTATTATATATTAATGGTTAACCGTTAAAGATGCCTACGCTATTGTTTTGGCGTTCGTCGGTCAGATCGCTCTATCCCACTCGATCTCGATGTGTTTTGTTCGCTCTCTTCGTCGCGCGGTGCGACAATGTATGTGCCTACTTCAGCCAATAACCGAAATACGTGTGACCCGTCTTTAAAAGTGTGCCCAAATAGGTGAGTCGACCAATCGTCACATTGGCGGACTGCATCGCCCGAGACCGCCTGCTAGGGATCTTCTTTCGGCCGGGCAATAGTACTTTGTAAAGTTTATAATAATGTCTTTTTTATACTAATTTTGGCATAACGCGACACTTATTTTGTCAGAAGTAGATATTCAAATCTGTGTAGAGAATTCAAATTTTATGTGAAATAAATGGTACATTACTTTAAGGATTCAATTTTCACGCAGTAAAATTGTATAGATACTGACAACAAATCGCCGATTTTGATACAACTTTGGTAGAAAATATGGTAGTAACTACTAGAGCTAAAAGCACGGTGCCAATGATAAAATTGCATATTTTTTAATAAGGAATCCAGCTGAACAAACAAATTCCCGACACGTCCGTTTGTTTAAACAAATACATTAAAAAATAGCACTGCTTTGTTAATTTTTCTGGCCAATGTTAATCCATTTTCCTATGCATTTGTATGTGAAATGTATATAGGGTAGACCAGGGTGAATCGGATTACTTTGTGTTTGGCGGTAAAAAAATAATAGTTAAACATTAAAAAACCAATTTTTTATTATATATTCGTGACCAGTACATCTTTGGCTTGAACTTGAATATATAAAAATTGAAATTAAACATACAAATCTTTCATTTATTAACAAAAAACGAAAAATTGAAAAATATCCAATTCGCCCCGGAACTTGGGGCGAATCAGACCACCCAGAAATTTATGAAAAACTAAAATTTGCATAACAAAATCTTTAGAATCAACTTAAACAAATCTAATTTAATGACAGTGAAGTCAAGTGACACTACTTAGCACACAGATCGGAAGGATATTGCCGTTTTTTGCCGCCTCTATCAGCACAATTCTCGTGACACCACTCTTCTCAGACAATCTTCTGAAAATGGACGAATTAATTTTTCACCGCAGTGAATACAATGCCATCTTCTTAAAACCATTAATTTATTTATTTTTTAGTCATTTTTTTAGATTTAATTTTTATCACAGCTTTCTTTATTTTTTTTGGACACCATGATCCCTGATTGCTCTTTTTTATGTACCTACGAACCATCTGTATATAAACAATTATCATATTTATAATCATAAATATACTGAAATGAAAAAAAAGAGTGATCCGATTCGCCTCAAGTAACGTGATCCGATTAGCCGCATATATAAGTATTTTAAAGATTGTAGATTGCATAAACATATTATGATATAATAGTCTAAAATACATCCAATACTAAACTTGGACACCGTGCAATCTAATAACAATCAGCACATTTGAATTTTGAAGCTTACTTTTTATTTTAAATACGAAATTACAGATTACGTAGGTTAGATACGGACCAAAATTGTAACGTTCGCACGTAACCATCTCACTGAAAACGTATGCCAACTCTAAATAATGACTTAAAACAATTGACGAACTGTTGCAGTAGGTGCGGGGGAGAGGGACGAGGTACTACGAACTATCGGAATGACCATTTTTATCGCGATGTAAGAAATATGGACTAAATTCTTATTTTGATCCGATTCGCCCTGGTCTACCCTACCCCAGTACAAAGTGCGGGTAAAACGGAACTTTAATTTTTGCATTATAAAAATGTTATTATAGTTTATCTTTGTATATCCAAATGTTAAGACCAATCTTTTATATAATGATTCTACCACTAAAATCTCCAACTCTGCTAACAACAAAGCAAATTCTATCGATTTCCTCCATTGGTATATTTCCTTTTCTTAAAAATTTAATCGTTAAAGCTATTTCAGGTTATGTTCAATGCTTATGTATGCATTCACGTACATATGTATGTCAACGTCAACCACCTGTGCATTATTTCACACATTACTTTGCGTATAATAAATAAATAAATAAAACGTTCAACGAATGATCCTTCCGTTTTATACAATACTTGTGCAACGTGTTACTTGAAACCGAAAGCCCGGCAAAGTTTCAGATAACTGTATAATTTAACGTAACGATCACGGGAACAGCATGAAAGTGTCGCAAAGTTTACGACATCGTCGAGACTGGGAGCTGCGTTCAGCTTGACCCCTATAACACAATCATTAATCACTTACCAACAATGATTTTATTCGCGGCGAGCGGTCAGAATGTAACGTACCGTAACGCACCTCGAACACTGGGGACGATACATCACCGCGATATGTAATATTGTCTTCGGCCCCACAAAGAAAGAGAACAGAAGAGAGCTGTCCTGGTCGGACACATAGCCATCGACCGATCGCCCTATCGCCCAGACCGGTGTCGATCGATCTTCCCGCGCGCGCCGCGTTCAAACCGTGAAAATGTTCTTGCCACGGATGCCAACAAGAAAGCAAAAAGCGTGAAAGAAGATTGATTCCTTATGCGTATTGCAGTGCTGTGATTTATGCATTTCCTATCCACACAATATTGCCACATATATCCAGCGTCTATAGTAATACTATACGGAAATAGAAAATGGAATATCCCTCAGGAAAAGCAAAAATGATTCATTATTTATGATGCTTGAGAAACATAACTGTGCCTCGTAAAAAATAAAAGCTTCTTAGCCAATTAATTAGTATAGACGTTTATTTGGTGTTTAGCATTAGATATTACTTTCTGAGATTTATTTATTGTTGATAGCCGTTTATTCATACACAACATAATTTCGGCTCGTTGATTTGTTCTTTTGATAACAAAGTACAACAAAATTTGACTTTTTCTCGGACTTGTAACATTCAATAGGCGTTTCTTATAGGTTTTCGTGCCCTGAAAACGAATCCACAACCCGTTTGTTGCCATCACCCTTAGTTTTTGAGAAAATCGATTTTGAAAAAAACTGCAAATTTTCAACTTTGAACATATTTTCTGTCGAAACGGCAATAGTTATTCGATTGTTCGTTGCGTCAAATTATTCTATGAACTTTCCCGAATACAACGATGTAAGTGATTATTGGGTTATGAACATTTAAATATGTTTAAACAACGATCAAAGGGAAAAGGACACCCGAAATGCACCAATTTTTGCGGATATCTTTCAATTTATTTCCAAAACTAAGGGTCTGAGACGAAATCTGACCATCCCACGCGATGCAGCAGACACTGTTCCTTCGGAAAGCGTCGGCAAAAGTGGTAAGTCTCGTTTCGTTTTCAATACAGAAACGAAATAGTTTGGCAAAACGCGCGGAGCCGACAGTGGTAGTCAACGGCGCGGCGGCACGCGCGGCGGCCAGCGTTGGTAGGTAACCCAGCCGCTCACGGTAAGCCTCTCACAGTGCTACAATATTGTATTTGTTATTTATAAACTATTTAATAAAAAATTATTAACTATTGCATAATAAACTATGTACCTAATAAATTTTGTGTAATTTCAAACTTTGATTTTTTGAATATGCAAGGTGTCGGCGCTATGTGTGTACAGTTAGGTACCCACATCAGTTCCCAATGTATTAAAAATACAAGAGAATTGTTCGTGTGAATGTCATACTATACGACGGGGTAAATTCATTGTCGACGTGATTTTTTTACACTATTATATTAAACACGTCAGTGTAACAGAAGTGCATATCGCACGTGACTATATTACCGTTCTCCAGTATTATATTTGTTATTTATAAACTATTTTCTAATAAAAGTAAGAAGACTGAAATTAATTACATACTTAGAAGTGTTGTCTTCTTGCCTGACGTTTATGGGTTATTTTACTACTCATTTGGAGTTGCCAACAGTAGTCTGCCAACATTGCGATGCTACTTTTTCCGTAGTAACGTTTTTCCATCACGGACACGTCTTGGTGAAATCGTTCCCTGTGCTCATCACTCTCATCACCAAGGTTTTCCGGGAAAAAATCAAGATGGGAATGCAAAAAATGCATTTTGAGGGACATATTGCAACCCAATCTTTCACACGCTTTAATAAGTCTGTTTACAAGATAGTTGCCCGCTCGCTTGTCGGTCGCTACCGAACTCCAAACCGGCAAATTGTACACACATAGCGCCGAAACCTTGCATATTCAAAAAATCAAAGTTTGAAATTACAGAAAATTTATAAGGATAAACCAACCAGTGAATGACCGAGTTGTTGAATGAGAAGCCCAGTAAATGACCGCATACTGTTAATAAGAATTGTACTTATTAATGTTTGTTTAATACGCGTAATTAAAAATATGGGATATTAAAAGTGCAACTGCACTCCATTTATAAACATAAATATTTAAAATTTATAATTGACATTTCTTTGCCTAATGGTCATTCACTGGTATGCGGTCAATTACTGGTTGGTTTACCCTACATAGTTTATTATACAATAGTTAATAATTTTTAATTAAATAGTTTACAAATAACAAATACAATATTGTAGCACTGTGACAGGCTTACCATGAGCGGCAGGGTTACCTACCTACGCTGGCCGCCGCGCGTGCCGCCGCGCCGTTGAGTACCACTGTCGGCTCCGCGCGTTTTGCCAAACTCTTTCGTTTCTGTATTGAAAACGAAACGAGACTTACCACTTCTGCTGACGCTTTCCGATGGAACAATGTCTGCTGCATCGCGTGGGATGGTCAGATTTCGTCTCAGACCCTTAGTTTTGGAAATAAATTGAAAGATATCCGCAAAAATTGGTGCATTTCGGGTGTCCTTTTCCCTTTGATCGTTGTTTAAACATATTTAAGTGATCATAACGCAATAATCACTTACATCGTTGTATTCGGGAAGGTTCATAGAATAATTTGACGCAACGAACAATCGAATAACTATTACCGTTTCGACAGAAAATATGTTCAAAGTTGAAAATTTGCAGTTTTTTTCAAAATCGATTTTCTCAAAAACTAAGGGTGATGGCAACAAACGGTTTGCGGATTCGTTTTCAGGGCACGAAAACCTATAAGAAACGGCTATTGAATGTTCCAAGTCCAGATGGCTGTTGTACTGTGTAATATATGAAATGGCTAGAAACTGAATAGAACACCTCAGACTTTTATTCAATTCGTGAATCCATTAATTGTATACAATTTACATTTAAATACTTTCCGTATTCGAAGCATAAAAATGGTAGAAGGTTGCTGTCACGCAAGAAGCATAAAGCGCCCATGATGAGGCGAAAGTAGTCAGGGGGGTACTTTATCGTATATGGGCTGATTATGCACGTAAATATTTCACCGGGGATGATTCCTGAAGCGGAGTGAACAAGGTTACGCAGAGGGACCAAGCAAGAGGGATACGAACTGGAGGGGAAAACGGCGGCAGGGAGAGGACGGGGATATACCCGTGCAAGCCTGAACGCCCTTTATACGTCGTCGACACCGTAATATATGGCACCTATAGATCACAATTACGTGTAATGGCGCTCACTCTTGTATTCATGGCGATATTATTTCTGGTTGCCTTTCACGGTCGTCGTCGACTCTGCCTTTCTCCCCATCTTGTTCGTACGAGACTTCGGTCTGTATGCTAAGCAGCCGGTAATTCTAGTTTGATTTACTTCTCCGTCTACCCCAAAACTTTGCGGCGAACGGCCGCACTGTACTTCCAACCCCGCCGGGAAAGTGATTACGCTGGATCGGGCGATAAGTCTTTTATGGTCTTTGTTCTTTACGGCGTCGCACGGTAGCGCAACTTGCACACTGTGAAATATGTCCGCAACGATTATTTTTCTCTACTTCGAGGTTTTTAACGTGCTGAAAATAGTATGATGTTTCAGGGTCAGCGATCTCCTTCGCTTTACATTAATAACACAGAATCGCTACAAGCTGGAACTGTTTGCAATTATGTACATAGACTAATGGAGAAAATTACGGAATGTAGAGTAAGTTGATTGTTAATTTCTAAGTCTAGATAAGTATCGGTAACTTTATTTATGTAAATAGAAAGAATTCACGTATGAGTAGCATTATTTTGAACTTCGGCAGGCATTGCGCAAAATTGCAAGCGTATTAAATATTAGGGTATTTTAACTTTATTACGAAAGAAAACAGACAACGAAATAACTTTAATCATTAATGTGATTTCCCTTTTTTCAATATCTTCTTGCCATCGGCGCCTGGTTCAAACAACTCAATAGGTTTAGAGTTAAAAAATACACTGGCTACAGTTTCTATTACTTCTATGTATATAATATTTTCTATTCATAAGTAAATGAATTAGTGCAACTGCCAAATAAAGGAGCAAATGAAACAAATAAATACAGTTTATTAACATGCTTAGTAGCCTGTGTAGCATTTTCGATTTTTTGAATTCATAAAGAATACATTATTGGCATTAAAATTACCGACCACTCGCTCTAAAAAGAAGACAAACGTTGGGATGGTTTAAGCAGAAAACAAACGACTGCGTCCTACGAAATACGCAAAGACTTTTGAAATGACCTGATAGTAAAGAACTGAAAAATTCTACGAAATAGGCTTTTTAATTTACAACATGCTTCTTTTAAAAGTATGCATATAATCAATTTTAATTAGAGTTAATGTCACTGATAATCTTCGAAGTTACTTACATGATCTTCGATTTGATCCCGTTTCTATCCTTAAATGAGTTTCAAAGAAATATGCGTGAATGTTGTGAACTTCAACAAAATAAGATTTATGAACCTACCTCGCTTTTTATCAAACTTACAAAAACTAAAATTCCTTTTCACGTTTTTCGAAAATTGGTACCTATACTTGTTTCCCAAAGTAACAAGCAAATGTATGACTCCTTAGAACCTTGTGCGATTTTTGAATAAGCAAAAAATTTAATCATTATCTAGATCAGGGTTGACTAACTGGCGACTCACGAGTTGCTGGGGGCTCCTTGGCCTTGCGGCCACGCTGACGATCGCAGTCGAATTCGTCCGTCCCTACACAGACATAAATACATTCGATTGCTACGGCCGGCCACGGCCATACGTTTACATATAATTATAATTCATACGACAATACGAACTGATATATACTTACTTTTACTCGTCTCTGTGAATGTGAACGTGCCATTGAGGCCGCGCATATTATTGACAAGGGATGGTATATCCACATCAATTTTTGTTATGGCTATCCTTAACAGCGAAGATAATGAATGGTCCGCAAATCTTGACGGATATTTATTTTTTATATTTTTCCTGACGGAAAACGTACTTTCGCATATGTATGTAGAACTAAACATTGAGGAACGAACGGATCTGCTTGCAAATTACACAATGCAACTTGATAATACATTTCTTGGTCTTCGCTGTTAAGGATATATCAGTTCGTATTGTCGTATTAATTATAATTATATGTAAACGTATGGCCGTGGCCGGCCGTAGCAATCGAATGTATTTATGTCTGTGTAGGGACGGACGAATTCGACTGCGATCGTCAGCGTGGCCGCAAGGCGGAGGAGCCCCCGGCAACTCGTGAGTCGCCAGTTAGTCAACCCTGAACTAGATATTGTCATCTGCTTCATACGACTTTGAAACACTCTTGTCTTTCACTTAATTTTTCATAGTTGATATTCGAAATGAAAAATAAATTATACATAAAATTGGGGCATAAGCAGTGAAAGCAAAGTCTATTGCATTTGAAAAGATGCGCGTTAATTAGTTTTAAAAAATAAGCCACGATTAAAGATTTCAGATTCCCAATTTGGCTTTTCTTTGGGCAAACCAGAGTCTTACGTCAATTTCTCAAGAACATCTATAACCTACCGTATATTTGGAAAAAGTCAATAATGTACCTATGTATTGTCAAATCTTATATCACTTGGCGTGAAATAATTCAAGGGGAACAAAACAAATGCCATGGAAACATTGGTTTGCAAGTGTTTCCTTTTGGAGTTATAACCATTTAATGTTGCAAATTAAAGAAAAGAATTCAGCACAGTGCCTACTTTGAACACTTTTCCTAACGCACAATTCGAAAACTGAGAGAGGAAGCAGTTGTGAACCTTTGGTTGCCTTTATCTTTTTAATATGATTAGTGCACTACGCTGGTAAGTTTGGGCAAATAATTTAGAATTAATTTGCCGATTATTTGGACAAATAATTTAGAAACACTTTCTACAATTTTGAACGTGTCTTATAGGATAAGGAGAATTATCAAGGAATCAGTTAAATAAATTCTGAAAATGTGATTATCTGATACAAACGGCCAATGTTACACGAGGAATCCTAGACAATACTCACTCAGGGGCCACGGGACATGTGTTAGCGGAACGAGACATCATTACATACAAAACGGATGTTCGCTAATTATTAGACAACCAATGAATATTCGCTTCATCCTTGTGCTTCATATTACGTTGCGATATGGAAGGTCTAAGATGCACATATTCATCAAACACCATTTGTAAGTATATAATACAGTTTACTGTAGTAAAAAAATAGTCACATTTAAAAATCAGACTCGTATTCCGATTTTTTCTTCAGATTATTTTGAACGTTTATCAAACTTCTTGTAATATTATATTCAATTATATCTGTTCAAAATCTACACTTTAATACAATTATAGGTAGGGAACTCTCAGCATTGTGGCCATTTTTGTTTCCTTGAATGTTAGCGTTGCCATCATATGTATGTATACAGTTTGCACTCGACATTACAAGGATTTTCGCGTGCAACGACGCTGAATCAGCCGCATACGTTAGACGGTCAATATTTATATCAATGCTCGGAGTAATTACACCCGCTGTAATTACCGGCGAGTTAATTGGTAAGATAAATAAGACATAAACGTGGCGCATTAAAAATCCTGTTTAAAGGTCAACGTCGAGTGAAGGTAGGCGCGGATGTATAACGCATTCTAAGCCATCACACAAGAACGTCCGTGAATCATTGCGCGAGTGCATTAAGCAGCACGATAATTGAGTGAAGCGCCGTGCACCGTGGCGCTTCCGCAACGGCTACTCGAAACTCACGTTCACGGTGGTGCGTTTCAGACAGCACCAATGGCGCTACTTGTCGCCGTCGGCGGTGACACGTGTGCGCGTGCGAATAATAACCACGTACACGCTTATATAGCCCGGAGATAACTATTGTCCCAGTTCCGGGGCGTAATGCCCCATTGTGAATTGGTCACAGTGATGTATCGCCTGTCGTCAGGAAAGCGACGGTTACTTTATTTCATTTCAACACTCGTTCACCATATCCCCACTGACAACCAGCAGTCAATGAAAAACTCAAAATTAACACGACACAGGGGGTATAAAATCTGGAATTTTGAAATCTCTTTTAACTTCAGGACTGTTGACTATCTTCAGAACATCTGTTGCGGTTTTCAACTGATAACTCTATTGCTGACTGGTTAGTTGTTATACGATGTTCAAAGATAGGAAAACAATAAATGTAAACACCATTTTGTGGGATCTGATTAGAGGGTTTAGGACAGTTTATTAATAATGCACTTAGGAACAATACAATGTGCCGAAGGACTGGACGCTACGTCCTCGCGGTTCACAATGGCAATCCAAAAGAGAGCGTGTCGTCGCCGGGCGCTCCTCTTATATTCTAGGCCGCGATTCGCTTTTGTCACGGCTTCCAGACGCGTCTCGAAGATTCGCGAAACCTCTGGAACACGCCACGCGCCTCGTAACAAAGCGTTCTCGAAACGACGCACGCCGCTCACACACACACGCACACACACGCAACAGTCACTTCCCACACTCGGCCGTCCTGAATAAAGCACCTGACCTCAGGTGTCGGACGCTTGGTCCGTGAAATCGTCATCTTCGCCTAATGAATCATACGAGTCACACGCCCATGTTTTCATATGATCGGCCGCAGTAGACGTAGTCATCGGACCTTCGCCGTCACCCACCTTCTCGACTATGTACCGATCGCCGCGTAATCTTCGAATTATTTTGTAGGGTCCAAGGAACTTATTTGCGAATTTTAGGCCGGGACCCTGCTGCGTACGCTTAATTGCTACCAAGTCGTTCTCGTGATATTTTCTAGCTACCACTCTATTTTTATTATAGTTTTTTCTAATTTCGCGTTGTACTTTCTCGATACACTCCTTAGCTTGGGCTCGAAGTTCATCCCGCCCGTCCTGGAACCCCGAAATCCACTCTTTTTCTAATAACTCTCTAATTTCGCGATTTTCGCGCAAGCGTGGGCAAGTTCCCAACAACAGGCGAAATGGTGTCGTGCCTACGCTCCTTTGCACGGTGGTATTTAAACACATCTGAGCTGTCTCTAAAAAACGGTGCCATTCTTCCCGCTTGGGGTGCGCAAGTTTTGTTAAAAGTGGTATCAGCGTTCGATTCACACGCTCGACTTGTCCGTTAGCCCGCGGAATTCCGGTCGTAATCAGTTTATGTTCTATATTTTCCCTAGCACAATACTCCGTGAATTCGTTGGAGGTGAACGCTGTCCCTTTATCCGTAATGAGCCGTCGCGGATTACAAAATACGACTGACTGTTTGCTCAACCTGTCAACCACCTCTTTCGCATTTGTGGTCTTTGCCGCGTACAACCATACAAATTTGGTAAATACATCGATTACGACAAGTATATGCTTATACTTTTTTTTTGTTGAAGGGAGGGGACCAACGTGGTCAACATGGTATGTGTCTAAAGGTACTTCCCCTTTCTCCAATGGATTTAACAGGCCTTCCTGTTTACCGCTCTTTCTCTCCGCTAAAATACACACAATACAATTACGCACAATTTTCTCAATTTTAGATTTCGCATTGGGAATATAATACTCTTGCTTCAGTAGAGCCTCGGTTTTTGCCACTGAAAAATGGCCTCTCTCATGCGCGTTATGAACTATTTGTGACTGCATTAGTTTTGGTACCACTAATTTTAATTGGCTATCAATTTCTTTGAACAACAAATCCGATCTCATTGTATAGGAATCGACCTTTCCCTGCTTCACGAGTTCTATAATTTTCGCCACGTCGGTGTCTTCGCGTTGCGCTCTTCGGAACTGCATCGTTAAAGTATCGTTACAATTTATCAGCATGCACGTCGGTAATGGGTTACGACTTAAAGCATCGACGTGGCGCATACCAGTTCCCGGCCGGTGCTCAATTTCGTAATCGAAGTCCTCGAGAAACAGCGCCCAACGGGCCACCCTAAGGCAAAGATCTTTTTTGCGCATTGTAAGCGTAAGGGCTTTACAATCAGTGACTATCTTAAACCGTATACCCAGTAAGTACACTCTGAATCGCTTCAGCGCGCGGACTATCGCTAGGATTTCTAATTCATAGCTGCTATACTTTTCCTCCGCCGAGGTTGTCTTTCCACTGGTATAATATACGGGGTGAAACTTCTGGTCCATGCTATCTCGCTGCATCAACACTGCTCCATAGCCATGTGACGATGCATCGGTGTGCATCTCTGTTTCCGCGCCTATCTTGTACAACCGGAGTACTGGTTCCTCGCTTAAAATCATTTTTAATTGATTGAACGCGGATAATTCCCGTTCTCCAATACGGAGTTCGACATTTGCTTTAAGAAGTTCCGTTAACGGTCTGGCAATTATTGAATAATGTGGTATAAATTTGAGAAAATACCCGGTCAAACCTAGGAAACTTTGTATTTGTTTGACTGTACGCGGCTCTGGAAATTGCATGACAGCTAAAGTCTTACGCTCCGACGGTCGTATGTTACCGTCTTCGATGATGTGTCCCAAAAACTCAACACGCGTTTGCAAGAATCGACACTTCTCCCAATTAATTATCAGTCCCGATTGTGCTGCTGTGTCCAATACTAATTTTAATTTCTTTAGCCCAGATTCGTAATCAACCGACGGTATGATTAGATCATCAAGGTACGTCAACACAACATTTGAAGCTACTAAACTCCGGAATACCGCATCGATAAATCTTTGAAAAACGGCTGGTGAGTTTGCTAAACCAAATGGAACGCGCAAAAACTCGTATTGCCCATCGGGCACGATAAAAGCAGTGTACTTTCGACTACCCTCACTAACGCCCACATGAAAAAAGCCATTCCTCAAATCTAGCGTACTGAAGACTTTCGCCCCTTGTAATTGGTCTAGTTGATCCTCTATCAATGGTAGTGGAAAACGGTCACGGATAATTTTTTTATTCATCAACCGGAAGTCGATACACAGCCTTTTCTTTTTACCATCCTTCTGCACTAACACTACGGGACTAGAATGTTCGGACAAGGAGGGTTGTATGATGCCCTCGTCTAACCAAGTACGAATTTGTGCATTCACTTCGTCTCTTTCCGCGGGTGCTAATCGTCTCGCACGCTGGTACACCGGCTCCTCATCTTTGACAATTATATCCATGGACATATTTACTTTAGCGGTTTTCGCTGGTACATAATTTTGTATCGCCTGTTCTATCGCTAGCCGATGGCCCGGATCGGCAATATAGGACGTATCTACCTCGGAGGTCTCCTGAACAGAAATTTGGAATATTTCCGGGACGTTATCACACAACGCGACTTCGTTTACTTCGCGTTTAGAAATCGAGATATCGCTACCGCTCAGCCGCAACTCTACAGTCTGGATAAAATCGGCGCCTATCAGGAGTTCGGTACTCGTCAGCTGATCCGAGATCACGTGCGCCGTGATTGGATACGCTTGTCCGTCGATATTGACACTCGTTCTTAATTCGCCTAACGTTTTATTATTTTCAGAACCGACGCCGCGAAACCGTAGTTCGTTCCGTTCCAAACACGGAGCGCCTATTCGAACGTATGTTCCCGCACGTATCAAACTCAAATCGCTTCCCGTATCAATTAACGCCACTACCTTTACGCCGCCGAGGGTTACCTCCTTCAAATACTTTTTGCTGCTTAGGTGGGAAACGCTGCAGCTGTCCTTCGTTGCTGGTTCCTTCTGCGGGCAGTTCATCGCGATGTGTCCATATCCCTGGCACTGGAAACATTTGGTGCCCTTGTCCTTCGTTGGGCAGGCCTCTGCCGAATGGCCCCTCGCCCCGCAGCTGCGACACCATTCCGCAGAGCCGCTCGTTCGTCGCGAACTCTCCCCCGTTCGCTGTCCGCCGTTCTCCTCCTTGGAGCCTCGTCTGTCGCCCTTGTCGCCTCTGTCGCCGATCACTGCGTTGCTCTTTACCCGCCATCGAACAGTTTCAAATGCCTCTAGGAGGGCCGCATTGGTATTGAACCGTTGCATGTGCGCTTGGTCCCTTAACACTGGGTCCGGAATTCCGTCGATGACGCAATCCAGTATTTCGTCCGCCTCTACCGGTACATTGTTCGCGAGTATCACTTTTTCGTGGAAATACTCTTTGAATGATTCACCCTTCTTCCACATTCGCTCTTTAAATGTTTTCCGCCTCATCGCTTTACTTGGTCGGTGGTAAAACATTCCCCGTAGTTCCAGTAGGAATTCATCGACGGGCATCTGTATGAAGCTGGGCTTCGAATGGAACCACTCAAGGGCTCTCCCTTTCAGTCGCATCCCAACCAAAATTTTACAGGCATCTGGTGACAACTCGTACGTCATTTGCAACAGTCTTAGCCTGTTCTCCTACTGTTCGAACTGGTTGCCGCTTCCGTCGAAATAACCCAACAGTTCCGCCATTTCCGAGATCTTCTGCCGCCCGCTCACTGGTTGTCGCTCTTCTTGCACCGATGGCTGTGATACGGATGGTGTCGGTGGAATGGCCTGGGCCGTCACTGATAATTGTTGCAGTTGTCGCATGACCTCGATTTCGCGTCGCACAACTTCCAGTGCATGCTCGGCCACTTCCTTTTCTCTTCTAAGAAGGACCATTTCCCTCTGGGTATCCGCGGCTTCATGCTGGTTATCCATGGCGACAACTTCGCCACCGTTAGCAGTAATTTGCGCGTTGCTCTCGCTAGTTACACTTCGCGGGTCACACTCGTCTACGACAAATTGCGCGTCACTCTGGTTAGTAACACCTCGCGTATCACCAGTGGCGTTCATTAGCCTCGCCAATAATTCCGTTCGCGTTCCACTCGTTTGCAGATCTAACGATCTTAACCGTTCTTTCAATTCCACGACTTTCAGTTTTTTCACACTCATCGACACGTTTGATCACGGTTGACGACCGTACTACGTGACTTCACGACTTCACAAACACTCGCGATTACTATCCAGGTTAGACTCTATCAATCCCGGACGAGCCCCCAAAATTGTGGGATCTGATTAGAGGGTTTAGGACAGTTTATTAATAATGCACTTAGGAACAATACAATGTGCCGAAGGACTGGACGCTACGTCCTCGCGGTTCACAATGGCAATCCAAAAGAGAGCGTGTCGTCGCCGGGCGCTCCTCTTATATTCTGGGCCGCGATTCGCTTTTGTCACGGCTTCCAGACGCGTCTCGAAGATTCGCGAAACCTCTGGAACACGCCACGCGCCTCGTAACAAAGCGTTCTCGAAACGACGCACGCCGCTCACACACACACGCACACACGCACACACACGCAACAGTCACTTCCCACAATTTATATACCATAAGTATCGAGAAAATAGTGATAGTATTGTTAGACATGGAGTCAAAGACGAATCGTGCGTACACTCACTCTAGCAGTAACTTATCTAGGTTAGGGACCAAATTCCTTCCTTCTATTTAAGAGTATGTATATCCATTGTGTTCAAACCCGACTGCTATGGACATGTCTAAAGAATTGTATTTAGTCCATTCGGAGTTACTTTGGTGTTTCTTTACAGCTGGTTTGTTTGAATTTATCCACGTTTGGTCAATATCGCGGGGCTTGCGTTTATTTTAATAATTCATCATATGTATATTTCTGACAATTCATAATTTGGAAATTATGAATCTACATATGATATCTTTTAATACATTTCCTGACATATACATTGAATTTCCCTCACATGTTTCGCATAAGTAGGTATACATTTCTAGAATATAAGGTATGTATTTTTATATAGCTATGTAATTTATTTTATATACATAAGTTATGTAAATAATACAATCGTCATTATCTCCCTCCAACTTTCTCCTATGGATAATATCTAAACAGGAAGACACACAGGGGAAGATAATATCGACGAGTTAGTGTACAAATATTGTAGTAGTAAATAGGTTTATTTTTCGCCTTTCGGTCTCAAAATGGGGTTACATGTGTTCTGTGTGTAAGTGTTTCTGGGACTGTTATTTCAAGATTGTGCTTTCGTTTTGACTTCTTCCTTCATCTTGTTCTTCTTTTCTTCTCCTTCTTCTAGAACCATTCGCATCCACACCGCTCCCTCTTCTTCTCCCTTTAGTATCCCTCTGATCGTTGAATTTTCTCTTTTCAGCTCCTTACAGTCTTGTAGCGTGTGACCCAGCGTCTCTCTAGCCCCATTACATAGTCTGCATCAGTGGGTGGAAACTGGGATAGACACTTCCGGAACAGTGTTTGTAGCGGAATAAAACAGGTTTCATATTCTAGAGTGCGCTGATGTTTTGCTGGAGTTGTATGAGTGTGTATCGTGCACGAGCGGCATCCCAAATAAGTCAAATATTTCGAGCGTCCCCAAGCGTCCTCGCGTCCTCGTTATTCATACGTGTTTCAGAGCATTTCTGAGAATTTCGTAGAGTTGATGTTAGAAGTTTAAAGAATTTTTCGAGTGAAAATAAGTGCCGAAATGAACGTGTTGGAGAAAAATCCATCGAGAAAAAGGGCTTTAGATACTGCAGGTAAAAAATGTTGTAATATCTTTGGAGGTTATATTTTAGATATTAGTTTATATTAAGAAAATCTTTAATAAGCAAATCAGAATAACTAATAAAATGATTGTTACAGGAAAAGTTCCAAATGGAAAAGTGCATTGGCGATGTTGCGTACCGAGCTGCAAATCAAAAAAGTACATTTTGAGATATGCCTTTCCAAAAGATGAAAGGCTTAGTAAAGCATGGCAAGAGATTATTAAAAATCCGCACCTTAATGGTCTGACAGCAACAGAATTGCGGAACTACCGAGTTTGCCAATTGCACTTTTCAGAGGATGCTTATAGTCTTACTACATATGTTCGTCAGAGATTACGAAATGATGCTGTTCCGACATTATTATTGTGTACAAATATGTCGGATCCTTCAATAAATACTGAGTTGAAGGACAACTCAGCTGGAAAAAGTGCAGTAGAATCTGAGAACTTGCAATATCTAAACAACGGACTTGAAAAAGTTGTCAGTGTTAATCTTGAACAGGATATTGCAATGGTCATTGATGACACAAACACTTTAAGTCAACCCAGCAGTAGTAAAAAAGATTCTACTGAAGAAGGTGGACGAACTGTTTCATGCTCAACACCAAAAACAAAGCGACCACTTCTTGGGTCAATCACACGTAAAAATAAGTTGACTCCAGTGGCTTCAAATTTGTAAAATAGCGTCAGATCTAAAAAAACGCCAGTCGAAATATATTCGAAAATTGGATTCGTTCAGAAGAAGACTATGCCTTGCTGAGGAGTTCGCGAAGGGTGTTCAAATGAAAGAACTACAGAGTTTACCTAAAGATCAGTTAACATTCATAGAAATGCAGATTCGTAATATTCATAAGAAAGTTAAGGCAAGTACTGAATGTAGATCATCATGTAGGTTTCACTAAAACTTTTCTATGCTTAGGGTAAAGACACCAATGAATGAATACAACTTTTTCAATTTAACAATACCTAATCCTTAATAATACAGTTTTAATTTTCTTACAATTTATTTTAGATTGTTTTATTATGTTACATTGCATATTTTGTTTACTAATTCATTGCAAATTGAACATATAATAATTGCAAAATGAAATTGTATAATCCAATTTTTACTATAATACGTATAAATAATTCTCTACATATATTTTTTATATTTATTATCTTTGTTATGCAACACAGGCTAGACGATTTACTATAGATGACTACGTGTTAGCCTTAGCTATTTTTAAACAGTCTGCTCAGGCCTATAGGCTACTAAGTAGAATTTTCATTTTACCAACCTCGCGCTCCTTACGAACATTTTTATGTCGTATCCATCTGAAACCCGGAGTCAATCAAATCATCATAAACCAGCTGAAAAACCAAGGCGAAGGCATGAGTGATATTCAAAAAGTGTGTTACCTGATGTGGGACGAAATGTCCCTAGACTCCCAAGTCTATTATGACGAAAAGGGGGATTTAGATAATTGGCTTTGAAGACTGGGGCAATGCCAGGTCTAATAAATTTGCAGACCATGTATTGGTTTTTACATTACAAGGAATTCAAAGGAAATGGATGATTCCGTTATCTTACAATTTTGCTAAATCATGCACAAGTGCTAAGCAATTGCGGCGGTGCATCATTGAAATTGTAGAGGCTGTGACGGCAGCAGGTTTTGAGATTGTTGCAACGGTCTATGACCAAGGTGCAACAAATGTTGCCTGTATTAATAACTGTCTTGCCGAAAGTGAAGCAATCTGTTTAGCAGAAGGAAAGCAATTCAGTAAGTATTTACATGTTTTTTTTACTTCATTCCTTTTATAAGCATGTAATAGAACGAATTTTTTCAGTGGCAATATTTGGGCAACACATAATTCCACTATATGACCCCCCTCATTTACTGAAAGGCATGAGGAATAATTTTCTGAGCAAGGATATAGGAATCATTTTCCCTAATGAAATGAATGAAGAAAGTAATGCAAAGGAACACTACAGGAAGATTAAAAAACTTGTAATTATAAGTAGGTATAGTATGCCGGTTCTGGGACCGTGTGGTGAGGGGGTGAGGCGGGGCGGGGGGTACCGCGCTCTTCGGCGAGATGGGCGCGTTGGTGAGGCGGGGAGGGGGTACCGAGTTCGTTGGTGAGGGGGATTCCAAAAGGGCGTCGACCGAGTTCGTTCGTGAGAGGGGGATGACGTCACAGGGGATTCATACCATATGTTTATATTTGAATCGTGGGACCGATATAGTGCACGTACAATGATATAAACATAGAGCGATAATTATTGTAAATCAATCGTCGTAGTAGCCCCAGGAGTAAACACGACATTGCATTCCATGATGATTTCTAAGAAAAAAAAGGGTGGTACATAATTTCTGAGAAATCATAGAGCGAACCGCACTATGCCGTGTGTTTATATTTTAACCGTGGGACCGATACAGCGCACGTGTGATAGCCCATGGAGTAAACACGACATTGCACCGCGCCATGCTGTATGTTTATAGTAGGTAAGTGGAAGCGGGACAGCGACCGTGTAAGGGTGAAAAGAGTTCGATATAGGCCCATGGGCATCTGATTTTTACTATACCAATGTCAGTCCATGATGCTCGCGTCATCGTCGTCCGATGACGATACCGATGGTGGGGCGAGCCCTTTATCGACGTCGCTGCAGTTGGATGAAAAATCACTGACGATCGAGAGACATAAGATCCGCGACGCTTTAAGTCCACCGTCATTATCCGAGACGTCGTGGATTAGCATCTTCCGATACGGATTTATGCAATTGTCGCAACAGCATCGTCAATTGCTACGCCATATCGCGCGATATAGTACTGCGAGCAAGTGAACAATATATTGCATCGTTGGTGATAAGGACGCGTACCTTAAGTGTACACCGTTAACGCTTCTACAGGACATTGAGAACGGTACGAGCGAAGTGTACAAAGTGTTGTGTCCTCGAACATTGACTATTACCGTGGACTCGTTTTTGTGTCGCGAATTAGCAAGATTTTTGGATGAGCATCCGACACCGATTGTGCGACGACAATCGAAGCGCATCATTTTACCGTTGGGTTTCCGATATCCGAACACGGACCACGTCACCTGGAAGAGCCGTATCACCCATTCGACACTACTCGTGCGTGTCTGGTAGATAAAAAAAAACTCTTTGTAAATAAGTTAATATGGAGGGATTCATGAACACGTACAGGGTTTTGTCCCGGATGTCTAATCTTTTACGCAGTATTGCGCAATTCCGAGACTGGATCGATCATTGTGACACGTGCCTACAGCTCATCGTCGAGTACCAGTGCAGCGGAGGAGTGTCCGTGGCCGCGAAACAACGCCTGGTGTCGCTGATCGCGCGAATAAAGACATTGCGCGCGATCGTGCGGGCACGGCTTTCGCGAGTAGGGCTCGGGGTGTCGGGTGGATCGACCGTACCTAAAGTCGAATGGGAAGACGTGGAATCTGCCCTTATAGGCCGTATTTCAACCGGTGCGGTCATCAACGTGGGACACGTCGATCCGCGTCGATTTTTGGAGGGTGCGCAACGAACTGTAATCTCGCGCGTTACGGACGCTATCAGGACGCATAAGAGCGTGGCCGTCAATACGAACTTGAACGCGGAGTTTATGTTGGGTGAAAATACTGATATGAAAAGTTTCGGTACGCGAAACCGCGTACTATTCGAGACATCGAGCGTGCGCGAGTGGTACTCAAAGTGTGTGGTCGCTCCCACGTTAGTGGCGATCGAAGAGTTTCAAGATCGCGACAGTGGATGGACCTTAAGGGCTGTGCTAAATATTCTAGTGAATATTAATAAGCATAATCCACTACGAGCGGGTTGCAACGTATCGCTTCCGCTTGACGTCGTGCTGAAAAAAGCAGTTGTAAACGTAAAGAGCGGGGACAACGCGTGCTTTTTATGGTCTGTCGTTGCAAGTTTGTACCCTGCTGCTGCTACGAATGTGAGTAGGGACTCATCGTACCCACACTACACGACGGTGCTTCGCACGAATGATGTGACGCTTCCCATGACGTTGGAACTGCTGGCCAAGTTCGAGAGGTTGAACGACGTGTCGGTGAACGTGTACACCTGGACCGACAAAAGCTGCATGCCTCTGCGTCTAACTGAGGATAAGCGGGAGAGGCACGCGAACGTGCTATTGATACAGGACACCAAGGACCCTCAACTTTATCATTTCGCGTGCATTCGCAGCATGTCGAGACTGATTTCGAAGCAGCTCGGCAATCACGAACACCAAGTATTCGTTTGCGAAAGGTGAGTAAAATACGGAATACTTCGATCGTTGTATTATTTATTCTTATGTTCTATTAATGCTATTGTTATCACTGCAGATGTCTCAACTTCTTCTATTCATCCGAGCGATTGACCAAGCACAACGTGGACTGCAAGCGTCTGAACGAGTGTGCCGTCGAATTACCGTCCGTGGAGGATAAATGGTTGCAGTTCAAGAACTTTAAAAATAAGGAACGAGCGCCATTCATCGTGTACGCGGACTTCGAATGTATGCTGGAGGACGTCGGGCCTGCGGAGCGGAGTTGTACGTACACGTACCAGCAGCACAGAGCGTACAGCGTGGGATACTACGTTCATTGTTCCACCGACACGTCTCTGTGCCGTTATCGCGCGTATCGTCACGACTCCGAGTGCGTGAAGTGGTTCGTGCAGGAACTACGTGACTTTGCGAACATTGCGTATTCGTGGTTGCGGAACGCGAAACCGATGAACTCGTTGACGAGACAACAATCTCTCAGTTTTGAAAACGCGATCGTGTGTCACGTGTGCGGAAAACCCTTCATCGACGGGGATACAAAAGTGCGCGACCATTGCCACTCGACGGGCGAGTATCGAGGCGCGGCCCACGTGTCGTGTAACTTGCAATTTCAACGATCGTACACGATACCGGTAGTATTTCATAATCTATCAGGCTATGACGCGCATTTCGTGATTAAGGAGTTGGCGTCCGCGTTCGAGGGGAAGATCGATCTGCTGCCGGTAACGAAGGAGCGGTATATATCGTTCACAAAACACGTCAAGGGAATTGACGGCGAGAACAACGATTGGAAGAGGGGATTGAAGTTTCGGTTCATAGATTCGTTGAAGTTCTTGGCCGCTAATCTGGAGAAACTCGCTTCGGACCTTGGCAAAGAACGATTCGCGATTCTACGACGCGAGTTTCAATGCCTGTCGGACGATCAGTTCAATCTCCTGACCAGGAAGGGTGTCTTCCCTTACGACTACGTGACGTCATACACCAAACTAAATGATACGTGTTTACCGTCCCGCGAAGCGTTCTATAACCGGTTGAACGAGAGCGCCGCGTCGGAGCCTGATTACGTGCATGCCGTGAACGTGTGGAATACTTTTCGCGTACAGACATTGGGCGAGTACAGTGATTTGTACTTGAAAACAGATGTGCTGTTACTCGCCGACGTATTCGAGAGTTTCCGCACCGACTGTATCGCGAGTTACGATCTGGATCCCGCCCATTATTTTACGCTACCGAGTTTCACGTGGGACGCGATGCTCAAGTACACCGGCGTACGATTAGAACTTTTGACGGACGTGGACATGTTGCTGTTCGTGGAGCGTGGCATACGCGGCGGTCTGAGTCAGTGCTCGCACAGGTACGCGGTCGCCAACAACAAGTACCTGCCTGCAGGGATGTACGACGAGTCAAAGGCATCAACGTATCTGATGTACTTCGACGTCAACAACTTGTACGGATGGGCGATGTCGCAGGCTACGCCGAAAGGAGGGTTTCGATGGCTGGACGATGCGACAGTGGCTACGCTTAACGTGTCATCCCTACCCGACGGCGAGGACCCCGAAAAAGAAGAATCCGAGGGATACCTGTTGGAGGTGGACATTGAATATCCCAAGGCCATTCACGACGCGCACGCCGACCTTCCATTCTGTCCGGTGCGCGAGCACGCGCCAGAAGGAAAACAGACCAAGCTGCTTGCCACGCTCGACGATAAGGAGCGATACGTCATCCATTATCGCTACCTGAAACAGTGCGTGCGACACGGTTTACGCGTGACGCGAATTCATCGGGTGTTGCGATTCGATCAGTCGCATTGGTTACGCGACTATATCCAATTGAACACCGATTTGAGGACGCGAGCCACGAGTGAATTTCAGAAAACTCTATATAAATTAATGAACAACGCGGTGTACGGGAAAACAATGGAGAATGTGCGGAATCGCGTAGACGTACGACTGGTGACGCGGTGGGACGGTCGTTACGGCGCGGAAACGCTGATCGCGAAACCGAACTTTCACAGTCGGACGATTTTCTCCGAGGAGTTGGTGGCCATCGAGATGCGCAAACTGAAAGTGAAGTTCGATAAACCGATATACGTGGGTATGTGTGTGCTCGACGTATCGAAGGAATGTTTATATGAATTTCACTACGCATATATGCGTGCGAAGTTCGGTGATCGGTGTAAGGTTCTGTACACCGATACCGATAGTTTAATGTATAGTGTGAAAAGCGATGATATGTATGAACAGATGAAGCGCGACGTCGTACGATTCGATACGAGTGATTACGCGGTGGACAATCCGTACGGTATGCCCCGCGTAAACAAAAAGGTGCCGGGACTCATGAAAGATGAGAACAACGGCGCCTTGATGACCGAGTTCGTCGGACTACGATCTAAAATGTACGCGACTAGAACGTTTAACGCTGCAGTGGGGTCCACGAGTGAGACTAAAAAAGTGAAGGGTGTGCGGAGACACGTGGTCGCGAATCATGTACAATTCGACGATTACACTCGTTGTCTTCACAATCTCACCCTGAAATCGGTTCGGCAGAACAATATACGTTCCAAAGAGCATGATGTCTATACCGTGAGTGAAGCAAAGAATGCTCTCAGTCCCTTCGACGACAAGCGGTGTATTTTAGCCGATCGAGTCCACACCCTTCCGTGGGGGCATTATCGAATCCCCGAGCACAGGACCCACGAACGTCTCGAGCTTGTGTCCGACGAGTACCTCGAGAATCCCATTGTATAGTATGCTTGCATGTACATATGTATATACGTTTCTTTCTTTTGCTCATGTTATTTATTTATCTATGGATATTTAATATATGTATAGCGTAGAATAGTCAAAATTGTATATAACGTAGGATAGTCAAAATTGTATTTTATACGTGTTAGTATATATATATATATATATATATATATATATATAGATATATGTATAGATATATGTATATATATGTATATATATATTTTTTCTTATTTTATTAAGATTAATTGTTCGCATATACGAGAAGAAGGAGAATAAATTAATAAACGGACAATGTATATATTTATATGCATTTATTTATATGTATTTATTTATTTATTTATTTCAGTAACACATAGTGCGTTTATAATCGAGAATCATAGAATATCCTTGTCGCTTATCCACGAGTTTCGCGACGAATCAAATCCGAGCCATTTAACGTACACCTGGTTTCCCTTGCGACGAATAATCTTCTCGATCAGATAGATGTCAGGATTCGCGACCGAATGCAGTTCGTATTCGTAGAATCCACCCGAGATCGGCTCTCCTGCGGAATCGCGTAGAATGTACGTCACCGGACAGGTTCGTTGTACGGTTACGATTTCGAACACCTCGGTTGACCAGTTCGGAGTGTACCCCTTCTCGAAGAGGGTCTTGAACTTGCTCACGCGTACCTTGTCACCGACTTTGAATTTCGCGTGTCGTCGAAAACCTTTCGATGTGGATAGGGGGGTGGGTTCATTCACGGCCAACGACAAACGTGTCGCGGGGGTCACGTCAACGGGTCGGGCGTTGATCGTTCGATGCTTGCGATGATTGTAGGTGCGTACGAGTGTAGGTAACAGGTCGATCCAACGATAGGACGCGTTCAGGGGGAATTGTTTCCACATGAGGTTTTTCAGCGTACGATTGAAACGTTCAACGATCGACGCTTTCATCACGCTGTACGTGGAGTAGTGGTTGATCCCGCGGGTCTTCACACATCGTTGAAATTCCGCGTTGTAAAACTCCTTACCCATGTCGGTTTGTAAATTTCGCGGGCATCTATCGCTCTGTCGCAATACGATCGTGAACGCCGCGATCACGTCGCGTCCGCTTTTCGTTTTCACGGGTACGGCCCATGCATACTTGCTGAACGCATCGATGATCGTTAGTATGTAGTGATATCCTCGATTTTGCTTCGCGTACGGACGCATCTCCACCAAATCGGCCTGCCACAAATCATCGTAGCCGCGAATCACGACGGGTCGCCGCGGAAAATTTCGTCTCGCGGGTGCATGTAATTCGTTCACTAATTGTACTCGCTCCTTGTTCATACTTCGCGGATTGGCGGGGATGATCGCGGCGATTCAAGGATGATAGAAGTAGTATGAGTTCCTCGAGTGTTCGTAAAATACAAGCGGTGCACGTTTTTCGCGATCGTTCGTCATCATTCGACGATTCGGAGCCGTAGCCGCTATCGTAAGGGTCAGGATCAATAATCATTGGCGTCGTCGACCCTCATTAGCTTCGTTATCGCAGTCGGCGTCGCTGTTGATGTCGTGAACTCTTCGAGTCTGTCATTCAAGTGATCCGAGCGTCGTTCCATCGCGTTATTTAAATCGTCCTCTAACCGAGATAATTGCGCGTTAACTCGCGTCTCGAGTTGAGATCGTTGATACTCGGCGTCCAGTCACGCGTTCGCGATAGCCGTTTCGATTTTTCGGGTAAAGCGATCGTCCGCCGCGGACAATAGTCTAGTCATTGTCATCACCGCTTCGTTGTTATTGTTGTTGATGTTGTTATTGCGTAACGAGGTGCCAACCTTGTTCACCGACATAACGACGCGTGCGCGCGAACACTACTGACGCGGCGATTAAGGGATCGTTCAATTTAAGATATGTCCGGCCTCGCGAAGTTCCTCCATGATGGATGCGATTTCGTTATCGTGACCCGTGTGACCTGCCGCGCGCGATGCCATGAGCAATCTCAGTCTATCGACCAATTCATTTGGATTGTCCCAGTACACGTAATCGATCGCGTTATCGGTGACCGTCATGGATTCGTCGATGGGTAATCCTAAACCTTGTCGTGTGCCCGCGGTGCCCGTACCGCCCGCGCCGTTACCCCTGCCCCTAACGCGTCTGATACCCGGTGTCCGCACCCCGCCGATTATCGCGGATATAATGTTCTTGTACTTGTACCCCTTGTTACCCAACGTGCGCTTGCTCGGTGAATGGTTTCGCTTATGCGCGTTCGTTGATAATAAGATGCGTCGGTACGAGTAAAAATCCGCGTCCGTGCACGTGCGAATGTTTGGTCTTCGCATGAACAACAGTTCGTACAAGCCCCGAGTGCCCGCGTATCGCGTTCCGTTGACGCGAACGTCGTCACCATCCTCGTCGATGGAGAGTACGGAATCACCGATCATTAGGTCTTCGTCGGACCCCAAGTATACGCCGTACACGTTGTCAATTCGTTTCTTCGTGTCGGTGAATAACAGTCGTAAATATTCTCGCGACAACGGTCCTATGGCGTTTCGAAGATACACTTCGATATCATCCGCGGGGTTGCGTAGCGTATCCAAATCGTAAACCTTTGCTGACGACTCATCATCCTGAATTTTTTCACTGTCTTCGTCGTCAACATCATCAACAACAACATCATCAACATCGTTATTATCGTTGTCGTTGTCATTGTCATTATCGTTGTCGTTATCGTTGTCGTTGTCGTTGTCGTTGTCGTTGTCGTTGTCGTTGTCGTTGTCGTTGTCGTTGTCGTTGTCGTTGTCGTTGTCGTTGTCGTTGTCGTTGTCGTTGTCGTTGTCGTTGTCGTTGTCGTTGTCGTTGTCGTTGTCGTTGTCGTTGTCGTTGTCGTTGTCGTTGTCGTTGTCGTTGTCGTTGTCGTTGTCGTTGTCGTTGTCGTTGTCGTTGTCGTTGTCGTTGTCGTTGTCGTTGTCGTTGTCGTTGTCGTTGTCGTTGTCGTTGTCGTTGTCGTTGTCGTTGTCGTTGTCGTTGTCGTTGTCGTTGTCGTTGTCGTTGTCGTTGTCGTTGTCGTTGTCGTTGTCGTTGTCGTTGTCGGTGTCGGTGTCGTCGTCGTCGTCGTCGTCCTCATCGTCGTGGTCGTTATAATATGGAAGGTTATTCAGACGTTCCTTGGATGTATACGGAGTAACGGGTCGAAGTCTCTTCGATGATTGTTGTTGATCGTATTCATGTTTCCTCTTCACTGACCACGATCGAGGTGTAGAGTGCGTTTTCAACGCGGACGAATTTTCGATCAATCGGTTCAACGGTTCGACGATGGGACGAGTGCTCGCCTCCACAGCTGCATCCGTAGTCATTTTACCAATTTTCAAAGCTAAACACTTTTTACGTATAACGTCGCTGACTTTAGCGATTTCCACCTTTGCATGCACCTTTGCGTCCATACCTTGACGCTTCGTTCTTTTTTTTTGGTGTTTCGTTCCTTTTTGATGTTTCGTCCCTTTTTGTCGATGAAGTCGACGATGTTTTCGCGTATGCTTCGCGTCGACGTTGCTCAAGGTTATCGGAGTCGTCATCGTTGTCGTTGGTTCGCTGGACATTTCGTGTTGCTCGATGAATGACTCGCGGTTTACTGATGTCAACGAGCTACGACGAACTCGTTAGATCCTCTTCGATATCGACCTTCGTACATAGAACTATCCTTATCGATCACCACGAAATCGTATCGTCGACGCCAACATCTCGCGCACAAGTCGTTGAACGACTCGAACGTCATGTCTGTATTCACGTGATCATTGTACACATGACGCAAGTTCATGCCGTCTTGTTTGAACAGCATGAGAAAATTCGTGTTATCCCTGATTAAATGTTTAGGTATTCTAGCGTACGACTGACACAAATAAAAGCAATCCACGTTCGCATGGCGACCCATGGAGAAGTATTCGCGTATCGCGTTCTGTTCGTCGCATGCCACGTCGTCGAACACGAAGATCGAATCGGGTCGAGCGTCTCTAGGTGGAACGATCTCAGCGTTGTCCGAGTAGGGAAAGTATTCGATTCCATCGACGAGTGAGAACACCTGCTCGAGATATCGATACTTTGGCTGATGCAATGATTTCGAGTACACGTACACGTTCTCGAAGCGTAAACCGTTCGGACTCTCTAGCATGCTCAGAAGCACGTTCGTTTTTCCACACCCGGACGGGTCGCAAATCACGCCTCGCACGCTGTTCGGCAACAACGGGCCGTGTCTGTTCGATCGACTCGCATCGCTATCATCCTCAAGCATTCTGTTCGCGGTCACGCGAATAACGTCCGACTGTTTCGCGAATCGCATGTTGTCGGTGTTTCTCAGGTACTCGCGCGCGTGTGACGAAGCACGACTATTTATATTCGTGGCACGCGTCACCCAGGTCACTATCACTGTGATCGGCTAAGCGCGCGTACGCGTTTATTATTGCAGTAGCTATTGCGACTATTCTAACGTATATGGTAGCATCAACGACTGCGACGTCTCACGGACTAGGCAAGAATCAGAAGAGGAAGAAGAATCTTAAGAAGAATAAGAGAAAGACTGGATCGGGTCTCGTGAACGGTATCATAAACCGTCTACCGTTCGAACTACACGTTCCGGGTTATCAGTTCTGCGGACCGGGAACGCGTTTGCTAAAGCGATTGGCTCGTGGCGACGAAGGTGTAAATCCCTTGGATGCAGCGTGTCGCGACCACGATATCGCGTACTCTCGTCGAAAGGATTTAGAGGGGCGACACGAGGCGGATCGTGCGCTAGCCGAACGAGCGCGAGAACGAGTTTTCGCGAACGACGCGACCTTTGGTGAAAAAGCAGCCGCGACTGGAGTGTGGGCAACGATGAAGGCTAAGACTAAACTCGGCATGGGTATGAGCGATGGAAGGGCGAGGCATGCATCTGACACCGTACAAGCGAGGTGCGGGCTTGAATCCTAGACGTCGAAGCCAACGACGACTGAGATCAAAGAAAAAAAAAACGCCGATCGAGTAGGCGCGTGGCGACGGTGGCGGCGATAACGCAACAACCTATGACGAACCTGCAATTAGAACGCGAATGCGCTAGCATCCCGTTCTTTCGAGGGGTGTTTATGCGCGACACACTTCCCACGCGCGTACGAAGCAACGAATGTGGCATCGCGAATCTGGACGAGAATCGAGGCGTCGGTACGCACTGGGTCGCGTACGCGAAACGCGGGCCGCGAGTACAGTACTTTGATAGTTTTGGGAATCTGCGACCTCCCGCGGAATTGATCTACTATTTCGGACATGGTACAACAATCACGTATAATCACAATCGTTTTCAACGTTTCGACGAGATGAATTGCGGTCGCTTGTGCATGCAATTTTTACAGCAAAAGTCTATCGAATTATGGCCTATATACTAATAATATCGGTATGTGTACTAAGATTATGTTACAATGGATCCATGCGTAATGACAATTCACACCTCCTATAATAATAAAGACTCATAATATCGATAAAATGCCGAGTATTCGTACGCGCGCGTCACTTACCACCTCTCCGTCTCGCGAGTGTAATCTATATGTCGTTCACGCTTACGTTAACGGGTCGCAGTAGCGTGCTCACGGTAAACTATTTCCCTCCGATAGATTTGAGTGATGGTCAATACGAATTAGGACTCGCGGACTTGGAGACGTTTCACACGATACCGAACATCGACTCGAGCAACGATAAATTCTATTTCGTCGTGAATTATGACACCGAAAACAATACCATCGCTGACACCATTCATGAATGCATTACGATCCCCCACGGCTCCTACGAATTAGATGCTATCGCCGAGTATCTGAAGCAACGATTACTCGATCGATATCCTCGAAGACGCGGAAACAACGATAGCAACGATGACGACAAGTACCCTCTAATGCTACGAGCTAACAACAACACCATGAAAAGTGAGCTGTACTGCTCATTCTTTGTAGACTTTACGAAACCGAACAATGTGGGCTCGTTGCTAGGATTTTCTCCGAATCGCGTCTTATTACCGAGAATCTGGCACGAGTCCGACGTACCCGTGAATATTATAAACGTTAACGTGATCAGAGTAACGTGCAACGTCACTACCGGCGCGTACAGCAACGATAAACCGGTACACACGATTCATGAATTTTCACCTCGCGTACCACCGGGATATAAGATATCGGAAACTCCGCGACACGTCATTTACCTGCCGATCGTCGCACGAGCAATACACGATCTAACGTTGTGCATCGTCGATCAACACGATCGTCCTATAGATTTCCGCGGAGAAGAAATAACTATTCGTTTGCACGTTCAACGACGTCCGCGCGATAGGCTAGCGTGACTACACGCGTATTCGTGGGTGTGTAGTATGTTAGTGTTAGATCACGCGTACGAATCATCAATCGTCGTTGCCGCTGCTACTCCTGCTGCCTCTGTCTCGCGTCATCGGCGCAATCCTTTATCGGAAGGCGAAAGTAGAAGAATAAAGGTTGGTGGAGCGATAAGAAGAGGATCCATAAGGAGGAGAAAGCCGTTGACTCGTCCGAACGTACGTTTCTTACGATCGTTAGGTTTCATCGTCGCCTATTAGACACGCAACCACGATGTCGATTATTCTGGATGTGGCAAATACGCCAACCTTCGACAATCGTATCACGAAGATCGAGTTACACATGTACAATCCGTACGCCAACACGACGTTCGACAACAGCGATGAGATAAGAATCCCCATACAGCCGCAAGATCTATACACGCTTCCATGCGAAAGTTTTCTCTACATCGAAGGTCGTGGCACGTTGACGGCGCAGGATGCGAAAGGTCCGGGAATGTCCGCGACCGCTGTTCTCGACAATAATTGCGTTGCGTTCATGTTCGATGAGATTCGATACGAATTGAACGGTGTCGAGATCGATCGTTGCCGAAATCCAGGAATCACTACCACATTGAAAAATTACGTTTCGTTGTCGGCCGAGAGGAGTAAAGTGCTTGCGAATGCCGGTTGGAATTATGCCATCGATTACAATAAAGATATTTTTCATTCGGGTGCTTTCAATTTCTGTGTACCCCTGAACATGTTATTAGGATTCTGCGAGAATTACAAACACATCGTGATGAACGCGCGGCACGAGTTAATACTTATACGATCCCGAGTAGATTCGAACGCGATGCACTGCACCTCCGCCACTGCGATACCGAAACTAGAGATACGCAAGGTGCAGTGGCGTATGTCCCACGTTGTTTTGGAGGAAGTGAATAAGTTATCGATGCTGCGTATCCTGGAAAGCGGTCGGCCGATCGCGATGAGTTTCCATTCGTGGAGCCTGCATGAGTACCCGTTACTGCAAGAGACAACGAAACACACGTGGACCGTGAAAGCTACGTCGCAAATTGAGAAACCTCGATTCGTGATATTCGCCATGCAAACCAATCGAAAGAATCGTCCCGATAAATGCGCGGGTGTATTCGACCCGAATCGTCTTACGAACGTTCGACTGTATCTAAATTCCGAGACGTATCCGTACGATGACTTGAACTTAGATTTCGATAAGTATAAATACGCGCTCCTATACGATATGTACGCGAAATTCGGCAGACCGTACTACGGTCACGGAGAACCGTTGCTGAACGCGATCGAATTCTTACAATACGCACCTATCGCGGTCATAGATTGTTCCACGCAAAACGAGTCGTTGAAAAGTGCTACGGTGGATGTGCGAATAGATTTCGAATGTAAAGAAAATATCCCCGCTAATACTACCGCTTTCTGTTTGATAATACACGATCGTATAGTCGAATACGGCCCTTTAACCAACGTGGTACGCAAACTAATATAGCGTGCGTACATATATTATTACTACTACTACTACTAATACTACTACTACTACGGATACTGCTACTGTTTTAAAACGTGGATGTCGAAGACCTCAGTTACCGTTCCGACTCCGTCACCGCCGGTGCTACCTAAACGAATAATAATGTTCGCCATTGTCGATCTGCAAGGTTTCAATATCGAACGTGAGTTCGTCGCCAAAGAGATCGCGATTCGCGCAAACAGCAACAATGATAAAACGACGACAACTACGACGATAATCAGCCATTGGATCTTCGAACCACCATACTTCGTGAAACATCTGAATTCGTGGGATAACCGTCAAGCGTCCTGGCTGGCGAAGCATCATCACGGACTTCGCTGGTCTGACGGCTATGTTCCATACTCCAAACTTCAGGGGCTCCTCACCAGCGTACTCGCGAACATTGACTTCGTCATCGTGAAAGGTGCGGAAAAGAAAACGTGGATACTGCAACTACTACCTAACATAATCGTGGAGGATGTATGCAATTTGTACGAACTGACGGCGCGAAAGATCAACACCAACAACAGCAATGACAACGCTCGAACTGTCGAAGACGACGGCGGCTACGACGTTGACGATGATTATTGCGGGATCATGCCTGACGTCCCTAATCTGAAGTCTATGTCTTCAACGAATGCTATTCGATGTGCATTTCACAAAAACGACGGTATTTGCGCGCTAGAGAATGTCGAGAAAATATGGAATTATATACGTAGCGTCACCTAATGTAAGTCCCACACACGCATTGCATCTACTTTACGCGTCATATGCAGAGAAACGAATATGTAAGAGTTATTTTTTTTGTTTTCTATAGTGAACACAACGGCGGCGGTGATGAGAACAATGACAACGGCGACTGATTCCTCTACCCACGAGCATGAATATCCCTCCCATACGAATGTTACTTTTACGCAAATACTGATTTTATAATTTAAGTACGCATGGATAGCTTTACATTGTACATGAATAAACACATACACTGCATTTTTGAAAAATATATCTATATATACATTTATTTAAAAATTGTTGTACATTTATTATTAAACATATATATATATATGCACGTACTATAGTGGTACATGGTTTACATCACGTAGCATAGATTGTAATCCTAACGCTAACAATTCACAATCGATCAATGAATGCTGCTCAAAGTGCTCGCTTTCGGAAATTAATTTCACATAATTCGTTGGTATGGAAGCGGTACGTAGAACTTCCACGAAGGTGGTATATTTACTACTTACAGAGTACATATTTTCAGTTAGCCAGGTGAAAATATGTTCAATGCAATGTTTATACGCGAATAGTTTACGTATCGTGGCTTCAGTCATATATATGGCAGCGCGATTATCAGTGATTTTAATAAGTTGATCATCATGCATACGCGTGAATTCGAGTCGCAAATGATCAATTACGATGTGGGTTTGGGGCGATGTTGCGTTGCTGCGTAATCGTTGGAGTATGTCCGTCTCGTTTTGCAGTAGGAGCTTCCACGTTGACATTGAAAAGCATACCTCACAGCCTTTATTGTCGGCTATGGCGATCTCGACGTGGCACGAATCCATACCAATGCGAATTCCAATAGTTAGCCGTTTATAAGCTGTTACGGTCAGTGGGTAATCACGCCCCAGGATCCGTACGATTGATGGTTTTGGTGTTCTCAACGTTTTTGACGTTGTGGATCCAGAACTGTAAGAAACATGTACACGAAATTAATACTTCGGTCGTTTCCGTTTACAGTGAAAGAAGTAAGCGAATGAAGTAAGTGAAAACTGTATAGTATAGTATACATACCTCATACTGGACTGTTGATGATGTTGTTGTTGACGTTTATTTGGAAACCCACCATTGTTGTCGGACGCGCAAGATGAATCGTTTAAGCTGCGCTTGTACATTTTTATATGCACTATGTATGATTCTCATCGGCGGAAAAAAATGATGCGAGCGATACTTGTTAGCACTCGAGCGTACGTGGTGTAATGAAGTCCCCATGACTGACCCACGTCATTTTATACTGATTCACGCACACGTACATGTCAATGTTTGGAAGTATATTGCATCACGTGGTACAGTGTCATACTTACTCCATGGGCTACGACGACGATATTTACTGAAATCACCGATAATGCATTCTTTACGAACGATATCGACGATGCTATATTCAACGATGATGTTGTCGAGTGGGATAACTAGGATAAATTACCAAAATCATGAAAATCTATGTACGAATTCTTTTTTCGCCCTTACACGCTCCCACGACGCTTGACTTACAGCTCCTCGAGAAAGATCGGCTTGAGACGTCACTCTCGATCGTGAAAATACTTGGAACTCTACACCGAATAATTATCGCTCTATGTTTACAATGGTTGCTTACGCGAACGTACCGCATAGTTCATTTCTTCATTACACGTGCGCCGTATCGGTCCCACGGTTCAAATATCAAAACGCGTTCAATCCTGCTCAGATATAAACACACGGTATGACGCGGTGCAATGTTGTGTCTACTCCATGGGTTATCGCAACGATTGACTTACAGCCTCCTCGATCGTGAAAATACTCGGAACTCTTCCCCGAATAATTCTCGCTATATGTATACATCATTGCACGTGCGCTGTATCGGCCCCACGGTTAAAATATAAACACACGGCATAGTGTGGTTCGCTCTATGATTTCTCAGAAATTATGTACCACCCTTTTTTTTTCTTAGAAATCATCATGGAATGCAATGTCGTGTTTATTCCATGGGCTATCGCGATGATTGATTTATAATAATTATCGTTCTATGCTTACATCATTGCACGTGCGCTGTATCGGTCCCACGATTCAAATATTTCCTCAGAAAAAAATCTTTTCTCCTGGTCCACCCTCTTTCTCAGAAATCATCGTCGAAGACGCGATTTGAATTTCCACTAATCGGTCGCGGTCGCGCCTCCGCACCGATCCCCGCACGCGTACGGAGATTGCGCGGCGGCGACGGGTGCCCAAAGTACCTTAAACATCCAGCATGTGACGCCAATACGAAATGTATGAAAAACCTGGAAAATTAACCAAGGCTGGCCCAAATACCGACGCGGACCCAAAGTACCTTAAACATCCAATAGGTGGCGCCAATACGAAATGCGCGCGACGCCATTTTAAAATTTTGAAAATCCACCCCCTCCCCTGTGACGTCATCCCCCTCTCACCAACGAACTCGGTCGACGCCCTTTTGGAATCCCCCTCCCCTGTGACGTCATCCCCCTCTCACCAACGAACTCGGTCGACGCCCTTTTGGAATCCCCCTCCCCTGTGACGTCATCCCCCTCACCAACGAACTCGGTACCCCCCTCCCCGCCTCACCCCCGCGCCCATCTCGCCGAAGAGCGCGGTACCCCCCGCCCCGCCTCACCCCCTCACCACCCGGTCCCAGAACCGGCATACTATACCTACTATTATAAATGATTTTATTAAGGAAATTGAAGAACTTAAGAAAAATCGGCAAGTTACCTTTTTGAAGGAAGAAGAAAAATATTTTGCGTCATGGAGCACCCTAGAATTGGTATACGATATTGATAACACAAGCATATATACGACACGTAAGCAGCTGACAAAAGTGTATGATGGGCACATTAAACATCCCAAAATAAGAAAAATGCGCGTAAATGTAGCAGCACAAACGCTTAGCGCAACAGTGGCTGGCTTCATTCGGTTTTTAACTTGTATCAACGGTTTGTATATTTTGTAAAAAAACCTCTTTGTACAATTAGATTATAGGACTGAAATAATTAAAAATTCTTTACAGGCTCAATAACAACCGTCCACGGCCCCAAATCGGTACCAATTACCGAAGGCATCAGTACAGCAGTGGTTGTACTATTTTTAAACAACTTATTCGATACTGTAAATGGCAGCAAATACCAGAATAAAAGGGACAGAAACGATCTGCGAAGGGAAGTTAACGATACAAGTGTGCACATGCTTTTCTGGAAGCAGGCTGCAGCGTGCCTGCAAAATAATCTGCAATTCGTGGATCGTGTGACAAAAAGAGCAAAATCCATTCCTTCTCTGCGAAATTGGATTCGAACTCTGAACGGCTTTCAGAATTTGTGGCAGATATTACAGGAGAAAGGTTTCAAAGAATTTTTTCCGGGACCTGTTAACCAGAACAGCATAGAAAATTTCTTCGGAATGGTGAGAAGTCATGGAAGAAGAAATATAAATCCCACGTGCAGACAGTTTGAAGCCTCATTCAAATCTTTATTGATAAATAGTTTAACATCTGCAAAAACAGTAAAAAGTAATTTTAAATCGGACAATTGTGAAGTGCTCTTCTCACTTCATGATTTCGCCTTATCTGCGCATAACATTGCAGTAGAAGAAAATGAGAAGGTTGAAAATGAACAGTATATGTTGTTCAATGATACTGAATACGATAATACAGATACTTCTCTGGATAATTCGAAAATTTTAAAGAAAATTATCCAGAAAATCAAACACAAAGCTTGCTGTGCCTGCATTTCAAGTATTGCAAATTTTTCCAATATTGACAACTTTATGAAGGAGGCATATTATATTTTACAAGAAAATATTCCTTTTTTTTGTTATAAGAAACACCTTATAAACAATTTAAAACTGCCACTGCCACTCCTCATTGACTATTCATTCATTACCTGTGAAATTCACAGAGAACAATTAATAAATGAATTAATCACTGCAGTATCAATAGAATATGTGATTTGTTGGTGCATACACATAAATATGTTGCTTAAGGGAAAAGATTCGGGTGAGAGAGCGACTTCGTACTTATCCAAGGAAGCAATTTTACAATATAAAAAGAAATTGCGCATTCAATTTAGGTGAAGATTCTTTGACTTCTTACCATTCTAATGAAAAAAATGGTATTATTATTGAACTGAAGCAATTCAGTCACATTTTGTTAAAAGTTTTGAAAATAAAAATATGACATTGAAACTTAACTTACTGTGTTATCATTATTTTCTATATAAATTCTTGTTAGGATTAATATACTTTTTACTATACTGTTGCGAGCACCCTATGTAGAGGATTCATGGCCCGCTGATGCTCGCGACGAAGACAAGAGACAGCGAGAAGAAGTCATTCGAAAGTCAGCCACCATTACTAGCAGATGTCTCGATATTGTATTTCGCCTAACAGATTGTATTCGTTACCCGTTCTTGTACTATCCTTGTTACCCCCTTGTTAATGTTCTGTTATCGTTGCTGTTCAGTAAACTTGTATTATGCCCAATGAAAATCGTAACAATACATTTAAGTACACAAAACTTATATAAGTTCAAATTTTGCGGTATTTGGACGCCATATTGAGTGTTAGTTCCAATTGAAGGTTTCATATTTCAGAGGGCGTTGCAAACACTGCTCCCGTCACTTAACATTGAAGTTTCCACCCACTGGTCTGCATACTGTCTCTTTTTCCTCCTTCCAGTACTTTGCGTTCCCACTCTTCGTTCCCACATCTGAACCTTGAAATCATGCTTTGGTCTCTACCTCTGTAGTTTCCGTTTAGGTAATTTGCTCTCTGGTTATCCCTGATTTCTGTGTAATGTGTGTTGTATCTGCCTCCTTGTATTCTGTCGTATTGCCATTGAACCTGCTCTGCTCTGTCTCTTTGCGCTAGTTCCTCAGCAAACTCTCTTTCTCTCCTTCCTTCTATTTCCATTTCTTGGCTATCCATCATTTTTTGCCTGTAGTATGTGTCTCTCATTTCCTCCCATTTCGACTTTTTCTCTGCTTGTTTCGCGTCTATTTCCCTCCAGCATTCTTGTATTATTTTATTCTTATTCAGCCGTTTCGCTTTCTCCTCATATTTTATTGCTCTTTTCCCAGCTTCTATCCTTACTTTGTCCGTTTTTGTTTCCTCCAAAATTAGATATGCTGGTGTATTGAAGTCCAAACCTAAAATCCACCTTATGTATTTCTCCTGTATTTCCTCTACCTTTTCTGCTTCCATCCATCCCTAAATTTCCGACGCGTACAGCATGATACTTTTCACTATGCTTCTGAATATTCTCATTCTTCTCTCAAAATTGTTCTTGAACATTCTTTGTCCTATTCCCCATATCTGCGCCATTGCTATTCTAGCTTTCTTTATGACTTCTCTTATATGCATTTCTCTGCCCCCATTTTTCTGAAAATTATAGCCTAAGTATTTGAACTCCTTTACATCTTCAGTGGGTAGGCTATGCCGATTCTGGACCAAATGTGGGCGAGGGGGTGAGGCAGGGCGGGGGGGGGATACCGCACTCTTGCGTGAGATTGGCGCGGGGGTGAGGTGGGGAGAGGGGTACCGAGTTCATAGGTGAGGGGATGACGTCACAAGGGAGGGGGATTCCAAAATGGCGTCGACCGAGTTCGTGGGTGAGGGGGATGACGTCACAGGGGAAGCGGGATTTCAAAATTTTCAAAATGGCGCCGCGCGCGCAATTCGAGTTCGTGGGCGAAGGGGCTGACGTCACAGGGGAGGGGGTGGATTTTCAAAATTTTAAGATGGCGTCGCGCGCATTTCGTATTGGCACCACGTGTTGAATGTTTAAGGTACTTTGGGCACGCGTCGCAGCCGTGCAATCTCCGTACGCGTGCGAGGATCGGTGCGCAGGCGCGACCGCGACCGATTCGTGGAAATTCAAATCGCGTCTTCGATGATGATTTCTGAGAATGAGGGTGGACCAGCAGAAAAGATTTTTCTGAGAAAAGATAAGGAAATATTTGAATCGTGGGACCGGTACAGCACACGTGCAATGATGTAAACATAGAGCGATAATTATTGTAAATCAATCGTCGCGATTGCTCATGGAATAAACACGACAAAGATAAGGAAATATTTGAATCGTGGGACCGGTACAGCACACGTGCAATGATGTAAATATAGAGCGATAATTATTGTAAATCAATCGTCGCGATTGCTCATGGAATAAACACGACATTGCATTCGATGATGATTTCTGAGAAAGAGGGTGAAACCTGAGCAAATTTTTCCCAAGACCATGCCTCTAAGAAGTATCCTCGAGAAAATGCAATGTCCCGGAAGCAATAAATTAGGCGTTGCGTTCACGCGACCAACTAAGCGATAATTATTCGAGGTAGAGTTCCGAGTATTTTCGCGATCGAGAACAGGGCGACGTCTCAAGTACCCTTCTCGAGGGTCTGCAAGTCAAGCGTCGTGGGAGCGTGTCCGAAACTCTCTCTCTCCCCGCCACCCCTATTGCCTATCCGGAAACGCGATTGACATTCACTAATACCACGCCTCTAAGAATTAATATATGGATATTACGGTGGTCCTTATTTTTCAACTTTAAAATTTGTATTGTCTGACCCTCTGAAAATCTACTATTCGACAAAAAAAATATCTTCGTGTTTTTTATTGGTATATTTTGATATATAAAGGTCGCTCAAGGACTTTATATTTCGCATGTACCACAAGTGTGGCAACGGCGACTTTCCATAATTGTTACTTGTCAATTTTAATGAAACGTGGCCCATATTTATATATCAGAATCCAAAACCATGCTTTTATCTATACGAATGTACGTCAAAGTTTGTGTCTGCATAGATGCAATTAGAATTCGAGAGCTGCGGATGAGAGAAATTTAAATGTGCATATAAAGCCTTATGCCACAACACAATATATTACACACACGTTATAAACCCGTTTAGTCTATGCGACGAGTGCCCGAATTTGAATGTTATACTCACTTAAAAGTTAATAAAATTTCAAAATTATTGCAAAATTTTTTATCAATTTATACCAAAATAATAATAATTCAATGCCATTGAGCGACCTTTAATCCTTAATATATTTTAACAAAATTTTAGACGAAATTCTTTTAAACTATTTGGAAGCTTCTGAGAGGGTCAGAAGAAATTTTTAAAAACTTTGTTTTTTACCATACATATAAGGACCACCCTAATGGTTATGTATATGTACGAAAGGATGTTATAAATAACACATTACAGGTATTGATGTGAAAGTCATACATTTATTATTATAACATATATATATAAATATATATATATATATATATATATATATATATATACACGCACTATAGTGGTACGTGGTTTACATCACGAAGCGTGGATTGTAATCCTAACGCTAACAATTCACAATCAATCAATGAATGCTTTTCGAAGTGCTCGCTTTCGGAAATTAATTTCACATAATTCGTTGGTACGGAAGCGGTACGTAGAACTTCCACGAAGGTGGCATATTTACTACTTACAGAGTATATTAGGATGTTTCATATTATAGGGTTAAAATTAAAATATTATATTTTTATTTTACTTTGCGCATGTCCTGTTTCCTATTCATATAAAAAAAATATCTGAAAAATTTTAGAAAGATTGAATAATATTTAGAGGTTGCACACTTTGCACACTACATAATATGTAGTAGGTTAAGGAAACACGATTTCAAATGATAATTATTTTTATTCCCAAGTCCTTAAAACAGAAGCTAAACTGCAAAGCAGATTTACACTTTGATAAATTTACATTTTATTCCTACTATTGTTGTTCACACCTATAAAAATTCTGTACGTTATTATTTTACCCACATTTTTAAAACCTGAAGAAGCGAAAATATGTAGGCTAGACCGGGGTGGTAGTAACAGGGGGGCAAATGTAACACATAAATTGTGTTGAATCTCAATACATATAATGAATATTAACACCAATTTTAGATATACATATGATAAACAATGACATTTGGAATACACACATCCATGTCCTAGCAGTATACATAGATATGCAATAGACATGGATAGTGACGAAAATAACTTTTCGATACCCTAAAGGAACTTTTTCTTACTGAATTATGAATCTGATGTAAACACGCCCTTTGTAAGTATGTGCGTTTTTAAATCTGTAATTTGACCTTTTTTAAAGTAATGCTGATCGTTACCTAGCACTTTTAAGTGTCTCCTTAGACACAATTTATAATTGAAGTTCAAAAGCATGGCCAGGGCGATTGTAACATCGGCAGTTGGGGTCGGTTGTACCGCAACAGAACCGAATAGTGTCAAAGAAAGCGAACAATATTGTCTTGTTTACATATAAACCATGTAGTGTTACAACCGATCCGAGATCAGATACGGTTGCAACACTTTACACTGTATCGTTAGGACTATAACACTCCGCTTCTCATTTTTTATTAATAACTTGGATATTACCTGACATATAGTGAAACTATTGTGACTCAATAATGTCATATAAGTAAGTAATATTTTCGTATAAGGGTTTTTGTTGTAAATGTAATAGTTTCAGCGTAATCGTATTTCCAAGTCAAAGTGTTACTACCGCCTTAGGCCTACCCTAGTGATAAAACTGTGCACCCCCTAAATATTATTAAATTTGTCTAAAATTTGGCATACAGATCACTTAGATGAATAGAGCCAAGGGTGCACGCAAAGTTATATGAAAATAGCACCTTTGGAAAATTGAAACACCCTAGTGTAACGTTCTCGAACGAGACGTTGCCGCTAATTACAGGAGATTCCACAAGTAGAGCGGTTTACTCGTGGAATTGTGGGATTGGTTTGGGTGGCGTGCGATAAAGAAATGAATTTTACGAAACGAGAGTCATTCTTTTAAATATAAATAACAATAATGGTTTATTCAAAGAATGGTTTTGACGCTAGGTCGAAATTGAACATAAATTACGACGCGTGGTCGTGTGGGTCTTGGCGATTAATTAATATAATGAAACGTAAAGTAATTACGCAACGGCGTATTGGTCGGTATTAAAGAATATAATTTGATTTCGTTTTTCGGTGCTTAATCGGTAATTTGATTAATATACAAGATAAAGTTGCGATACTAATTCGTTAATTAAATGAAAAGTCCTGACACGAAGTCGGTACGAGAAATCACGCTTGGTCGATTTAGAATGTTTTAGTTGTGAATTCGAGAGGATTCCTTCTTTCTGATTGTAGTAGCTTCCAGTTGCCTATCAGCTTGCCCACGTTTTCTAGGATGGAAGCCGAGGGCCTAGTTAAAGCGAACTCAGATGGTAGCCAGATAGCCGGTTAGGGCGTCCCCAGATGGAAGTTGAATTTTGGTAGATGCCTTCCCTCAGATTGTAGTGACTTCTGGTGCCTATAAGCTGGCCCACGCTTTCTAAGGCGGGATGTTGAGGGGCTAGCTAAAGCGACCTCGTATGGCAGATTGAGGGGCTAACTAAAGCGGCCTCGAAGGAGGTTGAGGGGCTAACAAAAGCGGCCTCGAAGGAGGTTGAGGGGCTAGCTAAAGCGGCCTCGAAGGAGGTTGAGGGGCTAGCTAAAGCGGCCTCGAAGGAGGTTGAGATTTGGAAGTTTATAGATAAACTTTTGAGACAGAGGGGCTAGCGAAAGCGACCTAGGTCTTCATGGTTCGGTAGCAGAACCATCTCCTCACTGCTGCTGGCGGGCCTCTATTTATACTGGTTTGTGGTACTTAGCCTGCACCAATCACTCGCTGTGCGAACTCGCGCACCAATTAGAATTAACATCCGGTTCGCGCCCACTCGCGTACTACGCTCGGTTTATTTAGCGTCCGGTTGAACGTGCGATCTGCGCACGCGCGCTCTATTCACTCGCGGCACTGAGTTCACTGTTTGAATGGGCGCTTATGCGCATGCGTTGCGCGTCACTAGTTTCTCTCGCGCGCTGTTTGAACAGGCTCTCGCACGCGTTGTATACTGTCTTAAGTATAATATAAAGGAAATTAACAATATAAGTGTAACCAAAAGGAAAAATTTATGGCGGTAGGTAGCGGTACGTTACACTAGAGTATATATTTTCAGTCAACCAGGTGAACATTTCGATGCAATGTTCATACGCACAATTTACGCATCGTAACTTCCGTCATGTATAAAGTAACGCGCTAATCGGTGATTTTAATAAGTTGATCATCATGCATACGCATGAATTCAATTCGCAAATGATCAATTACGATGTGGGTTTGGGGCGATGTTGCGTTGTCGCATAATCTTTGAAGTATATCATCCCCATTTTGCAGTAGGAGCTTCCACGTTGACATTGAAAAGCATAACTCGCAGCCTTTATTGTCGACTATGCCGATCGCGACGTGGCACGAATCCATGCCAATGCGAATTCCAATTGATAGACGTTTATAAGGTGTTGCGGTAAACGGGTAATCACGCCCCAGGATCCGTACGATTGATGATTTTGATGTTTTCAACGCTTTTGATGTTGCGGATACAGAACTGTTAGAAACATGTACACGAAATTAGTACTTCGGTCGTTTGCGTTTACAGGGAAAGAAGTGAAAAGTGTATAGTAACGTATACGTACCTCATATTGGACTGTTGATGATGTTGTTGTCGTTGGTGTTTATTTGGAATACCACCCGCGTTGTCGGATGCGCAGGATGAATCGTTTAAGCTGTGTTTGTACATTTTGATATGCACTACGAATGATTTTCATCGGCGGAAAAAAAATGACACGAGCGATACTTGTTAGCACTCGAGCGTACGTGGTGTAATGAAGTCCGCAGGGCTGACCCACGTCGCTTTATACTGATTCACGTACACGTACATGTTAGTGTGTGAAAGTATATCACATTAGTGATGTTGATGGTCAAGGCGTATGTGTATATCGCACAAGGGTTAGAGAATACGTGGCAAATTCAAATAGCGTGCATAACAAAATTCAAGGATCATGCATGCCACAGAAGAGTCAGAGACGATTCGCGGTGTGAACCATATAAGTGGGAACCATAAAAAATACACTATAAGCTGGAATAATTAGTTTCATATTATAAAATCATCAAGGAAGAATGGAAGGATGCGAAGAAACTGTAACGTAGACATCCCCACCATGCCTCAAGGCTACCCTACTTGATAACTATCCCTACCCTGCAACGCGCTGAAACATCGTTCTAGGCTAGGGAAACGAAATGTACAGGGTCATCGTTTAATCGTGCAACCTGCGCGCGCGCGAACTTGTAAAATGGCAACACCGCCTCACGGACGCATTTCACTACAACCATGCGCCGATACTTTCGCCATCTATGGACCAATGATGAAAATGTAGGGTCTTTTAGGTGCCAGTAGAGGGTGCTTTTGGATTTCGCTAAAGAATATTAAATTTGACATAGCAGAGGGGTAAGAAAGCGGAAGCCATTTTAAGACCGCGCCGATTCCGTTATCTACGTATGCAATGATCCAGCAGCGGTATTAGAACACGCTGACGCGTTACTGGTCCGGGTTGATGAATTTGCGGCATTTTTCGCATAGCTTTGAACTACAAATGATATCGAAATGCAATTTGCGCCTTAGAATGGGGACAAATTATCACTTTCTAATAATGGAAAATTTTCCAAATTTTACGTTTACTTAATTTTTCCTTTTTCACTTATTTAAATACTTTATATAATACTCTTCTACAAAATTCAAGGCGCCGATAAACAATAGGCTAGTTGTCCTTGTATCATTACTTTCACAAAGAGAGGAATAGTTCTACAGTCTCAGAATCTAATGCTTTGGTTTCCGGTTTGGCGATTTTATCCTTAATGTAGTGCATGCACAGATGGGAAGTAGGGGTTAACTAATGGCATCTGTCGTTGTTTCTCTAGCATTCTTTGAATTTTTTTATACATTTTTTGTGTCTGAATGTGTTGACCCCTTAGCTATTATACACCACGCCTGTAGTGACTTCGGTTTATGCCATCTTTTGGAATGGTACATGAAAATGCACAGGCTGGATGCGCGTGATTATTATGTGGTACCCTCTTCGACGAAATGACAGAAAACATAACCTACATGCTATACCAGATTTCATAAAGATACTGTTGCGGCGTAATAATAATATTTTGGAAGGATGTTATGTGACGTCCCACTATTTTTCGCACGATCCTAATTAGCATCTTCCTTACAAATCCCCTCACAACTACACAACTATATATGAAACCTCAATCCTTAACCCTTTCCCCAACCACCGGGTTGTTTGGACGATGTACCTTAGCGGTCCCCATCTCCAGATGATCAAATTTGAAATCCCCTTCCCCTCTTCGGCTTTCGAGGCGCGAACTCTTCCCACATTTAAACTTTCCACAAGTCCCTCGCCCCAGAACCCTCTCAAGTCAAGACCTCCCCCCCCCCGCCCTTCACGACATACCAAATCCAAGTCATTTTTCAAATCTCTCCAACCAAAAACTCCAAAATCCTCCCAACGGGTTGAGTACCCCATTTCAAAACCCTAAAGGACCGCCAATTAAGCTATTGCGACGTACATTTCGCGCAGGACTCATCTTGCCATTCCGATTACATAACACATATTTTAAGCATGAGTCATCACGCGTACCGCAAATTCCACGCATACCTGACATTCCATCGCTTTCGTATAAATACCGGCACCGCGTGGACCGCGGCACTTAGTGCTCAGTTCGTCAGACTAGTTAGTTCGGTAACACCGCTACGCGTACCTTATAATTTTTCCAGTAAAAGTGTTCAAGTAAACTCAGTGCGTCTTTGATCAAAGGGCCATTAATCGACGGCATCGACTGTAAGTTATCTTTAATACCTATTGTACGAATGCTTATCGCCTCCAACTATATTCACTGTATTATTTCCATTACATTTGCTTTAATTGCATTTATATTATTATTTACTTACGCTATCGCTCAACATTGCTTTCTTTCTTATAATTATTGCTTTCCTTGTTTATAATTATTGCTTCATATTGTTTACCTTTGCTCGCTTATTAAATTATCTTTTGTTATATTATTTTATCGGCAACTGTTAGATAAATGTCCTGTGCCTATGCTTAATATCCAACGCATCATTGTAATCTCTCTACCGTTATCGCACTAAAAAGTACATTGCTTATTGCACGTTCTTAAATAAATAACGGCTTGGTTTTCCTTACGCTTGACTTCTCGCAATTATTCTTCGAATACTCAGAATCCTTACGGCCTTGCAACAGCTGATGCTTCTTCGCTAACGCCAGGAGTTCCGCTAGTGTTTACGAATTCTTCTTTCACACAGGGTCCCGCATGGCCGTTATGACTCCTATTCAAAAGAACTACGAGACGTATCTTTCTTTCTTCCTTGCAATAGTTAAGCCAATTATCGAGTTATAAACACAATCCGAGAATATTCTAACAGGTGTCACTCGGGAGAACGATTACCGCCTGAACCTTCCCTGGTCGATTGAGCAGCGAAGCAAGGTCTCCGTGTCTGGATCTCCTACCCCTCCAGAGCAGCGAAGCAAGGTCTCCGTGCCTGAATCTCCTACTCATTCAGAGCAGCGAAGCAAGGTCTCCGTGCCTGAATCTCCTACCCCTTCAGAGCAGCGAAGCAAGGTCTCCGTGCCTGAATGTCCTACCCCTTCAGAGCAGCGAAGCAAGGTCTCCGTGCCTGAATCTCCTACCCCTCAGGGCAGCGGAGCAAGGAAAAAGCCGTTTGACGAGGAAATTCCAAGAAGAGGGGAGCTTGGCCAATAGGAAGCACCACCGCAAGTCGACGGTGTTGACGACCGAGAAGCTGGCCGAGGTGCGTCAAATTCTGGAGGAAGCGCCGCATACATCGTTGGCGAAGCTGCAGCAGCGGTGTGGCCTTTCATATGGCAGCGCACATCTAGCAACGAAAGGCTGCACATGCGTCCATATCGATGCCACACGGTGCAGCTGCTGAAGGAGCCTGATTATGCTGCAAGACGCAGGTATTGTCAATGTTTTTTAAATCTTCTGGAGGAAGAAGGATTTTCTGTTTCACATAGGCTATTCTTCACGGACGATGCATGGTTCCGCTTGAATGACCACGTGAACAACCAGAACAGTAGGAACTGGTCCACGGTGAATCCGAGGTAGATTTAGGAAAAGCCCCTTCATTCGGCGAAGGTGGGAGTTTGGTGCGCGATATAGCGTAAGCGAATTGTGGGACCAATTTTCTTGACACCACCATAACTGCGGGTAAGTATCAAGAAATTTTGTTGCAGTTTATTTCCCTGTTGGAACCCAAGGAAAGGGACTGTTGGTTCCAACAGGACGGGGCACCGGCGCACACAGCGGCATCAACCACCGAGATGCTCGAGGAATTTTTTGGCCACCGCGTAATATCAGGGGATTTGTGACCACCACGATCACCGGACTTGACGCCCCCTGATTTTTCTGTGGGGTGCGCTGAAAGGCGACGTCTACTCCACAAATCCGGGTACCATCCAGGAGCTACAGACGAGCATCACTGCTGCCATTGGCAGGATTTCAGGGGATACGTTGAACCGCGAATTCCTCAATAAAGTGAAGCGTGTGCATGCCTGTTTAAGGCAAAACGGTGGCCACTTCGAACAACGCATGTGACATATTAATAATCACCCCTTTTTTCAGGGCCATCAACCAACGGCCCTTTTCAGGGCCACCAAAAACTTTAACGAGGAAACCTCTGATCAACTAACATTCAGTAAACATATCAGCCATTCCACCCCAAATCATTCACGCTTTGCCACATAGTCACCATTAACCGTTAAATTCGAGATTTTTTAAAAGTAGTACGTCGTCGGGAAATGTAGTTAAGGGGTCATTCTGGTTAGCGCACCGATAAATTCAGCAATTTTCAGGAATTTATTGTGAAGACAGGAATTATAATAATGGAATCAAACTTTTTTCTATTGATTAATCTACATTTCTACAGTAAGTAAAAAATATAAAAGTAATAAAATTATTGTTTTTAAACTGGTTTCGAAGACGATTTTGAAAACATGTTTAAAAATTCATGCCTCGCTCGTGCACATGATTTCAGCCGTTGGACTTATCTGAATCCAAAAATACAAACAGATTCTTGATTAGTATGACTGTCGCTATGGCCCGTACTAGAATAAATAATTTATCCTTAAAATTAACAAAATGGCGGGTAAAATACAAGAATCAATGTATTTCGGCTGTTTTCTGTCCAATTTTCGATTTTAAAAGTAGGTTAGACTCAACAGAAATACTTGGTTGTAGTACCGGCCAGAGGCATAGGTGTGCAGAATAAGCAGTTCAATTTATAAAGCAATCGGTTCGACAGATTTTGAGATTTGACCTGCACCATGTGAAAAAATGACGTTGCGAGAAAAACGCGTTTAAAGTTTTCATCTATAGAGGCCGAGCCTCTGCGCTCCCTACAAAATGTCTACGTAGAAGCTAAAATAATTGGAATTTTTCCCTGAAAATTGAACAGTACATTCTTGAGAATATGTACTTTCGAAAAATGTTAAAAAAAAATCTATTTTTTCAAACCATCTAACCAGAATGACCCCTTAAATCAGCCACATGCAATACATATATTTTCAATTAAACGATGCATCGCTGGTTACCAAAGGATTTGTGCCTCATTTTAATTAATAAATGTTAGAATTTTGGAAGAATATGAAATACACTTTGGCTCCCAGAAAATCCCAATGACAGTTGAGTTAAGAACTCTACGAACGCGCGACCGACGACGTGACCGGGCGTTGGGCTATCAGCCGGTTCGTAGCACTCGGTCAACGGGAGGGGGGGGGGGGGGCGAAAACCGGAGCTTCGTAACAGGTTGGCAAAATTCGGGCGAGATCTCGATACCTCGAGATTCTCTTCAAATTCCGGACGAAAGTTTCGAATTCACTTCGACTTTTATTCGAATTAGGATGTTCTGAAAAGTCTTAGACATCCTTTGAATATTGTAAAACATGTAAGTACTTTTAAAACAAAAATATTAATTGCTGAGTAAAATTATATTCGATGTCTCTGTGCGAAATAGTCGGCGGTTTTGAAATAATAACTCAGAACTTCTTTGTTCGAATAACACATGAAGCGATTACGGAACGTTCGCTACCGAAAACCGCAGCAGCTGATTGATGTACGATGTTAGTATTCTGCCGTTTTTATACATAACCAGAAACAGTTCCTTGATGTGCTACCTACAAAATGAGCTCATTTCTAGAATGGTCCCTTTCAAATTAAAGTCGCAAACAGTTATTAGGTAGTGAAGCGGAGGCTCCCGCCCCAGCTAAACGAGCTGGGCGCTCCGCATTTATGGCCAGTTTACCACTCGCACCCCAAATTACTGTAACGAGGTTTGAAAACAATGTGTCGACTGGTCTCGTACCCGTCTCAATTTCAATAATTTTAGCTACGACAGGATTGGCTTGATTTTTCGCCACCTGCGAGTGAAAGCCACAATAGTGGCGCATCGTTTCAAAAGATGATATTAACGTAAGTCACCCCATAGTGGAGCACACCGGGCTCAAGAATATGGTTTCAAGTTGGAATACGTTATTGCTACTACCTTAAATCAAATCGGGAGAATGCAAGGAATCCATTGGTGTCACTTTCATCTTGATAGGATGAAAAATAAAGAAATTCCAATTGTGTATAATCGATGACACATCGCCGAGCAATCTCGCGCTGCAGATTAGACGGGTGAGCGATACAATGTGGCTCGGCTCGAGGAGCCCACGACTTCGAACAAAGGCGCTCGAGGCTCGCCCAGCTTTAAATAACTTTCGGATATAAATCTAAATGAAAGGGAAAACATTATTCGAAGCTTCGGACGAATTCCCCTCGAATGAAAACATTATTTAGGGCGCTTCGAATAATAAATAACTCCGGGTTATTTATATTTAAATGATTTCAAATAATGCCAAAAATTTCTGCCTTTTACTCGAAACCAATTTTTGATTTAAAATAATTTTATGTCCATCTCTGATTCTAACTACCACTACTGCAGGGGGGAAAGGTACCCTTCCATGCGGCCGCCCGGTCTGGTGAAAATGCGCAGGCTGGATGCGTGTGATTAATATGTGGTCCCCTCTTCGAAGTGACAGAAAATGTAACCTATACGCTACATGACAATAAATGTTTATTGGCTATGTCGTTCTTTTACACTACATTTGCGGATTTTGTATGACTTAACATCCTTCGAAAATATATATTATTACGCCGCAACGGTATCTTTATGAAATCAGGTATAGTATGTAGGTTATGTTTTCTGTCACTTCGAGGAGCGGATTTTCTGTCCTCGAAGGAGGGTTGCCACCTTTTTTTACTGAAAAATAACGTACATTTGCTTTTGTGGAGTATACAAACAAGTACGCTCAACAAATTAAGAGTACATTTTAATCTTACTAGATTTTATTTCTTCCAAACATATTCTCTATTGCTTTTAGCATTACAAAGTAAATTTTTATTATTTTGAAATATCTCAATGGCATCGTTACACTCAATATTCATATTGAAATATATAAACAATTCGTTTTTCATTAAATTGAGAGAGGCCTTGTTTCTTTCATCCCGCCAGTTCACATTCATGACAGAGAAAACTCTCTCAGTAAATGCTGGAGTGGCAGGAACAGATAGAAGATAATAATATTGCGTTACATTTCACGTAATATCATTAATTGTGAAATAAAGTATTTTCGTGTACTTAAATGTTATTCAAAAGTATAGAGTACATTTACCTATAATAACGTAAAATACTTTATTTTAAAGTACGGGTGACAACCCTACCTCGAAGTGACAGAAAATGTAACCTATACGCTACATGAAAATAAATGTTTATTGGCTATTTCGTTCTTTTACGCTACATTTGTGAACTTTGTATCACGTAATGTCACGTCCTGGGTTGCGAGGGGTTAGGACAGTGCCATTGTTGTGGATATTGGGAAGTTGGGCACGAAGTCCATCTTCGCAGCTCTAAGGGGTAGGAGATTCAGGCACGGAGACCTTGCTTCGCTGCTCTGAAGGGGTAGGAGATTCAGGCACGAAGACCTTGCTTCGCTGCTCTAAAGGGGTAGGACATTCAGGCACGGAGACCTTGCTTCGCTGCTCTGAAGGGGTAGGAGATTCAGGCACGGAGACCTTGCTTCGCTGCTCAATCGACCAGGGAAGGTTCAGGCGATAATCGTTCTCCCGAGTGACACCTGTTAGAATATTCTCGGATTGTGTTTATAACTCGATAATTGTCTTAACTATTGCAAGGAAGAAAGAAAGATACGTCTCGTAGTTCTTTTGAATAGGAGTCATAACGGCCATGCGGGACCCTGTGTGAAAGAAGAATTCGTAAACACTGGCGGAACTCCTGGCGTTAGCGAAGAAGCATCAGCTGTTGCAAGGCCGTAAGGATTCTGAGTATTCGAAGAATAATTGCGAGAAGTCAAGCGTAAGGAAAACCAAGCCGTTATTTATTTAAGAGCGTGCAATAAGCAATGTACTTTTTAGTGCGATAACGGTAGAGAGATTACAATGATGCGTTGGACATTAAGCATAGGCGCAGGACATTTATCTAACAGTTGTCGATAAAATAATATAACAAAAGATAATTTAGTATTAATGGTCGTTGGAGCGAGCAAAGGTAAACAATATGAAGCAATAATTATAAACAAGGAAAGCAACGTTTACCGATGACGTAAGCGAATAATAATATAGATGCAATTAGGTAAAGGTAAACAATGCAAAGCAATAATTATAACAAAGAAAGCAATGTTGAGCGATAGTGTAAGTAAATAATAATATAAATGCAATTAAAGCAAATGTAATGGAAATAATACAGTGAATATAGTTGGAGGCGATAAGCACTCGTACAATAGGTATTAAAGATAACTTACAGTCGATGTCGTCGATTAATGGCCCTTTGATCAAAGACGCACTGAGTTTACTTGAACACTTTTACTGGAAAAATTATAAGGTACGCGTAGCGGTGTTACCGAACTAACTAGTCTGACGAACTGAGCACTAAGTGCCGCGGTCCACGCGGCGCCGGTATTTATACGAAAGCGATGGAATGTCAGGTATGCGTGGAATTTGCGGTACGCGTGATGATTCATGCTTAAAATATGTGTTATGTAATCGAAATGGCAAGATGAGTCCTGCGCGAAATGTACGTCGCAATTGCTTAATTGGCGGTCCTTTAGGGTTTTGAAAAGGTACTCAACCCGTTGGGAGGATTTTGGAGTTTTTGGTTGGAGAGATTTGAAAAATGACTTGGATTTGGTATGTCGTGAAGGGCGGGGGGGGGGGGGAGGTCTTGACTTGAGAGGGTTTTGGGGCGAGGGACTTGTGGAAAGTTTAAATGTGGGAAGAGTTCGCGCCTCGAAAGCCGAAGAGGGGAAGGGGATTTCAAATTTGATCATCTGGAGATGGGGACCGCTAAGGTACATCGTCCAAACAACCCGGTGGTTGGGGAAAGGGTTAAGGATAGAGGTTTCATATATAGTTGTGTAGTTGTGAGGGGATTTGTAAGGAAGATGCTAATTAGGATCGTGCGAAAAATAGTGGGACGTCACATAACATCCTTCCAAAATATTATTATTACGCCGCAACTGTATCTTTATGAAATCTGGTATAGCATGTAGGTTATGTTTTCTGTCATTTCGTCGAAGAGGGTACCACATAATAATCACGCGCATCCAGCCTGCGCATTTTCATGTACCATTCCAAAAGATGGCATAAACGGAAGTAACTACAGGCGTGGCGTATAATAGCTAAAGGGTCAACACATTCAGACACAAAAAATGTATAAAAAAATTCAAAGAATGCTAGAAAAACAACGACACATGCCATTAGTTAACCCCTACTTCCCATCTGTGCATGCACTACATTAAGGATAAAATCGCAAAAACGGAAACCAAAGCATTAGATTCTGAGACTGTAGAACTATTCCTCAATTTGTGAAAGTAATGATACAGGGACACCTAGCCTATTGTTTATCGGCGCCTTGAATTTTAAAATGAGTATTATATAAAGTATTTAAATAAACAGTTTGCAAAAGCTTTTCGCAACAATTATTGTTAAATAAGTGAAAAAGGAAAAATTAAGTAAACGTAAAATTTGGAAAATTTTCCATTATTAGAAAGTGATAATTTGTCCCCATTCTAAGGCGCAAATTGCATTTCGATATCATTTGTAGTTCAAAGCTATGCGAAAAATGCCGCAAATTCATCAACCCGGACCAGTAACGCGTCAGCGTGTTCTAATACCGCTGCTGGATCATTGCATACGTAGATAACGGAATCGGCGCGGTCTTAAAATGGCTTCCGCTTTCTTACCCCTCTGCTATGTCAAATTTAATATTCTTTAGCGAAATCCAAAAGCACCCTCTACTGGCACCTAAAAGACCCTACATTTTCATCATTGGTTCATAGATGGCGAAAGTATAGGCGCATGGTTGTAGTGAAATGCGTCCGTGAGGCGGTGTTGCCATTATACAAGTTCGCGCGCGCGCAGGTTGCACGATTAAACGATGACCCTGTACATTTCGTTTCCCTAGCCTAGAACGATGTTTCAGCGCGTTGCAGGGTAGGGATAGTTATCAAGTAGGGTAGTCTTGAGGCATGGTGGGGATGTCTACGTTACAGTTTCTTCGCATCCTTCCATTCTTCCTTGATGATTTTATAATATGAAACTAATTATTCCAGCTTATAGTGTATTTTTTATGGTTCCCACTTATATGGTTCACACCGCGAATCGTCTCTGACTCTTCTGTGGCATGCATGATCCTTGAATTTTGTTATGCACGCTATTTGAATTTGCCACGTATTCTCTAACCCTTGTGCGATATACACATACGCCTTGACCATCAACATCACTAATGTGATATACTTTCACACACTAACATGTACGTGTACGTGAATCAGTATAAAGCGACGTGGGTCAGCCCTGCGGACTTCATTACACCACGTACGCTCGAGTGCTAACAAGTATCGCTCGTGTCATTTTTTTTTCCGCCGATGAAAATCATTCGTAGTGCATATCAAAATGTACAAACACAGCTTAAACGATTCATCCTGCGCATCCGACAACGCGGGTGGCATTCCAAATAAACACCAACGACAACAACATCATCAACAGTCCAATATGAGGTACGTATACGTTACTATACACTTTTCACTTCTTTCCCTGTAAACGCAAACGACCGAAGTACTAATTTCTTGTACATGTTTCTAACAGTTCTGTATCCGCAACATCAAAAGCGTTGAAAACATCAAAATCATCAATCGTACGGATCCTGGGGCGTGATTACCCGTTTACCGCAACACCTTATAAACGTCTATCAATTGGAATTCGCATTGGCATGGATTCGTGCCACGTCGCGATCGGCATAGTTGACAATAAAGGCTGCGAGTTATGCTTTTCAATGTCAACGTGGAAGCTCCTACTGCAAAATGGGGATGATATACTTCAAAGATTATGCGACAACGCAACATCGCCCCAAACCCACATCGTAATTGATCATTTGCGAATTGAATTCACCTGTAATTAACGGCAACGTCTCGTTCGAGAACGTTACACTAGGGTGTTTCAATTTTCCAAAGGTGCTATTTTCATATAACTTTGCGTGCACCCTTGGCTCTATTCATCTAAGTGATCTGTATGCCAAATTTTAGACAAATTTAATAATATTTAGGGGGTGCACAGTTTTATCACTAGGGTAGGCCTAAGGCGGTAGTAACACTTTGACTTGGAAATACGATTACGCAGAAACTATTACATTTACAACAAAAACCCTTATACGGAAATATTACTTACTTATATGACATTATTGAGTCACAATAGTTTCACTATATGTCAGGTAATATCCAAGTTATTAATTAAAAATGAGAAGCGGAGTGTTATAGTCCTAACGATACAGTGTAAAGTGTTGCAACCGTATCTGATCTCGGGTCGGTTGTAACACTACATGGTTTATATGTAAACAAGACAATATTGTTCGCTTTCTTTGACACTATTCGGTTCTGTTGCGGTACAACCGACCCCGACTGCCGATGTTAAAATCGCCCTGGCCATGCTTTTGAATTGGGTAAAATAATAACGTACAGAATTTTTATAGGTGTGAACAACAATAGTAGGAATAAAATGTAAATTTATCAATGTGTAAATCTGCTTTGCAGTTTAGCTTCTGTTTTAAGGACTTGAGAATAAAAATAATTATCATTTGAAATCGTGTTTCCTTAACCTACTACATATTATTTAGTGTTGTTACGTACCGAAATATACAACTTAATTTTTTTCTTTATTTTCTCATTAACAAACGGAGAGTGCATCGACAATGCTTCAAGCATTCTGGGAAAACCTCGTCGAGCGCACTCTTGCTTAATGAATAATAATAAATTATCTCTGAAAACGGATACCTCCGGTACTAGAACTGTCGTCGTCGCGACACTTGGTCGCTGCGCGATACTCTGATCGTGGGACCGTGCTGACGCGTCAGCACCGTTCTCAGAAGACGTTCGGAAATGGTCAGTGGTTCTCATGTCTTGTAAAAGTCATTAAATGTAAGCGGCGGGGGTGCGGATTAACAATGCATTAAGCATTCTGGGAAAACCTTGTTGAGCGTACTCCCGACCGTCGCACGAAACAAGATCTATTAAGCATAAGAACGAATGATGGTGACGATAGGGAGAGTGGACTCCGTTTCGAAATTATGATTAGAGTAGTTAGGAGATCAGTAACGTAAATGTATGATGGCGAACACCTAATAATGTCTTGCATTGGTTGCTGGGGCAGAATTGCAGTGTCAGCTTATCTCGGAGCGGTCCCCGCGGCTGGACGCGCCCGAAGGCGCGAAGCCGGGATCACTCTTTGTCGTACAGTCGCGAGGTGTGTGACGAGTGTCCGTGGAAAGTAATTTCTTTTCTCTAACTAAAAATTTCACGTTTCGAGCCGGAGATTCATAATTCGTAGTGAATGGACTCAACATTTCCACGTTAAAATTATTGTATAACTTCACGCGTAACTATAATCATTTAAACGTTTTTTTTAATATTTTATTTGCGTAATCGCTGTGCTTACGTCCGTCTATTATTTTTCGCAGTACCTTATTTAATCGCGTTGAGATCAACCTTCAGTTCGATCTCATCTGTGTGCGTGTTAAATCTTTTTCTATCGCTTAAATATATATATATATATACCAGGTCTGTAAATATGAAACCGGAATTTGCCCATACGCGGCGCCAGCTGTCAATGTAGTTACCATCAAACCGTGTCATTTACGCCATTTTCTTGTTTTGACATCTGATAAAGATTTTCACTCACAACCGTACAAGTTTCATACAACTGCATAGTTTTTAATAGCATTGAACATATCGAATTTTGTGCCTGGAAACTACAATTTGCGGACAGCATTGATTTTCTGTTACCATTTGAAGAAAACTGCTGTAGAATCGCATCGAATGCTTGTCGAAGCATACGGTGAGCTCTTACTAAATCACAGTGCTTTGAGTGATTTAAGAAATTCAAGAGTGGCCATTTTGACGTGTGAAACGAAGAACGTAGAAGACCACCGAAAAAGTTTCAAGACAGCGAATTACAAGTATTGTTGGATGAGGATGGTGCTCAAACGCAACAACAACACGCGGATCAATTAAATGTAACCCAAGAAGCCGTCTCCATACGTTTCAAAGTCATGGGAATGATGCAGAAGATAGAAAAAACGACCGGAATATCAAAAAAGGCAACACAAAGTGATTTTGCTTCATGATAATGCACCATCACACGGAGCAAAAACGGTAAAGGAAACGATTGAGGCGTTTAGTTGGAAAATACTTTCGCATGCGGCTTACTCATCAAACTTGGCTCCATCCGATTATTGTTTATTTGCATCGATGGGACACGCACTTGCTGAGCAGCGCTTCACATCTTACGAAAATGTACGAAAAGGGCTCGATGACTGGTTTGCCTCAAAAGAGGAACAATTTTTTTGGCATGGCATCCAAAATTGTCAGAGAGATGGGAAAAATGTATAGCTACCGATGGGCAATTCTTCGAACAAAATATTTTGTATCATTTTCATACAATAAACGTGTATTTTTAGTACAAAAAATCCGGTTTCATATTTACATACCTGGTATATATATATATAAATATATATTCATAAATATCAAGAGTGAGTGCGATTCTTTCTTTCTCGGGCACAGAATACATGTCATATAATCCAAAGGCAATACCAAAAGGATATAGAATTCGAACAATAGTAAAATTGATCTATAGAGTGGGTGAGTTGCTCATTATTTCCTCTAATTAGATAAATTGTATGTCGATAGGCTAACGCCGTCTCATGTAAATTTTAATTTTAACTTTGTTCAAAAATTGCGATTGTCAGAGGTAACGGAGAGTCAATATTGGCATTAGCCAATATTTTGGGTTCGCCCTCGGCTCCTCAGCCTTTCTAACAACTGATATAAAAGGAAAGAATAAAGGGGATGATTATTCACTCTTGAACGTTTACACTCGAGCAGTAGTTATTTACAGAGAAGCCTAGACAATCCTTGATAGTCACTTAATGCGAGTCCTGTATAGTACTAGATTTTAGATCCACAATACTAATAATAAAAAATTTCCTTAAATATTAAATTGTACTGTAACGCGCGTAGAAATTCTTCCGATTAGATCGTCCTTAGATACCGTTTATCCGGACTTCACGCCTACCGTCGCTACCGCGCGCGTAACAGAACTGGTGGCAGCGGTGGGATTTAAAATCGTGCATTGAGTGATTTTTCGTTTCTCGAAACAGTGAATTTATCCTATTTTGCTTTATGTAAATTCCTTAGAAGTTCGAGTGTGACGTTCAATTGTCGGACACTTTGGTGGCGTTCCAAACCTTATTTTGAAAATACTATCATTTATTTTTTTTTGTATTTTGACATATTCGCTACTGTTTATTTGCCAATTTTGTATGTGATCTTGCGTTGGTAAACTTGGTACTCAAAATGACGGAAGCAGGACGAACGGGTGCTTCGGGCACGAACGCGAATGTTTCTGGAAATAATTCTTCAAATGATCTAAATGTTTCAAATGCTATGATGACCTCGATGGCGGAGTGCTTCACACTTCAGCACAGTACTTTAAACATTCCGTTTTACGATGGTAAAATCATACCCTTAAAAAAACTTTTTGCAAGACATTAGAAACGGCGCAGTCTTTGTTCCTCCCGCGTTGGAATCATCGTTCTTAAAAGCAGTGCTAGGAAAATTGCAAAAGGGGCAAAACGTTCAATAATCTGGACGAATTGATAAAACATTTAAAAGCTAGATTCGGATCAGATAAAACCTATCCCGATTATCATCATGAAATCGAGAATATTAGGATGAAACGTGGGGAAACTGTTAACGACTTTCATGACCGACTAAATATCCTGTTTAATGGAGCTAGAACGGTTTTAGAGGATAAATACCCCGAAAATGCGGGACAAATGTTAGAGCCTATTAAAGAGGTAACTCTGGAAGCTTTTATTCGAGGGTTGCCCGATGAAATCACGCGAGCGGTAGACGCACGCGATCCCAAAAATCTGGAAGATGCACTAAAATTCGAGCGAAGGGCAGAAATCAGAATCAGATCTGGAATATTGCCGTCCGGTGAAACTTCGCGAGTAACGTTTGCGGAAAATAATTATTCCACGAATTCTAGACCAATTTCTCCATCTTATTCGAATTCCAATAATCATGGCACTTCAAGACACTACCAGAATTACTCAATAACTAGACATGAAGGAAGTCGTTTGCGATCCCCATCTCCTAATCCAACTGATACTCAGGATGCCAAGTTAAAATCATCTAAACCTACCTCATCTGATTACACTAATTACCCTCGTTACCAGGATCGCCAACGCTGTGAATATCAAGGGTATCCAAGTTATCCATATTATCCACCTTATTTTTACCCTCAAATGCCATTTCCCCCATACTATCCACCTTACCCATACCATCCTGATTTGAATAATAGACCTCCTAGCGCGTCGAATCGACCAAATTCACCTTTTTCAAGTAGACCACCTTCGCCACATCCAAATAAAACGAATTCGACAACAGACAATACCGCTTTAAATTCGCAGACGACTCGTCGCGAAGACGCGGCGATGAGTCCTACATCAGTAGAGCGTCACACAACCGCGAGGAATCTAAAGCGAACTCAGTAATGTTATCTGTAAAAACCGAATTCCCGGTGGTTAAGATGTCTGGACACAAATTGCGGTCCGGGCAAGCACATTTTTTGGTAGATACTGGAGCGGATATTAATATAATTAAAGTAGACGCACTATTGGATGATGCAATCGTGGCACTTGACGAATCAGCAACCCTTTCAGGAATTACGTCGGGAACATCAGAAACATTAGGAACCACTTTCATCACGTTGCAATCAGAACCGATTAGATTTCACGTAGTAAAATCTTGTTTCCCGATTCGAGCCGACGGTATTTTAGGAAAAGAATTTTTAAGGCAGGAGCAAGCAGAAATTTCTTTTGCTCATAACACATTGGTCACCCAATCAGATCCAATTAGACCTATACGTTTTGTAGGAGAAGTTTAACCTTTAACTAAAACCGGATTGAATCATAAACCCCGTATTTTACGAATTGGTGCTAGAGGCAGACAGCCTATTGCCATCGATGTCATAAATAGCGATTTGAAAGAGGGATATTTACCAAAGATCGATACAATAAACGGAGTCTATATCGGCGAAGCCGTTGTATCAGTAAATGATCAGGGCAAGTGCCATGTCCTAGCAATTAATACATTGACAGAGGATGTTGATATCGAAATTTCACCATAGGAACTAATTCCGTTTGAGCACTATAGCTTGCCAGAGGAAGAAAATTTTGATTCGGATTTAGAATCCTCAGAAATTGTAACGAATCGAGTAGATGAAATAGTAAAAAGATTACGTCTGTCTCATTTGAATGATGAGGAGGTGGGTCACGTGATTGATCTTGTTGAGGAATTTTCTGAATTATTTAATTTGCCCGGTGAAAATTTGCAAGCTACACCGAATATAAAACATAAAATTCCTACTGTCGATGATGTCCCAATAGATACGCGACAGTATAGATTTCCCTCGGTACATAAAGAAGAAATAGCTAAACAAATTTCGGCCAAATTAAGTAAAGGAATAATAGAATTCTCGAATTCTCCATTTAACTTTCCACTTTTGATCGTGCCAAAGAAACCTGACGCAAAAGGTAACCTACGGTGGCGAATAGTAATAGATTTCCGGAAATTGAACGAAAAAACGATTGGAGATGCATACCCATTACCCAACATTACGGATATATTAAACCAATTGGGAGAGGCGCGTTATTTTTCAATATTTGACCTAGCTAGTGGTTTTCAACAAATTGAAATGGATCCGGTAGATAGTTTGAAGACGGCTTTCTCAACGCCAAACGGTCATTACCAGTATAAACGCATGCCAGAGGGTCTTAAGAACGCTCCGGCAACATTTCAAAGATTAATGGACCGAGTATTGCGTGGATTGCAAGGAACAGAGGTTTTCGTATATTTGGATGATATCGTAGTTTACACCAAAAATCTAGAAGAACACGGGAAGAAAATTAGACGTTTATTCAATAAATTGGCAGATGTCAAGTTGTCACTTCAACCCGATAAGTGCGAATTTTTGAGAACAGAAGTAGCTTATTTAGGTCATATCATCGGGCAGGACGAAGTCAGACCCGACCCTAACAAGATCAGGGCAGTGAAGAACTTCCCGCGTCCTCGAAATTATAAAACATTAAGCAATTCTTGGGTCTCGCAGGTTATTATAGACGTTTTATAAAAGATTTTGCGGCTATAGCTAAACCATTATCCGAATTATTGAAAAAGAATGCTAAATTTGTTTGGGGTAGAGAGCAAAAAGATAGTTTTAGGAAACTACGGAAAGCGTTATGTACTCGCCCAATATTACAATATCCTGATTTTAAAAAGCCATTTACAGTAACAACGGACGCATCAGATTACGCGATAGGTGCAGTCCTGAGTCAGGAGAAAGACGGTCACGATTTACCTATAGCATACTTGTCCAGAATGTTAATAAAACCCGAACAAAATTATTCTACTACCGAGAAGGAATGTTTAGCGATATTATATGCAATACTACATTTCCGACCTTATCTTTATGGACGTAAATTCACATTAGTCAGTGATCATGAGCCTTTGAGATGGATAAATTCTATTAATGATCCCGGACAGAGATTAGTACGATGGAGATTGAAATTGCGCGATTATGAGTACGAGTTCGTTCACAAGTCCGGAAAATTAAATACAAATGCAGATGCGTTATCGCGAAATCCGGTTGATGAGACTCAGACAGAATCCTCTGATGATTCAGATGAGGGCACAAATTTAGAAAAGAAACAATTGCTTCCACTCAAGGAAGTTGAGAAGACCAGCGGGTCATCCACACCTTCAGTGGCTCAATCAAAACCCGTAAGCCAATCAAAAATTCCAAAATTGGGAAGACCAGTGGGATCAAAGACAGGGGTAAAACGACCAATAGCACTTGATCATAGTGCTATTGCTACTAGAACCTGCTCCAAATTACCACCGGCTACTAAACAATCAATCCCAGGACCTTCAAAATTATCCGAACCTCCTGGCATGGCGATAACTGAGCCCACCACCTCGTTGGAAACTTTGAACCTTTCAACCTCCTTGGACGAAGATTCTCAGACAGCGAAAAAGTGTTTTTCCTAATCTGGAATACTATCCTGGAACAGGGATACTGGAAAATCCTAGTGTTCCAGAGGAGGAGACCGCCGTCGCTGTTAATCCTTCAGAGGCACGGGACATCATAGTAGATGTACCCGAAATTCATGACGTTTCTGTATCCGATAAAACATCAGATTTTTCTATCGATTTAGGGGACCTTCTGGAATCTTTCAAAAGGATTGATGAATCCCTGCGAGAAAGAGGTGTCGGTTTCGTGGATGATGAGGAGGATCCAATAGAGTTTCAAGAGGACACGGTTGCAGGAGAAATTGTTTCAGAACCTGTAAAAGCGGTTTCGGGTGAATCGGACTCTTCCGATGATGAGGCGGAGGAGGATACTGTTCGGAATCGGCATATTGAAGACTTAATACGAAGTTCGAGAGGCATATCTTCTACTAGCAAATTCACGCTACAAGCACCTTCACTTAAAGTTATCCCGGAAGATACGGAATTGAATATAACTCCCCCTCGAATAGATCAGAAATCATCAAACCGACAAATCAAACTAACATCCCCACACCTGTTACAACAACTAGACCATTGGCTCTTTCTACACCTTTTCCAGATCATTTAACTAATCGATCTTCTAAGGAGGGAGGGAGAACTCCTCTAAAATCCAATATACCTATTCCTCGACGAATTATACCACAAAAGTCACAAAATTTTCATTCAACTGGTATAACGATAACTGAAGATATACCGCCGGATCTAGAAACCGCCAAACCCATAGATTTTCCTGAATTACCATACGGAAATAGCGAAACTGTATCTATGACAAGGGAAAATTTAACGTACTCTCGTTCTCATTATGTTCACTTTATGTCATCGGATTGCGAATTTATAACGCCAATTAGTAACTTGTTGTCTGATTTGGATATCATCAATTCAGATGATATGAAACTAGCAAAACCAAAAGTAGGGCAAGTATTAATTACGGAACGAGGAAGGCACAGGGTTTTTAGCGTAGTAGTAAAACAATTTCATGGAGACAAAATTTGTGTAAAGAACTTAACATCAGGCTTACTAAACCTAAAGAATATACTAATTAAATCTAGTGTCCAGTCCTTTAGAATTTCACACTCAGGCGACTTTTTAGACGAGCTTCCTCAACATACTTTAACATCTTTACTAACACACATTTTCGAAGGCAGTGGAATTAAAGTAATCATTTGTTATGGAAATATTCGAGTACCTCCGGAACCCATACGTCAGAACATTATCTCAGAATTTCATGAAGGATTAATTGGTGGACATAAGGGAGTGACGAAAACGTATCTTAGAATTAGAGAAAAATTTTACTGGCCAGGACTACGAAATGACGTCCAAAACTTTATCCGTAATTGCAATAGCTGTAAGAGTAAAAAATTAGTGAGAGCAAAAACTCGAGAACCAATGTTAATCACTGACACCTCGATGGAGGCTTTCGATAAAATAGCACTTGACACTGTAGGACCTCTTCCGACCTCATCATCCGGAAACCGTCATATCCTCACTATGCAGGATAATTTAACCAAATACTGTATCGCTGTACCTATTCCTGATATCAAGGCGGAAACGGTAGCACATGCATTAATCACAAATCTAATATTGCAATATGGGGCGCCTCGAGTGATTTTAATCGATAGGGGTACTAGTTTCATTAATAAGTTAATGCAGCAGCTGGCAACTATTTTCAAAATTCGTCATGTTAGTACATCAGGATATAGACCCCAAACAAATGGAGCTTTAGAACGAAGTCATATTGTATTAACGGAATATATCAGTCATTACATCAAAGACTACGACGACTGGGATCGTTTGGTACCTTTCGCGATGTTTTCGTACAATACCTCAGTTCACGAAGCCACTAATTTTACGCCATATGAGTTAGTATTTGGAAAATTAGCTCGTTGTCCAAATTCCTTTCAAGACGAAAATGAAAATCTACCAATATATAATTCGTACTTGCAAGACCTAATAATACGCTTTTCCGAAATGCAAACATTAGCTGGCAATAATTTGATTAAAGCTAAGGAAAAGTCCAAATTCTATTACGATAAATCGGCACGTCCGTTTAAAGGAAAGGTGGGGGACATGGCACGTGTCCTGGTAGAACCCAAAAGAGGAAAATTTGGTGAGCGGTACCATGGTCCATACAGGATTGTCGGAGCCTTAGAAGGAAGAGGCATTGAAGGACGACAAGGGAAAACTTTTTACCAAATTGGTATTGGTTTAGGGGGAAACAATGGGCGACTTGCAGCTGTAGCGGTTAAATTTGGTAATCATCTGGGCATGCCTTATAACCACAGGTAACCCTATGGTGGAGTCTGACAATGGCCTGAGAGACTACCGAATCACACGGATGCCTTCCAACCCGGGACTGTACTACGAGAGGGGAAGCAGCGTAGAATTCGCGAGAGCGGATTGGCGTGTGGCATTATTCATTGACACCCGACGAATTAGCAAAGATTGGGGACACGAGAATGAGTCCTTGGACGCCGTTTATCAAAATTGTTTATCACTTGTTGTTAAAACGGAATGTACTTCACTATTGAGAATAGGGTATTTGAGGGGTAGAGTGACCGAGGTCATGCACCTACACAAGGAAGCAGAACAACTAATCTCTGAAATCACCGCATCACCTTCAAATAATGTAAAATCTCCGAAAACAATAGTTCGCCGAAGCGTTCCGCTCGGATTCATAGGTTCGTTGAGTCGTTCCTTGTTTGGTACACTGAACATGGAGGATGCCGAATATTTTGACCGGGAAATTGATAGACTGTATGATTATCAACGTGTTATAACTCAGATCGTTAAAAATCAAACTCACATAGTCATGAGCGATCTGCATCGAACGCATGAAGTAATAGAGCAACTAGCAAACAAAATTGATAGTAACAGGCTTGAAATAAACAAATTAATTGAAGCACAGGGTGCATTCAAAACACTAAATTATTCGTTGGCATTAATTCAATATTCTAATTCCGTAGAAATTTCTCTTAATCATTATATCAATGGAATCCAAACTTTTATGACGGTCATAGTAGCAGCTCGTCAGGGCAAACTGCACCCATCCTTGCTTGGTGAACCCAGACTGGGAACCGTCTTACGGGAGATACAAGAATCTGTTACGGGCTACGCACTTCCTATGTTTGTACGTAGAATCGAAGAATTGTCAAAATTAAAATTAGACTTAGGATATTATCACGGAAAGGTTATAGTCACAATACATATACCATTAATAGACCGAATTAAATACGAACTCTATCGTGCGTACTCTTGGCCGACTAAACAAATTATAAATTCAAATGTTACCGCATCCGCATACCTTGTGCCACGAGCAAGGAATATAGGATTGAGCACGGACCTCAGAACATATTTCCTCGTTGATGACGGATTCTTGAGTTTTTGTCTGAAACCACATGATCACTTCTTGTGTCAACCAGAGACACCTCTATATGAAGTACAAAATTCGAAATCCTGCGAACTTCAGCTGTTGCTGGGGACTGGGCGACAAGAAGATGTTTTCCAAAACTGTAATATTCGGATGACAACGTATCACGAGCAATACTGGGAGAAGCTTAAACTGTCAGGCGCTTGGCTATATTCTCTGGATCAAACAGAATCTCTTCAAGTAATTTGCGATGGAAGAAAAAGTCAAATTGTTATGATAGAGCACAGCGGAATATTAGAATTACATCCCGACTGCACCGCAAGAACGCGAACAACCACGTTAACGGGAGTGAGGATCGTTCAGGATAAGCACCAATATTATTATCAGCCAAATTTGCGATTAAATATCACGGAATTGGTACCAACCCTGGAGGAATATACGGCAACCCATGAGGTCATCAGGGGGCACCCGGAACTATTGCCATGGAAGGTTGATACGGACAACTCACTCCGGGAAGTAGATGGAAGACTAGAGATCATCGGACACCAAAGGCGTGAGAGGGAACATCATTTGCGTTTGACATATGGATCATACCTCGCTCAAATTGCAGTGGTCCTATTGCTTTTGCTCTACCTGTCACGTACTTACATCTGCAATCTTATCATAAAATTCCGGAATAATTTCGTAAAACAGAAATATTCTCCGTCCGAGGCTACTCATGAGACAAATGAGCAGCCTTTGGAATCGATACAGATAATCAGACCTCCATTACCTCAGGAATAATAGCTGGCAAACTGGCTAGATATATACTGTGTGTCGTCCCATAATGTTTTTATGATGTTTATACGTACTGTATCACCTTCAGGTATATCATGGCTACAAGACCAAACTCTCGTAGGATATTTGTGTCCCGTCTGGCTTCTTACACAAGGAAGGAAATCCTACTCAAGGCAGTGATGCCAGATTCGGGACGGGTGCGCTCGAGAATTTCCCCCACCTCGCATGCACACTACGCCGGAGCTGCGTGTCCGTGAGCTCGGCGCTTCGGACAACGTCGGGAAGACGAGAGAGAAAACGAATGTGTGTCTTCCTCTCACGCTCTTGAAACGCTGTGATCCAAGGTGGGGTGCAAGCGACAAGCGGCCGTGCGCGATCTTCCTGAGTGCCTCGATATACACTTTTCACTTTCTGACATATGTATAATACTCTTGTAATGAAAAAAACTTGGAAAAAGTTTTGTTACGGAAATCACGTTTTAAGACCTCCTGATCACGTTTTGACTATTTAGAAAAGAGCTTTTTTTTAAATATCTCATGTATTTGTTAACACGATTACGTTTAAACGGCAAAATGGATTTCAATGAAACTTTATATTAAAATTTTATATTCTTGTCTTAAGATCCGATTAGATCACGAAAAACGATAATTACCCGTTATGGTTCTTCGATTTTTCAGATATGCGAACTAAATCCTTCATAAAAAAATTTAAGGAAAAAAGGCACATAGGCCTATGTGCCCTTCTTCCATCAAATGCCTCAATTTCTTGTGTTCATTTTAAATTTCCGTACTTTTTATTTGAGCTATTTCTATTTTTCAAACCTAAAAATGAATTTTTTGATTAAAAGATGAATATTTTGATACTGTACATTGGTGAACTTTGTTAAAATTAGAATCCACGGTAATTATTTAGAAGTTTTCCATCCTCACCGATTTCAATGATTTTTGCATATGTTGTCGGGGACACGATTCTGAGCAATTTTTTCCTATACATGTTACCGTCGCTCGACCTTCGTTTCCGAGATATTCGCGAAAAACTGCTGCTACTACACAATGTATTCTGCCGTATATCTACCTACAGTACACGTTCGTGACAGCGTATGCGACAGCATGGGACAAAACTAATGACGAAGCTGACCTTTGTTTCCGAGATATTTGCGAAAAACTTCGGTAAACTTGTCGATTAGCACGACCATCACCGATTTCGATGACCTTGAAATATGTTGTAGGGGGCATGATTCTGAGCATCTTTTTCCTATACATGTAACCTTCGGTCGGCCTTACTCTTTAAGATATGCGCAAAAAACCTTGGTAAACTTTTCCTCATGGATTTGAAGGAAAATTGTTTTAATCACCTCACCACGATCGCCTCACTGTACAGTATTTCTGTTCACTTATTCCGACACAGCGCATTCCACTTTCCAACTTGACCCGGGTATTAGTATTGGTTTGGCTAGATCAGTGTGGGGGGCGCGCGCCCGCTGGCGGGCGCGTAAAGCATGGCAGCGAACCGATTTGAGTTTAACTAAAACATAATTTTTTCGCTAGAAAGAGAGTGCTTTCAAGAACACCTGTTGGACATCCCGACTATGTTCGGCGGCGCCGGCACATCGGTTGGGTACCATGCTTTACGCGCCCGCAAGCGGGCGCGCGCCCCCGCACTGATCTAGCCAAACCAATACTAATACCCGGGTCAAGTTGGAAAGTGGAAGGCGTTGCGTCGAAATAAATCAACAGAAGTTTTTCGCAAATATCTCGAAAACAAAGATTCGTCATTAGTTTTGTCCCATGCTGTCGCATACGCTGTCACGAACGTGTACTGTAGGTAGGTTTACAGCAGAATACATTGTAGCAGTAGCAGCAGTTTTTCGCGAATATCTCGGAAACGAAGGTCGAGCGACGGTAACATGTATAGGAAAAAGTTGATCAGAATCGTGTCCCCGATAACATATCCAAAAGTCATTGAAATCGGTGAGGATGGAAAACTTCTAAATAATTACCGAATCCACTCTTGGCCAGTAGCATGGACGCTGTAGAAGCCTTCGATAAAAAATATTTTTTCAGAGTATGATCTAAAATCTAAAATCTAAACGTAATCATCATATCAAGTTGCGACAAAGAATCAGCCACTATTTAGAAATTAATTACGCGCAGCGTGCACGTTACCGCTCGATGGAAACTACGGGAAAGTGGTGGTCTCTTCCATCGGGAGGGAAATGTAAACAATTGGTTATGCAAAGCTAACATCGCGATACATGTTGTACACTAAAATGTGTAAATTGGTATAAAGGAATTATTGTACAAGAATAGGAGAGAAAGGTAACTGGTAAATGCATCTGTGGCAGTTCGGTACTGTCACCATTGCCTTGCTGTTATTTCTTTCAGCCTTTTCTTCGATTTTTCTTTCTGAATTTTTCTTACTATTTTACGATTTCCTATCTATTCTTTTCGTTTTCCGTTTCGAGGGTTCGCTCGGGCCTGGTTTTCGTCAAGTACATTTGACGGTCAGATCCGCGCGAACTCAAGTGTATACTTTGTTTACGTGTCCGATGCGTTTCGTGCGGGGTCGCGCAGTCGCGCTCCGCGACATTTAACCGTCATTTCAGTAGAATTGGAGATCAGGTGGTGAGTAGTTCTCTTTCTTTCGCACTGTCTGCATGTTTTTCGTGAATTCGGGTCTGTCTTGTTGGAAATGTAGTGTGTAATTAGTAGCCCCCTATATCTCCCCTTTTCTATACGCCAGCATTTGCTTGTTGCTTTGTATATAATATTTTTCCTGCATATTTCAATTTTTTCGTGGTAAATACGATGGAACGTTTGAGAAAACAGGTGAAAAGGTTCTTCCGATCGTGGATTCGCGAAGTACCGAATGATAAAAGCCTTTTCTACTGTACTTCATGCGAGAAACCTTTTTCTTGCCAGTTGTGGAACGTTAAAAGGCATGCGGAATCAGCGACACATAAATATTTGTCATCTAAAAAGATTCCGGGAGTAACTGTGCATGCTAAGGTATCGAGAAAGATTTTTATGCCTCAATGGCTTGAGGATTTCAAGCCCTGGTTGCATAAGGTCGCCGATGATCCTTTTTCGGGTTTCTGTTCGGTTTGTAAAAAATCACTTGCTTGCGGAATGTCGCAAATCCAACGTCACGCGGATTCCAAGTGCCACATCAAAAACTGTGAAAAAATGGAATAGATGTGAGGAAATCGAACGATTTCAGATCGCAATGCGAGGAATCGCCTTTGTCATTTGATGAACGAAAAAAAATCGCGGAAATTCGTTTTGCTGCATTAGTTGCCGAGAAAAATATTTCGCATCAATCCGCAGAGGCGATTCTTAATTTTTTCCAAGACGTGGGGAAAGATCCTGACGTTTTGGAACGTATCACGTTTGGTCGAACAAAGTGTTCTACTATTATATCGAAGGTTCTGTGTCCTCGGAAAACAGAGCGTCTTAGTCATGTTTTACAGGATTCTAAATTTTCAGTATTTATTGATGAAACATCCGACTCTACCCATGAGAAATGGATGTCGTTTATTGCTCGGTATGTCGCACCCGAGACTTTGGATGTTCGAACGGAATTAGTAGAATTAATTAATCTTGACGCGCGAGAATGTACTGCCGATAAAATATATACCTCATTTACCCACACAGCACCATAACATTGCAGCAACGTCTCTGCAATATTGCGGTGCAAGATTGCAATGTTGCACCATAACATTGCAGAGACGTTGCAGGTTCAGTCCTATGTCCGCCTTCGCAATATTGCAGGTGTGTATTTTTGCAATGTTGCGGCAGCATTGCAAACATGTAGTCCTGCAACGTTCCGGCAATGATTCTGCAACGAAACGGCAAAATTGTGGCAATGATCCTGCAACTCTTTGGAAATATTGCAGTGCGAGATTGTAATGTTGCGCCGTATCATTGCAGGGAAGTTGCAGGTTCACTCCTATGTCCGCATTAGCAATATTGCAGGAATATCTTCCCGCAACGTTTCGGAAATTTTACAGCAATGGTCCCACCGCAACGTTTCGGGCCGTGAGGGATGCGACGACATGAATGTGTGCAGAATCGTAGTAGTATAACGCCCGCGTGTCTTTTTCTCATAGAAAATATTTTTACCCCAGGGGGATTCGAACCGAGGACCTGTAGCATCGTAGACGAACACTTTACCGCCGCAGCTACAACCGCTGATTGATAAGATTGCTTACGTATTCGAACTTATACTCCTACCGTGCAAAACTTTAAACTCAAATTATTCAAAAACGAAGGCTCATTTGACAAACATATTAGGGATTTTAACACTGTAGGTGCGGACTCTAACTATAACCCGGTGTCATTTTAGGTTAGGTTGGTAAGTAGTCTTTAGACTAAACCTTTGCCTTTGTCTTTTCATCTCTCTTTTTTCTTGCTTGATTGTATATACGTGTTTGTGCAATAAAGACGTTTAATAATAATAATAATTCCACACATTAAAATATATAGTATCTACTCTATCTAAACAAATTAAATTCATTTTCAAATCTCTTCTATAATTTAAATTGATGTACAAACAACTCTCACAATAACACTTTTTTCATATCTTCAACGGTCAACGAGAAATTCTAGCATATCCAGTTAAATGAAACATGCTGTAGAATCTACTCGACGTCATATTTCAAATTTCGTCAAAGACATAGTTGCTTCAGAATATTGCTGTGCTGTTTCTACAATATTTCCACTACAGTATTGCACGGCAATATGTAGGCAATTTTGCTGGGTCGTTGCCACTGAAACATTGCACATCGATGTGCGCGCAATATTGCCGAAATATTGTAGGATCGTTGCCACTGGAACATTGCACGTCGATGAGCGCGCAATATTGCAGAAATATTGTAGAATCGTTGTCAATGGAACATTGCACGACAACGTTCTTGCAATATTGCTGCAATATTGTAGGATCGTTTCCATTGGAACATTGCACGGCAACGTTCTTGCAATATTGCTGCAATATTGTAGGATCATTGCCACTCCAATAATGCACGGCAATAGTGCAGGAACGTTCCTACAATTTTGCAATGCAACCTCCAACAACGCAATATTGCAGCAACGTTCCTGCAATACAGCTGCAACGAAGTGTGCTGTATGGGTAGGAACTCCATGTGGAAAAAGCAAATTCCGTTCGAAAACATTCTTGCTTTGTCGTGTGATAATGCTTGTGTCATGACAGGGTGTCACTCGTCATTCAAGACCAAACTTGCAGAAATTCGCGGTGAAAATTTTTTCACCATGCCGCACAATGGGCCGGATTCACTTATGTTGCGCCATTTGGGTCTTCTTTTTAACATATCGGAATGAAATGTACACCAAAAATAGGAAAAAATTATTCTTTTCTAATGGTGTAAAATTTAAAAAATTTTCATTTATTTATTTATTTTTTTTTTATTTTTGTTAACTTATTTGTGATAAAAAAATTTAATTGTATTTATTTGGTACTTTATTTAATGCCCTTTACAGTGCCTTAAGCAAAATTTTGGAAAACTTTTCGTTTCCGAGTTATAAAGAAAAATCTAAAAATAAATGAATGCAACCAAATATCGCTTTGGTGAAATTAAAGACCAATCTTTTGCGCTAAACATCATCGTATATTAGTAATTAATGTAAATAATGTATTGAAAAATAATTATGAATATAGTGAGGAAATTTGCGATATTTTTTAAAATTGACAAAGAATATCTTTAAAGTCCCACCGAGTACCAACTTCTAATCTATTGGAATATTTTCAGTACACCTTCCTCTACATCAGGTATGCACAGGGAGCCTTTTTCAGTGCCTAGCGGCAGGCAACCAGCCGTACGCCGTTACTAAGGGTAGAGTCGGTGAGAGGAACTGCAGTAGTGTAGGGGCGGGCTCGTAGGCGCGTGGCGTAAATAAATATGGCTGGGTTCTTTGTGGGGCCCCAGTGCAGAGCAGGTCCCGTAATATATTTCGGTGAGGTCATGAAATTTCCAAACCATTTGCTACTGCCGGCATTTCGTATGACTTGACGGTTCGACTTTACTGATAATAAAACAATTATTGCTAATAATTCTTATCTTTTCAGCGTCACATAAAATAATCAGAAAGTTAATAATATAGAAATAAATAACTCGGACAAAAAGAAAAGAAAATTTTAAATAACGATATATATCATTTATAAAAGCTAGAACATGATATATGAATAAATATATACATATCTACAGTACGCATCTGGTGCTCATGATTGCACTTAGTGATATTTACAAGCAAAAAGTTGCATAACTAATAAATTTGAACACGTAACAATATACGCGGGAGTTAAGTAATATGCAGTATGGTCAGCTAATAATAATATACATATACATATGTACCGTATGCATCTGGTGTATATCATTGCACATAGTAATAGTCTTATAGCTGCAATATTATAAACATAATAGTATATATATACACTGAACAATACACGCAAAATTCATGAAGAATACGATATGGAGTATGTATGTGAAATCACATTGACCACATATAACTATAAATAAATTATAATAAAAAAATAAAATTAAAGACAAGCATTTTTTATTAAAATGCACTAAAAAAGAAAAAAAATAATTTTGACACTTGTTGCACGTGTTTTTCCACTCGATTGCAAGCAGTCTAATTCCTCAATTCAAAGTCTGTCCTGAGATCTAACCAGATTAAAAGTCAATACAAAATCATGCTGTTTAGCAATTAGTTTTTGCATAAGTTTTAATATTCAATTTTACGACCCACGATATTTTTTGGTCATATGAGGCAATTCTTCTAAGGCAGTCATTTAGGCCGGTATCAAAATAAGTTATTTATTTCTATATTATTAACTTTCTGATTATTTTATGTGACGCTGAAAAGATAAGTATTATTAGCAATAATTGTTTTATTATCAGTAAAGTCGAACCGTCAAGTCATACGAAATGCCGGCAGTAGCAAATGTTTTGGAAATTTCATGACCTCACCGAAATATATTACGGGACCTGCTCTGCACTGGGGCCCCACAAGGAACCCAGCCATATTTACTTACGCCACGCGCCTACGAGCCCGCACCTACACTACTGCAGTTCTTCTCACAGACTCTACCCTTAGTAACGGCGTACGGCTGGTTGCCTGCCGCTAGGCGCTGAAAAAGGCTCCCTGTGCATACCTGCTCTACGTGATTATGTAAAAACCACATCCTACTTTGTCCTACTTTACAAATTATTACTGTTTAAAGCGTGTCGCGCGACGCGTCGCGCCCGATATCGGGACTCCGCGAGACACTCAGACACTCTCCTAAGGATTTGGTTACATTGTTGGCACATGAAATTGTTTATGCTATGATGCAGATAAGCCTTCGCCTAAAATTGTATTCGCGGAGTCCCAATATCGGGCGCGACGCGCTTTAAACAGTAATAATTTGTAAAGTAGGACGAAGTAGGATGTGGTTTTTACATAATCATGTAGAGGAGGGTGTACTGAAAATATTCCAATATATTAGAAGTTGGGACTCGGTGGGACTTTAAAGATATTCTTTGTCAATTTTAAAAAATATCGCATATTTCCTCACTATATTCACAATTATTTTTCAATACATTATTTACATTAATTACTAATAGAAGATGATGTTTAGCGCAAGAGATTGGTCTTTAATTTCAACAAAGCGATATTTGGTTGCATTCATTTATTTTTAGATTTTTCTTTATAACTCGGAAACGAAAAGTTTTCCAAAATTTTGCTTAAGGCACTGTAAAGGGCATTAAATAAGGTATCAAATAAACACAATTAAAAATTTTTTTATCACAAATAAGTTAACAAAATTAAAAAATAAATAAATAAATGAAAAAAATTTTAAATTTTACACCATTAGAAAGGAATGATTTTTTCATATTTTTGATGTAAATTTCATTCCGATATGTTAAAAAAAAGACCCAAATGGCGCAACATAAGTGAATCCGGCCCACTGTGTGCCGTGTCCATGTCACTCCTCTGCATTGGTAGTGCATGCAGCATGCGCTACCATTTCCGAGTTCTGCGAGGAATTATTACGGAAAGTCGCAACATTCATTTATAGCAGTCCCAAACGTTCGGCCATTTTTCGCAAATTTCAGCATTGTTTTCCATTTACTGACCGCAAAATTTTAAAATTGTGTACTACGCGATGGTTATCGCGTTACTCATCCGTAGTTACACTTTTAGAAAATTGGGACAGTGTGTTGTGCTTTCTGCAAGAATTGGTCGTAAGTGAGAAGACAAAGTCTGGGGAAAATCTGCTTATCATCATGCAAAATCCAGAAGCAAAAGCATATCTTCTGTTTTTGGAATACATTCTAGAGTATTTTAATGACTTTAGTTTATTCTTTCAGTCTCAAAAAACAAGAATCCATTTACTTCAAAATACTGTCAAAACTCTTTTGTATAATATTTTACGTAATTTTTTGAAACCGGAGCTTTTGACACACATTAATTTAGTAAAATTAATAGATTTTTCAGAAGGCGATTATCAAATCGCATTTAATAGTATTTATTTAGGTCCGGAATGTGACATTTTTCTTTCTCGGTTAGTTGTAGAAGGCAAACCCGATGTTGTCCAAACCGTTCGAGAAAATTGTATTAGGTTTTACATAACGGCTGCAAACGAAATTCGTAAGCGATTGCCAATCGATGACGAATTTCTGAGCAAGTTATGTGTTTTTGAGCCTCGTTTGGCATTAGTAGATAATGACAGAGACACTTACTTCAAAAGTGTTCTCTTTATTGCTCAGAAATTGGGCGGTTTCGACGAAGACGGTTTGCAAAAAGAATGGTCGACATTGCACCTGAATTTTGCAAATAAAGACAAGAAGATGCTTTGTACATTAGCTTTTGATGATGTTTGGAAAACGGTGTTGTTAACGCGAAACGATCAAGGCTCATTTAAATATCCATGTTTGCGGGAATTATTAAATTCCATTAGAAGTCTTCCAAATTCAAACGCCGATGCTGAAAGATTGTTTTCCATGCTTCCCGACATAAAGAACAAGAAACGAAACCGACTTTGTTCGACCATCGTCAATGACATTTGCGTATCGAAATCGGCATTAAAGGCGCACGGGGAAACAGCTCAGACCATGAAGGTAGATGACAAACATCTATCTCTCATGTCATCTGAGAATTTATATGGAACTTTTGCGAAGAAGCAAAAGAGTAGTTTACGTTTACATGTCGTTGATGGCCTCGCGGATTTTCCTTCTACGTCGGGTAATGCAAATTAGTGATGTCCAGAATATTATCGATTTCATCCATTTTTTATTTCATTCGATTTTTGGACATCGCGAATATGTAAATAGTTGTTCGATTTACCTCACGCAATTCTTGTTCTATCCTTACAATAAATTCGCTTGCTTGCTGTACATATGATTCATAGAGAGAACTTCGAGTTAATTGTACAAATAAATGTATATTCTTAATTATATTCATTTTATATGTAACAATTATCTCGAAATTCTGTCGCATGTATTATAGTAAATTCCTTTGCTTGCTTTCTATCCTCTGGAAATGTATACAATTGTAGCATTATTTGAGTCTTACATCTCGTCAATATATCGAACCCAAGTGATATATTTACGTGCTGCCTTTCTTTTCTATTTTTGTAATGTTTTTGTACATTTTAGTGTACAACATGTATCGCGATGTTAGCTTTGCATAACCAATTGTTTACATTTCCCTCCCGATGGAAGAGACCACCACTTTCCCGTACTTTCCATCGAGCGGTAACGTGCACGCTGCGCGTAATTAATTTCTATATAGTGGCTGATTCTTTGTCGCAACTTAATATGATGATTACGTTTAGATTTTAGATTTTAGATCATACTCTGAAAAAATATTTTTTATCGAAGGCTTCTACAACGTCCATGGTACTGGCCAAGAGTGGATTCTAATTTTAACAAAGTTCACCAATGTACAGTATCAAAATATTCATCTTTCAATCAAAAAATTCATTTTTAGGTTTGAAAAATAGAAATAGCTCAAATAAAAAGTACGGAAATTTAAAATGAACACAAGAAATTGAGGCATTTGATGGAAGAAGGGCACATAGGCCTATGTGCCCTTTTTCCTTAAATTTTTTTTATGTAGAATTTAGTTCGCATATCTGAAAAATCGAAGAACCATAACGGGTAATTATCGTTTTTCGTGATCTAATCGGATCTTAAGACAAGAATATAAAATTTTAATATAAAGTTTCATTGAAATCCATTTTGCCGTTTAAACGTAATCGTGTTAACAAATACATGAGATATTTAGAAAAAGCTCTTTTCTAAATAGTCAAAACGTGATCAGGAGGTCTTAAAACGTGATTTCCGTAACAAAACTTTTTCCAAGTTTTTTCATTACAAGAGTATTATACATATGTCAGAAAGTGAAAAGTGTATCTCGAGGCACTCAGGAAGATCGCGCACGGCCGCGTGTCGCTTGCACCCCACCTTGGATCACAGCGTTTCAAGAGCGAGAGAGAAAGACGCACATTCGTTTTCTCTCTCGTCTTCCCGACGTTGTCCGAAGCGCCAAGCTCACGGACACGCAGCTCCGGCGTAGTGTGCATGCGAGGTGGGGGAAATTCTCGAGCGCACCCGTCCCGAATCTGACATCACTGACTCAAGGTGTTCGAGCCGTTGGGCCCAATTCATGCGGTGGTCCGGAGGAAGAGCTCCGGGAATGTGCCGTTCATCACTTTCGCTACCCCGGAGCAGGCTATCCTAGTGGTGGAGGCTGCAGCTGCTCAACCAATCCTGTGCCATAAGCGGAAGTTGAAGGTTTCTCTCGCGGACCCTTGGCATGAGGCGCCGCTGATCTTTTCCAACACAGCGCCAGCTGATCCATCGGGTCCGGATCCATTCGGGGGTTTGGTCATCAAGCCTTGGGGTGCATCCGTGCTGCCGGAGGAGTGCGTGGCTATCATTGCGGCGTTGCTTCCGTACAAAGATCGAGCCAGGATGGAGCAGGTCTCGCGGCTGTGGAGAAGAGCGAGTTTGGCGTCTCACCGAGGAACGATGGCCGTCGACCTGGAAGATTGGAGGTGGAGCAACGTATGGGGTTGAAAGCCCATCTCGACGGATGCGTTCTATTGGATGCTTCAGCGTTGCGGGCGATATGTAACGCACATCTCTCTTGCTGATCGAACCCTGTCTAGCACCCTGAAACCTCAAGTGCTAGCCATAGCTTGCGATAGCTGTGTTAATCTTAAAATCTTAGATCTAAGAGCCGTAACGATTCGCCCATCGGCGCTGCGAGCTTTGGGGGAGGGGCTGACACTGGAATCATTGTCGTTGGGGAGATGCGAGGGGCCCGTTGACCTATATCTGTCGGAATTAACGACCAGCCTGCGGCACCTATCAATACAAAATAATAGCTTTACGGGGAAGTCGCTGGAAAAGGGTTTCAAGTTGGAAAAATTAGAAATAGAAAATTGTGAAAACCTCAAAGATACTTCCATCTCCTCGGTATTAGCGTTGTATTCGAATTTAAAAGAGTTAAAAATATCACGGTGCCCTGGGCTCAGATCCTCCGGCACACTTACAGCCTTGACAAGAAACCAGAAATTACCCGAAATTCTTAAACAGTTGACATTTGGTACCGTTACTTTTGACCAATCTTCACTCATAGGTGAGGCGGAAGAGTTGGAGATGATATTTGTATCACCGAAACTAACCATCACTGCCGTAAATTTCATTACCAAATATAAAAATATCACCTCGCTAAGCGTAGCCTTCTGCGGGTGGGTTGACGGTAATGTAGTCCAGGCCATGGGAACTCACGCGAGGTCATTAAAACGATTAAACGTGAGCTCTTGCATGTCTATAAGAGGCGCAGAGCTTGCACCCCTTGGAGAGCTCACGCAATGCGAGGAACTAATAATGAACAGCATGTACATTGACGTTGAAGCAACATTTCTGGCTCGTTTAGGCCAACTAAAACGGTTAGATGCCCGGGACAATTTGGGGGTCACAGACCTGGACATATGTGGTTTTCTAGAGCACGCAGTTGATGTTGAATATATCAATATCGAGGGATGTAACCGAATAACTCGGGCCACCGTGATATCAGCAGGGAATACTGTCCCCATCAGGAGCAGTATTTTGTATTTGTATCTCGGCGAAACCCAGGCGTACCCCGTAAAAAGGGACCGGAAGAAGACCTTCCTAACAATAACGTATAATAGGATCACCTCGCGCGGATATTTCCTGGTGAATGACTCCTAGTGTGTGACAGTGCAAATTCTGCACTCTGGGAAACCCTCGTTACACGCTGGGGGGATCATCTCTCTCGCGTACCGTCTCGATGGTTGGGTCAGCGGTGCCACGTCACTATCGCGTCGTCGGGCCGACGACGTTTCTAAGGAAGGAGGGGTGTTACGTACCGAAATATATAACTTAATTTTTTTCTTTATTTTCTCATTAATAAACGGAGAGTGCATCGACAATGCTTCAAGCATTCTGGGAAAACCTCGTCGAGCGCACTCTTGCTTAATGAATAATAATAAATTATCTCTGAAAACGGATACCTCCGGTACTGGAACTGTCGTCGTCGCGACACTTGGTCGCTGCGCGATACTCTGATCGTGGGACCGTGCTGACGCGTCAGCACTGTTCTCAGAAGACGTTCGGAAATGGTCAGTGGTTCTCATGTCTTGTAAAAGTCATTAAATGTAAGCGGCGGGGGTGCGGATTAACAATGCATTAAACATTCTGGGAAAACCTTGTTGAGCGTACTCCCGACCGTCGCACGAAACAAGATCTGTTAAGCATAAGAACGAATGATGGTGACGATAGGGAGAGTGGACTCCGTTTCGAAATTATGATCAGAGCAGTTAGGAGATCAGTAACGTAAATGTATGATGGCGAACACCTAATAATGTCATGCATTGGTTGCTCGGGCAGAATTGCAGTGTCAGCTTATCTCGGAGCGGTCCCCGCGGCTGGACGCGCCCGAAGGCGCGAAGCCGGGATCACTCTTTGTCGTACAGTCGCGAGGTGTGTGACGAGTGTCCGTGGAAAGTAATTTCTTTTCTCTAACTAAAAATTTCACGTTTCGAGCCGGAGATTCATAATTCGTAGTGAATGGACTCAACATTTCCACGTTAAAATTATTGTATAACTTCACGCGTAACTATAATCATTTAAACGTTTTTTTTAATATTTTATTTGCGTAATCGCTGTGCTTACGTCCGTCTATTATTTTTCGCAGTACCTTATTTAATCGCGTTGAGATCAACCTTCAGTTCGATCTTATCTGTGTGTGTGTTAAATCTTTTTCTACATATATTCATAAATATCAAGAGTGAGTGCGATTCTTTCTTTCTCAGGCATAGAATACATGTCATATAATCCAAAGGCAATACCAAAAGGATATAGAATTCGAACAATAGTAAAATTGATCGATAGAGTGGATGAGTTGCTCCTTATTTCCTCTAATTAGATAAATTGTATGTCGATAGGCTAACGCCGTCTCATGTAAATTTTAATTTTAACTTTGTTCAAAAATTGTGATTGTCAGAGGTAACGGAGAGTCAATATTGGCATTAGCCAATATTTTGGGTTCGCCCTCGGCTCCTCAGCCTTTGTAACAACTGATATAAAAGGAAAGAATAAAGGGGATGATTATTCACTCTTGAACGTTTACACTCGAGCAGTAGTTATTTACAGAGAAGCCTACACAATCCTTGATAGTCACTTAATGCGAGTCCTGTATAGTACTAGATTTTAGATCCACAATACTAATAATCAAAAATTTCCTTAAATATTAAATTGTACTGTAACGCGCGTAGAAATTCTTCCGATTAGATCGTCCTTAGATACCGTTTATCCGGACTTCACGCCTACCTTCGCTACCGCGCGCGTAACAGTGTGCAAAGTGTGCAACCTATAAATATTACTCAATCTTTCTAAAATTTTTCAGATATTTTTTTTATATGAATAGGAAACAGGACATGCGCAAAGTAAAATAAAAATATAATATTTTAATTTTAACCCTATAATATGAAATCCTAATATACTCTGTAAGCAGTAAATATGCCACCTTCGTGGAAGTTCTACGTACCGCTTCCGTACCAACGAATTATGTGAAATTAATTTCCGAAAGCAAGCACTTCGAAAAGCATTCATTGATTGATTGTGAATTGTTAGCGTTAGGATTACAATCCATGCTGCATGATGTAAACCACGTACCACTATAGTGCGTGTGTGTAATAAATGTATGACTTTCACATCAATACCTGTAATGTGTTATTTGTAATATCCTTTCGCACATATACATATCCATATATTAATTCTTAGAGGTGTGGTCTTAGTGAATGTCAATCGCGTTTCCGGATAGGCAATAAGGGGGGGGGGGGTAGTTTCGGATACGCTCCCACGACGCTTGACTTGCAGACCCTCGAGAAGGGTACTTGAGACGCCGCCTTGTTCTCGATCGTGAAAATACTCGGAACTCTACCTCGAATAATTATCGCTTAGTTGCTCGTGTGAACGCAACGCCTAATTTATTGCTTCAGGGACATTGCGTTTTCTCGAGGATACTTCTGTAAGGTATTAGTAAAGTAATTTTTTGTCAGGATGTTAGGTTGGATTCTTCAAGATTTATTTAACAATTGCGTCTTCGCGAGATACGCAGTTGGAAATATAACACAACTAGCGGATAACCCGTACGCCTTCACAGAACGGGAGATTGAAATACGTTTGAGCGCGTGCTCCCGAGTATCTAAATTTACACGCACTAAGCGATGATTGATTTACAATAATTATCGCTCTATATTTACATCATTACACGTGTGCTGTATCCGTCCTACGATTAAAATATTTCCTTATATTTTCTGTCACGTCCCGGGTGGAGGTCTTAGGGGACAATGACACTGTGTTTCGGGGGAATCGTTCAGGCGCGAATCTTTAATCCATCACACTGAGGGTTTTTGGGAGGTCAGGCGCGAATCTGAAATTCAGCACACTGAGGGTTTTTGGGAGGAGGTTAGGCGCAAATCTTAAATCCAGCACACTGAGGGTTTTTGGGAGGAAGTCAGGCACGAATCTTTAATCCAGCACACTGATCGACCACAGAAGGTTTATTAAGCCAATACACACCGGACAGACACCCGTTAGAGCACTTGTTTCGATTTGTCTCGGTAATTGGATTTACCGTTGCATTAAGGTAAAGAGTTACCCGTAATAGTTCCGCAAAATCCGTCTAGACATACGGCTATACGCGGGCTATGCGAAAGAACGTTTGTAAACACTGTAAGAACACTTACGTTTGCGGACCGAGATCAGCTGTTTCAGCAGCCTGTTTTGATTTAGGGATCTTCGTAGCCGAAGGATTGACACAATAACTCGAAGCGTGATTTAAAATAAGAATTGTTTATTCAATTCTAAGCACTGTGGTGTTGTTTGGTTTTATAATTATGCGTTGGACATTTAGCATTTGCACATGACACTTATATAAATGGTTATAAATGGTGAAGTATATGTATGAACATGAAAACATGGGCATAAGCCATGGATAATAGTATGAAAAGCAATATGTATTAGTAATGATTGCAATAGAAAGCAATAAGCGTTAGCAATAGTATAAATATAAAACGATAAGCGATAACAACAATAATAATACAAAATAATGAGCGTTTGCAATAATAGCAATACGAAGCGATAAGCATTAACAATATGAAATGATGTAAATGAGGATGATATGCCGTGTAACAATAATTGGTAATCGTAATTGCTTACAGTGGTTGCCGTCGAATACTTCGTAGAACAATGTTTCTATTTTAGAGTCAAGGTATAGATAAAGTTTCGTTGGCGTATTTCCGTAGAAAGAGATATAGGTAAACTTTCGTTGGCGTATTTCCGTAGAAAGAGATATAGGTAAACTTTCGTTGGCGTATTTCCGCAGAAAGAGATATAGGTAAACTTTCGTTGGCGTATTTCCGTAGAAAGAGATATAGATAAACTTTCGTTGGCGTATTTCCGTAGAAAGAGATATAGGTAAACTTTCGTTGGCGTATTTCCGTAGAAAGAGAGCCTCTGTCTCGCGGGCCCTCGTATTTATACTCCTTTCAGTTTGTCGATATGAAGGGTGTGCGCGGTATGCACCGAGACTTCCGGGTTTTTTATAGGTACCAAAGGTGAGTCTATAATTAGACTTGTAGACAATAGAATTTTGGGCTTCCGGGGTTTTTATAGGCGCTTGTACGAAATATGCGCAGCAATATGATTTCTGGGCTTTTGCGAAGGGAATACTCAACCCATTTGATGGAGTTTGGGTGGTTTGATGGGAAAGGGGTGGTAGTGGCTTTGACCTCTTTGGTCATAGAGAGGGGGTGAAACGTGGTCTCGATTTAAGAGGGGTTTTTGGGACGAGGGACTTGTTTAGATTTAAATATGAGGGAGGAGTTCGTGCCTCGTAGGGCGAATGGGGAAGGGGATTTAGTGGTTGACCGTCTTGAGATGGGGACCGCTAAGGTACATCGCCAAGGTGGTCAGGGATCGGGGAAAAGGGGTAAGAGTTGAGTTTGAGTGGTTTTGATGGAGTTGTGTTGAGGTTTATGAGGGAGACTTGTGGTAATACCGCGCGAAAAATAGTGGGACGTCACATTTCACAGAAAAAATCTTTTCTCCTGTTCCACCCTCTTTCTCAGAAATCATCATCGAAGACACGATTTGGATTTCCACGAATCGGTGGCGGTCGCGCCTGCGCACCGATTCCCGCACGCGTACGGACATTGCACGGCGGTGCCGCGTGCCCAAAGTACCTTAAACATCCATACGAAATGTATGAAAAACCTAAAAAATTTAACAAGGCGGGCCCAAATACCGACGCGGACCCAAAGTACCTTCAACATCCAATAGGTGGCGCCAATACGAAATGCGCGCGACGCTGTCACGTCCCGGGTGGAGGTCTATGGGACGATGACTATGTGGGGGTAAAAGTCAGGCGAGAATCTGTAATCCTGCACACTGGGGTCTGATGGAAGTTAGGCGAGAATGCGAAATTCAGCACACTGAGGGTTGATGGATGTCAGGCGAGAATGCGAAATTCAGAACACTGAGGGTTGGTGGAGGTCAGGCGAGAATGCGAAATTCAGCACACTGAGGATTGGTGGAAGTCAGGCGAGAATGCGAAATTCAGCACACTGAGGGTTGGTGGAGGTCAGCCGAGAATGCGAAATTCAGCACACAGAGGGTTGGTGGAGGTCAGGCGAGAATGCGAAATTCTGCACACTGAGGATTGGTGGAAGACAGGCGAGAATCTAAAATCCAACACACTAATCGACCAGGGAAGGTTTAAAAGATGAATACGCACCAGGGGGACCCCCGTTAGAGCACTTTCTGTTTGTTTTGGCTTGGTAATTGGATTTACCGTTGCATTAATATTAGAAGCCACACGTAATATTTCCGCGAAATCCGTCTGGCCATACGGCTGTACACCGCCTATGCGAAAATACGTTTGTAAACACTTGTAAGAACTCTCGCGTTCGCGAACCGAAATCAGCTGTTGCGGCAGCCTGTTTGACTTGGAACGTTCGTAACCAAAGGATAGACACAATAATTCCGAGCGTGGTTTAAAGTAAAATTGTTTAATCAATACATACGAAAATATGCCATGCACCGGTTAATGTGATGGCTGTTTGGTTTTATAATAATGCGTTAGACTTTAAGCATTAGCACATAAACATTTATATAAATGGTTAATAATAGCAATATAGATATGGATGAGTATGAGACACATGAATATTAGCAATGTGAATATATATAATGCAATAAGCAAATGATAATAGCGTAAAGCAGCAAGTGTTAGTAAATAATATAAAGCAATAAGCAAGAACTAATAATATAAAGCAATAAGCGTTATTAATACAAAATAATATGAAATATAATAAACGTTAATACAAGAAAATAATATAAAATGCAATATGCGTTAATAATACAAAGTAATATATGAAATGCAATAAGCTTTAGACAAGAAAATAATATGATATGCAATAAGCGTTAATAATACAAAATATATGAAATGAAGATGATATGCCGTGGAAATAATGGTAGTTATAACAGCTTACGATAAACGTCGATGAATAATCCTTAGTGCACTGACTCTAATCTGGAGGTGGATATGAATATATATATGTATGTATACACCTTCGCTGGAGTATTTCCGTAGAAGAGGACCTCTGTCTCTCGGGCCCTCGTATTTATATGATTTACTGGAATGTCAGGTATGAAGGATACGCGCGGTATGCACCTTGACCTCTTTACGAAATTTGCGTCGCAATAGGACTTCCGGTTTTTTTTTATAAAATATGCGACTATAATTAGAACGGGTTGACAATAGAATAAGGCTTCCGGGGTTTTTACTTGGGCTTGTACGAGAAGGGAATACTCAAGCCGTTGGATTGATTGTAGGAGGTTTAACTGGAAAGGGGTGAGTGTAGCTTTGACTTCTTTGGTCATAGAGAGGGGCTGAGACGTGGTCTCGAGGTAAGGATTTTTTGGATGAGGGACTTGTTTAAATTTAAATATTAGGGGGGAGATCATGCCCCATAGGGCGAAGACGGGAAGGGGATTTAGTGGTTGATCGTCTTGAGATGGGGACCGCTAAGGTACATCGCCAAGGTGATCAGTGATTGGGAATAAGGGGTAAGAGTTGAGGTTTGGGGAATTTCAGCGGAGTTGTGGAGTTATTAATGAGGGAGACTTGAAATTATACCGCGCGAAAAATAGTGGGACATCACAACGCTATTTTAAAATTTTGAAAATCCACCCCCTCCCCTGTGACGTCATTCCCCTCCCCCACGAACTCTGTCGACGCCATTTTGGAATCCCCCTTCTCTGTGACGTCATCCCCTCAGCTACGAACTCAGTACCCCTCCCCACCTCACCCCCGCGCCAATCTCACGCAAGAGCGCGGTACCTCCCGCCCCGCCTCACCCCGTCGCCCACATTTGGTCCAGAATCGGCATAGCCTACCTACTTTCTTCCAGACTGTGTTCCTGCCAGCCCCATTCTTCTCTCTTCTTCTTTCCTCTTCCTTTATGGAAAATCAGCACCTTAGATTTCTCTGCGTTTATTTGCAACCCTTTCCTTTCAAAGTATTGTTGCCTCGGGGTGTTTCCATCGCCGGCCACCCCGACGCAAAGGAGTATAGAATGATAGACACGGGTGCACGACATGACTATATTTGGAAATGCAGAGTAAACGGTACAACCCGCACGTCCGAACGCTATGGCGTTCGGTACAAGACAGTCCACGGCGTCGTCCTGATAGTCTTTTCTAAGGGGGTTGATCCTCTTCTGTCTTCCGCTGCGAGCTTCAGCAGGCTATGCACGGGCCTATACCCGGAGCTCGCAACAGTATTTTTTCAACACTTGCATGAAAATGTGTGTCTTCTACGCCTGCTGAGCGGGAGAAAAATAACCAATTTCAGACGTATTCGCGTTTTCTACTTTTCTCCCAAGGGAAAAAGACTTTACGCGCATGCGTATTCGCATAATTTTTTACTTTCCTCCCAAGGAAACTGGAGTTTGGCGTTACCGTATGGTATGAAGATGCAGTTGTTCGACTAATCGTTGTCAATCATGCGTGTTTTATTTGATATTACAACTGTCACATCACCATTTTTCATTAAAAGAAAATGCATATTTTTTGCGAATCGCTCAGCAGGCTTTCAAAAACACACCTTTCATGCAGGTGTTGAAAAAAATATATTGCGTGACAAGGGAGAGAAGTAAGCGATTTCGCCGCGTATGAATTGCTGCCCGAGCGTAGCGAGGGCAGCAAACTTCACGCTCGTCGGAATCGCTTACTTCTCTCCCTTGTCACGCAATATACTATTTCCAAATCTTCGTATCATGTCCTTAAGATCCTTTGGTTCATTTGCTAGTAACGCTATATCGTCCGCATATGCTAGCGTCCAGATTTTTTCTTTTCCTACTCTAACTCCTCCTGCTTGGTTTTTCCTCATGGTTTCCTCCAAGTCCGCTACATATATTGTGAATAACGTTGGACCCAGTAGGCATCCTTGTCTTATCCCTTTTGTTGTCCAGAATTTGGATGACATTTCTCTGTTTGCTTTTATAGTATTTCTTGTTTCTTTGTATATTCTCCGATTCTGATCCTCAAGCGTTTACTTATTTCCTTTCTCTTCATGGTGTTCTGAAGTTTACTCTATCCACTTTGTCAAATGCAGCGCTTAGGTCCGCGAAAAAGGTATACAGCTTCCCCCCCCCCCCCTCTTTCGTCTGTATTTCTCTGTTACCTACATAGTTCAGAATAAAAATGTTATCTGTTGTTGACCTACCGCTCCTGAATCCTGCCTGCGTTTCTGGTATTATGTGGTTCTTTTCCAGTTCCTCTTTTAATCTTTTTTCTAGGACCATAGCATATATTTTATACGCTGTGTTTAGGAACGTTATCTCCCGGTAGTTGCTTACCTTTTCTCTATCACCTTTTTTAAATACTGGAAAAATCACCCCTTCTTTCCACCTCTCCGGGAATCCTTCTCCCTTCCACATTTGATTGAAAATTTCTGTGATCCTTCTTACTATTTTCACGTTACGGTAAATCCAGGCTTCATTTTCTATTTTGTCTTCCCCTGCTACTTTCTTCATTTTTAATTTCCTGATTTGTTCTTTTACTTCTGCTTCTGTTATTTCCTCTTCCTCTTCTCCTTCCGTGTTGTCTATTCCTTCCAACTCTCTTACTTCTTTTTTACAGTCGACACCTTCTAGCAATGTTTTAAAATGATCCTTCCATTCTTTTAAATCTATTTTATTGGAGACTCCTATTATTTTCTTTCTTTGTTTATTTATATATTCCCATATTTGATTTTCTCCCTTTAATTGCATTATCTCATTTTCTGTATTTTCTTGTAATTCCTTTCTCCTTTCTTCGCACACTTTTTTGTACTCCCTTCTTTTCTTCTGGTAGTCTTCTTTGTCTCCTTTGCCCCTTCTCCAGTTCCTCAGTGTATGTATGTATTTTTATGCACTGATCCCCTTAGGGTTACAGGGTCTTCCTATTTCGCTTCTCCTACCTTACGGTCGAGTTTCCTAGCCGCGATCCGGCGGCGGCGGCAAGCGGCCGCAGCCGGCGGCCCGTGTTGGCGGCCAGACTCCGGCCGCGTAAAGGTGAGATCAGACGGCGCGTGAATCGGCGAATTTGCTCGGCTCGTCAAGTCGGCTTGGGGAGCCCGACTCGGCAATCATGACCGATCAGACGGCGCGTGGGTTGGCGAGCTAGCTCGGCTCGTCTAGCTCGGCAAGTGGGCTTGGCGAACCCGATTCGGCGATCCATGACCGATCAGACTGCGCGTGGCTTGGCGAGCTGGCTCGGCTCGTGTAGCTCGGAAAGTCGGCTTGGCGAGCATGGGCGAGCGGAGCCATGACCGATCAGACGGCGCGAGGATCGGCGATTCACGCGCAAAGTTCGCCGAGCTGGCTCGGCTCGTCTAGCTCGGCACGTCGGCTTGGCGAGCCCGACCGATCAGACGGTGCGTGGCTTGGCGAGCTGGCTCGGCTCGTGTAGCTCGGCAAGTAGGCTTGGCGAGCCTGGGCGAGCCGAGCTATGGCCGATCAGACGGCGCGTGGGTTGGCGAGCTGGTCCGGCTCGTGTAGCTCGGCAAGTCGGCTTGGCGAGCATGGGCGAGCCGAGCCATGACCGATCAGACGGCGCGAGGATCGGCGATTCACACGCAAAGTTCGCCGAGCTGGCTCAGCTCGTCTAGCTCGGCACGTCGGCTTGGCGAGCCCGACTGATCAGACGGTGCGTGGCTTGGCGAGCTGGCTCGGCTCGTGTAGCTTGGCAAGTAAGCTTGGCGAGCCTGGGCGAGCCGAGCTATGGCCGATCAGACGGCGCGTGGGTTGGCGAGCTGGTCCGGCTCGTGTAGCTCGGCAAGTCGGCTTGGCGAGCATGGGCGAGCCGAGCCATGACCGATCAGACGGCGCGAGGATCGGCGATTCACACGCAAAGTTCGCCGAGCTGGCTCAGCTCGTCTAGCTCGGCACGTCGGCTTGGCGAGCCCGACTGATCAGACGGTGCGTGGCTTGGCGAGCTGGCTCGGCTCGTGTAGCTTGGCAAGTAAGCTTGGCGAGCCTGGGCGAGCCGAGCTATGGCCGATCAGACGGCGCGTGGGTTGGCGAGCTGGCCCGGCTCGTGTAGCTCGGCAAGTCGGCTTGGCGAGCATGGGCGAGCCGAGCCATGACCGATCAGACGGCGCGAGGATCGGCGATTCACACGCAAAGTTCGCCGAGCTGGCTCAGCTCGTCTAGCTCGGCACGTCGGCTTGGCGAGCCCGACTGATCAGACGGTGCGTGGCTTGGCGAGCTGGCTCGGCTCGTGTAGCTTGGCAAGTAAGCTTGGCGAGCCTGGGCGAGCCGAGCTATGGCCGATCAGACGGCGCGTGGGTTGGCGAGCTAGCTCGGCTCGTGTAGCTCGGCAAGTCGGCTTGACGAGCATGGGCGAGCCGAGCCATGACCGATCAGACGGCGCGCGGATCGGCGATTCACGCGCAAAGTTCGCCGATTCACGCGCCGTCTGATCTCACCTTGACGTTCAGGGTCCCACTTTTGTTCAAGCGCACTTGAAAGGGTCTACGGCCAAGGATTCATACCTGCTTCAGAAGTAAAATAATTTTTTATTCTTTATCGTTTCGATATGGAAGTGACACCAATGGATTCCTTGTGTTTTTCCGATCAAAATCATATGAAATTTCATGTAAATCGGACTATTATTAACGAAGACAACTTGAAATGGTGTAAATTAGTTTTTCATGCAATTTCCTTCCTTATTTTCCGAATTACGTTGTTCGTGGTGTCAGTTTCATGGGTGAAACATAAGGAATTCATTGACGTCGTTTTTACAAAGATCTGATGGAAAATGCGGAAATCCTGGACATTTCTGACTTTTTAATGATATTCGAACCCTTTCGAGGGTCGAAAGCCATAAAATTCGGTGAGTCACTGCCAGCCCTAACCTGCACTACTGCATTTCTCCTCAGCGATTCTACCCTTAGAAACGGCGTACGGCTGGTTGCTTCCCGCTAGGCGCTGAAAAAGGCACCCCGTGCAGGCCTGGGCCAGAGCGTCTCATCGGATTAGCTGTTTATGATCGTATATACCCGCACTTCGACGGCGGCCAACAGTGCGTACGGGTACAAAATCACCATGCACCTATCCCTACCACCCGCTCACAGCAATATCCGGATTAACGAAACAGCAGCTTTTTATTATATTTTCAAATTTTATTATGTTTTGGGCCTTTATATTGTGTTCTGTATTTTGCCTTTATGCTGTGTCCTTAATTATCCCAAACGAAGGGGGCTCTGGAAGGTAACAGTTGGGAGCGTTGCGAAAATTCATTTACCTATCGTTTATGGTCGGCAATTCCGTATTTTCGAAGACGGCTTCGCAACATCTGGTTGCCAGATTTCCATAAGGCAATCAAGAACGTACCTTCGCCGTCTTTAAGATTTTAGAGATTATTCGCTGTGAACAAAAGCACAACGTTTCATTACTCCGCAGGTGTCCGCGGGATCAGTAAACATCTGGATATTTCCTAACGTATTGGAAATAAAACAAATTGATTATAGGGACATTCCACGCGAAATCGGACACTTATCGGAATAACATTTTGGATGTTTACTGGAAGAAAATCTACTCGAATAGGAAGCACATATGTATGTAGGTATGTACATGTACCGATACCAGGAATTCATATAGTACAATGTTCCTTCTTTCAACTATTTCATATTTTTCATATTTATCGTTCCCAAAAAATTTATATCGTCAAAATTAAAAAGACTCGATTCAAAATTTTTAACCAGAAAAAACATACAAGCTTTGACATGTGTTTACACACAGATCAGACATAGCCGCCACGATATTTTTCCCTTTTTTTAGGAGCTCATATTATTAGTTTACAAGAAATATATAAAAAAACATAATCCTATAACTTTCGAATTCTGCCTTGTTTCCTTATTTTTGGGATTCTGTCCCACTGTGGCATAGGATCGCAGCGCGGCCGCGGCTATGACTCAGTTTGGAGGAGTCAAGCGATTTGCCGCCGTGGCTAGCCGCGCAGCTAGTAGATTCCGCCATCATGGCGGAAAACAGACATTCATCGCATTGTGTTGTGTCTCGAGTAGCCTAGATTGCTGCTGCAGCAGACGCGCGGCCGCAGCCGCTCGAAAACGCTGCTAGGAAAACGGTTGCATGCTTCTCCATACAGGTGGGATGTCCAATGCGCGGCCCGCCGCGGCGGCTAGCGGCGCGGCGCCGCCTCAGAACGCCGCAAGATTCTTCGTTGCGGCCGCAGATGGTATTTCCTATACCTAAGCGGCGCCGCGCTGGCCCTTTTCGAGCACTTGAAAAGGTCTATTGTTGTATGAGGTCTCAAGGACCGTCTTCGACACCGAATTTTATGGCTTTCGACCCTCGAAAGGGTTTAAATACCATCAAGAAGAAGTGAGAAATGTCTACGATTTTCGCATTTCTCATCAGATCTTTGCGAAAACGACGCCAATCGATTCCGTATGATTCACGGATGAAACTAACACCAAGAACGACATAATTCGGAGCATAATGAAGGAAATTAAATGAAAATTTAATTTATATAATTTCTCGCTAGCTTCGTTAAAAATAGTCCGATTTACATGAAATTTGGTACGATTTTCATCGGAGAAATATAAGGAATTCATCAGTGTCACTTCTATATCAATACGATAAAGAGTTAAGAATTATTTTTCTTCTGAAACAGGTATGAATCCTCGGCCGACCCCAGCGAATCGAGGTCGGCGACCCACAGTCGAGGGTGAAATATTCATTTCAGCGTATTAGGAAATTCTTTATTGTTTATCGTATCGATAAGGGAGTGACAGCAATAGATTCCTTATGTTTTTCTTATGAAAATCATATCAAATGTCATGTAAATCGGACTACTTTTGCAGAAGCAATACAAACCATAAAAGGAGTAGGCATTTTTTTACCTTATTGCTTGTATAAAAGTAGTCCGATTTAATATACAACGGCACAGTGGGCCGGATTGAAGAAGTCAGTGACAGTTGGTTGTTAGTTAATATGATAAAACTATTCCTTTCTAATACCTAATGTATATTTTAATATTTTTTACATTTATTTTTTCCAATTTTTAAATTAATCGTGATAAAAAATTGAAAACTGTTTAAAATAATCATTCGTATGTGGACACTATTCTGTGCGGCCGATGCCGCGATTGAGAAAACCGAAGCGCTAGCGAGAGGGAATGAAACAGTTGACACGAAGTTGCCGTCGACTCTTTCGTTCTCTCACTCTCGACAAAAGGATTGCAAAAAATGGTCGGGATAGTCACCGGGCGTACTCCGCATGGTAAATTATTAGTGGTATTCCTATGCTTAGTCAAGTAACCCCGTCCGACATTGTTAACATGTTAAGGGCCGAACGTACAAAACCTCCACGCACCGGATAATATAAGATACCGTAAATTTTTAGTCAAGATATCGCGTTTCCACAAAATATTTATGAGAAAACATCAAGCAGTACCTAAGGTCGGTATCATATATATTGGCCGGTGAGTTTCGCGAGGGGTATTCTCCCACCACACAGTTTACCTGCCTCGGTGCTCCTTTTCTCAACGTTTTCTGACTCGCTCTCGTTCCATCTCGCTCTCGCCTTCGCAGAACAAGAGTGAGCCAGAAGTGGTGGGGATAGTGCCAAGCTTCTGGGGTGTAGACCAAACCGAGCTGTCAGCGTAGAAATACACACATCAGAATAGGTGTGCGTTAGCGACGAAAAAATTCAGGAGCTTTACTGGTTAGAACATTGACACTTTCTCGATAGCTTCATCTCGTATTGGTCTACGCATAGCTTCGTAACGCACACAACTATTACGCTAAGAATAAATAACAGCCAAACAGCTAGGTTCAGGCGGAGCCGAGCAGCGTTCCCGTTACCCCACCATACCCTGCGAGGACCATGCAACTCCAACTGACAAATCCACGATCGTCAGATGGTGGTGGCTGATTTCTCCTCGATCGCTGTTCCCGAAAACGAATTCACCGACCAATATATTTGATACCGACCTTAGTGGACAAAAATTCATGAATAGTCGAAACAGAAATATTTACTTCCCGTCGATCTTTTTAGATTTTTCATCCTCACTGACAGAACACGCAAGTTTTTGTCACGGTGGCACATTAAATGACAAGCTGGTCATTCATATACTTCAATATCGCAAATCACAACATAATTTATTCCATAATACAACAATTAAATGAAATTAGTCAACTATCCCCGGTCTCCCGTACTTTTTAAAATACTTATATCTGGCTTCTTGGGCCGCCGCGGCGAGCCGCGCATTGGAAATCCCACCTTAAGGTCGAGTTTCCTAGCAGCGGCCGGCGGCCGGCGGACGCGGCTGGCGGCCAAATCCTAAGCACTGCTCTTATGGAGAAGTATGTAACCGTTTTCCTAGCCGCGTTTCCGAGCGGCGGCGGCCGCCCGTCTGCTACAGCAGCAACCTAGGCTACTCAAGACGCAACACAATGGGATGAGTGTCTGTTTTCCGCCATGATGGCGGAATCTACTAGCCGCGCGGCCAGCCGCGGCGGATTTTAGCTCGACTCCTCCAAACTGAGTCGTAGCCGCGCCCGCGCTGCAGCGATCCAGCGCCACAGTGGAACAGAATCCCAAAAATAAGGAAACAAGTCAGAATTCAAAAGTTATGGGATTATATTTTTTTAATATATTTCTTGTAAACTAATAATATGAGTTCCTAAAAAAAGGAAAAATATCGTGGCGGTTAATTCTGATCTGTGTGTAAACACGTGTCAAAGTTTGTATATTTTTCTTGTGGAAAATTTTGAATTGAGTCTTTTGAATTTTGATAATATAAAGATACACAAATATTTTGGGAACCGAAATGAGTAGTATCTTTTTTGGTAAGCAATAGCAAATAGTTACATACAGTTATTTTCCATAACAAGCCCATTGAAGAAATATCAGCAATTATCGGCTTTTTAGTTACCCTCCGGGAACTTCCGAGCGAATTTCTTTTTTGTTTTATAATCAACATATATTTGACTTTGCAACTGCGAAAAGAAGATTTGGCAATATTTACCAATAATGGAGTAATCACCTGTATTCTATGACGCACAGTGAGGCTGAATGCCAAGAAATGGGGGAAAATTCAATAACATTACATTTTTCGCACTGAAACTGCCGAATATAATTAAGGAAGTTCATAAAAAGGTATTAATATACCACTCATACGGTGGATTAGCGTTATTTAAAAAAATAATGTCAATACTTCCAATAAAACTAGTACAATTTGATAAATATACCTGCATACTGTGGTAAGTGAAGAAATATTTGCAAACCTGTATGCATGTTATCCTATATAGGTACCAAATACTGTTCAGAAAGGGTTAATACATTCCTACGAAATTATAAAATATTTGGGCAACCGTCCAATCGGCTAATTGGATGAAGGGATCAAAGATGCTAGAAATAAAGGTTTTAAAAAGTAAAGAAAAGATTGTACGCTCAAAATATTCTCATTGTGATTCAAACGAAGATTTTTTAAACTTCTTATCGATTTCTTCAGATACACTACTGATGTTTTGTAAAGTAGCTTCATAAGATTCGACATGTTGATTGGAAAAAGTGGCATGTTGAATTTTTTTCTCTATTCTTGAGATTGACGCCCATTGGGCGTTTGGACAAAACCGGGATCAGAGCCAAGCGAGAATTAATTCGTTGTTTTCGACCGATAATTTCATATTTACCCAAGAACGTTTCGACAACATCTGTTTGCTAGATTTCTAAAGGGCAATCAAGACCGTTGTTAACCGCCGACTCGCGGGACAGTACGGTTATAAACCGGACCCTGGCGAGGCACTCTGGCCGATCAACCACAATAAGTTTTGGCAACCAGATGTGAGGTTTTCCCCCTCGATTTCGTCAAGAGGAAGAAGGTTCCTCCTCCACTGCCGAATTCACAGGGGGCTAGTCCCTCCTCTTTGAGGAAGGATGTTTCCAATGTGTATATCATAATTAAATTACAACAATAATTATCTTCATATTACTTTCTCTTCTTTATACGTATATTAAAATGAAAAATATAAAATAGTTGAAAGAAGGAACATTGTACTGTATGAACTCCTGGTATCGGTACATGTACATACATACATATGTGCTTTCTATTCGAGCGGGTTTTCTTCCAGTAAAAGTCAGTAAATTTGCAAGCGCAATATCTCGAAAACCAGTTGAAATAAGGTGTATACATTACATGTTATTGAATTTGTCTTGGAACGTACTATCAAGTGATTTCTAAAAAAAGATAGTTCCATTGAGAAAACCGAACTTGACCATCGTATCTTTTAAAATAATAATTGACGAAAAATTGGTCTGCACTAATTGATTTGCCCCCTCGAACCATGCAATTGCATATAAACAATTTTTTTATCTCCAATACGTCAGGAAATATCCAGCTGTTTACTGTTCCCCCGGAAACCTGCGGATTAATGAAAAGTCGCGCTTTTATTCACAGCGAATAATCTCTAAATTCTTAAAGACGGTGAGGTACGTTCTTGATTGCCCTATGGAAATCTGGCAACCAGATGTTGTCGAAGCGGTCTTCGAAAATGCGGAATTGCCAACCTTTAACGATAGGTAAATGAATTTTCGCACCGCTCTCAGTTGTTACCTCCAAGAGCCCCCTTCGTTTAGGATGATTAAGGACACAACATGAAGGCAAAATACAGAACACAATATAGAGGCCCAAAACATAATAAAATTTTAAAATATAATAAAAGCGGCCGTTTCATTAATCCGTATATTGCTGTGTCAGCGGGTGGTACGTATAGGGTACGTGGCCGCCGTCGAAGGGCGGGACAATACGAATATACGATCATAAACCGCGACTCCGATGAGACGCTCTAGCCCAGGCCTGCACAGCGAGCAGGCTCCCCTTAACTTTAACAAAAATATGAATAAAAGGAGATAAACGTACAGAAATAGACGCGCAGTAAGTATTCGTACAGTTAAATAAAGGATCAATAAACTATGGAAATAAACTAAATATTTACTAATTTTCAAATTAAAATTTCGACCGGAAATATTAAATAAAGTGGTATCGGCGCACTGATTCGGTCACTATACAACGATTATTTTATTTATTTAAAAATTATCACAGCTATTTGGCAATTAATTATAAAGCAATCCGACGTTTCGGTTCTTGATTTGAACCCTCCTCAAGGAAAGTGAGATTAAATGTATAATATTGCGTTTGCTGATGAAAAATCTGTCGCAGCGTTCAAGCGAGCAAGCGACACGCGAGTCGGTTGGAAGAAGACTGGTGTCGCTTGCTCGCTTGAACGCTGCGACAGATTTTTCATCAGCAAACGCAATATTATACATTTAATCTCACTTTCCTTGAGGAGGGTTCAAATCAAGAACCGAAACGTCGGATTGCTTTATAATTAATTGCCAAATAGCTGTGATAATTTCTTTTATTTTTAAATAAATAAAATAATCGTTGTATAGTGACCGAATCAGTGCGCCGATACCACTTTAATTAAATATTTACTGTTTTAATAATTTGTGGGATTACCTTTTGATTTTATAATAGCTTCGAGCCTTCTTGGTGTAGAATTTTTTTAGTTGGATGTTATGCCAGGTTGTATTTTACTCTACTACTACATACAGGGTGATTCTCCAGCGGCGCCTGTCCTTTGAGGACAACCCGTCGCAGTGCTTCACCGAATTTTATGGCATTCGACCCTCGAAAGGGTTCGAATATCATTAGAAAGTCAGAAATGTCCAAGATTTCCGCATTTCCCATCAGATCTTTGCAAAAACGACGTCAATGGATTCTTTATATTTCGCGGATTAAACTGACACCACGAACGACGTAATTCGGACCATGTGAAGGAAATTCCATGAAAAATTCATTTATATCATTTCAAGTTGTCTTCGTTAACCCTTTAGCGCCAAACGTATCATATATGATACATTACTTTTTTGTGCCGTTTCGCCGTTTTTATTCGCGTTTCGCTGTTTGCAACAGTTTAAGTGATACATGTTTAGTGTAGTTTTATTCACTGAAGAAAGTTGGACCTATCTGAACCCTGTATTCTTTGGTTTTATGCATTTTGACCTCTGAAAAAAATAAATTTAAAAAAAAAATAAAAATTTTTTTTTGTTTGAAAATATATAAATTCAGACCATTTTTAACGATAAAAACAAAACGGGATATTTTTCCTTCAACGGGATCTAGGTGCGGGCGCTAAAGGGTTAATAATAGTCCGATTTACATGAAATTTCGTATGATTTTCACCGGAAAAAACATAAGGAATTCATTGGTGTCACTTCTATATCGATACGATAGAGAATAAAAAATTATTTTATTTCCGAAGCAGGTATGAATAGGAGCCTAGCCGCCGCGGCGGGCCAGTGGCCGGTGTCTGGCCGCCGAGGTGGGCCACCGCCGCCGGCCGCTGCTAGGAAACTCGACCTTTAAAGGTAGGATTTCCAAGACACGATTCGCCGCGGCGGCAAATCCTAAGCACCGCTCTTATGGAGAAGCGTGTATCCGTTTTCCTAGGCGCGTTTTCCAACCGCTTTGTCAGTGCGTCTGTCTCGGTAGCTACCTAGGCTACTACGAGACGCAACACAATGCGATGAGTGTCTGTTTTCCGCCATTGTGGCAGAATCTCCTGGCGGGCGGCTAATCGCAGCGGCCAAAACCTTGACTGCTCCAAACTGAGTCTAGCGGAGACCGCCGCGCGATCCATCTCCACAGTGGGACAGAATCCAAAGAAATAAGGAAACTAGTTGAAATCCAAAAGTTATGGGATTATGTTTTCTTTATATATTTCTTGTAAGCTAATAATATGAGCACCTCAAAAAGGGAAAAATATTATGGCAGCTACTTCTGATCTGTGTGTAAACACGTGTAAAAGTTTGTATGTTTTTATTTTGTGCAAAATTTTAAATCGAAGATTTTGAATTTCGGTGATATAAAAGAAAAATATTTTGGGAACCGAATTGAGTAGCATCGTTTTCGATAAGCAGTAGCAAATAATTAGTTACATATAGTTTTTTCCATAAGAAACCCATAGAAAAAATATCAGCAATTGTCGACCTTTTAGTTACCTTCCGGGAACTTCCAAGCAAATTTTAAATGGGGGAATAATGCAATATCCCATTTTTAGCCCTAAAAATGACGAACATAATGCAGGAAGTTCATAAAGGAAGAGTTAACATACAACTCAGACGAAGGTTCGACGTTATCTAAAAAAATAACGTCAATACTTCCAATAAAATTAAACGATTTGATAAATATATATACTATGGAATGTGCAGAAAAATTGTAAACCTGTATCCATGTTATCCCGGTACCAATATACTAAATAAATAGATACTATTCACAAAGTGTTAATACATTTCTACGAAATTATACAATATTTGGGCAACCTTCCAATCGGCTAATTGGGAGAAGGGACCCAAGACGCCACAAATGAAGATTTTAAAAAGTATAGAAAAGATTGTATGTACGCACAAAATAGTCTCATTGCAATACAAACGAAGAAGTTTTAAACCTTTTATCGACTTCTTGCGATCTAGTAGTAGATACTTTTCAAGGTATCTTCGCCAAAAAAAAAGATAAAAAACTTTTTTTTTTATAAAGTAGTTGGTATGATTCGGCATTTTAATTGGAAAAAATGGCATGTCGACTTTTTTCTCTACTCTTGAGATTGACACCCATTGTGCGCTGGAACGTAGAAGGCTCAGAGCTCAGCGAGAATTCATTCGTTGTTTGTGACCCGTAATTTCATATTTTCCCAAGAACGTTTAGACAATATCTGTTTGACAGCATTTCAAAAGGGCAATCAAGACCGTCGTGCCGTCTTTAAGAATTTTAGGGACTCTTCAATCTGAGTTAATCCTTATATTGCTCGGCCGGTGAGTAGTGGGTACATGCGACGACTTCGGACCTGCGCATGCCGTTATTAACCCTCGACTCGAGGGACAGTACGGTTATAAACCGCGACCCTGTCGAGGCACTCTGGCCGATCAGCCAGAATAATTTTTGGCCACCAGATGTGGGGTTTTCCCCCTCAATTTCGTCAAGAGAGGGAAGATTCCTCCTCCGCCGCCGAATTCGCAGGGGTCAATCGCCCTCCTCTTTGAGGAACGGTGTTTCCAATGTGTGTTTTATAATTAAATTACAACAACAGTTACCTTCATCTTGCTTTCTCTTCTTTCTACATTAAATTGAAAAATATAAAATAGTTGAAAGCTGAAACATTGTACTGTATGAACTCCTGGTATCGGTATATGTATGTTCAATGTACATACCTGACTTGAGGGGTAATCATGCATACATTTATATTCATATTACGATATTATTTGTTGAGACGAAATGAACAAGGGTAACACAGGAAAAAAGGCGGTAGTCTGCTGCCTGCGCGTGTGGCCCCGCCTACATGGTCCTCCTTCCTAATTAAACACGGATCCCTTATCTCTCGAGTATAAGACGCACTCGAATTTCAAAACAAAAGCACATATTCCGTGCGAGAGAAGGTGGGCCTCGTGGAGCAGGTATTGCTCTTCAAGAGAGTGGCCGTTTGGGAGGGATGCAGGGCAGATTGGTTAGGTATGGACCAATCGGACTTCAAGCTCCCGGAATACGTCAATGTGTGCCTTGGTTTTAAAATTCGAGTGCGTGTTTATACTTGAGAGATAGCGTCATCCGTATTTAATTTGAAGGGAGGACAACACAGGCGGGACCACGCGAAATCAGCGGACTACCCAACCCCGTTTCTTCCCATGTCTCACCGCGAGACGTACTGGCACATCTTCACAGCAATTTCGTTTCCTACTCCATTGTCAGGAAAACATTTTGCGATCTAACATAAGAACATCTTGTTTTGGTCATCGTGCGGACCACAAGATTAATTTTCGTCATGATCAGCGTTCGGAACATAATTATAATTTATTTCTTCTGCAGCGGAGCACGGTTTATTGCCTGCCGAACGTAAAGGAATTATCCTGTAGCAATGGATGATTAAGCCTAAAAACTGTCCAGCTGTTCTGCATGTTACTTGGCAAAGGTTTCCTAATTACTTTATAGCGTGTAGGGGGCGAAGTGTCCGGTGTCATAAAGCTGTAGTAAATCACAGCCCCGCTAACAATCCGTTTAGGGCATCACACAGATGGCCAAAAAACACTAAAATTCCCGTTTTTATTTTATTCCTGTATTTTTCCACCTCTACGCCTACGACCTGCAAGGGTAGAGCTTTTTCAACCAATAATATTCACCGTGTCGCACAAAACTCCACCAATCAAAGGTATGCACGCTCTGGAGGGAAAGATATTTAAAGTACGACTTACAGGAATAGTTAGTCAGTACAGAAAACAGATTTCTACGTTTCTGACGTGCCATTGCCTAAACATTTTAAGTGTGAGTAACTCAGTGTTGGTGAAATGGCCCCCAACAATACGAAGAATCCCAAAATCAAGTTTTCGGAACTGGAGGACGAAAAATTGATACACCTCGTATCACATCATTCCATTTTATATGATGCTTCGCACATCAACTTTAAAAAACAAAACCTCAAAGATCCGTTTTGGAATGCAATCTCTCTCGAAATGAAAAGAACAGGTAAACTATTGTTTAATTATATTTATTTACATCAGCCATCAACTAATGCTAATAATACAATCAACATAGTAATTTGTTTATAACGAAAGTACGGCCCGGATGCCCATCAATTGAATGGTCGGATGCAATAAGGGGACTGGCGCTGGAAAAGGGGAAAAATAATTGTTCAAACGTTAAGAAAAATTGGAAAATTAAATGTTGATAAAGTGTATTTTAAAACATATAGTCTTCTAGTGCTCGTCACGGCACATATTTTTTCTATTTACAGTTTCTTTATTGAATCATTACTACCTATTCAAGATAAAAATTATAAACCAAAAAAAATTCCTGGACTAAAATGTAATAATATTTAATTAAAAAGTAATACTGGACATAACCCATGCATTTCAACGTTCGGCGTTAACAAGTATCGAGGTAATTTTGAGGTACATATAACTTAATACATATATGTACATATAACTTAGTACATATAAAATTCAGAGTGTTCGTTTCTCGCTTCTTTGTCGCTGCAAGTTATATATACCTCAAAATTGCCTCGATACTTGTTAACGCCGAACGTTGAAAAGCATGGGTTATGTCCAGTATCACTTTTTAATTAAATATTATTACATTTTGGTCCAGGAATTTTTTTTGGTTTATAATTTTTATCTTGAATAGGTAGTAATGATTCAATAAAGAAACTGTAAATAGAAAAAATATGTGCCGTGACGAGCATTACAAGACTATATGTTTTAAAATACACTTTATCAACATTTAATTTTCCAATTTTACAATTATTTTTCCCCTTTTCCAGCGCCAGTCCCCTTATTGCATCCGACCATTCAATTGCTCCAATGCAGTTTAGAAAATTCCATTACATCCGACAATCTTTTGCAATTTGTTGCAAATGGGAAATATTGTGCTGCAGTAAAAGTATGGGCACTAATTTGTCGCATACATGCTTCAGTACGTTTCATACAATGACACACGTGTATTCATATGATATTCCGAATGCAAACCTGCAAAAAATATATTAGCGAATTATTTTAGTTGAAGACTGCAAAAAAAGGTGGAAGAATATACGCGACAAGAGATAAAAAACGACTAAAAACGAGACGAGAAGAGAAGCATGGTACGGGGTCGGCAGCACAGCCAAAATCAAAATGGGCGCTGCTCGATCATTTGAGCTTTTTAGCTGTTGTGCCGTTTGAGAGAAGGCAAGTATTTCTTACACAGAATATGAATTCTTAAATACAATAAATTGTAAAAATTTGTCTTTTTCATTTTATTACAGTACCCAGAGCAATATGACAGCACCCGAAAATCCTCCAGACATGGGAGCCTGCACGGATGCCGACAGCCCAGAAACATCAGCGGAGGCAATAATAAAGATTCCAGTACCTACTGAAGATGTGGAACCCATCGCATCTACTTCGCGGAAGAGGGGACTAGATGGTACATCGAAAACTACGTCTAAAAAGTACAGACCTGGCGCAAATACTGTGCTCGACGTTTTCCAGAAGAGGGCGGCCGAAAGGCAGGCACTAATCAAAAGTTGCAAGAAATCGATGGAGGACGATAACAATTCGACCATGCTGTTTTTCAGAAGCATGGGGACAATGGCTAATGAATTGCCACCAGATTTACTTGCGGAAGTCTGCAGTACTGCAAGTTATGAATGCGATTCATCTGAAATCGACAAAAACAACATGTAGTTGCGGAAGCCAAAGGGCTAATACACAATAGCCCTGACGAGATCGTCCCCTACTTTTTATTATGTTTAAGGAAATGTTATATGTGTAATATGTATTGTAAAAGATATTATTAAGGGGGGGGGGGCTCTGCCTTGTGGGACCGAAAAAAGTAGGTGATATTTGCGAATTTTTTATAAAAAAATGCAATGCCATGAGTGAGAAATCCGAAGCGCGAGCGAGAGGCAATGTGAAACCATAACCAAATAATATTTTATTATTTCAAATGTGTATATATATATATATATATAATGCCATTTAAATTTTTGCGTCGCGGCAATACGCCGCCGGTCTGCCATGCCTTCATTAAGTGCCTCATATATTATGAAAGAATAAATAAAAATAAAAGTAGGCACAGGAAAGAAATAAATATAATTGAAAAATTCTTTACCTTTCCTGTTTAATTTAATTAATACTTCTCTCCACACATCTACTTTCATTCCGGAATTATTGTACTCCTTGTTCTTATAATCATAAAGAGCAGAATAATTAGATACAGTGGCTCACGAAAGTATTCGAACGCTCGCGATTAAAACTGTAAATAATAAAAATATACATGTTAGATTTGTAGAAGTTATGAAACATTCATTGCACAGATGTACTGAAGCAGGGTCACAGAAATATTCCAACGGCATTAATTACCTATTTTTTCGACGTTGTCGTATGCTGTGCACTAGCTATTCAATTATTTTTGATTCGATAGAATTCAATATTTCTAAAATCTTTTGTTGTAGTATGTCTTTCGAAGTTATGTCGTACTTTTTTAGTCTCCTGCGAATTCCACCCACAAATATTCGATGAAGTTAATGTCCAGACATTATGGACCGAATATATTGAAAATATATTAAACATGTATTAAAAATATATTAAAAATTATTTCTACCAAATTGGGGTTAGATTACATAGGGTAATTCCGGGAGACGCAGTCGGGCTGGAGAGTTGGTCAAAACAGTTGATTTCTAGAAAATTAATTGTTCTGAACCTTAACACATTTTTACATATACACAGATGTAGAGTCTGAATATAGCAATTCGACCAACTCTCCAGCCTGACTGCGTCTCCCGGAATTATCCTACATGTCATACATCCCCATAATGTCTGGACATTAACCTCATCGAATATTTGTAGGCTGAAATCCACAGAATATTAAAAAAGTACGACATAACTTCGAAAGACATACTACAACAAAAGATTTTAGAAGTATGGAATTATATCTTTTATATTTTTATTGATTACAGTTTTATTATTTAGGTATATCTTTTTTTTACGGATGTACAAACCAATCTTTTGTTGGACAAATGTCGACAAACGAATGCCATCATTGCTTTATAAAAATTCGCAATTGGGGGGTGACAATTTCACACACCTCGAATCGTCGTCTCATTTCGTCCTCGAGACTCTATATGTACATATGTATATGTACATTGTACATACTGTATTGTAGAGGGTGATTCTGGAGCGGCGCCTGTCAAAGAGATGCCGGCTGGCACCACGTGGCAAGGTCAACCTCCCGTGATGCCGCACCGAATTTTATGGCTTTCGACCCTCGAAGGATTTGGAATACCATTAAAAGTGGAAAAACCCAAGTTCCACATTTCTCATCAGATCTTTGCGAAAACGGTGTCAATCGATTCTCCATGTTTCGCCGATGAAACTAACACCAAGAACGACGTAATTCGGAGCATAATGAAGGAAATTAGAGGAAAAATTCATTTGCTTAATTTCAAGCTATCTTCGTTAAAAATAGCCCGATTTACATGACATTTGGTATGATCTTCATCGGAAAAACGTAAGGAAGCCATCGGCGTCACTTCCATAGAGATACGATAAAGAATAAACAATCTGGTTTTTTTGAAACAGGTATACCGACCGTTAGAATAGACCCTTCCAAGTGCTCCAACCCAACTGGGTCCCTTAACACGGTACCCGAGGTCTGCTCGCCGCGGCGATGGGCCGCGATTCACCGCCGCGTTCCGCCGCCGCGGCGAATCGTGTCTTGGAAATCCTACCTTTAGAGCGGTGCTTAGGATTGGCCGCCGGATCGCGGCTAGGAAACTCGACCTTTATCCACCTACTCTTATCCTATTTCCAAACGGCAAAAACTTAATCTATACATCGCCCCAGCGCATAGGGTCAAACGTCACTGCCAACTAAACGCAGCACAAATAAAACCAAATACAAACGCAACACCATAAAAACAAAATAAACCAAAATACAAAAATAAAAATGAAACGAGGTAAACGCAATCGACGCAATAAGCTCAATAATCCCACGCCCGAACACCGCATAACGCACACGCTAAAACGCAGAAGCCACCACGCAAAACACCAAAGCCACGCCGCAACGATAATTCTCAAGCCACAACGCAAAATAAACGCAAAAATACATAAATGAATAAAGCGCATAATATGCCATCTCTCTATCCCTCTCCTCCGCTCTCGCCCCTATTGCCTCTCCCTCTCTCCCGTTCTCACGCCTCTTCCTTTCCATACCTCTCTCTCATTTCTCCCCTGTCCTCCAAACCCCTCCCTCCCACTCCCCGTTCTTGTTTCCATCCTTCCCATCGGCTTCCAGCTCCTCATCCGCTCCATTCATGCCATTCATCCCTCTCTTTCTTTCCCTACTCCTCCCGTCTCCCCTGTATCTTTCTCGTCTCCTCTCACTCTCTCCAGTTCTTTCATCCACTCTTCCCCCTCCCCCACCTCTCCCAATATCAATCCCACATTCTCCTGCCAGCTGCCTATTTCTTCTCCCCCTCTTCTACATCTTTCCTACACATGCTCCCATGTCTCTAACTCTCCAGCACACACTCTGCAATATCTTTCCTCCGTGCTTTGCCAGTATCTCGCCTCCCTCACCTCATTACCCATCCTGAATCTCGCTATCCGTCTCCATCTAGCCTCCGTTCATCCTTTCCTCAGATAATCTGGCGTCCCCGGTCCCTTCACCCACTTATACCACTTGTTATAATTGGCCCCTCTTATCCTCTCCCACCTTTCCAATTCCTGCCTTCTCCTATCTTCTCCCTCTACTTCCTCGTATCCCATTTCCCCCGCTTCTCTTTTCCTTCTTATCTCCCCCATTCCTATTCCTCTCTCTCCGAAAAACTCCTTCTTTCCTCCTCTCATCCCGTCAACTCCCCCTCCCCCTTCAGTTCCTTAGTGCTTTTCTGGTTTCTCTTTCCTTTTTTGTACAATTCGAATTCCACCACTTAAAGCTGCCCAATTTCCATTTTTTTTATTTTTACTTCTTCTTTCCGTACTGCATTATTTTGTTCCTACCATTTCTACCATTTCATTCACCTCTATCCTATTAAAGTTTATTTTATTTAATTCCATTTGAAACTCTCTCTTTCCTTTCTCTGTCCAGACTCTTCCCTCTCTCCACCCCTCCTCCTGATTTCCCTCTCGTTCTCTCCTTTTATTTCCCCTATATGATTTCTTATTCCCTTCCCAATTCTGTGCACCCCTCTCTCCCCGCATATCTGCATCCGCAGGCGCGCGAGGAACGGGAGTTAGTATAGCCTTTTGTCGTGTTTTCGTTGTCCTAAGCTCTGCGATCCTCCAATAATTTAGAGGTTCACAGAACTTTGCCGACTCCAAAAATTTACATCTTTCAGCCCACCATCCTCTTTCCAAATAAATGCCTTATCGTTGATTTTTACTTTCCTGTCCCCAATTTTCACCTTTGCCCCTTGCTCCCTTTCCGCCTTGGCAATATCTTTAATATTTTTTTGATTATCTCTTATCAACTCTTATCTTTCAATGTACTCTTCTGTAGCATTACTGCTCTTTTCTGTTGCCAGTTTTTTAACTTCGCTATCAATGGCCCTCATTTCTCTCCCTTTCCCACCCAGGAGGCTTCCTCGATTTCTGCTTCTACCTGCAATTCGTGCTTTAACACATACTCCACCGTATCCTTCGGCGTCTCTTTACGCGGTAAATCCTCTCCCCTTAGAGAAATATTATTTCTTCTCTCTCTTGTCTCGCTAGTCTCTTCCTTCCTTTCTAGCCCCTCCAGTCTTCTTGTCAGCCTCTCTGCCTGATCCTTCTTGGCTTCCAGTACTTCTATCCTTCCTCTCATTTCCTTTCTTTCCTTTTCCCATATCTCATCCCAACTCTTCCACTCGTCCCTCAGATCCTGCATTCGCTGCCTCAGATCTCTATTATCTTTCCTCAACTCTTCCATGTCTTCCTTAACTGCCAGCACAGCTTCCATCAATTTGTCTAATTTTGCATCCATTTCTTTTTCCTGCTCTGCCTTCTGGCTGTTTGACGTTTGTGCAGTTCGTATAAGTACCTTGGTTTTCTTCGTCGGAGGCGACCTCCCTACTTTCATCGCTTTTAAGAATTCTTCTTCTATTTCCTTTTCGGCCCTTAACCTCTCCTTCTCCTCCTCGTCCTCCCGTTTCCTCTTGAATGAGTCCAGTATCGAGCCTTCGCTGTCCGCTCTTCTTCTTCCCAGCTGTTCTGCCAACGATGGTCTTCTCCTTCTTCTCGTTTCCTTTTGCACTTCCCCGCCTTCGCCTGCTCGGCTCATTGGAGTCACCGCTCTTCTTTACCTACTTCCGTCTCCGCTTTGTCTTCTTACTTCTTCCACTCTCGTAGATATCACTTATCTTTACCACGTATCTTATACTTCGTGCACTTGTTTCACACCTTCTCTTCTTCACTTTTTATCTCACCCTTCGACTCTTTATTATCTGTCGATTATGAAGGCTTTATTACACATTTCCCTGACCCAGACTCCTACTTCTTCCCCCCCGTACCTCCACACCTCATTGGGCAGCTCGCCTATTCCCACTGCCTTTCTGTCCTTCATCTTTCCTATCACCCTCCTGACCTCCTCTCTGGTGATCTCTCCCTCCTCCTGCCCCCCTCTTCCTCTTTTTTCCCCCCTCACCACTTTCCATTCCACTCCTCCCAGCCCTCCCATAAAAAACTCCTTCCACCTTTCCATCGGAATTTCCTCATCAACCTTCATCATTTTTCTCCTTTCCCTGTTTACTATTGCCCAGATCTCCCCTTCTGTCTTTGCCTTCTCTGCCTCTCGCTGCCATCTCTCGCTTTCTTCCTCTTTCTTCCTTCTGCATATCTCCATGTACTCCCTCTTACTCACCTCATACTCCCGCCTGCTTCCCCTTCCCCTCCTCCATCTCCTCATTGTCCTCCTCACCTCCATGAATAAATGAATAAATGAATAAATGAATAAATGAATAAATGAATAAATGAATAAATGAATAAATGAATAAATGAATAAATGAATAAATGAATAAATGAATAAATGAATAAATGAATAAATGAATAAATGAATAAATGAATAAATGAATAAATGAATAAATGAATAAATGAATAAATGAATAAATGAATAAATGAATAAATGAATAAATGAATAAATGAATAAATGAATAAATGAATAAATGAATAAATGAATAAATGAATAAATGAATAAATGAATAAATGAATAAATGAATAAATGAATAAATGAATAAATGAATAAATGAATAAATGAATAAATGAATAAATGAATAAATGAATAAATGAATAAATGAATAAATGAATAAATGAATAAATGAATAAATGAATAAATGAATAAATGAATAAATGAATAAATGAATAAATGAATAAATGAATAAATGAATAAATGAATAAATGAATAAATGAATAAATGAATAAATGAATAAATGAATAAATGAATAAATGAATAAATGAATAAATGAATAAATGAATAAATGAATAAATGAATAAATGAATAAATGAATAAATGAATAAATGAATAAATGAATAAATGAATAAATGAATAAATGAATAAATGAATAAATGAATAAATGAATAAATGAATAAATGAATAAATGAATAAATGAATAAATGAATAAATGAATAAATGAATAAATGAATAAATGAATAAATGAATAAATGAATAAATGAATAAATGAATAAATGAATAAATGAATAAATGAATAAATGAATAAATGAATAAATGAATAAATGAATAAATGAATAAATGAATAAATGAATAAATGAATAAATGAATAAATGAATAAATGAATAAATGAATAAATGAATAAATGAATAAATGAATAAATGAATAAATGAATAAATGAATAAATGAATAAATGAATAAATGAATAAATGAATAAATGAATAAATGAATAAATGAATAAATGAATAAATGAATAAATGAATAAATGAATAAATGAATAAATGAATAAATGAATAAATGAATAAATGAATAAATGAATAAATGAATAAATGAATAAATGAATAAATGAATAAATGAATAAATGAATAAATGAATAAATGAATAAATGAATAAATGAATAAATGAATAAATGAATAAATGAATAAATGAATAAATGAATAAATGAATAAATGAATAAATGAATAAATGAATAAATGAATAAATGAATAAATGAATAAATGAATAAATGAATAAATGAATAAATGAATAAATGAATAAATGAATAAATGAATAAATGAATAAATGAATAAATGAATAAATGAATAAATGAATAAATGAATAAATGAATAAATGAATAAATGAATAAATGAATAAATGAATAAATGAATAAATGAATAAATGAATAAATGAATAAATGAATAAATGAATAAATGAATAAATGAATAAATGAATAAATGAATAAATGAATAAATGAATAAATGAATAAATGAATAAATGAATAAATGAATAAATGAATAAATGAATAAATGAATAAATGAATAAATGAATAAATGAATAAATGAATAAATGAATAAATGAGTAAATGAGTAAATGAGTAAATGAGTAAATGAGTAAATGAGTAAATGAGTAAATGAGTAAATGAGTAAATGAGTAAATGAGTAAATGAGCGAATGAGCGAATGAGCGAATGAGCGAATGAGCGAATGAGCGAATGAGCGAATGAGAGAATGAGAGAATGAGAGAATGAGAGAATGAGAGAATGAGAGAATGAGAGAATGAGAGAATGAGAGAATGAGAGAATGAGAGAATGAGAGAATGAGAGAATGAGAGAATGAGAGAATGAGAGAATGAGAGAATGAGAGAATGAGAGAATGAGAGAATGAGAGAATGAGAGAATCAGAGAATGAGAGAATGAGAGAATGAGAGAATGAGAGAATGAGAGAATGAGAGAATGAGAGAATGAGAGAATGAGAGAATGAGAGAATGAGAGAATGAGAGAATGAGAGAATGAGAGAATGAGAGAATGAGAGAATGAGCGAATGAGAGAATGAGCGAATGAGCGAATGAGCGAATGAGCGAATGAGTAAATGAGTAAATGAGTAAATGAGTAAATGAGTAAATGAGCGAATGAGCGAATGAGCGAATGAGCGAATGAGCGAATGAGCGAATGAGCGAATGAGCGAATGAGCGAATGAGCCAATGAGCCAATGAGCCAATGAGCCAATGAGCCAATGAGCCAATGAGCCAATGAGCCAATGAGACAATGAGCCAATGAGCCAATGAGCAAATGAGCAAATGAGCAAATGAGCAAATGAGCAAATGAGCAAATGAGCAAATGAGCAAATGAGCAAATGAGCAAATGAGCAAATGAGCAAATGAGCAAATGAGCAAATGAGCAAATGAGCAAATGAGCAAATGAGCAAATGAGCAAATGAGCAAATGAGCAAATGAGCAAATGAGCAAATGAGCAAATGAGCAAATGAGCAAATGAGCAAATGAGCAAATGTGTAAATGAGCAAATGAGCAAATGAGCAAATGAGCAAATGAGCAAATGAGCAAATGAGCAAATGAGCAAATGAGCAAATGAGCAAATGAGCAAATGTGCAAATGAGCAAATGAGCAAATGAGCAAATGAGCAAATGAGCAAATGAGCAAATGAGCAAATGAGCAAATGAGCAAATGAGCAAATGAGCAAATGAGCAAATGAGCAAATGAGCAAATGAGCAAATGAGCAAATGAGCAAATGAGCAAATGAGCAAATGAGCAAATGAGCAAATGAGCAAATGAGCAAATGAGCAAATGAGCAAATGAGCAAATGAGCAAATGAGCAAATGAGCAAATGAGCAAATGAGCAAATGAGCAAATGAGCAAATGAGCAAATGAGCAAATGAGCAAATGAGCAAATGAGCAAATGAGCAAATGAGCAAATGAGCAAATGAGCAAATGAGCAAATGAGCAAATGAGCAAATGAGCATATGAGTAAATGTGTAAATGAGTAAATGAGTAAATGAGTAAATGAGTAAATGAGTAAATGAGTAAATGAGTAAATGAGTAAATGAGTAAATGAGTAAATGAGTAAATGAGTAAATGAGTAAATGAGTAAATGAGTAAATGAGTAAATGAGTAAATGAGTAAATGAGTAAATGAGTAAATGAGTAAATGAGTAAATGAGTAAATGAGTAAATGAGTAAATGAGTAAATGAGTAAATGAGTAAATGAGTAAATGAGTAAATGAGTAAATGAGTAAATGAGTAAATGAGTAAATGAGTAAATGAGTAAATGAGTAAATGAGTAAATGAGTAAATGAGTAAATGAGTAAATGAGTAAATGAGTAAATGAGTAAATGAGTAAATGAGTAAATGAGTAAATGAGTAAATGAGTAAATGAGTAAGTGAGTGAATGAGTGAATGAGTGAATGAGTGAATGAGTGAATGAGTGAATGAGTGAATGAGTGAATGAGTGAATGAGTGAATGAGTGAATGAGTGAATGAGTGAATGAGTGAATGAGTGAATGAGTGAATGAGTGAATGAGTGAATGAGTGAATGAGTGAATGAGTGAATGAGTGAATGAGTGAATGAGTGAATGAGTGAATGAGTGAATGAGTGAATGAGTGAATGAGTGAATGAGTGAATGAGTGAATGAGTGAATGAGTGAATGAGTGAATGAGTAAATGAGTAAGTGAGTGAATGAGTAAATGAGTAAATGAGTAAATGAGTAAATGAGTAAGTGAGTGAATGAGTGAATGAGTGAATGAGTGAATGAGTGAATGAGTGAATGAGTGAATGAGTGAATGAGTGAATGAGTGAATGAGTGAATGAGTGAATGAGTGAATGAGTGAATGAGTGAATGAGTGAATGAGTGAATGAGTGAATGAGTGAATGAGTGAATGAGTGAATGAGTGAATGAGTGAATGAGTGAATGAGTGAATGAGTGAATGAGTGAATGAGTGAATGAGTAAATGAGTAAATGAGTAAATGAGTAAATGAGTAAATGAGTAAATGAGTAAATGAGTAAATGAGTAAATGAGTAAATGAGTAAATGAGTAAATGAGTAAATGAGTAAATGAGTAAAAGAGTAAATGAGTAAATGAGTAAATGAGTAAATGAGTAAATGAGTAAATGAGTAAATGAGCAAATGAGCAAATGAGCAAATGAGCAAATGAGCAAATGAGCAAATGAGCAAATGAGCAAATGAGCAAATGAGCAAATGAGCAAATGAGCAAATGAGCAAATGAGCAAATGAGCGAATGAGCGAATGAGCGAATGAGCGAATGAGCGAATGAGCGAATGAGCGAATGAGCGAATGAGCGAATGAGCGAATGAGTAAATGAGTAAATGAGTAAATGATTAAATGAGCAAATGAGCAAATGAGCAAATGAGCAAATGAGCAAATGAGCAAATGAGCAAATGAGCAAATGAGCAAATGAGCAAATGAGCAAATGAGCAAATGAGCAAATGAGCAAATGAGCAAATGAGCAAATGAGCAAATGAGCAAATGAGCAAATGAGCAAATGAGCAAATGAGCAAATGAGCAAATGAGCAAATGAGCAAATGAGCAAATGAGCAAATGAGCAAATGAGCAAATGAGCAAATGAGCAAATGAGCAAATGAGAAAATGAGAAAATGAGTAAATGAGTAAATGAGTAAATGAGTAAATGAGTAAATGAGTAAATGAGTAAATGAGTAAATGAGTAAATGAGTAAATGAGTAAATGAGTAAATGAGTAAATGAGTAAATGAGTAAATGAGTAAATGAGTAAATGAGTAAATGAGTAAATGAGTAAATGAGTAAATGAGCAAATGAGCAAATGAGCAAATGAGCAAATGAGCAAATGAGCAAATGAGCAAATGAGCAAATGAGCAAATGAGCAAATGAGCAAATGAGTAAATGAGCAAATGAGTAAATGAGTAAATGAGTAAATGAGTAAATGAGTAAATGAGTAAATGAGTAAATGAGTAAATGAGTAAATGAGTAAATGAGTAAATGAGTAAATGAGCAAATGAGCAAATGAGCAACTGAGCAAATGAGCAAATGAGCAAATGAGCAAATGAGCAAATGAGCAAATGAGCAAATGAGCAAATGAGCAAATGAGCAAATGAGCAAATGAGCAAATGAGCAAATGAGCAAATGAGCAAATGAGCAAATGAGCAAATGAGCAAATGAGCAAATGAGCAAATGAGCAAATGAGCAAATGAGCAAATGAGCAAATGAGCAAATGAGCAAATGAGCAAATGAGCAAATGAGCAAATGAGCAAATGAGCAAATGAGCAAATGAGCAAATGAGCAAATGAGCAAATGAGCAAATGAGCAAATGAGCAAATGAGCAAATGAGCAAATGAGCAAATGAGCAAATGAGCAAATGAGCAAATGAGCAAATGAGCAAATGAGCAAATGAGCAAATGAGCAAATGAGCAAATGAGCAAATGAGCAAATGAGCAAATGAGCAAATGAGCAAATGTGTAAATGAGTAAATGAGTAAATGAGTAAATGAGTAAATGAGTAAATGAGTAAATGAGTAAATGAGTAAATGAGTAAATGAGTAAATGAGTAAATGAGTAAATGAGTAAATGAGTAAATGAGTAAATGAGTAAATGAGTAAATGAGTAAATGAGTAAATGAGTAAATGAGTAAATGAGTAAATGAGTAAATGAGTGAGTGAGTGAATGAGTGAATGAGTGAATGAGTGAATGAGTAAATGAGTAAGTGAGTGAATGAGTGAATGAGTGAATGAGTGAATGAGTGAATGAGTGAATGAGTGAATGAGTGAATGAGTGAATGAGTGAATGAGTGAATGAGTGAATGAGTGAATGAGTGAATGAGTGAATGAGTGAATGAGTGAATGAGTGAATGAGTGAATGAGTGAATGAGTGAATGAGTGAATGAGTGAATGAGTGAATGAGTGAATGAGTGAATGAGTGAATGAGTGAATGAGTGAATGAGTGAATGAGTGAATGAGTGAATGAGTGAATGAGTGAATGAGTGAATGAGTGAATGAGTGAATGAGTGAATGAGTGAATGAGTGAATGAGTAAGTGAGTGAATGAGTAAGTGAGTGAATGAGTAAGTGAGTGAATGAGTGAATGAGTGAATGAGTGAATGAGTGAATGAGTGAATGAGTGAATGAGTGAATGAGTGAATGAGTGAATGAGTGAATGAGTGAATGAGTGAATGAGTGAATGAGTGAATGAGTGAATGAGTGAATGAGTGAATGAGTGAATGAGTGAATGAGTGAATGAGTGAATGAGTGAATGAGTGAATGAGTGAATGAGTGAATGAGTGAATGAGTGAATGAGTGAATGAGTGAATGAGTGAATGAGTGAATGAGTGAATGAGTGAATGAGTGAATGAGCAAATGAGCAAATGAGCAAATGAGCAAATGAGCAAATGAGCAAATGAGCAAATGAGCAAATGACTAAATGAGTAAATGAGTAAATGAGTAAATGAGTAAATGAGTAAATGAGTAAATGATTAAATGAGCAAATGAGCAAATGAGCAAATGAGCAAATGAGCAAATGAGCAAATGAGCAAATGAGCAAATGAGCAAATGAGCAAATGAGCAAATGAGCAAATGAGCAAATGAGCAAATGAGCAAATGAGCAAATGAGCAAATGAGCAAATGAGAAAATGAGAAAATGAGTAAATGAGTAAATGAGTAAATGAGTAAATGAGTAAATGAGTAAATGAGAAAATGAGTAAATGAGTAAATGAGTAAATGAGTAAATGAGTAAATGAGTAAATGAGTAAATGAGTAAATGAGTAAATGAGTAAATGAGTAAATGAGTAAATGAGTAAATGAGTAAATGAGTAAATGAGTAAATGAGTAAATGAGTAAATGAGTAAATGAGTAAATGAGTAAATGAGTAAATGAGTAAATGAGTAAATGAGTAAATGAGTAAATGAGTGAATGAGTGAATGAGTGAATGAGTGAATGAGTGAATGAGTGAATGAGTAAATGAGTGAATGAGTGAATGAGTGAATGAGTGAATGAGTGAATGAGTGAATGAGTGAATGAGTGAATGAGTGAATGAGTGAATGAGTGAATGAGTGAATGAGTGAATGAGTGAATGAGTGAATGAGTGAATGAGTGAATGAGTGAATGAGTGAATGAGTGAATGAGTGAATGAGTGAATGAGTGAATGAGTGAATGAGTGAATGAGTGAATGAGTGAATGAGTGAATGAGTGAATGAGTAAATGAGTAAGTGAGTGAATGAGTGAATGAGTAAATGAGTAAATGAGTGAATGAGTGAATGAGTGAATGAGTGAATGAGTGAATGAGTGAATGAGTGAATGAGTGAATGAGTGAATGAGTGAATGAGTGAATGAGTGAATGAGTGAATGAGTGAATGAGTGAATGAGTGAATGAGTGAATGAGTGAATGAGTGAATGAGTGAATGAGTGAATGAGTGAATGAGTGAATGAGTGAATGAGTGAATGAGTGAATGAGTGAATGAGTGAATGAGTGAATGAGTGAATGAGTGAATGAGTGAATGAGTGAATGAGTGAATGAGTGAATGAGTGAATGAGTGAATGAGTGAATGAGTGAATGAGTGAATGAGTGAATGAGTGAATGAGTGAATGAGTGAATGAGTGAATGAGTAAATGAGTAAATGAGTAAATGAGTAAATGAGTAAATGAGTAAATGAGTAAATGAGTAAATGAGTAAATGAGTAAATGAGTAAATGAGTAAAAGAGTAAATGAGTAAATGAGTAAATGAGTAAATGAGTAAATGAGTAAATGAGTAAATGAGCAAATGAGTAAATGAGCAAATGAGTAAATGAGCAAATGAGCAAATGAGCAAATGAGCAAATGAGCAAATGAGCAAATGAGCAAATGAGCAAATGAGCAAATGAGCAAATGAGCAAATGAGCAAATGAGCAAATGAGCAAATGAGCAAATGAGCAAATGAGCAAATGAGCGAATGAGCGAATGAGCGAATGAGCGAATGAGCGAATGAGCGAATGAGCGAATGAGCGAATGAGCGAATGAGCGAATGAGTAAATGAGTAAATGATTAAATGAGCAAATGAGCAAATGAGCAAATGAGCAAATGAGCAAATGAGCAAATGAGCAAATGAGCAAATGAGCAAATGAGCAAATGAGCAAATGAGCAAATGAGCAAATGAGCAAATGAGCAAATGAGCAAATGAGCAAATGAGCAAATGAGCAAATGAGCAAATGAGCAAATGAGCAAATGAGCAAATGAGCAAATGAGCAAATGAGAAAATGAGAAAATGAGTAAATGAGTAAATGAGTAAATGAGTAAATGAGTAAATGAGTAAATGAGTAAATGAGTAAATGAGTAAATGAGTAAATGAGTAAATGAGTAAATGAGTAAATGAGTAAATGAGTAAATGAGTAAATGAGTAAATGAGTAAATGAGTAAATGAGTAAATGAGTAAATGAGTAAATGAGTAAATGAGTGAGTGAGTGAATGAGTGAATGAGTGAATGAGTGAATGAGTAAATGAGTAAGTGAGTGAATGAGTGAATGAGTGAATGAGTGAATGAGTGAATGAGTGAATGAGTGAATGAGTGAATGAGTGAATGAGTGAATGAGTGAATGAGTGAATGAGTGAATGAGTGAATGAGTGAATGAGTGAATGAGTGAATGAGTGAATGAGTGAATGAGTGAATGAGTGAATGAGTGAATGAGTGAATGAGTGAATGAGTGAATGAGTGAATGAGTGAATGAGTGAATGAGTGAATGAGTGAATGAGTGAATGAGTGAATGAGTGAATGAGTGAATGAGTGAATGAGTGAATGAGTAAATGAGTAAATGAGTGAATGAGTAAGTGAGTGAATGAGTGAATGAGTGAATGAGCGAATGAGCGAATGAGCAAATGAGCAAATGAGCAAATGAGCAAATGAGCAAATGAGCAAATGAGCAAATGAGCAAATGAGCAAATGAGCAAATGAGCAAATGAGCAAATGAGCAAATGAGCAAATGAGCAAATGAGCAAATGAGCAAATGAGCGAATGAGCGAATGAGCGAATGAGCGAATGAGCAAATGAGCAAATGAGCAAATGAGTAAATGAGTAAATGATTAAATGAGCAAATGAGCAAATGAGCAAATGAGCAAATGAGCAAATGAGCAAATGAGCAAATGAGCAAATGAGCAAATGAGCAAATGAGCAAATGAGCAAATGAGCAAATGAGCAAATGAGCAAATGAGCAAATGAGCAAATGAGCAAATGAGCAAATGAGCAAATGAGCAAATGAGCAAATGAGCAAATGAGCAAATGAGCAAATGAGCAAATGAGCAAATGAGCAAATGAGCAAATGAGCAAATGAGCAAATGAGCAAATGAGAAAATGAGAAAATGAGTAAATGAGTAAATGAGTAAATGAGTAAATGAGTAAATGAGTAAATGAGTAAATGAGTAAATGAGTAAATGAGTAAATGAGTATATGAGTAAATGAGTAAATGAGTAAATGAGTAAATGAGTAAATGAGTAAATGAGTAAATGAGTAAATGAGTAAATGAGTAAATGAGTAAATGAGCAAATGAGCAAATGAGCAAATGAGCAAATGAGCAAATGAGTAAATGAGTAAATGAGTAAATGAGTAAATGAGTAAATGAGTAAATGAGTAAATGAGTAAATGAGTAAATGAGTAAATGAGTAAATGAGTAAATGAGTAAATGAGTAAATGAGTAAATGAGTAAATGAGTAAATGAGCGAATGAGCGAATGAGCGAATGAGCGAATGAGCGAATGAGCGAATGAGCGAATGAGCGAATGAGCGAATGAGTAAATGAGTAAATGATTAAATGAGCAAATGAGCAAATGAGCAAATGAGCAAATGAGCAAATGAGCAAATGAGCAAATGAGCAAATGAGCAAATGAGCAAATGAGCAAATGAGCAAATGAGCAAATGAGCAAATGAGCAAATGAGCAAATGAGCAAATGAGCAAATGAGCAAATGAGCAAATGAGCAAATGAGCAAATGAGCAAATGAGCAAATGAGCAAATGAGCAAATGAGCAAATGAGAAAATGAGAAAATGAGTAAATGAGTAAATGAGTAAATGAGTAAATGAGTAAATGAGTAAATGAGTAAATGAGTAAATGAGTAAATGAGTAAATGAGTAAATGAGTAAATGAGTAAATGAGTAAATGAGTAAATGAGTAAATGAGTAAATGAGTAAATGAGTAAATGAGTAAATGAGTAAATGAGTAAATGAGTAAATGAGTGAATGAGTAAATGAGTGAGTGAGTGAATGAGTGAATGAGTGAATGAGTGAATGAGTAAATGAGTAAGTGAGTGAATGAGTGAATGAGTGAATGAGTGAATGAGTGAATGAGTGAATGAGTGAATGAGTGAATGAGTGAATGAGTGAATGAGTGAATGAGTGAATGAGTGAATGAGTGAATGAGTGAATGAGTGAATGAGTGAATGAGTGAATGAGTGAATGAGTGAATGAGTGAATGAGTGAATGAGTGAATGAGTGAATGAGTGAATGAGTGAATGAGTGAATGAGTGAATGAGTGAATGAGTGAATGAGTGAATGAGTGAATGAGTGAATGAGTGAATGAGTGAATGAGTGAATGAGTAAATGAGTAAATGAGTGAATGAGTAAGTGAGTGAATGAGTGAATGAGTGAATGAGTGAATGAGTGAATGAGTGAATGAGCAAATGAGCAAATGAGCAAATGAGCAAATGAGCAAATGAGCAAATGAGCAAATGAGCAAATGAGCAAATGAGCAAATGAGCAAATGAGCAAATGAGCAAATGAGCGAATGAGCGAATGAGCGAATGAGCGAATGAGCGAATGAGCGAATGAGCGAATGAGCGAATGAGCGAATGAGCAAATGAGCAAATGAGTAAATGAGTAAATGAGTAAATGAGTAAATGATTAAATGAGCAAATGAGCAAATGAGCAAATGAGCAAATGAGCAAATGAGCAAATGAGCAAATGAGCAAATGAGCAAATGAGCAAATGAGCAAATGAGCAAATGAGCAAATGAGCAAATGAGCAAATGAGCAAATGAGCAAATGAGCAAATGAGCAAATGAGCAAATGAGCAAATGAGCAAATGAGCAAATGAGCAAATGAGCAAATGAGCAAATGAGCAAATGAGCAAATGAGCAAATGAGCAAATGAGAAAATGAGTAAATGAGTAAATGAGTAAATGAGTAAATGAGTAAATGAGTAAATGAGTAAATGAGTAAATGAGTAAATGAGTAAATGAGTAAATGAGTAAATGAGTAAATGAGTAAATGAGCAAATGAGCAAATGAGCAAATGAGCAAATGAGCAAATGAGTAAATGAGTAAATGAGTAAATGAGTAAATGAGTAAATGAGTAAATGAGTAAATGAGTAAATGAGTAAATGAGTAAATGAGTAAATGAGTAAATGAGTAAATGAGTAAATGAGTAAATGAGTAAATGAGTAAATGAGTAAATGAGTAAATGAGTAAATGAGTAAATGAGTAAATGAGTAAATGAGTAAATGAGTAAATGAGTAAATGAGTAAATGAGTAAATGAGTAAATGAGTAAATGAGCAAATGAGCAAATGAGCAAATGAGCAAATGAGCAAATGAGCAAATGAGCAAATGAGCAAATGAGCAAATGAGCAAATGAGCAAATGAGCAAATGAGCAAATGAGCAAATGAGCAAATGAGCAAATGAGCAAATGAGCAAATGAGCAAATGAGCAAATGAGCAAATGAGCAAATGAGCAAATGAGCAAATGAGCAAATGAGCAAATGAGCAAATGAGCAAATGAGCAAATGAGCAAATGAGCAAATGAGCAAATGAGCAAATGAGCAAATGAGCAAATGAGCAAATGAGCAAATGAGCAAATGAGCAAATGAGCAAATGAGCAAATGAGCAAATGAGCAAATGAGCAAATGAGCAAATGAGCAAATGAGCAAATGAGCAAATGAGCAAATGAGCAAATGAGCAAATGAGCAAATGAGCAAATGAGCAAATGAGCAAATGAGCAAATGAGCAAATGAGCAAATGAGCAAATGAGCAAATGAGCAAATGAGCAAATGAGCAAATGAGCAAATGAGCAAATGAGCAAATGAGCAAATGAGCAAATGAGCAAATGAGCAAATGTGTAAATGAGTAAATGAGTAAATGAGTAAATGAGTAAATGAGTAAATGAGTAAATGAGTAAATGAGTAAATGAGTAAATGAGTAAATGAGTAAATGAGTAAATGAGTAAATGAGTAAATGAGTAAATGAGTAAATGAGTAAATGAGTAAATGAGTAAATGAGTAAATGAGTAAATGAGTAAATGAGTAAATGAGTAAATGAGTAAATGAGTAAATGAGTAAATGAGTAAATGAGTGAGTGAGTGAATGAGTGAATGAGTGAATGAGTGAATGAGTAAATGAGTAAGTGAGTGAATGAGTGAATGAGTGAATGAGTGAATGAGTGAATGAGTGAATGAGTGAATGAGTGAATGAGTGAATGAGTGAATGAGTGAATGAGTGAATGAGTGAATGAGTGAATGAGTGAATGAGTGAATGAGTGAATGAGTGAATGAGTGAATGAGTGAATGAGTGAATGAGTGAATGAGTGAATGAGTGAATGAGTGAATGAGTGAATGAGTGAATGAGTGAATGAGTGAATGAGTGAATGAGTGAATGAGTGAATGAGTGAATGAGTGAATGAGTGAATGAGTGAATGAGTAAATGAGAAAATGAGTAAATGAGTAAATGAGTAAATGAGTAAATGAGTAAATGAGTAAATGAGTAAATGAGTAAATGAGTAAATGAGTAAATGAGTAAATGAGTGAATGAGTGAATGAGTGAATGAGTGAATGAGTGAATGAGTGAATGAGTGAATGAGTGAATGAGTGAATGAGTGAATGAGTGAATGAGTGAATGAGTGAATGAGTGAATGAGTGAATGAGTGAATGAGTGAATGAGTGAATGAGTGAATGAGTGAATGAGTGAATGAGTGAATGAGTGAATGAGTGAATGAGTGAATGAGTGAATGAGTGAATGAGTGAATGAGTGAATGAGTGAATGAGTGAATGAGTGAATGAGTGAATGAGTGAATGAGTGAATGAGTGAATGAGTGAATGAGTGAATGAGTGAATGAGTGAATGAGTGAATGAGTGAATGAGTGAATGAGTGAATGAGTGAATGAGTGAATGAGTGAATGAGTGAATGAGTGAATGAGTGAATGAGTGAATGAGTGAATGAGTGAATGAGTGAATGAGTGAATGAGTGAATGAGTGAATGAGTGAATGAGTGAATGAGTGAATGAGTGAATGAGTGAATGAGTAAATGAGTAAATGAGTAAATGAGTAAATGAGTAAATGAGTAAATGAGTAAATGAGTAAAAGAGTAAATGAGTAAATGAGTAAATGAGTAAATGAGTAAATGAGTAAATGAGTAAATGAGTAAATGAGCAAATGAGCAAATGAGCAAATGAGCAAATGAGCAAATGAGCAAATGAGCAAATGAGCAAATGAGCAAATGAGCAAATGAGCAAATGAGCAAATGAGCAAATGAGCAAATGAGCAAATGAGCAAATGAGCAAATGAGCAAATGAGCAAATGAGCAAATGAGCAAATGAGCAAATGAGCAAATGAGCAAATGAGCAAATGAGCAAATGAGCAAATGAGCAAATGAGCAAATGAGCAAATGAGCAAATGAGCAAATGAGCAAATGAGCAAATGACTAAATGAGTAAATGAGTAAATGAGTAAATGAGTAAATGATTAAATGAGCAAATGAGCAAATGAGCAAATGAGCAAATGAGCAAATGAGCAAATGAGCAAATGAGCAAATGAGCAAATGAGCAAATGAGCAAATGAGCAAATGAGCAAATGAGCAAATGAGCAAATGAGCAAATGAGCAAATGAGCAAATGAGCAAATGAGCAAATGAGCAAATGAGCAAATGAGCAAATGAGCAAATGAGCAAATGAGCAAATGAGAAAATGAGAAAATGAGTAAATGAGTAAATGAGTAAATGAGTAAATGAGTAAATGAGAAAATGAGTAAATGAGTAAATGAGTAAATGAGTAAATGAGTAAATGAGTAAATGAGTAAATGAGTAAATGAGTAAATGAGTAAATGAGTAAATGAGTAAATGAGTAAATGAGTAAATGAGTAAATGAGTAAATGAGTAAATGAGTAAATGAGTAAATGAGTGAATGAGTGAATGAGTGAATGAGTGAATGAGTGAATGAGTGAATGAGTGAATGAGTGAATGAGTGAATGAGTGAATGAGTGAATGAGTGAATGAGTGAATGAGTGAATGAGTGAATGAGTGAATGAGTGAATGAGTGAATGAGTGAATGAGTGAATGAGTGAATGAGTGAATGAGTGAATGAGTGAATGAGTGAATGAGTGAATGAGTGAATGAGTGAATGAGTGAATGAGTGAATGAGTGAAATAGTGAATGAGTGAATGAGTGAATGAGTGAATGAGTGAATGAGTGAATGAGTGAATGAGTGAATGAGTGAATGAGTGAATGAGTGAATGAGTGAATGAGTGAATGAGTGAATGAGTGAATGAGTGAATGAGTGAATGAGTGAATGAGTGAATGAGTGAATGAGTGAATGAGTGAATGAGTGAATGAGTGAATGAGTGAATGAGTGAATGAGTGAATGAGTGAATGAGTGAATGAGTGAATGAGTGAATGAGTGAATGAGTGAATGAGTGAATGAGTGAATGAGTGAATGAGTGAATGAGTGAATGAGTGAATGAGTGAATGAGTGAATGAGTGAATGAGTGAATGAGTGAATGAGTGAATGAGTGAATGAGTGAATGAGTGAATGAGTGAATGAGTGAATGAGTGAATGAGTGAATGAGTGAATGAGTGAATGAGTGAATGAGTGAATGAGTGAATGAGTGAATGAGTGAATGAGTGAATGAGTAAATGAGTAAGTGAGTGAATGAGTAAATGAGTAAATGAGTAAATGAGTGAATGAGTGAATGAGTGAATGAGTGAATGAGTGAATGAGTGAATGAGTGAATGAGTGAATGAGTGAATGAGTGAATGAGTGAATGAGTGAATGAGTGAATGAGTGAATGAGTGAATGAGTGAATGAGTGAATGAGTGAATGAGTGAATGAGTGAATGAGTGAATGAGTGAATGAGTGAATGAGTGAATGAGTGAATGAGTGAATGAGTGAATGAGTGAATGAGTGAATGAGTGAATGAGTGAATGAGTGAATGAGTGAATGAGTGAATGAGTGAATGAGTGAATGAGGGAATGAGTGAATGAGTGAATGAGTGAATGAGTGAATGAGTGAATGAGTGAATGAGTGAATGAGTAAATGAGTGAATGAGTAAATGAGTAAATGAGTAAATGAGTAAATGAGTAAATGAGTAAATGAGTAAATGAGTAAATGAGTAAATGAGTAAATGAGTAAATGAGTAAATGAGTAAATGAGTAAATGAGTAAATGAGTAAATGAGTAAAAGAGTAAATGAGTAAATGAGTAAATGAGTAAATGAGTAAATGAGTAAATGAGTAAATGAGTAAATGAGTAAATGAGCAAATGAGCAAATGAGCAAATGAGCAAATGAGCAAATGAGCAAATGAGCAAATGAGCAAATGAGCAAATGAGCAAATGAGCAAATGAGCAAATGAGCAAATGAGCAAATGAGCAAATGAGCAAATGAGCAAATGAGCAAATGAGCAAATGAGCAAATGAGCAAATGAGCAAATGAGCAAATGAGCAAATGAGCAAATGAGCAAATGAGCAAATGAGCGAATGAGCGAATGAGCGAATGAGCGAATGAGCGAATGAGCGAATGAGCGAATGAGCGAATGAGCGAATGAGCGAATGAGCGAATGAGTAAATGAGTAAATGAGTAAATGATTAAATGAGCAAATGAGCAAATGAGCAAATGAGCAAATGAGCAAATGAGCAAATGAGCAAATGAGCAAATGAGCAAATGAGCAAATGAGCAAATGAGCAAATGAGCAAATGAGCAAATGAGCAAATGAGCAAATGAGCAAATGAGCAAATGAGCAAATGAGCAAATGAGCAAATGAGCAAATGAGCAAATGAGCAAATGAGCAAATGAGCAAATGAGCAAATGAGCTAATGAGAAAATGAGAAAATGAGTAAATGAGTAAATGAGTAAATGAGTAAATGAGTAAATGAGTAAATGAGTAAATGAGTAAATGAGTAAATGAGTAAATGAGTAAATGAGTAAATGAGTAAATGAGTAAATGAGTAAATGAGTAAATGAGTAAATGAGTAAATGAGTAAATGAGTAAATGAGTAAATGAGTAAATGAGTAAATGAGTAAATGAGTAAATGAGTAAATGAGTAAATGAGTAAATGAGTAAATGAGTAAATGAGTGAGTGAGTGAGTGAGTGAATGAGTGAATGAGTGAATGAGTGAATGAGTAAATGAGTAAGTGAGTGAATGAGTGAATGAGTGAATGAGTGAATGAGTGAATGAGTGAATGAGTGAATGAGGGAATGAGTGAATGAGTGAATGAGTGAATGAGTGAATGAGTGAATGAGTGAATGAGTGAATGAGTGAATGAGTGAATGAGTGAATGAGTGAATGAGTGAATGAGTGAATGAGTGAATGAGTGAATGAGTGAATGAGTGAATGAGTGAATGAGTGAATGAGTGAATGAGTGAATGAGTAAATGAGTGAATGAGTGAATGAGTAAGTGAGTGAATGAGTGAATGAGTGAATGAGTGAATGAGTGAATGAGTGAATGAGTGAATGAGTGAATGAGTGAATGAGTGAATGAGTGAATGAGTGAATGAGTGAATGAGTGAATGAGTGAATGAGTGAATGAGTGAATGAGTGAATGAGTGAATGAGTGAATGAGTGAATGAGTGAATGAGTGAATGAGTGAATGAGTGAATGAGTGAATGAGTGAATGAGTGAATGAGTGAATGAGTGAATGAGTGAATGAGTGAATGAGTGAATGAGTGAATGAGTGAATGAGTGAATGAGTGAATGAGTGAATGAGTGAATGAGTGAATGAGTGAATGAGTGAATGAGTGAATGAGTGAATGAGTGAATGAGTGAATGAGTGAATGAGTGAATGAGTGAATGAGTGAATGAGTGAATGAGTGAATGAGTGAATGAGTGAATGAGTGAATGAGTGAATGAGTGAATGAGTGAATGAGTGAATGAGTGAATGAGTGAATGAGTGAATGAGTGAATGAGTGAATGAGTGAATGAGTGAACGAGTGAATGAGTGAACGAGTAAATGAGTAAATGAGTAAATGAGTAAATGAGTAAATGAGTAAATGAGTAAATGAGTAAATGAGTAAATGAGTAAATGAGTAAAAGAGTAAATGAGTAAATGAGTAAATGAGTAAATGAGTAAATGAGTAAATGAGTAAATGAGTAAATGAGTAAATGAGTAAATGAGTAAATGAGTAAATGAGTAAATGAGCAAATGAGCAAATGAGCAAATGAGCAAATGAGCAAATGAGCAAATGAGCAAATGAGCAAATGAGCAAATGAGCAAATGAGCAAATGAGCAAATGAGCAAATGAGCAAATGAGCAAATGAGCAAATGAGCAAATGAGCAAATGAGCAAATGAGCAAATGAGCAAATGAGCAAATGAGCAAATGAGCAAATGAGCAAATGAGCAAATGAGCAAATGAGCAAATGAGCAAATGAGCAAATGAGCAAATGAGCAAATGAGCAAATGACTAAATGAGTAAATGAGTAAATGAGTAAATGAGTAAATGAGTAAATGATTAAATGAGCAAATGAGCAAATGAGCAAATGAGCAAATGAGCAAATGAGCAAATGAGCAAATGAGCAAATGAGCAAATGAGCAAATGAGCAAATGAGCAAATGAGCAAATGAGCAAATGAGCAAATGAGCAAATGAGCAAATGAGCAAATGAGCAAATGAGCAAATGAGCAAATGAGCAAATGAGCAAATGAGAAAATGAGAAAATGAGTAAATGAGTAAAT